>OX101741.1:6522570-7722570 GCA_944452665.1 Stenoptilia bipunctidactyla | reverse complement strand
CCAAGTGTCATCTTCAATAAGATTTTGTAATTACCCCCTTTTTTTTTATTTTCGAATATTTTTAAAAAATCATTCAATCTCAGTAAGGTCAAAGTGACACTGCATTGCCGCCATTTTTTACGGTTGTGCTTAAGGACACTATTGCGTTAAAGGTAAGTTTTTAAAATTTTTAATTAGATTTTAAATGAATTCTTAAGTTTTTTCTTACTTTTAATTGTTAAATAATGATTAGAGATAAAAATTTACGATGTTTCATGTATGGTTTACTAGTTATTAGGGTGTCATCTATTGGCTCCCAAAATATGAAAAAATCTAGTGCTTGACATTGGTGTCAACTATTGGAACTTCAAGTTTTTTTTAAATTTGTATCAATGTTGTATGTTATTTATCATATTTAAGGTTTAAAGTTACAATAGCATTTAAAAAAAGCCTTCTAAAAAGCTTCTATCCAATAGTTGACAGCATGTCAAGCATTGGAGATTAGGCCGTGTCAATTATTGGATATTACCGTGTTGTATTTTTTTTGTTATAGGTTTATTCTAATAGCAACTAAAAATGCCACCAATAAAGGGCCCAATGCTGAAATATAGTGAAGCAGCAATGCTTGCTCCTCTTGAAGACTGCCTAAATTTAAGACTAAGACTGACTAAATTTGGAAGGAAATGAAGCAAATATGCCTATACATATTCACAAAGCCCCTGAAACACCTAGAAAAAACATCGAAAATGTTCCTGTTTCATCAAATATTGTGAACCTATAAACGTACCACTACCGTCAACATCATTAGTAATACCAAGCCCTTTTAAACGGGCCTTGTTCTGGCCTACACCAAAGGAAAACCACAAATAAACGCAAAAAAGAGAAAGTACCAGCAGTTATATCTTCTAGTGTTTGGCAAAATTATCACGAAGATAAAGAAAGTAAGAAGAAGTCTCTAGAAGAAGAGAAGAAAAAAAGGGCTGCAGAGAGGAAAGTTAAAAGACAATTGCAAGAGGAAATTAAAAAACAAAAACAACTAGCTAGAGCGAGCAAAAGCAAGAAACTTATAAAGAAAAAAATAATATCCAGTGATTCCAGCACAGAAGAAGAGTGGGATCAAAGTGACAGCACAGACGAGATAGAAGAAGATAATATGTCAGCAACAGCAACATATAAAGAAGGTGTTTAGTAAAATTTCCTGGAAAGAACAAATTTTACAAATATTTGTGTGTAATCCAAAATGTTTTTGAAAATAATGGAGACCTGGAAGTGATAGCAATGGTTTCATGTGATGCCACTAAAACTTTGTTTAAAGAAAATGAAAATGATGTAAGTGTCATAAGTAGTTTCCAAATTATAAAATGCCTCTCACCACCAAATATTGTGATTAGTGGTGAGAGAATTAAATATAACTTTGCTCACCCTATTGATGTCGATAAGTAGCAATTTTTTGTGAGGATCATTTTTGGATTAATGTATTTATAATTATTTAATTCTTTGTGTAAGTTTTAGACTATTAAATCATTTCTATTATACACTTGATATACTGTCAAGTGATGGTGATCTATGTGTCAACTATTGGTGATTATTTTTTAACCCTATGTCAATTAATGGAGAAAAGGTGAGCTTGTTTTTGTTTTTGATTTTTTTTTTAATTAGTGCTAGGAGACACAATTTTTGTTGTTAAATAAATATTTTAATAGTTTAAGAAATGTAAAAACACTTTTTTATAAAAAAATATTAAACCATTTTCATAAAATAAAATGTTCATTTATTTACTGACCTAATAATGTCAACCTTTGGTGACTTTACCTTACCTACAAGTTTAATTTTATAACTTTCTATTCCCAAAAATTAGTAATACCTACTTCTTTGCGTGTCGATGAATATGTTTATTATATTTGGCCCGCCCAGAAACTTGCCACCTTTATTGCGTTATCTGTGGCTTGTGCGAGGTCCTCGGTAGTGCAGGTTTCCGGGCACATGGGGCAGGAGAGAAGGTGTAACATTGTTTGTGGAGTCGCGCCGCACAAACAATGCTCATCTCCGTCAACGCTGAAACCCCATTTTACAATGTTTTCTTTACTACGGCCGACCTGGGTCCGGAGTCTGTTTAGGGACTTCGAAATTGGCCATGGCAAATCTTTTCCGGACGGGAGGTGTTCAGACAGAGTCAAGGGGGGTTGGGCAAATTTTTTACTCCATAAGTTGACTCTCGTTTTTGCGGCATCGGCAGGGTTTATTGGGGGACCGAGTGGTAAAAACTTTTTCGGCTTTTTAGCCTTAGGGGCACGGGACAATAGTGATGCATGGGGTGTTTGGGATCTGTGACCATTTTTGATTTTTCGGCACAGCTCGCTGTATATCTGCGAACGTCTGGAGGGGCAATCCCAGCGAGTGGGTACAGCTTCTCTAACGGAGTAGGTTTTAAACATCCAGTAATAAGCCGACAGGTGTCGTTGAGTGCTGTATCCACCCGCGTAGTATGGCTTGAGCGACCCCACACAGGGCAGGCATATTCTCCAGCAGAGTGCCAGACCAGACGTGCGCAGAACAGTAAGTGAGGTACCTACTAAGTACCTACTTTTCACTGTTTTTTTCAAATCTGTGACTAAGCCCGAGTTTGACCTCATTCTCACCTGATGGTAAGTATAAATGAGGCCGAATATCGAAGCGAAGCCAGTTCTATCATAAACCCGAATGCAGCGCTAGAACTGGCTCTTTATAAAATGTTTTCGGGTCGCTTCACCGCTGGCAGTAGTGGTGTTTGGCGGCAAATTTCAGTCAGCCAAGAGTCAGTCTACCACAAGGCGGGGCTCACTCGGATTAGTCACTTTTGACGACACGCTTGTCCAGAACCGGTAGGGTTATTCTAGGGGTAAATTATAACTTAATTGTCGTCAAAATCAATTAATGCTGGGTTTCAATATTTTACATGAGTAAAAGCTACGACAAACGAATGGTAGGTAGGTAGGTATAAGAATAGTAAGTAGTAAATAATTCAATGAAAATACGTTGAATATTGAAACGCTTTATATGTATGATAGCTAGTTCTACTGTTCGTAGACTTAACGAACATACATACAAATAACTTAACTTCACGCCTATATCCGTTACCAACAAAAACGCCAATAAAACCTCTATCACTAAAAATAAACATGTGAATAAGAAAAAGAATTCTTAGGCAATGCTCCTGGTAAAAGTACTTACTTACTGGAGGCTTATAAATAATAAATCTGAAAAATTTTTGGTATGTAGTAGAAAAGTTTTCTATGTTGATAGGGTTTAATCATTAATAAAGCTTCTTGCGCGATTTAGATTTAGTGTAGGTAGGTACAGAAGGCAGCAGATCAAGCGTTACATTACCTGTCAAATTTCCCCAACCAATTTTAACTTAAATCGAGGGTATATAGTTCAGATTCAAGTAAAAAAATGACAGATCTGTAACGCTTGATGTGCTGCCTTCTGTACATACAGAGATATATTGTATGAAAGTTAAACTTAAAATAATGGAACTCAAGGTTTTGTTTATTTCGTGATCGTTTCTGCCTCTTGGAAGTCAGAAACCGTAGATTTCTTCGGAAAAAAAGTAACGTAGGGTAGCCCGGGGACAATAGAACCATTTTTGAAACATTGGTAGATTACGATGAGTCTACTGAAATATATTTGATTTTCTCATGAAATTAAAATATCTAATCCGTTTATCTACAAATGTATACATTTAAAAATAACCTACGGTAACGAAAAGTAACTGAAAATCACATCTGAACAAAATATGTCACATATTACAATTGACCTCATACTGCGGGTTAATTGACGTTAGACACACATGTAAACTTTGTTTGTGTTGGCAAATATTGTCAATTGTACTATTGCCACGTGGTAATTTTGTCCCTGGTCTACCCTATGTGTAAACTATTAACATTGACTTGGCGGTTTGACCATAAAAAGCAGCCAAAACATAACTATAGGTGCATACACATTATACACCGATAATGGCTGGATGGATGGATTTTTGCTACCCTTTCACGCAAAAACTACCGAATGTATTTTTCTGAAACTTTACAGTAATATTTTTAAACTTTACTGCTTTACCTAGAATAACAATAAGCTATAATTAATGAAGATACTGTATGAATTAAGTAAAATTTGAGGGACTTTGGTACCCGATTCGTTTATAACGCGATATATCTTTGTAATGTATCTAATAAATAGTTACCTATGTTTGTGGCTCGAAATACTAATTCAATACAGACGAAGTCGCGGGCATCATCTATGTAATATACCTACCTACCTACCTATACTTTTCCACAAAACCTAGGTGAAACAGTGGTAACTGTTTCTGTTTATCTATCAGTATCTATCAGTAACGCTTTCACAGCTTAACTACTGAATCGGTTTTGACGAAATTAAGAATAAGGTAAGTTTAGTAATAATAATAGTATTTATCCAACTCCAATAACCGGTATCCACGAAGACGAAGTCCCGGGTCACAGGTCACAGCTAGTACATAAAAAAAGTCTATAAGCCATCCCGCATCAAAAGTAGTAGGTAATCCGCGCCCTGCCGCCACCGCACCGCGCCGCCTAAAAAGTAGTATGTGCGCTAGTGTAACCATGCGATGCGCGATGAATTCTCTAACTTCCGGTTATCTAAGTTTACTCAGTAAATAATTAATATATATTTTTTTCTTCATATATCATCTCGGGTTTCGCTGAGGTGCGGCGTACCCGATGTTCAAGGCATGCTACTCATGTGGAGGTTCCAGCGCAAGCGGATGGCATATGCGCGCAAGCGGACGAATGCATCAGTCAGCGTACCTATGTTTTCACCACATGCATGGAGGAACACCAGGTTTTACTCGGTGCGAAATAACCACTCCCCCAAGCGACAAGGTAGGTACTAGGTAACCATTAGGACTTCCCCTGTTTTAAAGGTTTATTAAATATATGAGATTCAAAGGATAATATCATGTCATTTTATTTAATACATTTACAGGTTGTCTGTTGTCTTTACTGTCATTGTATGTTCGTTATTTGAGTCGAAGCCATATTGATGGCTAAAAAATTAGAATTAAAATTGGAAACTATTTTGGCTAGTGAAATATTTATTGTTAATTCTGTTTATAAGTAATATTTTAAGCTGTTTGTTTCTTTAGTAAATAAATAAAAAGAACACACGGAAGGACACAAAGTACTAAAAGCTTGAGGTGAAAGAGTACATAAAACCCTAAATAATGCTGCCAGACTTTTCATTGCGATGATTGAGTGAAAGTAGGAACGCAACAAAGAACAGGTACTTGTACGAGTTGATTAATCAAATTTGACCTTCATGCGTCATTGTAATGTCAAAGAGACATTTCTTATCATTTCTGATACGAAACTCGGCGCTGCAGTTTCGGCCGAGATATTTACGGGGAACTTGTGTATTTTCTACAAAAACTATGGAGCCAAAAGGAAATCTTCGTCAAGATTTAGCATACCAAAAGTTGCAGGACTTTTACTGTTTGAATTCGGAAAAAATAAATATTCAACAGCTATTCCAACAGGACCCTGATAGATTTAATAAATTCAGGTATTTAAATTTGTTTATAATACTTACTTAGTTTTGAATACTTAATTTTCATACAAATCATGTACTTTACTGAAATGTTCCTAAGTCATTGTTGCTTTATTACAATGATTAATGATGTAACAGTATAGTGTTATCATACATAACTATATTTTTTTAAGAGGTCGCTCGACATTGAACCAATGTCACAAAATCGACTTTTACTTTTATTTTCGGTTCTTCGGATTATTTAAGAAATTTATATTATAAAACAACTTTGATTTTTTTTTAATTGGCTGATGAAATAATAATTAGAAGTGAATGTTTACTTTGAATCATAATTTTAAAAACTTGGGAAGGTACTTAAAAGGTAGTGTTTAGCGTCATTAAAATATACCTATAAATTTCTAACTACCTATAACTTACTAACTTTTACCAGTACCCAGTCCAGTAGGTACTCAATAATGGGGATGATATTTCCTGTGTGAAATACTTGACTCCTAAATAATTAATTAATTAAATAAAAACTTTTAAAGTAGGTAACTTCATTTTAATAATTTATGTGCAATGTCCTATGAGAGCTTAAAAAGCATCATTCCAAAGCAACTTAATTATGCTTTTACAAAACTTTGAGTATAGTATATAACCATGTAAAGTAGGGGTGTTTGAATCCAACCTTACTTTGTAGAAAGTGTTTGAAGAAAACAGATCATGTTCAACATCTAGACTGAGCCTTAAAAAATGTTATATACCTACATAAAAATCCATAGTTGGCTTCAGTTTATTTACTATTGATTTAAAAGTATATTATTTCATTCAATAAGAAATATCTAGATAATGAAACTATTTAATGACAACCTTTAAACTATATTTATACTATCTTATACTATTCAAATGTGAATGTTTCTTTGCGCTCCTTTCATCACTTCTAAACCTGAATTTTTGTTTTCATTTTCAGTCTCCGCATTCCCACTCCTGCTGATGGGGAGATCTTGTTGGACTACTCAAAGAACCGAGTGGACAATGCAGTCTTGGCATTGCTGCTTAACCTTGCAAGGACTCGGGGAGTGGAGAAGGCTAGAGATGCTATGTTTTCAGGTAGGACTCATACAAAAACTCTTGTCTACGTCTAACCTAAATGCCTGAGCTCAGGAGTACCATTGGCTTGTTAATGTTTTATGGGTAGGTAAGGAGAGAGTGTAGGGACTAAAAACTTTTTTTGAGAGGTGGTGTATCTGAAAGCAAATTGCCAGTCATTATTTTTAGCTTAAACTATGCAAAACTTTTAATATTGAATCTAGATAGCAAATACATTTTTACATTTATTGTATATTATTATGGTTCAGTTTATTGTAGTTTTCTTGTTATCAACCCGCAAAGCTTCTGATTCTTAAGGAATTAATATTGTCTTAAGTTTTCGCGATTCATACTATTAAATAAAACACTTTTTAACCGGATTTATCGCGTATATTTACAGTCGCTCGTGACCACGGGGTCTGCAAAGACACTGAAACGTCGAGTCAAAATTTAAAATGTAAATATACGCGATAAATCCGTTTAAAAAGTGTTTTATTTAATCTTAAGGAATTTCTTAAGTAAATATGGTGTGAATATTAAACTTAGTTCAGTTGTTATTCAATTACTCATTGAATAGCCTGTGTCTGTTGTTCCTGATCACTACAGTCCTGGTACTTTAAAGCATTGAGTAAATAGGTTTTACATGGATGGATGTGTTCCAACTTAGTCTTTATTTTACAAAAGTCAAATATCTCATTGTTATTATACAAAAAATGTGTATATTTAGGCTAAAGGTTGAAGAAGTTTTGTGTCATAGTGACTCCTGTGATATAGCAGGTTAAGATCAAAGTTTGGCAGGTATTATAAGAATGAGTGACCGCAAACCATTTACTGTTCTAAATCAGCCAGGGGAAAGAAATAAGCCTGCACCCTTTTTTATTGGTGACTACCCGCAACCCGCAGTTGACCTGACTCTCACCTGATGGTGAGTGTAGATGGGGTCGAAGATGACAGCACCTAGGTTTAGAAAAGACTGAAGGACCTGGCTCTTCATAAAATATCCCCGAAACACATCACCGCAGGACAGGTGATATATGGCGACGAATTTTACAGGAAGGGTGGTCGCTACCCAGATGGGCGATGAAGTGGTTCTACTACCAGGCGAGCGCCGCTTATAAAAAGTGTTGAGATGAGCTAAGTTTTTTCTACATTATATGACGACCACAGACGCCAGTGGTTGCGGGTTCGATACCCGCACGGAACAAGAATAAAAAAAAGTTCCGGGTCTGGGCGTTTATCTATATGTATTTATATTCCAGGTTCCCACCTAGTTCGCTACATGGTATCCCATATCACAAGCTCTGCTTAGTTTGGGCCCATGTGGTTGGTGTGATTGTCTGGGGGTTTTATTTATTTTTCATTCTATTTCAGGTGAAAAGATAAACTTCACGGAGGACCGTGCGGTGCTGCACATCGCGCTCCGAAACCGCCAGAACAGGCCCATCCTCGTCAACGGCAAGGACGTCACTCCCGACGTGAACGCCGTGCTCGCTCATATGAAGGAGTTCTCAGAGCAAGTCATCGGGGGACAGTGGAAGGGGTAAGCTTGATTTTAGGGCTACATATTTTACACCTTTATTTACAGTTGCAACACATTATCGCTCCAATTGAGTTCCTAATAAGTACAAGATAAATAAAAGTAAGAAAGATATTAATATACATACATGTATTGATCAAATAAATACAAAATAAATATTTATTTATTTTTTCACTACAAAATATACAACGACCGGCTCGTGTGGTGATAACATATATTGAATAGGTAAGCTTTACATTGCCTTGTATGTGGGAGGTCCTGGGTTCAAAACCCGGTGGCGCGGTGGATATTTGTGTGATGAACGTAGATATTAAGCGTCAACTCATTGAGGTTTATATGTTTATATTTATAAGCACATAAAAAACAAAACATAATAAATATTAATGGGGGCTCCCATGCAACACATGATACCGCACTAACAGGAGGGCGCAGTAATTTTTTTTTAAAGTTTTTGCATATAAAATGCTCGATTATTCTTAAATAACTGAAAAATGTTCGAAATAAAAATCACCCGCATTTTTCAGTTATTTATGGATGGCGCAGTTTGCGTATTACATCGCTCAAGTGCTTGCTCTCGCCTGGTAGTGGTAGCGACCATTTTGCGACATACGTAGTGTCTGGCACGCCCTGCGCAAAGTTGCCGCTAAAACGGCGCTTGTGGTTCCAGTCATTATTTTTCTAAAAAGTTGTAGCAGAGCTATGTATAAAAGTATACCCTTCGAATAACTATATCATAAGGTATTATATTAAAAATATCTTATACTTTGCACATTATATTAATCTGCTTTCAAAATTGAGCACAATTTTTTTTTTTAAGTAGTTTTGTACAAAAATTGGAAAGTTCTAAACTCTGTGTAAAAAAAGGACTAGACTAGACTAGATTTTTTTACTCTTGTAAAAAAATCTAGTCTAGTCCTAAACTCTGTATAATATAATTTTTTCTCGGCAGGTATACCGGCAAGACGATCACGGACGTGATCAACATCGGCATCGGAGGGTCTGACTTGGGCCCGCTGATGGTCACCGAGGCACTCAAACCCTACGCCAACCATCTCAAGGTAAATAAATAAATTACCAAAACTGACACACCGACCATGTGGTTCTAAAGTAAGCTTTTATAAAAGGTAGTGCTATAGAGACCACACAGCGGAACTAGGGGATACCCCTTGTAGATATCCACGACACAGACATACCAGATAATGCAAATGCATGTAGGTACTTCGCGTGTCCGAACCCCGACCAAGCGTCAACGTTGGTTGCCGCTACCTTCAATCCGCGCGTATGTATGTCTGTTAGACAATCGATATCACAATATCGATATAATTTTTAGTAATAGATTTCATCAACGGTATCGGTGTCTTTGAATCGGTTTATATTTCCCATCACCAAATATCAGCTGTGACGTCACAGTAGGTGCTAATGGTAGGCACGCTTGGTTTCAATACAAATCGTGACACTTGCGTTCTCTATTTATTTACCCTTTAATAATAAAGAAATAAAAAAAAACACAAATAAAAGAACACATTATGTATAAAGGGCGGCCTTGACGCTTGGAAGCGCTTTCTACCAGGCAACCCAACTACATGAAAATGAAAATTGTAGATGGGGCATTTTAGGTACTTCAAAAAAACTCAAAAAAATGTAGATGTATGTCTGTGATCCACGCAGGCCCGAGCTAGTTTTTTAAAGTCAGTTCCTTAAACTGGCCCGGCTGTGAGTCGAGCCAGTATCTCTCACCCCGCCACCGAACTCTCGACCGCTGCGCCACGGCACGGAGGCCATCACAAGAAAGAAGTTAAGTATATGAAAGATATCTGTTCTAAAAAATGAAAATGTTGTAAGTCCGCCACTGCTCTTACCCTTTTACCTCTTTTTTCTTACCTCTTACCCTTCAAATATTTCTCCCGAAAACCCCTTATGGAGGGGTAGTACCAGAATATTGGGTGTTACATAACATTTAATACTTAATGCCGTTTGTTTATTTAATAATAATAATACATTCTTTATTTGCAAGTATAAGCGTTACAATTATAGGTCTTATATTTATCATTATCGTCCGAACATATACTGCTGCATTGTCAGCGTGCAAAATTACATAAAATAAAATAAAGTAAACATTTGTCACATAATAATCACGAAAAGTCAATAAAAGAAAAAAAAAATATCATCAAATTTAAAATGTCACCATTGAGATAAATTAATAAATGTCAAAAGAAAATTACATTAAATCATAAAATTAAAGAAAAAAAAAAGCAGCATTATAGATTAATTAATAAACATAGTATACTCGTATTTTTAGTCTGTTTTTAAATTTAAATTTATAATGATTGATCATTCAAAAAGTCCTTGACACTATAAAACATTTTATCCAATAATAAATTAAATAGTGCAGTTTTGAATTTGTTCACTGGCAGATTTTTATATTTAGATGGCAACTTATTATACAGTCTTATTGCCATACAATAGACATTGTTACTAAATACAGTTAGTTTTTGTGAAGGAATGTACAATTTTTCCTTATCCCTTCCGCGCCGTCCGGTCATATCGCTACTACATGGGAACAAGTGTTTATTTTGATTTACAAAACAGCATATTTCATAAATATACAGTGATGGAAGTGGCAAAATTTTCAATCGATTGAAAAGTGGTTTACAGCTATATCGCATATCTTTATTACAGATAGATCTCAGGCATTTCTTTTGAATCATAAAGACTCTGTCAGCCTCTACCGAATTACCCCATAAAATTAAACCATATCTAATACTAGCTGATACATAGCCATGATAAGCCAGTTTTGCTGCTTCTATCGATACAACCTGAGCAAGTCGTTTTAAGGCGTATATGAATCTGTCCAACTTTTGGCATAAATTATTCACATGGGCTTTCCAGTTACAGTACTCGTCCCCTATGACTCCAAGGAATTTTGTTGAATCTGATATTGCAATTTTCGTATTATTATATTTTATGTCAGGCTTTGATAAACTACTATTATATGTCTTGAATTGAATAATTTTTGTCTTGTCTATGTTGACTAATAATTCATTAGCATCTAACCAATTTATAACGTCATTAATAGCTTTGTTTGATTCTTTTTCAGCGTCTATATTTTTTTCACATCTAATTGTAATTGTTGTGTCGTCAGCAAATAATATAAATTTATGATTGATTTGATTTGGGAGGTCATTTATATAAGTCAAGAATAACAACGGACTGAGCACGCTGCCCTGGGGAATTCCACGATCGTTGGATAAGAATGGAGATTGAAATTGTTTAAGATAATTTCCCTCCAATCGGTTGACTTCAACGCATTGAATTCTATCACATAAGTAATTCTTTATCCAGTTTAAAGCTGTTCCTCTTATGCCATAGTATTCAAATTTTTTTAATAGAATATTATGTGATACCCTATCGAAAGCTTTCGACATATCTAAAAATATCGAGATGGGATAAATACCGCGATTTAGTGCTTCAGTTACATCTTTTATTAGTGTATAACAAGCTAAGGTAGTGGAACAGTTTTTTCTAAAGCCAAACTGATTTAAATTGAGTATACTTTTTTCTTTAAAAAAGCAATATATTTTATCATATACTTACCACTCTTTCGTAAATTTTAGATAGCACTGGTATTTTCGTAATAGGGCGGAAGTTATTAATTTCTTCTATGTCACCTTTTTTAAAAAGGGGTTTCACTATAGATTTTTTTAATCTGTTCGGAAAGACGCCCTCAGTTAAAGACAAGTTAATGACATGCGTTAGAGGTCTGCTTAAATAATTAGCACTATCTTTTAGAATTTGTGTGGAAATAGAGTCATATCCAGTCGTCCTGGTGTTCTTTAGACCCTTGATTATTTTTAAAATATCAGTTTCATTTACAGGCATCAAGAAAATCGTACTATTGTTATTTTTAATTTTTGAAAAGTTGATCTTATTATGGTTTGTGAAATTTGATTTGGAAGAATTAATAAAGTATTTATTGAATATTATAGAAATTTCACTGGGGTCAGAATAAATTTGGTCATTAAATTTGATTTTCTGAAAAGATTTGTGCAGATTATTGGACTCTACATTATTTTTAATCAAAGTCCAACTAGCTTTACATACATTTTTACATTTTGCTAAGTATTTAGAGTTTTCTAATTTATAAGAGTAAGCAAAGCATTTTTTCAAAATCTGACTGTAGGTATTTTTTTTTTTTTTTTTTTTTTTTATATTGTAACCCGGGCGCCACACATTTGTCCAAACATTTGTTCAAACATTTGTTCAAACATTTGAAGCTAAGTCTGGCGCCGGCCTACATATGCAAAGTCCAGCGCCACACATTTGTTCAAACATTTGTTCAAACATTTATTCAAACATTTGAACCTAAGTCTGGCGCCGGCCTAAGGATAGGACTTTTGTCTTCCATGCCACCTGATGGAAAGTGCGCATGAAGACTATGGTGTTACACGTCCATCCACGAGAAACCTATTCACTCGACACTTAAAAGTTCCAGGACTGTAGTGGTCAGGAAAAACAGACGCAGGCAGATTGTTCCACACCTTGGCAATCCGTACCAAAAAGGAACTATCGAAGCGTTTTTTTCGACTTCTTGGTATATCCACTATATACGGATGGAAGTTCTGTCTGCGTCTGGTAGTCCGGTGGTAAAAAGGGGTGGGTTCAATTTGGTCAAAAAGAGCACTCGCACACTCACCAAAATGTAGCCGATAAAATACTGTCAAACAAGCAACCTTACGACGATGCTCCAGCGTCTGCAATTTTTTATTTGTAAGGTTGTTGTTATTTATGAGTTTTCGGGCTCTTCGGTCAACAGAGTCTAGCGCTTCGAGCTGGTATTTGGCGGAACCATCCCAAAGGTGACTACAGTACTCCATGCAAGACCTCACTTGGGCTGTGTATAAGTTGAGGAGCCGTTCAGGGCTGAAGTACCGCCGGACCTTCGAGATGATACCCAATTTTTTGGAAGCCGTTTTTGCCATAGACTCAATTTGTTGTCCGAAGTTTAATTTGGACGTTATAGTGACGCCCAAAAGCCCTAGTTGATCGGTGATGGGAACAGATACATTCTGGAAAGTGGGCGTAAGAGTAAAGGTGCTCTTTTTTGCGGAGAATAGACACGCTTGTGTTTTGGAGGCGTTGAATTTGACCAGGTTAGATTCGCCCCAATCGGACACATTCCGCAAGGTCGAATCAACGCGCTCAATCATAGACTCTCTCAAAACCTGGATTTCATGGGCGCTCGTTCGCGCATTGGATATATATCTCTCAACAACAGTGCTGTCATCAGCATATCCAATAATGCCTGGTGTTAGGAGGTCATTAATGTGCAGCAAGAATAAAGTTGCAGAGAGAATAGATCCCTGAGGTACCCCGGCATTAATTGCCATTAGGTCAGAGGAGTAGCCGTCTAAGACTACTCGAATCGACCGTTCCCTCAGAAAATCAGATATCCAGTCGCAGAGCCCGGTCGGTATGCCATATGCTGGAAGCTTGCTTAAGAGACCATCATGCCAGACCCTGTCAAAGGCCTTGGAGATGTCTAAGGATACAGCTATTGCTTCACCATGACCCTCCAAGGCCTCACTCCATAAGTGTGTGGCATACACGAGAAGATCGCCGGTCGAGCGTCCACTGCGGAAACCATATTGGCTATCGCTTAGGAGCTCGTTGGTCTCAAGGTATGCCAGGAGTCGATTGTTCAATACACGTTCCATGACTTTACAAAGTATGGAGGTGATTGAAATTGGTCGATAGTTGACAGGATCAGCACGGCTTCCCTTCTTCGGTACTGGTTGTACGTTAGCCAGCTTCCAGGATTTGGGGACTTTACCAGATTCCAAAGAGAGTCTATAGAGACGCGTCAAAACGGGAGACAACTCAGCTGCGCAGCGTTTCAACACCACTGCAGGAATACCGTCTGGACCGCTAGCCTTATTCTCGTCTAGGTGCAGCAAGCACTTAAGAACCTCCTTTTGGCGAATATGAACGGTACCCATTGTAGGACCGAACTGAGGTAATTGGGGTGGGATTTTACCTTGGCTATCTAGACGAGAATTTTCCGCAAAGATACTGGCAAATAAATCCGCCTTTTCCTTAGCGGTGTGGGCCAGAGAACCGTCAGGTTTCCGCAGAGGCGGCAGCGAAGGGCGACAAAAGTTCGTTTCGACCGACTTGGCGAGGGACCAGAAAGCTTTACTTCCCGAGGGGTATGAGGCTATTCTGTCTCCGATACAGCCTATGTGGGCGAAACGAGCTCTCTTGATCACCTTTTTGCAGGACTTGGCGGCAGCATTGTACCTCTTTTTGTGTTCATGCGAATCCACGGCTTTGCTTCTGCGAGCGGTTGCCCAGGCTTTGTACGCTTCTCGCTTACGCTTTTCAGCGGAAAAGCATTCAGCACTAAACCATGGGCGAGCTTTGGTTTCAAGGGATAGATCAGCGTAGGGAATGAAGAACTCCATTGCTTGACCTATCACACTTGAGACTGCATCAGCGCAGCACGATGGATCGGTTGATGTAAAACAAGCTTGCCGCCACGGATAAGATGCGAAGAAATGTCGCATTTCATCCCAATCTGCCGACTTGTAACGCCATACTCGCCTAGAACCACTTGGTCGGGTGTCAGGTGGCGAGTACTGCGATACAGATTTCACCAGACAGTGATCGGATGTCCCTAAGGGTGCAGTGACGGACACCGAATATCTGTCCGGATCGGTTGTCAGCAGAAGGTCCAGGCAGTAAGCAGTGTGGCCAGCAACGTCTGGTATGCGCGTAGGCTCGTCAACAAGCTGAGAGAGGCCATGAGTGAGCGAAAACTTAAAAGCCTCTCTACCAGCATGGTCAGTGTCCTGAAACGGGTATAACCACTGTCCGTGGTGTGCGTTAAAATCCCCCAGGAACACCAACTGCGCTGTGGGAAAACGTTGCTGAACCTTGTCCGCTGTACTGCTGAGATAGTCCATAAGCCTCGTTGTCTCCCGATCTCCGCTGTGTGACCGATAAATACCAGCGTATACCATTTGGTCTAGGCCGGTATCTATGTGAACCCACATAACTGAAAGGTCCGGCACTTCTAAGTAACGGAGACGCTGACAACAGATCTTGTCACTGGCATACATGCACACCCCGGCGTGCGGGTGGAATTTGGACTCCAGGATGTAACCTGGGTAACAAAGGTTTGTGGTTTGTGGTTTGTTTTTGCTTGGTGGTAGGATCCCTTCTGGGTCCGCCTGGCTAGCGACCACCCTTTATATAAAGTCTGCCGCCAAATGTTACCGCTCCGGCGGTAATGTGTTCCGGCAATATTGTATAAAGAGCCAGTTCCCTCCTAAACCCGTGTGCTTTCATCTTCGACCTCATCGTCACTTACCATCAGGTGAGATTGAGGTCAAATGCGGGTTTAGTCACCTATAAAAAAAAAAAAAAAAGGTATGCCGAGTCTGACGGATCACAGATCTGCGTCTCCGTTAGGAAGAGTAGGTGGGGTCTCTCCGTCTCGAGGTGGTGGTGGACATCATTGAGATTGGAGTGCACTCCTCGGATGTTACAGAAGTGCACTTTAAACGAGAGGAAGTGCAACCGCTGTGTTACCTTACTCTTCTTTGGACCTTTCATTAGATTTGGAGTGGAGTGAATAGGGAGGAGAACAGAAGTTGAGTGAAGCGCTGCAAATGGAACCAAGCAACTCGATAGGGGTGACGCACCATTGGGAAACTCGCTTGGAGACTGCGGGGACGCCCGAACCCCCCCGAGTTCGCCATCGGGTCCTCTCAAACCGGTCGCCAACCGGCACGATGGAGCCTCCCGGGATTTTTCGCGAGGTGGCGGGGCAGCCTTTTGCATGTGGCTGGCATGCTACTTGGGCCCCCTACTACCTGCGGTCGGCCAGCGGTGCACCGTGCTTCGGATCCCGCTACCCTCCAAAACGAGTTACCCGGTGAGTCATTATCCTACGAGTTGTAAACAGTTCTCCGATGCAGCACGATTACTCAGACCTATCCTCCTCAATGGCTACACTAGACATCATGCCGGAACGCAACTAGGTTACTTGGCGGCATGGTTTTGTCTAGTGGGTGGTGACAAGCCACGGCCGAAGCCTACCACCAGATTTTACTGCTCGTTTAGCACCACCCAGGGACCACGTACAAGGCATCGAGGGCTAAACCTTGCGGACGCGAGCAGTTTCCAGTCCCCAAACTTTTTATTATATCTATTTTTATTAATTACCTTGTTGCTAGAGCATAACCTGTACTGAAGGTATAATTTTCGTTTTATGAGACAGGATCGCTTAAGCCCTCTAGAAAGAAACTTTTTTCTTGCAGGTTTATTTGTAACTTTAACCCTGACTAAAGGAAAGCATAAATCATAAAATAATGTCAAATAATCGTGAAATATATTAAAGGCTTTTTCAGCGTCCGTTTCTTCGTAAAGTCGTTAAAAGATAAAGCATTCATACAGTCTGTAAATTTTTTAATATTCTCTTGACATAAATCTCGTTTTAACACAAAATAAGAATTTGTATTGTGCAATATTTTATGTTTATTACTATTAATTCTAAATGTCATAGATTGTGCTGTTTCATGATCTGATAAACATAAGAGATGAACGTAACTTTGAACACAATTCAAATCACTGGCAATCAAGTCAATACATGAGCGTTTCCTAGTCGGTTTCTTTATATGTAATGTTATATTTAGGAATTCAATGTCAAATCAACTTTAAATACTATTAGTAATGCGTTTTCAATTCAATGGAAATTAATCGATTACTTTGATTATATCAAAATGATAACGTATAATATGACAATTATTGAAAGTGACAACTTTGAATTTACAATAGTGATGTTGGATTTCCAACTTATTGTTACCTGCCACCTTAACTGCCTGCTTTAAACTCGGCGGAACAATTTAACCCTTACAAAAAAGAAAAAATATATGTACTAACATTTTTTTAAAGGTTATATTCTGCATTTTATTATCCTTAAATAAAAAATAAAAATCCCTAGACAATCACACCAACTAAATGGCCCCAAAGTAAACGTAGCTTGTATTATGGGATACCATGTAGCGAACTAGTGGGTTCTTATACCTTAGGATATAAATACATAAATAGATTTATTTATATATTTTTATTAGACCATCTGATGTCACGTTTGACTTTGGAGATATTATAATGATGGATTGAGACTATTGCAGTGACAGGGGGTCGACCTATCGCCCACAAAACACGCCAGTAAAACCTCTATCCCTTAACTGACTTTTAAAGTATGCCCGGGAAGACAAGCAGCTGGTACATTCTATGTTTTTTCTTTCGCTCCCAGTCCAGCACGGAAGCAATATACTAAATAACTCCAATGGCAGGACCTAGTGCTCAGTTGGTGGAGTGGCCGCCCGGTATGCAGGAGATCAGGGTTCGAGACCCAGCGGAGATCGATTTTTTTAGTGTTTTATTTATAAAGTAACAAATTGTTTGACCTATCAACATGGACGTCCTGGCAAATAATTCAATCAAAAGACAGTTCCAGTGTGTCCACTTTAGAGAAGAAATAAAATTGTGAGGAGGTTTAAGTGAAGGAATGATTTTTTTTATGAACAAAATAATATCATCAAATTGAGAAAAAAAAGTTGACTCACCAAATATTATGTACTTCAATTTTCTCATTGCTAGAGTGGGGATGCTACACGTCACATATTTATTTGTTGACTTTAAAATATAGCAAAAAAACTAATTTCACTTCTACTGAAACCGAAAGGTATATTTGGTAATTAATTATTTTCAATAAAGTAACTTACAGTAAAGATAAAGTACACACCTCAAATTCACGTATTTATACAATTGCTTTAAAATTGTTTGCCAAACCAAATGAAAAAGTACCATTCCAAATAAATAAGTACGGACGAAAAAGTACCATTCAATTTCAATAATTCTCATTCAGTACTTACACTACGAAGATTTTAACTGGTATCATTATTTTTCTTTTTGACATTACGAACTTGCAGTTTACTGCATTGAACTATTTGCCAATTAGGTGCACTTTGTGTCGAACATCGACGGCACGCACTTGGCGGAGGTGTTGAAGAAGCTGGACCCGGAGACGGCGCTGTTCATCATCGCCTCCAAGACCTTCACCACGCAGGAGACCATCACCAACGCCACCTCCGCCAAGAACTGGTTCCTCGACGCCGCTAAAGACGTGAGTCCGATCATACACTTTTTTATAGATAAGTATAAGAAAAATACACAATAAATTCGATTACTTATGTTTTTACAGGAGTTTGAAGTTCATGTAACAAAATAAAAAGGTTAAGAATACTGTTTTTGTGTAGAAATAATTTGATATTGAAATAAGAACCTTATTGAAATAAGAACCCACTCAAGGAAAAAAAAATAGAATTTGTAGAAGAATAAGCAGAGCAACATTTATTTCATTTGAAATTATTTATTGTTGACGTTAAAAATGGCTGCTGCGATTCCGAATGGTGGTTACCACACCAAACGTACGACGACGGTCGACCGACGGCGATCGGATTTTTTGGCCTAGTAAAAACTAACGATCGACGGAGACTACTCCATGAGTCCATGGTGTGATATCGGTTGATATGTTAGTGTCGATCGGTTGGTGTCGGTGTGGTGATTAATACAGACACGGACCCGGTTTCTCACCTTCGATGTTATTTTTAATTTCATCTCCAGCTTCATTGTTTCGAATGCTGCATAAATTCTGTGTCAATTCTTCCCTAGTATTTATGTCTACATTAATATTCACAAGTTCTTTTTCCCGGCCCAACACGTAAAATCCACCGGGGTCAGGTCCGCTCGAAATAAAGCTCAATAATCAAGCATGTTTTCATAAATTCAAGGTTTGAATAAAAACTTATCTCCGTCTTTTTTAAATGAGGTCAAAAACCGTATTATTTTTTTACATGAACCTCAAACATGTTTGAAAACATATTATGAGATGAATAAAAAAGATACAAAGAACATGATTTGTAAGACTGTTTACCTATTTCTTTAATGAAATAAAATATAAAAGAGTACATTTATCAATAAATTAGCACTAAACTTTTGCGCCTTTTCGCTGAAAACACAAAAAAAGTTGTAAAAGAAATAATAGTCATTGTTTGTCTCATGGCTTAAATTTTTAAATGGTTTGTACTTACTTCACCTTAAGGCTTTGCACCTAACTTCCAATCACATCTATTCATAAAATTGTAATAAAATATTGTTGTGTTCAGCCGTCGGCAGTCGCGAAGCACTTCGTGGCGTTGTCGACGAACGCGGAGAAGGTGACCGCCTTCGGCATCGACCCCAAGAATATGTTCGGCTTCTGGGACTGGGTCGGCGGCAGGTGAGCCCCAAACCTACTTATACCCTGGAAAATAATTCAATGCAGTAAAATGACAGTTCCAGCGTGTGAAAGAAAAAAAATAGTGATGCGGTTTAAGTGTTTCAATGAAATTATTTTTTTATAATAATATCGAAATTTTAGGAAAAAAGAATATTTTATGTCACAAAATATATTTTTTTTTATGATTTTTTGGCAAAGGGTAACTCTGCTTGAAATTTCCTATTTATCAACTTAAGAAATAAATAAGTTATCAAGATTAGTTTACGTATACTGTTACCGTTTTAAAGCGGTTGGTATGTTGGATAATTAATTATTTTCACTTTGAAGATAAAGTAAGTACAGACATCACACTTCAATTATTTATACCTACATTGGTTTAAAATGTTTGCAAAATGTTTCATTCATTTTCAATCATTCTCATTCAGTTCTTACAACACGAAGTTTTTAACTGGTATTATTATTTTTCATTCTGACATTTCGAACTGTCAGTTTACTGAATTTAATTATTCGCCAGGGTATAGTCTAAGGTCCGTATTAGGGTGTTACCACACGTAACACGTAGTGTTAGGGTGTTAGGTGATCAGAAAAAACCGATCGATGTGCAAGGACCTAAAACCCATTTTGAGGGAGAAAAAATTCATTTGGTGGTAGACGTCGGTGTATGTCATAGATCGATTGGTCAGGTAAGCCAAAAAGGCCTGGAAAATTCAGCCAAGTCACCCGCAATGTTTTGTTTATGTTCAATTTGATATAAAATACTTTTCATTTAATGAAAATATGGTGCAGGTCGTCTCTAATACGGAATCTGTATTAAAATAATATTTCAAACAATTCATAGGTCGTTACAATAAATTCCATCAAAATCGATAAAAGGCTTGTCGGGAAATTTACGGTACTTATTCGAAAAAAAAAAAATACGAAAAAATCTACTGTTTGTTGGTAAAACGAAAAGTATTTTGATATTGAAACGCCGCATTCGATGGTGGTATCATACTGTTCGTATTCATAAAATTAATAAATCTATCTTAAAAAAATAATTATCAGAACAAATCCGTAAACTCACTTCTCCAATTGATTTATTTCTTTTATATTTTCCAATTCGGTTCTAATAAGAATTATTTACAGTGACGTTCAAACTGGATAAAATGAAAATAGTGCCTAGGTGCTATTATCATTTTGATTTTGACGAGAAATAAGCATAAATAGCGAAAAAAACTATACCTACATATCATAGTTATTTGGGCATCCGAATCTCTAGTTATTCGAGGTCCGTAGATTTTAAAATCATTAATATAAATAAAAAAATAAATATATAATAAAATTTTCCCAGACTCAAACCTTAAATCAAATGTAAAATATTTAAAAACACGAGAAGAAAAGTTTCTTGCAAATAAAAATATTATTTATGACAAAAATCGCTGCACACTGATACTTCGCGATAAAGACATAATATACAATTCTCTGTACTAAATTTACGATCATTAACATGATCATACACCATGCCCAAAAACTTTGTAGAATCGACAAAATGATAAAATTTTCGTATCGATCCCAACAGATGGCGCTATTTGAATATTGATTTTCTTAAACTTTACATCAATAAAATCTACAAAAAGCACTATTAAAACTATAAAAATCCATAATATAACTAAAAAATTCCGCCCGAACAGGGACTTGAACCCTGGACCCTTGGATTAAAAGTCCAATGCTCTACCGACTGAGCTATCCGGGCTGTGACAATCTTACGTGAAATATAGCTACAGTATCTTGGGCACACATATTTTAATGAATTTCATGCGTGCTTGTGGATGCTCTATATTGAAGTTCATTTATTTAATCACGAATACACATAATATTATATAAATAATAGAATACTCTTTACAAAACATACATGAAAAATAGTTATTGATATTGATGCGTATTAAATCAACTTTAATTCATATTTAACGTACTCAAACTTGCTCCATTTCAAGTCATCTATTAAGAATTTATGGAAATCATAAAAAAAATTATATATATGTTATCATATAAGAACTGGATTTGGTAAAATAGTCCTATTTTTTATTCCTTGTCTATTTATACCACTGTTAATGTCTAAACTCATTAATTAATAAACATTAAAATGTAAATCTCAATATTTTTACCGATTAATTATCATTGCTTTTTCTTTTAGAACCTGAATCATAAATTAGTACTTTTATGTAACTTTCATAACAACTGCAGCATTTCTGATTTTATAAAAAAAAAATGCAAAAACTTAAGTCGAATGGTATGGTTGATTGATTCGTATTAATAATGGGCCTGAAAACCGGAAAAGTTTGTTTGTTTGTACACGAACTTCCAAAAATACCGTAATTATTGAGATACATGGATTTTACAGACTACATAAACTAACTCAAAACAATTTTATAATCTAAGTAGTTGCGTTAAGATAATTATTATTTTGATCGAACTAAACAGAACATTCATCCTAAGTAATGTTTAAAACGTATAATTGTATTATTTCGGAGTTAGCTACATTATTGGTTAGCTTAATAATTTTGAGTGTGTACTAACTACTAATTACATATTTTAAACAAGGCGATTCGGAGTCGGGACTATTTGTATATTGTTCCTAAAATTTTTCTTATATGCCCTTTCATTTTTAGGAAATATACCCAAAATTTGATATAAGAACCTTAATTATAGACTTCGAAATAATAACTATTTTTCGCGACAAAAGGTTGCTTAATTTAGATTTATGTTTTTTTATTATGAGGCTATCAACCTCATAATAAAAAAAAAACAAATCTAAAATTTGTTACAAGTTGGGTTGGTAAAGTGTGAATTAATTTTATGTACCTTAATACAGTCGCGTAAGTAATGTATAAAAAAATCCGCCCGAACAGGGACTTGAACCCTGGACCCTTGGATTAAAAGTCCAATGCTCTACCGACTGAGCTATCCGGGCTCTATCAGTATTGTCCAAATTAACGATACGTTTCTTATTACAACTTCAATCCTTATCAATTTTTTACCTGAGTTTCATTCCATGGAGCTTTGCAAATATTTATTTGTCCATTTCTTTTCGATTGTATTAGGATTGACAGATTTACTGGCTAAAGTGGCTTGAGTAAATCAATGTTCCTACAAGATAAGTTTTCAAACTATCATGGTTCACATTTATACTAACTTTAGAAACGGTAAATTCTCATTTTTTCAAATTCTCGATATTTGGCCACTGTTGCAAACGACGACGCGACGGTACAATACAGTACCTATTGTATTTGTTTCGTTCCAAAAATTAATATGTACAGTCGAAATTTTTGGTTCCATGTTAATTGTTATTAGATCGTTTTAAAATCGTGTTCACAAAGGTTATCGAATGGATTTTTTCGTAATATTAATAGCTCCAAGGTCAAGTTCGATCCGATAATTCTGAATGTCTTCAAATCTGATTTATCAAACGAGAGGAGGATTTTATATTTCATGACTGAAATATAATTCACTCGTTTTCGACTTGTTTCTGTATTACCTACCATTGATTATTTTGTGATTGCTACAGCTGTTTTATAAAGGGCCGTTTAATGACCATGTGATGAGCTTATGACTATTTTTAGTATGCGTTGCGTTTAATCTATAAATAAAATACCCAAATTTGATTGAATAGAAGTAACGAAGCAATGGTCGATTACTTTGATTTATTTAATTCGATTTAATTGAAATAGATATACATTTTTTGCCAGTATTAATATAAAATGACGACCGATAAATTGACGACCGGCTGGTGTAGCGGAAACATACATTGCCTTCTATGCCAGAGGTCCTGGGTTCGAATCCCGGCGGCGGCGGATATTTGTGTGATGAACACAGATATTAGTCTTCAAGTCATGGATGTTATATGTTTTTTAATAATAAATAATAATAATAAAATCCCCAGACAATCACACCAACTACATGGCCTCAAAGTAAGCGAAGCTTGTGTTATGAGATACCATGTAGCGAACTAGGGGCGAACCTAGAATATAAATACTTATATAGATAGACACCCAGACCCGGAACATTTTTTTTTTTCTTGTTCCGGGCGGGTATCGAACCCGCAATCAATGGCGTCTGAGGCAGATAGGTTTACCCCTTCGCCAAAGTGGTCGTCGTGTTTAAGTTTATTCTAATCAAAAATATGTATTTATTTAATATGTATGTTTCTATATTTCTTAAGAATATCAGTTATCTAGTACCTATCCATTACACAAGTTCTTTAAGAAACTTAATTTGGGCTAGATAATGTTGTGTGAGTGTCTAAAGAGAAAAAAAAGAGAAAAATAAATATATAAATTGTTTCAAAAATAAACATAAAAGACGATGGAAACAAAAACACAAAGTAAGTCACAAATGAGAAATTACATGAAATAAAACATTCTATGATACAATGAAAAAATAAAGTTCAATTATTGTTATCGTTGAGTCAACCAAACCTACGACTCAAATAGCAGACATGGGAATTTATTAACTATACCTACTTATGTTATATATTTTTTACGTTGTCAATTTGGATGTCTGTTTCCGTGCTTTCAGAGGGCATGATCAGTAGTCGGCCCCGAGTGCTGTATATTTGTATACTACTGTAGTTAGTGTTTTTTAAAAGCCACTTCAGCGCCCTTTGTACAGATAGCTGAGTGAAGCTCCGAGGAAGTATTTTTTAACATTTATTATTATATTTCAATCATGGTCGTGTTATGTAGAGTTCCGTACTTCAAAATATCCTTATCGGATCAGTTATCAAGACCCTTTCCGGTGTTCGATCCCCACCCAATGCAAAAAGTTGTGAGCATAAACATTTTTGTTTGCATTGCATTGTCTAGGTGTATTGTTGATGATATGTGTTTAAGAAAAAAAAGTATGTATTTAATATGCATACAAGGAGAGGTCAAAATCGGTCTAGGGTTCGATTCTCGCACGGAAGAAGAAAAAAAAATGTTCCGGCTTTCTGGGCGTTTATCTATGTCATGTATTTATATTCTAGGTTCCCCCCTAGTTCGCTACATGGTATCTAATAACACAAGCTTAGCTTACTTTGAGGCAATGGAGTTGATGTGGTCGTCTGGGGATTTTATTTATTGTAGTTGTTTCGCGCAGTTTTACCCGCGCAATTTCAAATGCCGCGGGGAAATCGGGATAAAAAGTAGCCTATGTGCTATTCCAAACTGTACACTATCACTATGTCAAATTTCATTCAAATCCGTTGAGCCGTTCTGCTGTGATTTAGGAACAAAGGTTGCCTGTAAGATACCATCTTTTGATGATAAGGCCGCCTATTGTGCTCTGTACAATGAAGAATAAATAAATAAAATAAACAAACAAACATCCATACATCCAAACTTTCACATTTATAATATTAGTGAGATGTAAGATTATTTTATCATCAATGCATCTGGTGGCAGGTACTCGCTGTGGTCCGCCATCGGGCTGTCGATCGCGCTGAACATCGGCTACGACAACTTCGAGAAGCTTCTCGAGGGAGCCAGCTTCATGGACAACCACTTCTGCACGGCTCCCTTGGACCAAAACGTGAGTATATTCAACAAACATAGAACCAGAAATACAATATTTGTGAAAAAAACTGACAAAATAATTGAAATAAAGCATAAAATAAAATAATCATCAATTTGATAAATTAGACGAGTTTTGTCACAAATAGGTGTCGGCTCAGCAATGTGCTAGTTGTAATCTAGCGCTGATCTTCCGCAGCCTGCGGGGCTAGCATGCAACCATCGATCACGATAATTTGGGCCTTTATATCGATATTTTCTTAGAATGTGGCCCTTAGAGTGTGTATTTTTTTAATAATATGGCAGTTTTGGTTCTGTGGTATCGAATCTGGTAATTCTATCTATTAGGGTGCGAATATTAGCTAATGATAGGATAAAATACTTCGGTAATCTTGTTGATTTGAGTATTTATCGATGGTTGCGTGGTAGCCCTGCCGGTGACGCCCGCTGCCGGACGGCGCGGCGGCCTCCCCAAGGTTCGGAACGCCGCTCGGTCCCGCGCCGCCCTCATGCAGCGTTTACAACTTTCACAAATTACAAGAGAATAAAAAAAAGTGAATATTCAATACTTAAACAACACTTTTTTATCGGTAACTACACGTTTTAACCGCACTGCACTTTATAGTATGTGAAAATTGGGATCGCAGATTACAGCGAAGTACAAGAAAGGAACTGACCCTTCATAAAATATTGCCGGAACAAATGATTACTTGATTGCCGAAATTTGGCCGCAGATTTTATATGCAGGGTGGTCGGTAGCCAGGCGAACCCTGAAGGAGTCCTACCACCTAGCGGAATCACTCGGATTAGTCGCCTTTTACTTCCTTATCCAGGTTTGATTAGGTTAAAACATATTTACATACCTTTACTTACTTGTGTGAATGTACTATAGAACCGACTGAATAAGGATCCACTTTGCTAATAATTCCTTTGAAATTGTCAAAATTTTAAGGGCTATTGCGTATAATGCACTCAGGAAATTTTAGATACTTTACGGATTCTGTACTCAAGAAATGTCAGTGTCAAATGACATGATTACAAATTTGTTACCAGGAAACCCATTTTCGAGCGAATTTCGACCTACTAGCATTTAAACGGTTTGGCAAAACTTATGATGGGTCGTGTTTCAAGCAGATACCTGCAAGCAATTGAAATTTGTAGAATCTAAAATAGAGTTTTCATGAATTACTGGAGACCATGTAAAGTTATTCTGTGCTTATTTTTTACAACGTACGTACAATGTGTGGTGTGGCTGCAGGCGCCGGTGATTCTGGCGCTGCTGGGCGTGTGGTACCACAATTTCCACGGCGCCGAGACGCACGCGCTGCTGCCCTACGACCAGTACCTGCACAGGTAATGCCCCGTCAATTGTATTGTCAATATCAACGCGCAATGTCTAGCACTAATTAAGCTTCTTAAAGAATATGTGCAATAGATACAATATTTGAAATCGACATATACTTTAACGTGAAACAATTTTATTAAGCAAATTTTGTATAAATCTTTTTGAAGAATTGTAATTAGTAAATTTTGCGAGATTTTTGTAAAGTACTTGTAAAAGCATCGAGATATCTCGGTGGTAAGAATCCCGTAAATCTATTAAGTTATAGTGAAAATAAGCACGATAGTTATAAACCTTTAAAATCATTGGTTCATCGACTGTTTCTTTGGTGCAGTGGCATAGACGCTACTGCACTAATCGTGAGGTTGCGGGTTCGATTCCCGCACGAAACAAAACAAAAGTTTCGTGTATTTATCTATATACGTATTTATGTTCTAGGTTCTCCCCTAGTTCACTACAAGGTATCCCATATCACAAGCTATGCTAACTTTGGGGCCATGTAGTTGATGTGATTATCTTATCTATACTAATATATAAAGCTGAAGAGTTTATGTTTGTTTGTTTGAACGCGCTAATCTCAGAAACTACAAGTAGGATTTGAAAAATTCTTTTTGCAATTGATAGCCCAACTCTTGAGAAAGGTTATAGGCTATATTTTATCCCGAAATGCCCGATTTTAAGTTATTTCACTTTGTACGATTTTACTGTAAAGTCCAATTATGATAACTAGTATATTATAACAATAAATGGTCGCTATGTGGGGTAGATTCGCGGCGTATTTCCAACAAGGCGACATGGAGAGCAACGGCAAATACGTGACGCGGTCCGGCGCGCCGGTGGACTACAGCACCGGCCCCATCGTGTGGGGCGAGCCGGGCACCAACGGCCAGCACGCCTTCTACCAGCTCATACACCAGGGCACCAGGTCGGTACAATATATAGGGTCTTTCTTATGAAGATCAAAATATTTTAGGAGAAGGTTAAAGAATGACGTGTGGATTCAATTTATGAAAAAAAATTTTTTTTTTTTAGGTCTATTGATATTTTATAATTCTCATAAGTTAACAACATTTTAGTTTAATCTGTTATTTTCGACTAAATAGCAAGAAATGAAAGCGTTTTTCCAACTATTTCTATTAAGAACTATGTTAAGCCCCGATTTTTCAAGTCTAAAAAATTTGATCCCTTAAAGGAATTGTAAAATTTCAATTAAAAATTTTTTTTTTCTTAAATTGAATCCACGTTTTATTCTTTACCTTCTCTTAAAATGTTTTCATCTTCAAAAAAAAGACCCTGTACATACATACATAACTTCATACCTGTATCCTTTATGGGGTAGGCAGAACACTAGAGGCTATCAAACCATCTGATGTCACGTTAAAAATTGGGAGGTATTATTATGATGGAGAGAGACTATTACAGTGACAGGGGGTCAGCCTATCAACCGCAAAAACGCTAATAATATCTTTGTCCCTTAACTGACTTACAGTATGCCCAGGATGAGAAGCTGCTAGTGCATTCTATGTTTTTCTTACATCCATGCTGGACTGCGAGCGAATGTAAAAAAAAAAGGGTTATGTATGAGTATTTTTGTATGTAATTATAAAATGAGAAGTGGTAATTTATCAAAATAAATCATCTTCGTATGTATTAATCTATTTCAAAAATCATAATTTTTACCTATATCATATTAATAAAATCATTGGTAGATCATCTACCAAGATGAATATATGCGCATGTCTATTTGAAAAATCATCATTATCATGTCATAGTTATGAAATCATAATATTGAATCATGATATAAACAATGAATAAATACTAGACCATCTTAAAATAATGAACTTTACTATTCCAAGCATATTAAATGTATGGGAATATGCAATGTTAAGATTTTGGATACTTATCGTTTTATTTTTTCAAAGGCATCGAAATCATTTTAAGTCGGCAACGTACTTATAAGGTTAGTGATATAGTAAGGTAAAGGCACCAAAGGTTGACATGGCCCCAATGCTTGACACCCTTTATTTGAAGTATGAAAAGAAACTATACCTTGATAACTAATATTTTATGTTCATTTTATCTCTCTAACTTGATTTTTTAACTTCCCTTTTTTTGCAATATTCGATAAAAACAAACATACAAGCTCGATCCGGTCAAAGTGACAGTATATTACGCCATTTCTTACGATTGTGCTTAATTACGCTAATTCATTTAAGGTGAATTTTTGGACATTTTTAATTAGATTTTGAATGTACAATAGAGTTCAATTTTACTTTTAATTGTTGAGTAATGATTAGAAATACTATTTAATGACATTTCATGTATGGTTTACTAGTTATTAGGGTGTCATCTATTGCGTACCAATATATTAAAAATATCCAATGCTTGACACTGGTGACAAACTATTGGAACTTCAAGTCTTTTCATATGTTTTGCGTTATATATTATTTATTATTATATTTAAGGTTCAATGTTAACATTTGTGGAAAAAACGTCTTCTAAAAGAATTCTATACAACAGTTAACAGCATTTTGAACATTAGAGATTCAGGAGTACCTAACAATTATTGAATTTGGTTATTACGTAGGTATTGTTTAAGGTTTTTCTAATGTGATAGCACAGACGGATGGAATTAAAGAGGATAATACGTCAGATATGTGACTATGAATATTCACTCTGCGCCAGAAACATATAGAGAAGGTTTTGTATTATATATTAGTGTTTTTATGCTTATAAACTAGCTATTTCAAGCGGTTTTTCCCGCTCAATTTCGAATCCAGCGAGAATTTCAGAATAAAAAATAGGCTATGTACTATTTCAGACTGTAAACTATCACTATGCCAAATTCCATTCAAATCCGTTCGGCCGTTCTTCAGTGCTTGAGATATAAACATCCATCCAAATTATCACATTTATTTATCTTACCCTGTTGATGTTGATATGTAGTAATTAAGGTAGATTTTTAATTATAAGGTAAATGTGGCTGCTTCAGCGTTGCAGTAGAATATATTATTATTTGTTCTTGATTAAAATTTCTGATAGTTAAGTAATTTCAATCATTATTTGTTAGACTGTCAACTATTGGAGACCTGGGTGTCAACTATATAGGGTAGAGGAGTGTTTATTTTTGTTTATAAAAAAAAATATTTTTATTGTGAGGAGACTCGACTTATCATCTTAAATAAAGATTTCAATAGTATAAGAACATATAAAATATATTTCTATTTAAAAATATTAAATGGTTTTCATAAAATTAAATGTTCTTTACTTAACTTTCCTAATATGGTCAACCATTAGTGCCTTTGCTAAAACGGAATAATCACATGTGCACAATCAAGATTACACCTGGTATAAATTTTAAGCTTTGTCATAGTCTTATCAATCTTTATTTCGTTAGTTATTGATTTATACACTCGATATAAGTCACACTATTTACACATAGAAAATAATCTGTAACCACTTCAGAATGTCGATTTATCAATAAGAAGTGGCGAGGATCTCAACAACTAGGCACTTCAAATTAATTTACAACTAAAAACTTTTATCGTTCATGTATTAGAACATATTTTATATCATTTTTTTAAACTGTATTAGGTATTTTTATACCTTAGGTTATTTTTAAAACACTTTTAGTAACTTTGAGTATTAAAAGTGTTACATTGTTGTTAACAATCATTCGGCTGACCAAAATCTAAACCTAGTAGGGAACATCTTTTGAAAAATACGTTTTACCCTATCCTTATACGTTCTCCTTAAAATTTTACGCTGCATTCAATGCAAAAGCACCTTTACTTCTATCTCAATTAGAACTACGAACCTAGTAAATGCACTTCGTATCACACTTTTCAAAATAAAAAAAGCAAATAATAATAAAAAATAGCAAATAACATTTTGAAATCCAATGTTTTATTTGTACTTATTATGTATTTGAATTTGAAAACGCAACTATACAAGGTTTTTGTGTTTTGGCCTTGTACTGGGTTTTTGATTATAAAATAATTGAAATACGATCCGTGTTTCCAACGTTGTGTATAATGAATTCATAGCAAGTCGTATGATGTAGTGCGATCCTAAATAAAGTAAATAGTAACATAGTAGTATTTATTTGTAGGGAATTCTAGTGAAAAATTTAGTACCTACTTTTATTACATAATTATGATCAGCATCGAGTACAGAGTGCTCTCCTTCAGTATCTAAAATTTGTCACCAGTCACCCTGTATAACAGTTACTTTATGTCAATCTATAGATAAGGCGCGGGGGGAGCTGCTATTGGGGTATTATATTTTTTATATTAATTATACAATAATAAATAAATAATATTTCATTCGTAAGTGTGTTATGGTTCTAATTTTTTTAATAACATCTTGTTAATAAGAATGGGATTTTGTGTATTGCTTTTTTTCTCTCTAGCACGTCAACTACACCTAACGACAAGTCACATTCACCTCCTTAAGCTTCTAATCATGATATTGCAAAACAAAAAGCGCAAGTCACTAACATGTATGCACAACCTCAACGTACTAGTTCCAGCACGATCCAGTTTGAACCAATTTCATAGCATCCCAATTGAGAGATGATACTTTTGATGATGATTTTAGTGATGACGATTCAGTCGCAGATCTAACGTATACTCTTGAATCATACATTGACGAGAGTACAATTTCAGACCTATATGATTTTCCGAAGAGGTACTAAATAATAATGGCAATTGCGTACAAGTGACTGATTCCATTGTTTTAGATAATAATAATGCACAAATTCTCATTCTCCACGGTGCTACCGAGAAAAAGATGATTTTATCCACCAACATACACAACAACTCCAGTTCACACAATGGCAGCATACTCGAAAACTTATCACAGACTTTTATACCTCAATATCCCGGCCCAATATTTGTTACAAATAATGTAACGAGACCATAAAGAATAAAGACATGCTTAAGCACCCAATGATTCACGAGTCTTGCAACGATAAGTGTCGCAAGGAATGCTCATTGAAATTTTCACTACAAGAATGACTGGGTATTTGGAAAAAATATTGGAATAGCTATTTTCAAGCAAGGCGTGGATTTGCAAACAAAGTCGGTGAATTCTTTGTTGTGAAAAGACGAAAAGTTGAAGCGTCTACTACTTTTTTAAGAAACGAAACTTTTCACTTAAGAAGCGTACTAGGTTTTTGATTTGGAATAAAATTACTGACTCCACCAACTAATAATCAGTTACTGACATAAAACTTGCCACATTACGCCTAGGCTCAGTTTATTAATCTCATTATAAAGAGCTTATTTTTAACTTAGTGACCCACCAGTTAATGTGTATTAATTGTAAAGAAAAAAAATACAATTGATATAAAGTATTCTAGTAATATAGCTACAAATTATTACTAAAATTAATGAGCATTCAACTTGATAAAATCCGAACCAAAAAGATGTTTTATCTCTGACATACGTACATACATAACTTCATGCCTAAGATAGGCAGAACACCAGAGCCTATAAAAAAACCATCTGAAGTCACGTTTGACACGTTTGGAGGTATTATAGAGATGGAGAGACACTCAGTGACAATGGGTCACATCGCCCACAAAAACGCCAATGAAACCTCTGTTCCTTAACTAACATTTACAGTATGGCTGAGAAGAGAAGCAGCTGGTACATTCTATATTTTTCTTTCGCTCCCAGTCCAGCATATCTCTTGTGTACAATATAAACAAGTATAAGTAATGTTGTTCTGTAGGTTGATCCCGTGCGACTTCATAGCGCCCGCACAGACTCACAACCCGGTGTCGGGTGGCGAGCACCACCGCATCCTGCTCGCCAACTTCCTCGCGCAGACCGAGGCGCTCATGAAGGGGAAGACCGCCGACGAGGTCAGTCGCCACATATCATTCACTCAATCCCACAGTACAGGGTTATCGGTAATCAGACCAGAATCTTTTAGGCGAGATCTTTTAGTTATCTTGCAGGAGATGTCATTTCCAATCATTTGAGCCCTAATTATGAAATCCCAAAGTGTACCGTTTTTAAAATACACATTTGGGGTCATTCTATTTTTTCGGAAATCCAGTTTCATTCCTTTAAATATCGATTGTAAAAAACTAATGGTACGATTTAAATATTTTTTTAAGTGTGATTCCAAACAGAAGCTATAAGACGTTTTATAAAATAAAAATTTTTTTGGTTCACAAAAAATAGCTTTTTTCTCCAAACTATTTTTTTCCTTTATTATTAATTAACTAAATACCTATCTACTACTGAAAAAACCATTGAAAACGGACCATTACTTTTTTTACAATCGATATTTGAAGGAAGCTGGATTTTCAGAATAAAAGGGAATAACCCCAAATATTCTAAAAACGGTACACTTTGGGTGTTACTACAGCAATCAGTCGACGTCGATTGATTGGTGTGGTGATTGGAAATGACCTCTCTGCTACGTCGCTTGAAAAGATTCCGGTCTAATTACTGTTTACTAATTTAGTTATCTATTCTTCTTTTATTACTTACACAAATTTTACATGATAGAGCAAAAAATAAATAGAATAGTAGTTTGCCTGGAAACGCCCAAAATGGTCAAGACCGCCAATTGTGATCTATTTTGTTTCATTATTATTTTTTTCTCTTCATTTTTTTTTCTTCACAAGCTTACATTGGGGCCTTAATTAAAACTTGATGTATTTATAATACAGGCCAAAGCAGAACTACTGAAGTCTGGCATGGCTCCTAAAGCGGTCGAGAAGATCCTCCCGCACAAGGTGTTCAAGGGCAACCGGCCCACCAACTCCATAGTTGTCAAGAAAGTCACGCCGTTCATACTTGGAGCACTCATAGGTCAGTTCTTTTAAACAAATATTCATACGAAAAATGTAACTAGTATCTTTTTCTTATCTTTAATAAACTTGAAAAAACTTAAAAATATTTTAATAATATTTACAACATTCACACAATTAACGGGAAAGAAACATGCAATTATGACTAATTATTAGGATACCTTTCAAATAGTCTTCACACTATCGGGGCGATCGAATCTCCGAGGCTAGGCGAATATCGCGCGAGTGAATGATGCGACGATACGATCAATAGAATCAATCATAGGAAGACTATATCTCGTTTTTTCGCGGATTTGTAGGCATCGCCCCAATAGCATTTTCAGTCGTAAGAAACCGCGGTCAAATATACTGACATTTTATTTTATTTTATTTATTTTAAACTTTTATAAAATACAATTTTTAACTTATATATAAAGGTACAACATAAACTCATATGAACTTTACCGTGTACCAGTGAGTCGTCATTACAATAGTCTGTCCTTATCAACATGTATTACAATACTATGTCCTATCTCACTCGCACCCCTAGCATGATGACCATCCATGAGTGCGAGCGCGCATCTACCGATCACCCGAGCAAGCAAAGTAAACAAGGACACAGTTTAGATGAATTGCAGTTGATAGATTATTAGTTGGATAGGTATGACATAAAGGTAGAAATTGAACAATATAATACTTGAGTTTTGCGTGTATTACTAGAGTCAGATTTTAACTATAGTTACTACAGAAAAATAAAAAGGGTAACGATATTATTGTAATTTATTTATGAAATATTTACTGTCTACAAGAATCATTGGTAATTGATTGATGAGGTCTGGAACCATGTATGCCAATCTTCGTTTGCCATATAGGTTGTTATATTTAGGTAGTAATAGCTAAGGGTTATTCATTTGCCGTGTTCTTAATGACAAATGATCATAAGTTGGCCTAATTTTTAATTTATTATTAAAAAACTGTTCATTAATATGTTTCTTTTGACTTTTTCATGCACAGGTATGATTTTACAATATTTAAATAGTTTGAGATAATCTTCTGGAATTTTATTTTTATGTATTGTGGTACCAATTGTTTCAACAGACGCAGTTGTAAGGTATAAATTGCGTCAAGGTAAGTTTTGTAGGTCCTACCATAACTTGATATACCGTATTCTATAATTGATTCAGCCAACGCGTTATAAAGCATTAATAAAATTGGAAATGGTATTTTCCACTTTACTAAGGAGAATTTTGCCAGTATGGCTCGAAGTTTGTCGCATACGTGATTTATGTGTTGCTTCCAATTAACACGATTGTCTATGATAAGTCCGAGGTAGACATGGCTTTCCACAAGCTCGATACTCTCGCGATCACAGCGTAATAATTGTGTGTCTTTATGTTGGTGTAAGCATACGTGACTGTGGGCTATCAATTTGGGTTCAAAACTACTCTTATTCTGACTCGCGCTCGAATACGCCTTAGTTATGGGTCTAGAGACCATAGGTAAAAACCCATAACTAAGGCGTATTCGATAAAATAACAGAAAAATATATCAGTAATGAAATGCATGAGTTTTTTCGAAAGAATAATACATATATTAAAAAAAAAGAAAAAGATACTAGTTACATTTTTCGTATTAATCTAATCTTAATTTGAAGTTTTGAGTATCTTTTAACCATTTATTAAGTAATTGATCTCTTTTGTTACATCATTTTAAGCTGCGTTTTCACTGACGTAGCGGAGAAATCTCCACTACGCTTAAATGGAAACAGCACGAGCGGAGTGGAGCAGAGCTGAACGGATATTCATAAAAATACACGACGGGGATTGCAGGACAGCGGGGCGATACGAAGCGGAGGACTGCGATATGGTGCGGTTTGTAGGGCAGCTAGTTAGTGTAGTGGTCAAATGGTTGTTAAAAGACATAAACACAAAAAATATCAAAAAAATCATCACTGCGTGAATGAGAAGCGCAATCCAAAAAGTATGATCCGCTCCACTCCGCTCCACACCGCTTCAGTGGAAACGCTCACCACTTTTCAACCGTCTTTTCGCCCAGCTCCGCTTTAGTGGGAACGCAGCCTAAGTGTCTTAATCGGTATTCGCGCGACTGTACTGTCACGCGATGCGATGGTCGCATCGCTTTCTCGCGCGATGTTCATTGAATTACTTACTATCAGTCTCTTTAGAATTATGAACTTGTTTTAATACTTACCATATTTGAAGGCCTCCGTGGTGTCGTGGACGTAGGTTCCGCTTCGGAATCAGAGGTCCCGGGTTCGAGTCCCAGTCAGGCAAAGTTTAGGGAACTAACTTTTCTTAACTGTCTCGGGTCTGGGTGTACACTAGGATGACTCCTAGTTCCGCTGTGTGGTCTCCATAACAAAAACTATATAAAAACTAATTTACGGGTCGCATGGTTAATGTGACAATTTAGGTAATTTATTTATTTTAATTTATATTATGCGAATAAATGTCAATTCTTTTCCATTCCATCCTACAGCAATGTACGAACACAAAATTTTCACGCAAGGCGTGATCTGGGACATCAATTCCTTCGACCAATGGGGCGTTGAACTCGGCAAACAGCTGGCCAAGGCCATTGAACCCGAGCTGCAAGATGACAAGCCGGTGACCAGCCACGACGCCTCCACTAACGGACTTATTAACTTCTTGAAGGAAAACTTCGCATAGGAAGTCAAATAAATACTATAGGCGCGTTGCCACTATGTCGGAACGGTTAATTGATCCTCGCTTAATCTATCTGTCCCCACTATAACGACTGTTTGTTGTCTAAATTATATCGTTCATGTCTACAATTCTCCCCCCAAACGATCGCGACACATAATTTTCTGTCACGATTTAGTCGTGCCGATTTTTATTGTTTGACCACTGTCGTGCTATTCGTTCACACAAAATGAAATTCCGTCGTCACTGCTAAAAAAATCGTTTGTTCTTTGGGAATACTTTCGTCTAAATATATAAGCTACGATACGGAACTACACGATTATTTGTCGTCACAAAATAGTGGGAACGCGGCCTAACATAGCGTATGTTGAATTGTTTTAGTTCATGTTTAACACTTTTAATAGATAAGAGCTGTTAAACAGTATTCGAATGTTGTTAGTAGCGTATGTAAGTAAGTGTTTTAGTAGACGTTTAACGTTTTGAAAGTTAAATATTATCAATTGCTTTATCTTCAAACTATTATATTGTTTTATAATTTTGTTTTGTATCAGGTTTTATTTTGATGTTATAAGAAACATTATATATGCAAAAAGTAGGTATAGGTAATATGGACAAATATCTTAAGAAACTTTAATAAAAAAAATATAATATTTATTTAATCAAGTAACAAACTTTTACATTTCACATAAAGTAGGTAATTAACAATTACATATTTTTTTATTACATATTTATGTACTGCCATTTTGTTAAATGATTTATTTTAGTTGTAAGTATAGAGACTGTATACAGATGTCTTTTATTTTTAGATTATATTTTAAAGTTATTTGTTCAAATGATCTTTGCTTGAATATATGTGATTAATATAAAGTTTAGAATGTTTATCTATGCTGTAAAAAGAATCAATAAATAATAGGTATATTATTTTCTGTTTTATTTCATAATCCATTTTAAACTCATAATAAGAAATTGTTTATAGTTCTATTATATGTTATACCACTATAAATAATTTGAATATAGAATCGCAATCCTCGATCTTTGAAAATTGACACTTTTTTACTTAATTTTCAATACTATCTAGTATTATAATTCTTAGAAGTGAAATACAAAATAATTAAGCTCTAAATTGGTTTCATTGTTTAACTAAATAAACTTTTGTCATATTGTACACAAACTAGTTACTAAATATATTCGGCATTAGTAACATCAGGCCCATGCAACTCTAGTGTCAATGAAATTGAATTCTGCACCATCTAGGATATGACGTACTACAACTTTTCGGTAAGTTATTTCTCCTGTTATTAACTAGGTAGCGCTGGGATAGCCAATTTATTAATATCTCGTCAGGAACCGGAAAAGATGTTGACTTTGACAGACTAGTCAACATACTATTGTAATAGTCTATGAATGATCGTGTGCATGTGCGTCTGTTGCGTGTTGTGTTTTCTCCGCCATTTTATTTAAGACTTAGATTATTTTTACAAATTCGCTGTGAATTTGGCCGTAAAGTTACTTGTGTGACTTACTAACAACTTAAAAGACTTCAGAAACAAAAGTGCAGGAAAGCGAAAACAGTGTAACAATTGTGTAAAATATTGTGTAAGTATACAGTGATTGTGCATGTGATTTAAGTATGATTTGCTGTAAGTCATAAGGTTAATTTGGTCGATTTCATAAAAAAAAATGTCAATGAAAATGTTGATTCACAGTTGCAGTAATGGGCTGAACCGAATAATAATTGGACAATTGACAAAATTTGATGAGGAAGATGGAGCGAAGAAAGCGGCTTTTAAACATTCCACGAAAAGAAAAACAAAACAATAAATAACCTTAAAAAATAAAGATTTTCGTTGTTTTTTTTTATTTTTGACCACTTAGTTACTATAAACACCTTATTCTGTATTTTTTTTAATAAAATTCTAGAAAATGTTACATTAAATGTGATAAACAGGATAATATATTTTACCTTACTTTTTTTTATAATGGAGACTTATCTACAAAGGCCGTCTAGCGGTCATTTTTGGAATTAAATTTAGTTACTAGCGCCCTCTATGATTTGAGGTATATTCTATTTTTCCAATAAAATCAAGTTGCCCATCTATCTCATATTAACTGTATCGTCTATGAGTAACATTACGTCCACCACTTGCTTTACTTATTAATATTATCACTTATTCAGAATGGGTTTTAAAGGTATATTGCATGATCATAACTATAGTTGAATTCTTTTCAAATGATTTTCGTGACAGTTTTATTCCTTCAAGTGAAGGGATAAAAATTGAAAAGTATTTAAATAAAATAGTAAATTCAAATAGTATAAAGTTAACTATTTATCATATTGAATGTATCACATGTATTGTTATTAAAATAAAGAAAAAATATAATGATAAATAAAATTCAACAAAATAAAAATAACATCATTAAAATAATTTAATAAATAATTTTATTATTATTGAATAAAAACTTATTTTTGTATTTATACTTTCAATCGTTTGTCAGAAAAATATGATTTATTTTTTTATACTGTAAGGATTCCATGCCACCTGATGGGTAGTGCGCATAAAGACTATGGTGTTACACGTCCATCCACGAGAAACCTATTCACTCGACACTTAAAAGTTCCAGGACTGTAGTGGTCAGGAAAAACAGACGCAGGTAGATTGTTCCACCCCTTGGCAATCCGTACCAAAAAGGAACTATCGAAGCGTTTTGTTCGACTTCTTTGTAAATCCACTATATAGTAATGGAAGTTCTAAAACTAAAAGTTTTAAGACAAAATGACAAAAAAAATAAAAATAACTGATAACAATAGAAAGTATAAATACAAAAATAAGTTGTTATTAAATAATAAAAAGTGAATGTATTAAGAAACAAAAAACTTAAGCTGGTAAACAATAATCTTAAATAATAATATAATGATTAATGAAATGAAGAAAAATATAGGTAACGAGCGTTTGCCCGCGACTTAGTACACGCATAAACTCAAAAGTCCTATTTTCCGTTCCCGTGGGAATTCCGGGAATTCCTTCCATTATAGAAACAGACACTTATTGAGGAACCTTTATACCAAATATCACATCCGGGCACTCAAAGAATAAGATTTTATCATACAAACTAAAACATCATATATTTCCCGTTCCCGTGGGAATTTCGGGAATTCCTTTCATAACACAACCAGTCTCTTTTTGAAAAACTTTTATGCCAAGTATCATATCCGTGCACTCAAGGAATAAGATTTTTCATACAAACTAAAAAGTCCAATAATTCCCGTTCCCGTGGGAATTTCGGGAATTCCTCCCTTAGTGCACCCCTATATTCATCACCATAAAGAATGTATGTTCCAAATTTCAGCTCTCTACGCCCAGTAGTTACGGCTGTACGTTGTCTGTCAGTCACTCAGTAACTCAGTCAGTAACGGAACAGTTTTATATATATTGATAAAGAATAAAAAACTTAAACTAGAACACAATGTTCCGAAAACATTCAATTATATTCGTGCATTTCATCAATATCACTAAATTCAATATCAAATAAGTCTGGTGGAATCGGTGACAGAAGCTCTTTTGCCTGTGATGAAAGACCTATTCTTATTTTTGAAATTTTGGGCCTAATATGCAATCCTACTTATTCTTCTGGAAAGACTTTCTCGGCAAGCCCTAAAATCCTTATAACGAGCTTCAGCCGATTCCTCGGAAAGTTTGCCAATGGGCATCAAACCAAAATGTTCAATTATATCCGCCCTGTATATAATTTATTTATTTATTCATGTTTATTTGGGAAACAAACAGTTACATATTGCACAAGTTAATCACATTGATAACAAATTAACTAGCGAAGTTTCCACAGTTTGATAATACATGCTCAGAAAAGTGTATGTGAACACTTGAAGGCATATAGTACCATGGATATAATTGAACGTATATTAGTAAAGTCTCTTGGCAATATTTAAAAAAATTTGAAACTAGTTATAGTTCTCCAGATGGAATAGTTTGAAGAATAATGTGAAATCTATGAATCAGATTCTCATTTACTCCAGTGATACGAGCTTATGTTTTCGGATCCGGAAAAAATTCTACGAACTGTGGTACCAGCTCCTTGTTTGACTCTGTAAATAAGTAGGCCAAATTCGTCTTTAATTGCAGTCTGAATTCTGACCTTTACTTTATCTTTTTGGGCTTTCCATTTTCAAATATCCAGTCAGGCAATATGATGCTTAACATTTTCAATAGTTTCTTTATTTTCTTTAACGAATTTAAAAACGATTGGCCCGCAATAAGAGGTTGAAGAAGGCATTTCGTTTTCCCATAAAATTGAGCCATTGTTCAATAGCTTCAGTGGTACTAAACTGGTCATAAAGACTGTTTAATCATCTGTATGACTTACTTGCTTATAATTACTTTGACCAGATGCTCCATCAAATCCCCACATGGAAATTAATTGAAGATCGCCAGCCTCCAAGCGGCTAAATTATGTCCTTTAATTAGCCTTGATGCAGTCTTATCCAATAAGGCTTGCAATTTTATTTCGGCTCCTTCCTCACTCACGATAAAACTATCTTTTGAGAGACAGCAGCCTAGCTTTGCCACTTGAACTCCATAGTAAGATGGAAGTAAAGTAGAAACATGTTCGCGAAGTGTTTCTCTCAACGTTTAGTATTGCTATTTTGTGAGCTACAGTGAGAACATTGAGCTCAAAGCTTTCTCTGGAGATAGCTTATTTTGTTTTTTTTTCTGTTGATGCAGGCTTCGACATCTGGAATGTCCTCTGGATGCATTATAAGATGATTTAAGATTTGAGCTAAGGTTATATTGGGCGTTATTTTTTTAAATTTCTTGCAATTCCTCTGGAGAAATTGACTTGTTGAGTTACTCCATTCTTCTTCGTTTTTGTGTAAAAAGTTTCTCGAATGGCCTAGTGGGAGTAAAACTAGAAGATGGAGTTGCGGGAGGCATATTTTCAGCCTCTTCGAAAGGTTAATTTTCCTCTGAAACTGATGTATTTATGGATAAAATATGAATCCAGGCAATAGGGCTATCCATTCTTCATTCGATTTAAAACATGGAAAGAATACGAGTGGCTGCTGAGCATTTACTTTTGATTTAAGAGCAGAACTTCTGACAAAATGTTAGTAGCGCTGTTTTCTTTTCTTCGGTTAATGCCGTGTTGAATTTCAAGTTCAACAATTCAAACAGCCCTCGACTATCCGATATATATATAATATAGATATATCGGATGGTCATAGATAAATCCAAATTATTTACTATAGAAGCCATTTCAGCAGTCTTGATAAGAAATTACAAAAGTACAAGTACAAGAGATGCAACAAAAGTTTAACTATCCCATCAACTTCCTGGTTTATATACTCTAAATTAAATGTATATGTCATTATAGCATATTTAATATCAATAAGTGTTAGGTACCAAAACCAGTCACTTATTTATTCTTTAAAAGGATCATTTTGTTCGATTTTTAGATACACTTACCGTGAAACTTGTGCGATGGTAAAATGGTTTACTTAAAAAAGTACTGCAAGACCAGCTACTTCGACGATGTTTAAAAAGGTTTCTAGATCCGTAGTCTACTGGCTCTGATGCTTTTAAACTCTTCAATAAGTTACTGTTCAGTGCTCTATTCATTATCGAATCTTGTGAGATGTCGGGAACGGGAGACGTATTTAAACAACGAAAGACGAATAAATACTGATTTATTACAATCAAAGTTATACACACTAGTAGATGTTAAATAGGAACATCCTTGCACCTCCCTACCAAATAAATAAAAGATAAATAAATGCCAATCTTATTTTTTATCCAATATTAACAATAATCCTTATATTAACAATAATAGTTCCTTACATCGATGCAAACCATGCTACTCAGTAAATAAGAAGAATAAAAATCATTAAACTTTGTTTTGATTATTTGATTACAAAAAAAAAACAATATAAAATATGTTCATGTAGTGGATACATGATAAAACTTTGTTCTGTTGTTATGTACTAAATAAGGTTTATAATTTTTTATAACTTCTACTTTCTTTTCTTGTACTTTATGTTGCTAAAGGATTTATTATCGGCGATAAGCTCTGATAACTTTATATGGACCCGAACAAACATCGCTTTCCTTACTAGTTGCTTCATTTTTTACTAAAATTAAATCATAAGGTCTATAGGATATACAATTTTTATTTTTATTACATTTCTTTCGTCTTTATTTTGATTTTAAGCAAGTTATTTCGAGCTTCTTTTTGAGAGGTTTGAATACGATATTTTAATGTATATGCGTAATTATCATGATTGTATAAAGGATCAACATGATTTCCTAACAGGATAATAGGCAGTTGACACTTTCTACCAAAAACTCTCAAAATTTCTATCAAAAGGTGTAAATTTACTTTCAGAGTGAACTGATATGTTGTAAGAAATACACCAGTACGGCAACCCAGAGCTCCACGTCTCGGGGTGGTTGTCAGTTTGAATGCGAAGGAAACTTGCTAGATGTTTATGCATGTTTTCCAAGGCACCGATCCTCTGATGATGGTTTTAAAAGTGAAGTTACATACTTGAAAACATACTTGAAAACTCGGCCCCTTTGTCGGTTGCAATCTCTCTAGGGACACCAAATTTTAAAATAAAATTATTTACTAAGGCTTGTGCTACTTCTTCAGACCTTTTTGCAACTAAGGGTATGGCTTCAATAAACTTCGTTAATTCATATTGTAACATGAGTATGTACGAGTAACCATTTCGGTCTTTATCCAAAGAACCTACTAAATCTAAAAATATCTTCTCTGTTTATAAGTGACTAAACCCGCGTTTGACCTCAATCTCACCTAATGGTAAGTGACGATGAGGTCGAAGATGAAAGCACACGGGTTTAGGAAGGAACTGGCTCTTTATACAATATTGCCGGAACACATTACCGCCGGAGCGGTAACATTTGGCGGCAGACTTTATATAAAGGGTGGTCGCTAGCCAGGCGGACCCAGAAGGGATCCTACCACCAAGCAAAAGCTACTACAGCTAATTCTCAAACGCTGAGTTAGCTGTAGTCGTGATTTCCATTGGTTCTTTTACTCGTATTGAATACTTTTGCGTTTGACCTTTATAACAACGTTGAACGTAAGCATTAATATCACTTTGCATACCTGGCCAATAATAATATTTTCTTATATTATTGTACATTCGTTTCATTCCTGCGTGTCCACTCGTGGGTAATAAGTGGAAAGCATTTAAAATTACGCTAATGTCATCTTTTTCTGTAATTCTTTTAACATCATGTAAAACACATATTGTTGGTCCGGCTGGACCAATAAATAGTATTTTTAACTTCCTGTAATAACGTTTCCAAACGTGTCATTAGATTCGTTTTTAAGTACTTATCAATATTTGTTCAATGTAAGTATTATAAAACTTTTAGGCTACGTACGCACAGGCAGGCGGCTTGCTTGGTGCCTATAGCCGACGATACAGTTAATATGAGATAGATGGGCAACTTGATTTTATTGGCAAAATAGAATAATACCTCAAATCATAGATGGCGCTAGTAACTAAATTTAATTTAAAAAAAAAATGCACTGCCTTAGTAGATAAGTCTACATTATAAAAAAAAATTAAGGTGAAAATATCTTATCCTGTTTATCACATTTAAAGTAACATTTTAGAGAATTTTATTATGATAACTGCTTTAAAAAAATACAGAATAAGGTATTTATAGTAACTAAGTGGTCAAAAAAAAACGAAAATCTTTATTTTTTAAGGTAATTTATTGTTTTTGTTTTCTTTTCGTGGAATATTCAAAAACCTCTTTCTTCGCTCCATCTTCCTCATCAAATTTTGTCAATTGTCCATTTAATATTCGGTTCACCCCATTACAGCAACTGTGAATCAACATTTTCATTGACATTTTTTTTATGAAATCGACCAAATTAACCTTATGACTTACAGCAAATCATACTTTAAATCACATGCACAATCACTGTATATTTACACAATATTTTACACAATTTTTACACTGTTTTCGCTTTCCCGCACTTTTGTTGCTGAAGTCTTTTAAGTTGTTAGTAAGTCACACAAGTAACTTCACGGCCAAATTCACAGTGAATTTGTTAAAATAATCTAAGTCTTAAATAAAATGGCGGAGAAAACACAAAACGCAACAGACGCACACGATCATTCATAGACTATTATAATAGTCTGTCTGTTGACTAGTCTGTCAAAGACAACATCTTTTCCCGTTCCTGACGAGATATTAACAAATCGGCTATACCAGCGCTACCTAGTTAATAACAGGAGAAATAACTTGCCAAAAAGTTGTAGTCCGTTATATCCTAGATGGTGCAGAATTCAATTTCATTGACACTAGAGTTGCATAGGCCTGAACCTATAGCCTAGAGAGCCACCTAGCGAGTAGATTAGTAAAACGAACGTTCTCGAATGTTCGCGACCGGCCGCACTGCGTGCTTGGCGCCTAGCTAGTCGCTTAACGTGTTTCCAAGGAAACAGACGTGTTGGTTTTTTGTCGCGAGGCGCGAGGCATTTTAGGAGAAAAAAATGGATGAAATATTAAATTCTTCAGTTTTTAAAAGAGAACCTCTGTGGAATGCGGCTGATGAACTCCATAAAAATGTAGTTATTTTAAAGAAATTATGGGAAGAGGTAGCAGTCGAAGTATAAAAAGATGGTAAGTACTAAAAAGTGGTTTATTTATTTATGATGTCATATTTTCTTTTCAATGAGAAGTTAATTTATACACATTTTTAACCGGATTTTATAGGTAAAAAAAATGTTTTTTATTTTAGTATGAATCGTGAAAACTTAAGACAATATTATGAGAAGTTAATGCTGCGAATGGCGTTGGATTATGTTTTCAGGCAATGATTCGTTCTGCCAGGTAATCGATCCAATTCCGTTGAAATAAGTCAGTAGTGCAATATTGGGGATTCTGCATCACTTGCCCTCGCTGCGCTCGAGCTGCATGATGCAGAATCCCCAATACTGCCCGCTCAAAACCAGATGTATCCTACACTGTCAACTTCAGTTGCCTTATTTAAATAGTTGTAGGACCTCGGTTCGCAAATGGAGAGTGCCCCAATAACACTACTAATATGAGACAGACACATTATTGATACTATTGGTTCAGACACTTATCGATATAATATCTTCCTTTCACAGCGTTCAAATACAAACAATCAGGAAAGTTTATAGCATGTTGCCTCCAAGGATCGTCGTACATCTCCCATCCTTCAATAACGCCTCCACATGAGAAACATACAGTTTTATCATTAATTCCATTACCGCCATAAAATAATCCAGCATCAACCATTTCCATCACCAGCCTTTTCTGAGTGTCACTTGCCCAATAATATTTAAATGAATGTTTGCGCATTTCATGTGTATTGTACATATCATATCGAGGAATGTAGTTTTCTTTTAACATTTTCACCATGCAATACTTCAAACCAATATTAATGAAAATATAATGAAGTCGCATTTCATTGTTAACAATTTATATAGAAATGTAATAGCTGACGTTCTAGGACGTTTAGGGGGGAGGTGAACTATTATGACAGGTATGTTCAGGAATAAAACGTATATATTTTTTATTTTAAACATTTATTTTCTAAACACCACTTTTTTAAACATAGGACATTTCTTAAAGCACATATTTTTTCATGATAAATACAACTATATACAGCTTGAGAATGTAAATATTGATCATAAAGACTTAACAAACTAGGACAGCCTTCGTCTTCTAAATTATATATATTATTATTTTCTAAAATACATTTTAACCAAGACACTTTTTCTAAACCTTTGACGTAGATATATTTATCTTTTACAATATCTGTGATTAATTTCCGATAATCTGAATAGAATACAAGTCCTTCACTCCAATATATCTTTCTATTACGTTGAATCCAATTTACTTGCCTCCGTTCTTGTTTTGTTAATTTATGATATGGAAAAGGCGGTTTAATCAAAAACACCTGTATTTTATCATCACACAATATTGCAATTTCTTTTACTATGAATTCATTTGCTTCTGTTTTAAAACCTTGAACATCTACGATAGCAGTCATGACAATTTTCGCACTATGTTACTCAAAGGTTTATATTCCACAAGCCGATCGTTAATTATTAAACAATATCCAGTTGTATTATCTGGTATCGGCGAAGAGCATTCAATTTCCAGCCGTACATCTACGGGACCAGTTTTTAAACTATCGTTTTGTCTTGAACAGTCTATGATAAAAAGAGGAGCCTTTTCCTTAAAATTGATTATATCAAGCAACGGGTCCGCAGGACAGTTGTAGTACGTCTGACGAAATTTTACATACATCTCGTATAATATATTATATTTGCTCTCAGTAAATTTTAAGCCTAGAGGCTCGTACGGATAATACTGTGAATTTAAAAATAGCGTTATATTTGTTACTCCGCAATGATCAAACAACGAACTATCTTTCGTTTTATTATTTTTTCTATTAGTTTGTAAGCAAAAAATGACATATCGTGGTTTTTCTAACTGAGATGCAGTCTTAACTGACCAAGAATGCTTAGTAGTTTTAGGAAGTAATGGATACTCGTATAAATCCCAATTTCTAAACGCAATCTGAATAGGTTTATCTCTTTCTAAATGTTTTAGAAGTGTCAGTCGTTCACGGTCAGACACTTTTATGTGTGGTACACGCCATTGTATTCTTTGCACATCTATTTGAAAATGAGCAACATCATCAGTCAATATGATGCTGTTTAAGTTAGAGTTACTTCTGTTTAGTATAAGCTCATGTTTACAATTTATCACAATTTTATTGTAATCCTCTGCAAACCCTAAAATCTTATTAAGAGGTATGATAGCACTAAAACGACCATCACTTTGAAATCCGTCCATATTCCAGCCCCATAACGCAGCAACTTTATTTTCTCCTTCATTCATTGATACGTATGACTTTATTGTTGATGTTATTCCAGAATTTTTAATACGATCTATTTCAATACCGTTTATTTCGTATCTGATATCTTGAAACAAGAACATAATAGGGTTATTACTAAACGTTATAGATTTTTTTAACGGATTCCCATCTTTACCAAAGACTTTTGCTTGACCTTCGATGTAAATTGAACTGGCCGATGGTAGCACGTATATGTCTTGCTGGTGTATTGGAATTCTGATTTCATCATTTTCTCTGAAGCTGTTGTTGTAGGGATTGTAAGAATGGACTTCATAACTTTCAATAGAAGTATCGAACTGTGGTGATTCAGTAATCTGCAGCATATTCATACTTTAAAACCTAAGGCTTTAAGGAAATCTTTATTTGTTCTAGTCAATTTCTTAACTTTTTTCTTACGTCTTTGCACTTTAGTGGCTGTAGAAGAAATAGAGTGCTTAATATTAACTGCAGGGTTTTTATAATATAATATCATATCGTTTTTTTAAATGAAGTTGTAGTTGAATATGTGCCTCTTTGAAGTTAATGCAATAACCAAATTGATCAACAATCTTAATAGATATAGAGGATATTATATTTTTGTTTACTGGAAAGTAAATAACGTTTTTCGGTATTTCTATGTACTGATGAGCTGCTTTAGTATTAGATATGAATTCATGTATTATATGGGTTGGTAATCCGTTTGAGTATGAACCATGAACTAGATCACATTCAATTCTAATCACAGGCAAAATATTGTTCGTAATATATCCTTCCGGTGTTGAATTTAATACTGAAAAATATAGCAATCCGCACTCGTAATGACCAGATAAACTTAGAGGTGGTTGAAAGTATGAATCCAGTTCTGATTTATTTCCAGAGATGGTAACCGTTAAAGACATGCTCGCATACTGAGCACTTCTGAACGATACTGTTTATTTTATTTCTTGACCACACCAAAAATTATTTAAAAACTTTAAAGAAAGATGCCCACAATTGAAAGGGTGATCGCGTTGTACATTATCATAATTATAGCGAACTTCATTACCTACGTATTTTATAAATTCTTTAGGGGGTTTAAGATTTCCGTAACTGTCAAAGTATTCTACATAATCATTGTATTTTACATAGGCTACCCAATGAGAACCAGGATTTTCAGAATTATCTAAATTGATTACTCCACACTCTATTTTGAAAGGTTTTTTGGGGAGCTCATCTCTCATAAAGACACCTCGAAAATATGGAATATTATTACCATACTTCAGAATGTCAATGTTTGTTAAGGCTCTCTTGGGTAGCCGGTATTTTAGTTTTTTTCTTTCGATACAAAAATTCCAAGCCCATTTTTATGAGGTTTAAGATGTAATCCCCTTCCGATGCGAATAGCCTCCATCTTTTCATTATGTCGCTTCAATTCATCAAAATTCTTTTTTGCCATTTTAAATTCGTTTATCGTTTTAGCTATTCCAGCAGCACCTCCTGCTAAAGCTCCTGCTGCCGATAGTCCCGCAAAAATTGGGATCAATGGTAGGAATCCGCCAGTTTTTGGTATAGGAATAACTCGCGGGAGTTCTATGGATGAATCATTAACTAATTCTCTTGCAGCAGCCATAGCTAATTCAATTGCCATTTTCTTGCCTTTTGGTTTCAATTTCCGTATGTGTCTTTTTGTTTTAGTAATAACATTTTTTAATTTATTTTTTAATCCATTGCCAGACGTTATTTTTTTTGAACGTTTTTTATCACTGCTATGATTTTGTAAGCCCGATCCAGTTTTAACTTTAGTCAACATAGCTTTGTTTACTAGATGTGCTGCGAATTTTTCCCCTACACTTGCGTCAGAGGCAACGGTCCGCTCTTTAGCCATTTTTAATAAAACTAGATCCGCCTTATGCCGGTCCCTCAAGTTTTTTGACTTATGATAGGCAATATCGTGTTCTTTACAATATTCGTCTAATTTATTCACACCTTTATCTCCGCGTCTAAGTCTTTTAAACAGATTTGTACCGGGACCACAATAATTATATCCAGGTAAATGTAATTCAAATGGTAAATGATTTATAAGCCAATTGAGAAGACTGCTCTCTTCAATACACATCGTAAGACTGATCAATCATAGATTAAACACTTAATAAAATATAACTAACTACATACATCAATGGTTTTAAAGTGTAAAAATGTTTTTCATTGTTATAATATATTAGACTTATTAATCCAGCTATTTTCAGCAGAAGGTAATCCTAACCATTTTACTAAAACCTTATTTCCTCTCCGACTAAGAACTTTTTCAACTAGATATACATCAGGATATTTTGTCTTTTGAAGCTCTTGTACATAAAATGCTCCTAAAATAGGCCGACTTCTGATAGCGTCTTCGATTAAATAGGTTATAGGACTTGTATTCTGTATTTTACGAATTTTAAATATTTCTGTCGACCAGTTGGGAGTATACCCCTTTTCAAACGCTCCTTTGTATTTACTGATACGCACATAATCGCCCACCTTAAACTTACTTTTTAAAACAACTTTTTTTTCTAACTTTACATATTTTTCTAATATTCGTTTTTTATTAATATTATTCACATTTGCTGGAATTTCATCAATTGTTCGATGATGAGTATGATTATATTTATAAATAACGTTATTAAGAGTTTCATTTATCCAATTGTAGTTACCTTTTAAACTAAACTCTTTGTACAACTTAGACTTCAATGTTCTGATGAATCGTTCAACGATTGATGCTTTTTTTGTTGAAAAGGTTGAATAATGGTTAATGTGCAAGCATTTCATGAGTTTATTAAATTTATTATTATAAAATTCTGTTCCATTATCAGTTTGTAGATTCTTAGGCACTCGACCTTTATCCAGCAACATCTTAAAAGTGTCACATACACTATCCATGGATTTGGTTTTAAGAGGAAAGGCCCAGCCATATTTTGAAAATGTATCGATAATGACAAGAATAAACCTAAAATTCTTATTTTGGGTGGCAACAGATTGCATATCAATTAAATCTGCTTGCCATAGATCATCTATGTCTCTCATCATAACACGTCTTCGAGGAAAGTTCACTCTTGCGTTTTTATGAATTTCATTGACCACATCTGCTTTGCTCATGATGATATTTTGCAACTCTTATTATTTTACAATCTCTTCGACTTGCATGTGTTACATAAAATGTAAATATTATGTTATTTAAGCTGATTCACTAACGGGCTTTGCCAATGCTCCTGACGAATAAGTCTGTAATACTAAATCAAAATCTTATCAATATCGCTATTTATTATTTAATTATATCAGCTTCTTTTAATTCCTCAATTATAGATAAAATTTCATTATCATGATTTGTATTGCCAGCATCTCTTGAAGCTACTAGTAACTTCAATCTCTCGACCAATTCATTGGGATCGTCCCAATATACTAAATCAGCATTTTTTTTATATTTTTTTAGTTTTGGCAAGTTACCTCCAATTTTAATCTCACTTTTATCATTTAATGTTTCACAAAATAATGGCTTGATTATCTCACGATATTTTATCCCTTTATCGCCTCTTATTTGACCTTTAGGGTTAAAATTTCTTTTATGCGCATTTGTGTAATATAACATATCCTTATAGACAATTTTATCTTTATTTGATATTAGCTTTAAATCAGGTTTTTTTCGTAGTAGAAGCTCTTTCAGACCAGGGGTCAAATTATAAGCTTTATCACCAATTTTTATCAAAATTATATCATCATTATTTACACCATCAATAGTAGAAAATGATACAATTGAATTACCCATAAATATTTTTTTGTGTTCACTTCTTATTCCGAACGGAATATTAACACCATCATATATACCATACATGTCATCACCTTCTAATGAAATTTCCACATTATCTGTTAACTCTCTTTTATAATTTTGTTCCGACGATTGAGCAGAGTTAAATTTTGATTCGTAATTATCACCAAACTTCGTAGATGATCTAACATTATTTTCATCCGATTCTACTTCTTCAGAAGTAGTCAGAGTTGTATTTTCATTATTTTTTATTTTTTCTATAAAACTATTTGAATCAACTAGAGTTTTAAGAGGATCAGTCACCGGTTTTAGCATTTTATTAAGGGACAAGTTTATCGTATGTTCCTGAGTTTTCATTTGTTTTATTTTATTTTTAATGGATTCAACAGACTTAATCAATTCCATTTTAACGTTTTTCTCCATCTTATGCAAACACAACTGTGTTCAACTGGGAGAGGAATAACACTAATAATTTTTGTAAGTATAAAATTCATTTATAAGTAAGTGCATTTTCATTCAAATTTAAAAAATATATCAAAATTCTGTCTGTACCTTCCATTATTTAATGATGACTCTTTGTTAATAAGAAGAAAGTTATAAGGGTTACTCCAAACAGTTTTACAAATATATTTGAACTGATTCCACGTTAGATCAGAGTTTATATGTTCTTCATAGATATGCTTTAAGTTCACATCATCTTGTTTAAATATTATAATAAAGTTAGCATTATCACGTAACAACTGTTTAGGGATTTTTGAGTAGGTTTGCGATAAGTAAAAGCAATCAATTTGTTTATGTCTACCCATACAGAAATAATTACGAATGTTTTTTTGATTTTCACATACGACGTCATCAAATATAAACACAGAATTTGGTAAAGCTTCACTCGGAGATATGACATCTTTATCGTCATTGAACTCATTGAATTTTATCTGAGGCACTCTTCTTAATACTTCTCGCAAAAAACAATATTTTGGCTGAAAATTAGTCTTTGAGTAAAGGTACAGGTTTTGAAATTTCAGTCCATTTTCATGTAATAACAAACTAATCACAACGTTTGTTTTACCGCAATTTGAGGGTCCGCAAATTATACAACGAATCGTATTTGGCAACAAAGCACTATGTCTAATTTTTTTAGGAGTCTCGCCAAGATTTATATTTTTAACGTTTAGTGATAGGGGTTGTTTGATCAGCTTCATCTTATCAATTAATTCAATTATTACCTAACATAGACATATATACTTTATTTTGGATTAACTTTAGACTTGTCACTACAAGAACGCTTGTAGTCTCATCTTACAAGATATAATATATCATGCGTTCTTAAATATGAGCTATGTATCATATTTAAAAATGTATGTGTTTGTGCCTAATATTTTTGGAGTGTGTGTAAGTTTATACCTAACAACATTTATTTTTCTTTATGTCATCATTAATTTGTATTATTGGCGAAAGAAATAAAGCGTTTCCATTCATTTCAACGATTGACTTCGAATAAGACAGTTATTGCTTTTGATTGTATTAAAAAAAAAAACTATTTAAAGTATTATTGGTGAGTGTAATATTTATTTATAAATTTATTCGTACTAGTACTTATGTAATAAGTTTAATATTTATTGTATACTCATGCTACTTAATTTTTCGTTTTTACAGAAAATGTCGCAGAAAGAATTTGATCCATACAGCGTAAGCCAGGACTATCCTGAAATCAACGAATTTAATGCTGGTGGTTATGCTCAAGATGTCGATAGATGGCTGGATAAAGTAGAGAAAAGACGTATGGAATGGCTCGCCACCAAAAAGGAGAAAAATATACTTTTGGCTAGCAAAAAGAAAAAATATACATCTTCTTTTATTAAGAAGGATGAGAATAAAAGTAAAGGAAGATATCTTATAAAAATTAACATTGTTCCTATGGACAAAAATGAAGGTGATCGGTCGGTGCATGCACAATATTTGGTGACGGATTTATATGATGAAGTGTTAGACGAGACTGAGGCATTAGTTAGAAAAATATCTAAAAAGATTTCTGGCAATCAGTGTTAGTTATAGTGTTTTTTGTTTGTTTTAGTTTACAGTGTGTTATATTGTTATTTAATTATATGTAAATAAATATTACAAATGAACATGAGGAGCATTTTTTTTTTCTTTTAAATTAGTTATGATAGGTAGTTAGTCCAATTGGAACTTCAATAGCCGCTGTGCTATATAATACTTGAATGATATCAATGTTCTATACATTGATATAATTTAATAATTATAAAGCATTTAAGTTAAATTCAAATCACTCATCAAATGTGTAAAAATTTACTTGTTTTAAAAGTAACATATTTATTTAACTGTCTACTATTTAAAAGAGTGTAGATAACTTATGTATAAAATAAAAATAAAACTCTGTTTCTATTTAGGGTCATTCAATTTATTTCAAATAAAAACCTTAAAAGTATCATTTTACAAAAATAGTAAAATAAAAATATTTATTTTTAATCACATCAATCAAAATACAGCCTAGTACTTAGATAAACATAAGTTGATTAGTAACATTATCTCTAAATTTTTTAAATATGCAAATTATAATTGTTATTAACAGTATACAACAACAAAATAAAAATAAAAAAGTCTCAGAATGTTTCTTAGCGAATTATTAGAATATTGTGGAGTAATGACCCCAAGGTAATGTAGAAAAGCTATCTGGCACTATTTGTCTTTTATCATCTTTTGCATTTAAAACAAGTTTATCAACTTTTTGCGTATATAAATTATGATTTTTAGATCGTATTATGTACATTGAATCTCTAAAACTTTCATTGAACAAAAGAGCATTCTTAAATTTTTTGATATCCAGTCTATTAACAATACTTTTTTTTACACCTTTAGCTTTTTTTATTAAAGACCTATTCGTATGTATACAATACAACTTAGCTCGCAAGCCCACAAACTCGGATATTACTTCACCACCCATTTCATCCTTAAAATAACCTGGAATTTGTTTATTGAGTTGGGAAACACCATATACATTATAAGGTTCAAAATTACTGGTATCAAAGTACTGACTATTCTTTTTTAAATCTTTATAAAAATCTTTTGTATGCAATAAATAGAGAAGACTGTCTGTATCAGTGTAGCAAAGTTGAGCATTTCCACCATAAATATGTTTCATTATAGAGTAATGAAACTTGTATAAGTGAGTTTTGGCTAGTTCAAGGATAGTAAAACCTATATAAATAGGTCTATCCAGAACAATTTTTGTAGGATCTAGTTGCACTGCTACCAAACTTTCAGAAATAATTGACAGATTTTTGAAATTAGGTGCACTAATGTACTTTTCAGCGCCGCAAAATTTATTTGTTTTGTTAAAACGATCAGTCCAAATATTAGCAAGTTTCACATCAACTTGATTTCTTCGGTTTTCTATAGTTTTTCCAAAAATAGAGTTATTTTGTTTTTTGAAAAAATCTTTTTCAAATACAGATTTGGCTTGCTGTCTTAGAGTAGTATTCAAATTAATATATGGCGCTAAAAAGGCTGTCTGGTCAAAACAAAGAACTTTATAAATTTTAAGCAGCTCTAAACCATTTCTTAAACATTCTTGTAAATGAACAAAATGTATAATATATTTATGTTTGTCATACAAATTTGCTACTAATTTTTTATTTGTACCTGATGGTATTGGCACTTTTAACTTTTCCGCGGCAAAAGGCAAATCAGAATGATTATCATGAATTTCTGGTGGATAATATAAATCAACTTCAAGAATATAGCCTTTTTCACCATCAGACGGAACAGACTGAACATTGAAATTATGTGTTTCATGATCATCTAAAAAATTGAAATTTCCAATAGGTAATTTTGACATCATAGCGTAGCCATATAAATTCACACAATCTAAATATGCTAAAAATGTTGAGGGAGATGTAGGATCATAATCTGGCAGATATTTGTTATTTGCTTTGGCATGCCGCAAAGAACACTGAGCAAGCCCTCCGCGTATGCCTTGCTCTAGCATTTGGTAAACTTCCACATTTGAAATTAAGTCCATTTCTACGCCTGTATACAATAACATTGCATCCCAGCTTAAAGATGCTGATGACACAAAAAAACAGGGGTCTAAACTGTAAAAGTTTAAACTCATGCACCTAAATTTCTCAAACACATCAGCAAGCAATAAAACATCGCATTTCAAGTAGAAATCAGTATACTCGCCTAAGTTTTTAAACCTAAATGTCTCCCATACATTTACGGCATGAGTATAATCATCATTAGAAATTGACTCGTCAGATAGTTTATTGAAAAAACACTTTATATCTGGTAATTGAGTTTCTTCATATCTTTCCCAAGTGTTCACATAATCATAAAAATATGTGCCTTTTCTTCGAGCCAAATCAAATGATTTTTGATCAGCATAAAAGTATCTTAGATTTTCAAAGTCATTAGAATCGAGCGTTCGTACTAAGTTTTCCAAACTAGAACTTAAAAAATTGAAAGAGTCGATAAATTTTAACTGAGCTATTTTTTGCGTATCAATTGGAATAAATTTAGTGAAGGATATATATTTTTCCTTATTTTTTGCCAACAGATTTATTCGCCCGCAAATCTTTGAAAGTTCGTTTATAAACAAATGAGAATCATATCCAGAAAGATTATGAAATATTATGGGAATAAAGTTGGCTGCTTTGCAATTCAAATTACAACTTTTATGTGCAGGTCCTTTGAATTTTCCGGTAAAATGATCATGATCTAAAACAACCTGATCGTTAAGAGCGAAAGATTTCTTGCAAATATGACAACAGGTTGCATTGTTAACAACTAATTGTTCTTCGTCTGTTAATGGCAACATATCTCTATATATAGACAATATTTCATACAACCTTTGAATGTCTTTGGATATCGATTCAACAAATTTTTGAGAACAGTTTGGACCGCGATAAGTTACATATTCATTTAACTCAGGGTTAGATTTACAACAGACGTAATAACCAAAACAAGTAGCTTCATGAATTTGCACATTTTCTACATGCGTTGACTTGTTCTTATCAGAGTACTCCCGCAGTAGACTTTCAAAGTCACCATAGATTACTATTGGTATACGCTGAGTTCTTTCGTAGTGAGAAAAAGAGAGTTTACATCCTTCCTCGGGAAGAACTGTTTGGATCCTAGCACAACTATGGTTCGATAATTTTTGTTCTGAACTGAAATACATAAAACACTCATCACATAAATGGATTTTAGATTTATGTCTAGTTAGCTGATTTCTCAAAAGTTTTTCAATGTTTTTGATCAAACAAAAGTGATTGTGACCATTTCTACTCAAAAATAACAAATTAACGTGCTCTTGTTTCCGTTTGAGTGTTTTGTATAAGGGACCTGTAACATTATTTTTTTCATCCAAACCATATACATTAACACTTATGTTGTCATTTTTTTTTTCAAAACATTTAATATTATTAAAGTTGGGGGGAAATGATATGTTTGAAATATTTAATATTTCTGAATAATGAGGATACGATGAAACTCTATTTGGATTTTGTTTGGCAGGAAACATATGCGCAACAATACACCAAAGAAAACAAAACTCATCAGTATTATAAATATTAAGACAAGATTTGGTATTTTGAATTTTTTTTGGGAGAGGAAGATACGAACCTGCTTTTAGCGGATTGAATTTAGCAATATTTATCTCTAAGTGACTTATAGACTCAATAGTCTGCCCAGATTCCGACTGTTCGAATTCTGAACATTTACATGAAAGAACATTTGAATGTTTATAATACAACTTTGATAGATCTGTGTTTTGGAATACCATAGAATATTTTGTGTTAAAAGATTTCAAAGATAAAGCATCATTTTTTGGAAGTTTGAATGTAATAAAAAGTTCTAAATTCACTTTTACTGACTTATGTTTCTTTATCAACTTTTGAATAATATCACATACTATTGGAGAAGCTTCTGATAAAAATTGTTCAGGAAAAATATAGTTCGTAGTAGGATTGATTCTGTAACTAATTATTCGATTTTTAAAAGCAGAAGCTATTATTTGAACGTTGCTAAATTCAGTTTGTACTAAGCAGTTTAGTTTATGCGCGCTACTTTTCCTATGAGAAGATAATCGATAGACTTTGACCTGACAGTTATTACAAAAATCCATTTTGACTTTTTCAACTACAAAAAGTTATAATTCCAAGTGAAAAATGTTAAAAATAGCGCGTATTTTAATCATAAAACCATATACGAAGTATTTAGGTAATAAAAAAATGATCAAGTCACAATAATTAGGCAAATTAGTGAATTATGATAAAATATATGAAATAGAAGTTCAATAATATTACTACCTATTACCTAACTATATACTACTACCTAACCTACTACCATATAAAAAATTAAAAAAACTTGAAAGAAAATAAAGTATTAACAGTTTGAAGACATTTCCAATAATATACCAACTCATGAAACATACCCATTGAAAAAATAAAAAACAAATTAGCAAATGTTAGATGGGTATACTACTGGACGAATGCCTTTAAACGTAGCCTTAGTATCGGTTACTAATTTAGCTACCGATCGCCATACGGGGCTGTCCAAATTTACCGCCGTTTTAAACTGCACCAGGGCATGCTTGCTCTTCTCAAACTCGTTCATGTGCCGATGCTCAATGTCCTTGGTATTGAACACTCTGCATTCTATGTAAAAATCGCCCCGGCGAGCAGGGTCCGTCTGATACGAGTTGCCGCTACGAGTACGTCTTATAAAAAAGTTTTTTAAAGCCGAAACCCTCACTGGCTCCTGTTCATCCTGTAAATATAAAATACTAACATTAAAAAAATATAAAAAAGTCTTCTTTACTTACCTCAAATAAAATTTAATAGTGCCAAGTCTCGACTATCGGGACTCGATGTTTAAGTAAAACAAATCACATAAAGAGCTCTTAAATTCATGAAATACGAATTTTAATAATCCATTCATTTAATATAAAAAAGTTGAAATTTTATAGAAACTCAATTAAAAGTAGGTAAATCAGCCTAAGTATGATATTTGCAGGCAATTCATGAAATTATCAGTAAGTACATTTTACCTTAATAATAATAAACAACAGATAGTTTACGATCTTTCTTTGCGACTTCTTTAATATCTGTTTGCCTATATTTCCTTAAAAGTATAAATATACATTACTAGTTTTAACCATATTATGACAGGTATTTGCTAATTTTTAATCGATGAATATTACCAAGCTTTAAAACCATACACATATTTAAAGACTATCATAAAAGGCTAGTACAAAAAAATAAAATAATTATTTCTAACAATCACAACTTATGAAGCCTAAATTAGATTTCATTTAGAATTTTTGTTATTGAAACTAGATAATCTAATCAATAAAGAACACCGAATAAACTGACCTCAGAATCAGGGAATTGTGAAATTTTCCTTCTTTTCTTGTTGGCCTGCGCACAGGACAGCTCTTCGTCCGACTCGGAATCAGCAGCATCCAGCAGTGGGCTCTCGAGCACTGGGGCGCTGCTCGTAGAAGGAACGATTTTCTTCGCCTTTGCTTTTGTGGCTTTTTTCGTGGTAATGGCAGCCTTTTTCTTTGGAGCAACCGGTGGCTGCTCTAACTCCTCACAGTCCGATACAAAAGGATTGGAAGACCTGAAAATTATTGAACAAAATATAGTTATTGCGTTTACACACTAATGAGGCATTTCAAATAGCTAAAACCAAACACTTATGATACATACATACTTTAAGTCACTAATTTTTTTAAAATTTTAATAGACAGTCGACACAGGCATCTACTAGGAACAGAAAAAAAAGCAATGATCATGAAGAAAATAATTTGTAAAGATCGATATCATAGGGCAGCATTCACACTTCTTTTGATAAAATTTATTAGCAATAATTACAAAAGCAATATTATAACTTACTTACCATTCTAGTCCATATCATACAAATACATATGGCTCAGTTTCGTGTACTGTAATTTTACAATATAAGCTTTAGTGCGATCACTTGTTTAGGAGCCGATTTTGGTCGATGTTTACCTAGTGTTTACGCTGAATTTGCTCGACGGCTCCAATTCGATACGAAAATCTAAAAAGGAAGTGGCGTGTAGGTACTGACTTTTAAGAAGAATCGCCAGCAGCACATTGGTTTAAATAAACCGCTTTGATTTAAGGTCTTGGTTTTGATGCCTGGTGAATACCAATGATCCTAGTGCAGCGAGCTAATGGGCTTACAATGTGTATTTTCGGATCGTATAAACGTGAAGTAATAAAGTTAATGTATTTAATACTACTTAATATTTCCTTCCAACCTGCTCGTACACTTTCATAACAACCCGTATCAAGTTTCAGCTCAATCAAATGCTCAGTTCAGGAATTCATACAAGACGAACATACTAAATTACATACTTACAAATGAAAAACTATTTTTGATGTAATATAATAGGTAACAGATTGCATCTATACAAACTTAATAAAATAAAAGCGAAGAAACCGCGTAGAATTACTGTTCGTTGCAGGAGTCGAACCTAGGATCTCTTTCGATCTGGTTTTAAGTTTGTCACTTTTATTCTATTTCATAATTTGTAGTGTGAAATAAATGCATTTTCTTTCATTCTTAGCGGGCAGGAACGCTAAATAAAACTAAAATAAAAATCTTTTTTATTCAATATTGGTACATGCGCTTACAGAACGTCATAATATTGCAATAATGCACTTTGTTGCGCTCGCCGATAATTATGCCAGCCCAACAAACTATCTTATACTGCGAAATTACGGATTCTGTTTGCGCTAGCACCATGGCAGTCCAGGTTCGAATCCTGACCCTGCCTGATAATAAAATAATGTAACAGATGTTTGGACTTGATATAATAATTATCTTTAAAAGTTTACACTTTTATTGTAAAAAAAAAAAAAAAAAACAGAAAACGTCAGACATTCATATTATCTTAAAAAATATGTCTATGCATTATACATAGTCAGAAAGTTAAATAAAAAAAATCTATTACAAACAGTATGTGAGTTGCAGTATAGAGGTAGTAGTTGCCTACTTGATAATTCCCGATCGCTAGGTTTTGGATTCGATACTTGCAACTATCATGCGCACCGGTGTATTTTTTTTAAATGTAGGTTTATTTTTTTTTAAGCTGAATGAGATCTTACTTTATTTAGTCAAATCTTAAATAATTGCTTATTTTAATAATTAAAATCAGAATTTTTTAGAAAGCATAGATACATTTTGTGGTGCCATCTACATATTTTTCTCACATACTTACTATGTTTCATGCAATATGATGATTCTTAGAACTAAGTGCATACATTAGGTGGCGTTAAATGATATTTGACGAAAACATTTCAATTATTAATGATTAACCCGTCTTATTTAAATATTATGCAGTTTATTTATTCAACAATAGAAATATATTGAAGCGATGCATTTATAATAAAAAAAAAATGATTCAATTTATTACGTTTAATGAGATATTCGCAAAATTCCTAAATCGCGCTATCACTGTTTTTATTGATTATTAGTATATAAGAAAAATAACATTGCTTGTCAAGTGGCAGTTGGATATGAGATTCACTATACGGATTCGCCCAAATCCTATGGAGTTGATCATGTCTGATGTAGTCACGTGCTGTCAGCGAAAGTTAGTAAGACTTGGGCAATCTGAAAACCTTCAATGACATATAGCACAGAAGAAGTCTCTATAACAATTAAACAACAATTATAAAAACATACTCGGTGGTTGCCGTGGTGTGCTTTTACAATATCTCGAACTATAAAGCACACCACGGTGACGAGGGTTTTTGCTACGTTTTCCTTTTTTTTACGATAACGTAACTGAAGCAGAGGATAAATCTGGTTTTTGAGCTGGCAGTATTGGGGATTCTGCATCATGCAGCTCAAGCGCAGCGAGGGCAAGTGATGCAGAATCCCCAATATTGCACTACTTAAGTCAACAAAATGTCTCTAGTTTGTAATGCACTGTTTGAAAATCTATATTGAATCCTGGTGGATAGTGGTGCACTAGTAATAGTAGAATCCATGTCCTGTTGAAACGTAGATTGATCTTCCTTCATAACAAAGTTGTGCAGAATGCATACAGCTTTCGTAATTGAAATAGCAGTATTGACCTTGGTTTCAATAGCTTTCTGCAAAATCCTCCATTTTGCTGCCATTATACCAAAACAGCACTCTACACTTCTGCGAGCTCTCGAGAGTCGGTAATTGTAAATAGTTTTTGTGTTTTCAATATTTCTTAACGAAAAAGGCCTCATTAAATAATTCATCAGTGGATAACCACCATCTCCAACTAAGACAAATGGTATTTTAATGTTTGTGTTAGGAATTTCTTTTTCCGGTGGAATATTGAGGCCATTAGTTTCTAACATGTAAAACAAAGATGAACTTCTAAAATTTCCAGCATCACACTGACGCCCCTCTGCTCCGATATCTACTAAAATAATTTTACAGTCTGCATCAACTACAGCTTGTAGTAAAATTGAAAAATATTGCTTGTAATTATAGTACAAAGATCCACTATTGCTTGGACACCGTACCCTTATATGTTTCCCATCAATTGCACCAATGCAATTGGGGAAATTCCACTTGTTATAGTACTTATCAGCAATTTCATACCATTTCTCCATCGTTGGAATTGGCATGTATTCGTCTTTCAGTGTATTCCACAAAATGCTGCATGTCTCGTTTACAATCTCAGAAACTGTAGTGCGACCTAAGCGAAAATGAAAAGCCAGAGACCTGTAGGATTCACCAGTAGCCAAATATCTGAAAAAGAAATGTAAGTAGTTAATAACCGAACAATATAATAACTGTTGGTTTTTGTTTCAGTTAAAACTGTAAAAGCAAGGTGGAAAAATCTGAGAGCGTACTTTTTTAAAGAATGTGGAAAAATTGATAAACCAAAGAGTGGCGATAGCGCTGATAAAATATGTAAAAGTACGTGGCAGTATTACGGTCAATTATTGTTCTTAAAAAGGAAGAAGAACCAGAGCGAGAGCACCGCGAGAGATTCAAACTTAAGTACAGAGAACGATGACAATTATTCTATAACAACCAACACAACATTAGGGGAGTTTCAGAATCCAGGTTCTGTGCAGAGTAATGCTGTTTCAGAAACAATTACAAGTGATACTCAAGAATCTCAAAGTTACAGCCAAACATCAAATAGAAAGAAAATTCGTATAAACAGACCCGAAAACAACAATCAGCTTTTAGAAATAGAAAAAAAGAAGCTTGAGATTCTCGAGAGGGAAAGTATCAAAGAAAAAAGCGATGATTTACTGTTTTTTGAGAGTCTTTTACCTTATATGGAAAATATACCATTAGGGCGTAAACTAAGGTTAAGATCGAAGATTCAAGATTTAATTTTGGCTGAAATTGAAGCTGTAGAAAATAATATTCAACAATTTGTACCAATGATACATATTCCTGGACCGAATATAAATACTCAACAATCAGTAGATTATGAACTACACGTCCTAAATTCATCTGAACAAAATGTAATACATAATATACCCATGCAAACGGAGAACGATTCGACTTTGATTAGTTTCCTAAACAATTACAAATAGTTAAATGAAGAACTGTTGTTTCCTTATATGTTAAATTACTGTTTTAATAAATAAAAATAATATTCATTTATAGTTTCACTTACCTCAATGTAACGACTAGTCGTTCTTCAGCTGATATGCTTTTTCTAAGATGCGTATCCAAATGAGTTAATTTTCCTTTAACTTTACTGAGAAGTATATCAAATGTTTCTCTGGTCATACGCAAATATTCATAAAATTTTTCGTCAAAATTACGCAATTGTTTATACAGAATATTAAACTCCCCATGACTTGACCGTGATTTATTTATATCATGAACCCAATATGATGGATGAGGCCGTAAAGTTGTATATTTTAAAGATGAATTTTCTGTAAGTAGCAGTTTAAGAGCTATTTTTGAGAGTGACATTTCGTCAACGTGCCAACAAGCAAATGACTAAGGCACCTAGGGACCCACCGCGCAGACCACCTTCAGTGCGGCCACCGTATATCCTAGCAAGTAGCATGAATACAAGCTACTAGGCTCTAGGCACCAAGCAAGCCGCCTGCCTGTGCGGACGGAGGCTTAAGTACTTAATTTTGTCACAAATTCGCTTCGCGACATTCTTGATGAGGAATTTAAATATTTTATATACCTACAGGGTATGTTTACTCGACACGTAAATAAAGTTTCATTATCATACAGTATGTCATAACTTCTCTTAAGTTTAAATAACTTTTTACTATCTGTTGTAATTAAGTAAATTTATAATCTACATTTCTATAGTTTTTAGTCTGTGCTCTTTATTCTTTGAATTGTCTGTGGTCAAAGAACAAGAATTGATTACTTGTCTCTGTGTGCAAACTTCCTGTAAAAAATTTCAGAATATGTCCGGCCATGAATAAAAACCAAGTTAAAGTAAAAATGTTTATTCTTTCGATCCAACCATCTCAACATGGTAGCAGAGCGTGGTTCTAAAGAAAAGTTCGAAAACTCGTGTGTGAAAAGTAAATAAAGCAAAATTGATAAATTAATACGATCGAAATATTTTGAGGTTAAGGTGAAACGTGCATTTAATGAAAATTGTGAATATACATAAATCTACTATAAAAAGACGTTATTATCTTCATAATGGCTAAACAAGCAAAGGTGGAAGATATTATGATACCTATTTTTGATGGTGCAAATTATTCAAGTTGGAAATTAAGATTGTTAACTTTATTGGAATACAAAGAATGCCATGAGGCCACTATTGTTAAAAAGGAAAATGGAGAATCAGAATGGAAGAAGAAAGATCTAAAAGCAAGGACTATAATAATGAGTACAATCTCTGACAAACAACTGGAATATATTAGTGAATGCACAACAGCATATGAAATGATAAAGAAGTTTGACAAAATGTATCTAACACAGTCAACAGCTATGCAGATAATATGTAGAGGAAAAATTGAAGAGATAAAATTAAACAATTTCAGTACAGTAGAAGATTTTTTTATTGAGTTTGAGAAAACAGTAAATGATTTCAAAGTGGCTGGAGGAAACTTAGGTGAATCTGAGAAGTTAAGATATCTACTTAGAGCACTTCCACCAAGCTATAGTTACATTGGTGATTTTCTTGATGTTATTCCAGAAGAACAACGAACAGTTGATTATGTATGTTCTAAAATAAAAGAGAAAAATATGGCTACTAGTGACTCCGACAAGAAGAACAATGTGAGTACATTTGCAACCAAATCTATAGCCCAATGTTTTATCTGTGGAAAGACTGGTCATCTCAAGAAGGACTGCTGGCATGGTCAGAGATATAATGAAGGACAACCAAGTATTAGAGGTCAAAGAGGACTACAGAGAAGTTTTAACAGAGGTCATAGTCGAGGCAGAGGACAAAATAATTTTAGAGGTCATAACCGTGGTAGAGGCCAAAATAATGTACGAGGTCAAGGTCAGTCCAGTGGTGAGTCTTCAAACAACTTTTCATCGGAGTCATGGACAACTCAAGTATGTATTCCGGAAATAAATCAGGTATGGGGGTGTATTGAAACAGATGAATGTAATAATAACAGTGAAATTAATTGGCTTTTAGACAGTGGGTGTACTGATCATATAATAAATAATGATATATATTTTTATAATTCAATAGAGTTGAAGTGTCCCATTAATGTAAAATTGCCAGATGGTAAAATGTTAAAAGCCACCAAAGTAGGTACTGTAAAAATTTATTTCAAGAACTATTATAATGAGAAACATGTAGATCTGAATAATGTTTATTATGTTGAAGGTATTAAGCAAAACTTGTTAAGTTTTTCAAAGATAACTAAAAGTTGCACCATTGTAGCAAAAAATGAAAATGCAAAAATTTATAATGGGGTTAGAGAATTAATTGCTGTTGCTAATAAAATAAACAATTTGTATAATCTAAAAAGTTTTATATTGAGAAATGAAATTTATACACATTCAATTAAATTAACTCAGAAAGAGAAATGGCATTCTCTTTCTGAGTTAATTTGAGAAAACTGAGAAACTGAGAAATGACTCGGCCATGTAAATTTCCAATATTTAAATAAATTAATCAATAATAAATTAGTAAACGGTTTACCTGATAAGATTGAAAGTATAGAAATGAAATGTTCAAATTGTATTAAAAGTAAAATGAGTAATGTACCTTTTGAAAATAATAGAACAAAAACTTCTGAAATTTTAGAGTTAATCCATACTGATTTGAACGGCCCACATAATACATCTGGTTATGGTGGAGAAAAATACTTCCTCACTTTTATTGACGATTATAGTAAATGCACAAGGATATTTTGCATTAAAAGTAAAGCTGAAGTTGCTAGTTGTTTCATGGAATTTGTTAATTTAGTAGAAAATAAATTCAATAAAAAAGTTAAGAAAATCAGTTGTGATAATGGTAAAGAATATTTAAATAAGGAAATTTTTAATTTTATAAGACAAAAGGGTATAGAGTTATTGCCATGTCCACCCTACGTCCATGAATTAAATGGAGTAGCTGAAAGATACAACAGATCTGCAATGGACATAGGTAGGTGTTTAATGAGAGAAGCTCAGATTCACAGAAGGTATTGGCCCGAAGCAATAAAAACAGCAGCATATTTAAAAAATCGAACAATTGCAAATAATGTAGAAAATAAAACTCCTTATGAAATATTTTTCGGAATAAAACCAAATGTTGAACATTTAAAAATCTATGGAAGTAGAGTTTTTGTAAGAGTTCCTGAAGTTCTAAGAAAAACTAAATGGGATGATAAAGCACAAGTAGGAATTCTAGTAGGCTATAATGAAAATAGTTATCGAGTTCTATTAAATAACAGAATAATTAATGCAAGGCATGTACAGGTAGTCGAACAAAATACTGAACTGATTTGTTTAGAAAAACAAGATCAAAATGATAAAGACTTAGAAATTGACCAAACTTTAAATAAAATAGATAAAACTGATAGTGATAAAAATTGTGTAGATACAGATGAGACTTATTCTAATGACTCTTTGAAAGATCTTGTAAATGATAATAATTTTAATGAAAATAATGATCAAGATATAGTAGTATTGCAAAAACGAAAGCGTAATCCAGTTTCTAGATATGGTAATATAGTTTCACATTTTATATATGTTAACTATGTCAATGCAAATGTACCAAATACATTTGAGGAGGCGATGAACTCCAATGATTTTAAACAATGGAAGATAGCAATGGACTCAGAAATAAATAGCTTAAATAAGAATAATACTTGGCAAATTATTGAAAGACCAAAAGATAAAAAAGTTATAGATGTTAAGTGGGTTTTTAGAAGGAAAAGTAATAATGATTATAAAGCTAGGTTAGTTGTTAGGGGATTCCAGCAAAATGAATACATTGATAATGCTTATTCGCCAGTAGGAAAAATTCAAACTTTGAAAATTCTATTGTCATACAGTTGTAAAAATAATTTATTTGTGGAACAGATGGATGTAGAGACAGCTTTTTTAAATGCTCAAGTAAAATCGGAAGTATATGTTAATCAACCTGAAGGTTATGAAACTAACGACAATAATGTTTACAAATTGCAAAAAGCTCTCTATGGTCTCAAAGAAAGCCCTAGAGTATGGTATGAGTGTTTTGACAAATTAATTAAAACATTGAATTTTGTTAGAAGTAATTATGATTACTGTTTATATATTAATAGAACAAGCAAAGATCCAATATACATGTTAATATTTGTTGATGATTTTTTAATTTGTTGTAAAGATAAAAATAAAATAAAAGAGGTAAAAACTATTTTAATGAAAAAATTTGCAATGAAAGACTTAGGCAAAATTAAAAGCTACATTGGAATAGATATTGATTATAGTGATGATAAAAGAAAAATGACTCTAAATCAAACAAAATATATTGAATCTTTGGCTGCGAAATATGATTTGATAAATGCTAAGTTATATGATACTCCAATGGAAACCAATTTAAAACTAGAACAAGCTAGAGAAGTAGATGAAAGTATTAAGTACAGAAATATAATAGGTGAATTATTGTATGTCAGTACAGGCACAAGGCCAGATGTAGCATACAGTGTTAATTATCTGAGTAGATACCAAAGTTGTTATAACCAAACACATTATAAATATGCAATGAGAATCTTAAAATATTTGTATAAGACTAAGGATCTAAAGTTAACATACTATGATAATGTAGATACTGAAATATTAGATTGTATGGTAGATTCTGACTTTGCAGGAGATAATTTAGATAGAAAATCTACAACTGGTTTTATTATAAGACTATATGGAAACTTAATTTTTTGGAAAACACGTAAACAAAATACTGTAACTAAGTGCTCAACTTTTGCAGAGTATACTGCCATGTCAGAGGCAGTGACAGAAGTTCTTTTTATTAGAAATCTGCTAAGTGAATCATTTGATATAGAACTTTGTGATCCAGTAAAATTATATGTTGACAACTCAGGCGCAATTGCAATTGCTAAATATGGTAACTTTACGAAAAATTCAAAGCACATTGAAGTGCAGTATCATTATATAAATGAGCATTATGAGAATAAAATAATTGATATTGTAAAAATTGATACTAAATTTAATTTGGCAGATATGTTAACAAAAAGTCTAGATAAAACAAAATTTGTGAAAAACAGATTAGAGTTAAGATTAATTTAGTTATGTAAAAGGTTATAAGATTTTATTTATTTAAGGAGGCGTGTTGTAATTAAGTAAATTTATAATCTACATTTCTATAGTTTTTAGTCTGTGCTCTTTATTCTTTGAATTGTCTGTGGTCAAAGAACAAGAATTGATTACTAGTCCAGTCAAGGAATGAGGTGTAGCGTGCGTGAGCAGGTAACTAAGCGATTCCTTCAGAAACTTGTTCAGGGGGCTTAGGTTGTTAACATACCAAAAGTCCCGACTCCTAGGTGATGAGCGGGGGGAAGGAGGGGGGGGTAAAGGTACGAATTTTGGGTTTTTCGCTTATATCTCGAAAACGGTGCATTGTAGAGAAATATTTACAATTAATAAAATGAAGTTCCTAAAATTATCTAAAACTTTTATATCATATGTTTTTTTCTAATTCCTAACCGTTTTCGAGCTATACCCTCGGAAAAAGTTGAAATTTACAAAAAAAAACAATTTACGTCAAAATATTCGTAAACATTGCATCATATTGTCTAAACCCATTCATAAACGAAAAGTATGAATAGGAAAGAAGTTGTAGATTTTTAAATTCCCTTTTAGAATATATATACATATGCTGATTAATGCCAACCCGCCTAAAGTTACAGCTATTTTAAAACTTGTATAGCATTTTGCAATTTTCAGAAAATTAGTTTGTATATCATATTCTTGACCCACAACCTTTGTTCGTTCATCTTATAACATAATATATGGCCACTTATAAGCAAGTTATTAAATAAAGTAGAAAAAATAATGATGATGACTTTCACACTTTATTCTACAGATAGTTTCGTTACACCAATACAATAATAATTGTAAACCCCATTGTTCTCAATATATTCCTAATGTTTTACTCTCGACTTTAAAAGTAATCAAATTTTCATCCTCTTTGAACTTGAGGGCCCAGGCAATGATTGTTCTTCCAGGGCATCTTCTTCCTCAGTAGCGGGTGGCTCTTGCTGAATGGGCTCTACATCGTCTTTATCGTCCTCATCGTCAACAGGCACACTGTTCAGGCACTTCCCTTGACAGTGGATGCACGCTGCAGAACAGGTGAGCATCGCTTTTCGGCAGCCACATTTTCTAATTACACAATCCTTGGTGCAGCGGCAAAATATAGTTTTCAGAAGAACCTCTGGTCGCAGGAGTGGAAGCAATCAACAGGACAGCAAGGTCTACATCCTCACCAACGACAGCCACAGAGTTGTGAGTGGATTGTTCAACAGCAGTCTTCACGATTAGGATGTCAGCGTCATCGGTAGCCTGAAGAGTATGTATCCCTTTCTTCTGCAGCTTTATCTCCAGTAAGGAGATGAAGTTAGTTTTGTTGGTAGGATTTGATAAAAAGTTTAACAGGTGTTTGTGTGTCCCATGTCAAATTGATGTCGGCTGACCTTTTTAGTCTGTAACGACGCATTTGTTCTTGTGATTTAGTGCTATTGGCTGTGTTTGCGTACCCATCAAACACCACAGTGCGAGTAGTCCCAAGATAATGGTGGTCGACGTAGGTGATATAACTATTACAAATAGTCACAACCGATACATCTTTTGGCCAAATAACTCTGTGGAGTAGAAATCCTCCATCGACTACAATGTTCATTTGAGGCAGAAGAATATCTTTCTTGGTTGGCTCAAATAAGTTGTACAGCACTGATTTGTTTGTCTTTCTCATGCCACTTTCGTTGAACAGTGCCAAGGGAAATGGGACCAACTCATACTCAAAATATGTCATCAAATCCTCATCTGATCGTTTGCTTATACATATCCGCTGAAAGAGCAATGTTGGGTCAACTACTACCCTTTCATCGTGAACTTTTATCGATGAGCTGACAGAAGATATTGGCTATGCCCGATCCTTGCGCGATAACTTAAAATGCTATACAAGTTTTAAAATAGCTGTAACTTTAGGCGGGTTGGACATTAATCAGCATATGTATATATATTCTTAAAGGGAATTTAAAAATCTACAATTTCTTTCCTATTCCTACTTTTCGTTAATGAATAGGTTTAGACAATATGATGCAATGTTTATGAATATTTTGACGTAAATTGTTTTTTTTTTGTAAATTTCAACTTTTTCCGAGGGTATAGCTCGAAAACGGTTAGGAATTAGAAAAAAACATATGATATAAAAGTTTTAGATAATTTTAGGAACTTCATTTTATTAATTGAAAATATTTCTCTCCGATGCACCGTTTTAGAGATATAAGCGAAAAACCCAAAATTCGTACCTTTACCCCCCCCTCCTTCCCCCCGCTCATCACCTAGGAGTCGGGACTTTTGGTATGTTAACAACCTAAGCCCCTTGAACAAGTTTCTGAAGGAATCGCTTAGTTACCTGCTCACGCACTCTACACCTCATTTTGGGTCATTTATTGACTGGACTATTACTTGTCTCTGTGTGCAAACTTCCTGTAAAAAATTTCAGAATATGTCCGGCCATGAATAAAAACCAAGTTAAAGTAAAAATGTTTATTCTTTCGATCCAACCATCTCAACACTATCAATAAAAGATAACTCTATCGCCGTCTTCGGTCTAAAATGTGTCTCTACGGGTCGTAAAAATTAATAAAACTAGAGTTTGAGTTGAGTTGATTGTGGTACACACGTGTTTTGATTGTTTTCGCATATTTAAATTGATTTTTGTATTTTCGCTCAGTTATTTAAAGCTATTTAATTACATTCAGTTACACGCGCACCCGGTGAGAGCGCAAGCTTTCTTTTTGGCTAAGCTAAGTGTTAAGGAAGTTCATTAAAAGTGATTGTCATCGCGCTGTCTCCGTGTTCCTTCTTGCCCCGTGGACCGATAACATGTCCGTTATATAAGCAATCAATAACCTATTGCTTAAATACCTTCGTCTCTGACTACGGGGAGAAAATGACTACTCCAACGACTACTACTCCCACCTAAAGCTACGCCAATGTAACACAAAACTCGTTGTTTCCTACCAAGGATCAAGTCGTTGTAGTAGATGCCATTGAAAACATTCAGACCAAAGATTATGCACAAGCCTTAGGAAAAAATACAAATCCTAAAATGATTACTTAGATTCCTGTCACACATCTCCAATAATCGTATTTGTATTTTTTTGGCTACAAAAATAATAGCGGATGACTTAGTTTATAATATTAAACGGATAAACGTGGCAGGATCTGAACTATTAATAAGACGATTAATAACAAGAAGTAGACGAGTTATATTATCCAACGTGTGCCCAATCATTCCACACACTGTGATTGAACAGAAATTGAAGGAATTGAACATCACCCCAGTATCTCCGATAACGTTTTTACGTGCAGGAATGAATTGAGCTTTAGACGACAAGTTTATGTTTTCCCGGATGACTTCAACCAATTACCCGACCGTATACTGATTGAATATGATGATAAAAATTACTGGGTTTACCTTTCATCGGGCACAATGTTTTTTATGCAAGAAGGAAGGGCATGTAGCACAGAAATGCCCTGAAACCCCCAAACAATATGACTTGGATATCTCACAGACGTACCAAGAAGGTGGCTCTTTACTACGACCTCATCCATCGACTGAATCACACTCCGAACTTACTCCCACCACTGAAGTTGTCTGCCCTGATACTAGTGCCGCCACCACTATTGTCACCGCTATAATGCCCCAGGCTACTGTGAAAGCGGTACCTCGGTTTTATTGGATGAGACCGACGATAGCGATGTTTCTCATTCAAGTTCCAGTTACAGTTGTGAAAAAAGAAATGGTAACAAAAAACAACGTAAATTATCGACAATAGACTTGCATTCTTCCAGCTGGCACTCGGTTGAGGAACATATTAGATATTCCCAGAAAGTTAACCCTTTGACCTCAGAGGAACTTAGAGCATACCTAGAGAGTACTTTCGGTGTAACAGACATAAAGGCCATTACGCATCAACACTCAGAAAACTTGCACACACTCATAGATATGTTTAAGTATATTATACCACTGATTACTGAAGACTTAAGAATAGGATTACTCGTTTAGTTGTTAAGCTGTAAACTATTAACTTTTAAGGTATACTGAACTTCTCTTATATTATCTTAAGTATAAAATATTTCTGATATATCTAGTAAATTGTGCTTATCTTTAAACATAAAAATTTATAACATGACTGTTGAGAGTTATGGGTTGCAGAGCGTAGTTAAGCAGTGGAAGGAAACGAACGTGATATTGAAACGTGGTTTATTTAATATCAAAGGGCACACAATACATCAGACAAGAGCTAAGCCGCCATGTTAGATACAGAATCACACTAGCGCCACAAGTGGCAGACGGAAACAGTTAACCCGGAAATGTTAATTTATGGATACTTATTTTTTATTAATCAATAATGACCTTGAATCATCCTGTGAGTGAATGTTTGGGTCTCAATATTGTTCAATGGAACTGCCACAGTTTATTTTATAGACGGCATGAACTGGAGTCTTATTTAACAAATAGTAACGTACATATTTAACGTAACGTAACGATCTCCAAATTCATACATATTTAAATAAGAACGAACATAGTCAGACAAACTTTCCTAAATTAGTAAACCAAACTGGAACTAAAATATCATCTTCATGTATATTGTCTGGTCGGAAATTATATGTAGAAAAAGTTCACCAATTTTATAACGATGATGGTAATAGTACTTTAAGTGCTGCTAAAAAAGAGTTTGTGACAAAAAACAAAGTAAAGATGCAGAAACGGTATTTGAATGCTCCTCTAAAGATCCTTTATCAAAATTTATTTCTCAAGCAGGTATTAAAATAAGTTATTCGACCTTTTGTAAGCTACGACCCTTTTGGACCGTTTTTCCAAAACCTTCCAATAGAGATACTTGTCTCTGCTCACGACATATTAACATGGAGTTATTGATACAAGGTTTGCATAGGGCTTGCGTAGTAAATGTAAGAACTTCTGAGCAATTACTATCAAAACTGTGTTGTGACTCGCGAAATGTAGACTGTTTAAATAGAACTTGTAATGGTTGTTCGTCAAATCATCTTGAATATTTAAATGTTTCCGATGGTAATGAATCATTTTACGAATGGCGAAAAACAATCAAAGAAATTAAATCCCTTAAAAATGGAACTAAGAAAAAACAACAATTGACTGAAAAAATAAAGACAACAATTAGTGCTACAGCAGCCGTAACTAAATTTGAAGCAGATGTAAAATCATTCTTAAAATATGTTCACAAAATTATTTTCCAGTATAATAGCATCAAAGATCTTAAGAACAATCTGTCGGTTCAGGAAGCATGTATACATGTTGATTTTTCAGAAAATTATAGTCTTAAATTTGCCGAGGAAGTCCAAGCATTCCATTTCGGTGGTAGTCGTCAACAAGTGTCTTTACATACTTCTGTAGCGTACACTCACAATTTTACTTTTCGGTACTATTACTCCGATTTCTTTTTGCTCAATAAGTGATTGCTTGCGACATGATGCACCAGCTATTTGGGCACACTTGGTTCCCTTAATTCAACACGTAGTTGAAGTTAATATCCTTTAATTGAAACTCTACATGTCTTATCTGACTCGCCATCTTCACAATACCGAAATAAATATATGTTTTTTATAATAACACAAATATGCCAAGATTTTCATCAAATTAAGAAAATAACATGGAACTTCTCCGAAGCGGGACACGGAAAGGGTGCTCCAGATGGCGTAGGAGCAGTTCCTAAAAGGACAGCTGATCGTATGACTCTTTTTGGTAACGATATTGGCACATATGATCAATTTTGTGATACGTTAAATCAAACAATTGATAATGTTACTATCAAGAAAGTAGATGAAAAAGAAATAATAGCGAAAGAATCATTAATTCCAAAAAAATTTACAATCTTTTAAGGGCACCCCTTACGTGTACCAGGTTCTATGGGATATTAAAGTTCCAACGATGGTTTTGAGACAACTTAGCTGCTTTGATTGCGATGCCGATGAAAAATGTATCCATGGATATGATTTAGGACGTCTACCAAATCATAGCCATGGAAATGATGAAAACATTGATCCAAATTATGTTACTCCATTGTCTAGATTAGGCAATCGAAATCAAAGTGTCCGTCATCAAAATCCAAATAAACAAATAGTTGTTCTTGCCGACATTAAAATATTATTTTAATACAACTGTGACAACTGACACTCTATGTCATATTGAATTCCGTCCGCCAAAAGTAGCATTAATAAGGTAAATAATTTGAGTGAGTAATTAAATAGAAATGGAGAGAACTGTGTTAGATCCTTGTTCGGGCGAATTTGTGCCCGATATATCGGAAGAACTGCAAGCTGATAACAATTTACTGACAAGTTTTGTAGATGTCTAAGCGTTCGGCCGTTCTCGGCTACACTCGGGCTCCGGACGCGCGCGGGGCGCGGGCTGCCGCCGTGCTACGACTCATCGCCGCGCTCGCTCGTCCCGCACTCACTGGCTTACCAACTGCGCGAGCGCACGTCGTCCATATTTCAACATTTTTACTACGAAATCTTCGAGTAATATACAGTTCTATCGGATATAAGTTCTTTTATTGAAGATAGGACCCTAAACAATGGTCCTTCGAGCCGGATTCTATCGCAATGGCTGACAAACTTTACAATAAACGCAGCGCAATGAAAGCTAAGCTCACTAATTTTAGTAATTATTTAGATGTTTTAAAATCTTGCTCTGAACTTTCTGAACTTCAACGTTTGGAACTTGAAAGTCGGTTTAGTAAATTTGAAAAATTATATGAAGACTTTGATCAATTACAGATGGAAATCGAGTCGTTGTCGGATAAACCAGATGACGCATACCTAGCAAGGGGTCAGTTTGAGGACCGGTATCATGCATTGATAGCTGCAGCGCGTTAGCTTCTTGACAGCAGCCGACGTCAATCCGCCAGCCCCTCCGTAGCGGGCTCTGAGGATTCAGCATCAGGTGGGCACAAACACAATTTTATTCGTTTACCAAAAATTAATCTGCCTTACTTTGATGGCGGCTATCAGTCTTGGCTCGAATTTAGAGACACCTTTCTATCGTTAATCCATTCAAATGAAAGCATAGATTCAATTAATAACTTCCACTATTTAAGAGCTAGTTTAAAAGGTACAGCTGCGGAAATAATTAAAAATATAGTTTTTAAAAGTAGTAACTATGAGTTAGCATGGAATTTACTATGTGAACGATTTAATAATAATCGATTGTTAGTCAATAACCATTTGCAGGCCTTGTTTAAAGTCGATCACATACAGACAGAGTCGAGTACGTCGCTGCGTAGACTAATTGATATTACTAATAAAAACTTACGAGCTTTGCAGATGTTAAACGAACCTACTCAATATTGGGACACCTTGATAATTTATATGATGTGCACCAAGCTAGATCCCGTTACTTCTAGGAATTGGGAGGAGCACAGAAACTCTTTCACTAACTCTCCTACTCTTCATCAATTTTGTAAGTTTTTAGGTGACAAAGCAGACTTGCTAGAAACTTTAGAGGAAAATAAAATTACTAATAAATCAGAAAATATAAATAAATCAAAAAGTTTTATAGTGACAGATAGTGGTAATAATCAAAGTAAAAATAAACAATTAAATAAATTAAATTCATTAAAATGTCCCTTGTGTTCAAATAATCATTTTCTCTATTCATGTAATTCTTTTAAAAACCTATCAATAGAATCTCGTAATCAAAAGGCTCTTGAGCTTAATGTTTGCCTAAACTGCCTGCGGCTGGGTCACAATCAAAAGCGATGTAAATTGTTAGCTCACTGTAAATATTGCAAGGCGAAGCATAATACTCTTTTGCATTTAGATAAACCTGATACCAATATTTTAAATCCCATGCCCGGCCCTTCTGAAAACGTCGCTCTATCTTCTAATACCTATGACAATCAGCCCACTACGCAAAGCCTTGTTTTACTTTCCACAGCTATGGTAAGAGTCGTAAGCTCCGATGGAAGGAAATATCAAGCGCGCATGCTACTTGACAACGGGAGTACGGCAAATTTCATCACTGCCAGCCTCTGCGGTAAGCTGGGATTGTCCAAGCACGGTGCGAGCTCCATGGTCACAGGTATTAATAACCAAACTAGTACTAGTGCACAGTCTTGTTACCTTAGGTTCGAATCCTTAAACGGTACTTATTCAAAGCAAATAGAATGTCTAATTCTGCCAGAAATAACGAAAAGTCTTCCACCGATATCTATCAATATAAAAAAGATACCTATTCCCTCTAATTTACGTTTGGCCGATCCTGCTTTCAATATTTCTTCCGTTGTGGATATTTTAGTAGGAGCGGAAATCTTTTGGGAAGTATTAGGTACCAATCGGATAGATCTAGGACAGAAACAACCTATATTATGTGAGTCTATGTTAGGCTGGATAATATCGGGCTGTGTGTACGCTCGCTCCTATTCGACTAATAATTCACATTATTGTAATCATTCCTCTACAAATGTGGTTGACTACTTAACTAAGTTTTGGGAGTTAGATGCAATCTTACCTAAACATAGTATGTCACTTGAGGAGCGTTCTTGTGAAGAACACTTCCGTAACAATACCTATCGCGATTCTTCAGGGCGTTTTGTAGTATCGATGCCTCTTAAAATTAATCCCGACAAGCTAGGTAGTTCTTATGATATAGCAAAACGTAGATTTTTGTCTCTAGAAAAACGATTTCAGCGCGACCCTAATTTCAAAACTATGTACGTAGAGTTCATGAACGAGTATGAACATTTAGGACATATGACGCAAGACACCGACGAAGTGGCCCACACAGGTAGAATCAATTATTTTCTTCCACACCACGGCGTGTTTCGAGAGTCAAGTACCACTACTAAATTACGTACAGTGTTTGATGCGTCCGCTAAGTCTACCTCAGGTCTCTCATTGAACGATCTTCAGATGGTAGGTCCCACAATTCAAGATGATCTCCTGTCTATTATATTACGGTTTCGACAGCATAAATACGTTGTTTCAGGAGACATCGCGAAAATGTTCCGTGCTGTTTTTTTGAATAGTGATCAACGGTCACTACAACGAATAGTTTATAGAGCTGATTCATCAGAGCCTCTTAAAAATTACACTTTAAATACTGTGACGTACGGTACTGCATCCGCGCCGTACTTAGCAATTAAATGTTTAGTAAGTCTAGCCGATGAATCACAAAACGTTCAAACTGCAATAAAGCGCGACTTCTACTGCGACGATTATTTGAGCGGTTCTAACTCTATCTCTTCTACTGTTAGTATGTGTAACGAAGTTATTTCAATTTTATCTCAGGCAAACTTTGACTTACGCAAATGGAAGTCTAACAGTAAAGAAGTACTAAGTCAGATTTTAAGTGACAAAACTTAAGAGCAGTTTAATATGATATTAGATGATCTGAGTTGAAATAACGATTCCAGTTTTAAGTACGCGTCATATTATTGAATGAATATAAAGTTCTGTTTGACTTAATCTTACTTATCCGTACTTAGCTTACAACAGTTTTGTCTATGGATGATACTTGTTCTCGTTAAAATTTTAATCAGCTTCGTTTTACATTACTTTCTTTGTGTATGTTAGATTTGAAATCGTTTTTCCACGTAAGAAGAGTGTTAACGAGTGTTAACAAGTATTTTGTAAGAATTTCAAAGCAAATATGTTCAAGGTTTATCAAATGGCTTGAACTTGCCTTACTTACCTAAAATAAAAATTAATAAAACTAGAGTTTGAGTTGAGTTGATTGTGGTACACACGTGTTTTGATTGTTTTCGCATATTTAAATTGATTTTTGTATTTTCGCTCAGTTATTTAAAGCTATTTAATTACATTCAGTTACACGCGCACCCGGTGAGAGCGCAAGCTTTCTTTTTGGCTAAGCTAAGTGTTAAGGAAGTTCATTAAAAGTGATTGTCATCGCGCTGTCTCCGTGTTCCTTCTTGCCCCGTGGACCGATAACATGTCCGTTATATAAGCAATCAATAACCTATTGCTTAAATACCTTCGTCTCTGACTACGGGGAGAAAATGACTACTCCAACGACTACTACTCCCACCTAAAGCTACGCCAATGTAACACAAAACTCGTTGTTTCCTACCAAGGATAAAGCCGTTGTAGTAGATGCCATTGAAAACATTCAGACCAAAGATTATGCACAAGCCTTAGGAAAAAATATAAATCCTAAAATGATTACTTAGATTCCTGTCACACATCTCCAATAATCGTATTTGTATTTTTTTGGCTACAAAAATAATAGCGGATGACTTAGTTTATAATATTAAACGGATAAACGTGGGAACTATTAATAAGACCATTAGTAAGAAGAAATATACGAGTTATATTATCCAACGTGTGCCCAATCATTCCACACACTGTGATTGAACAGAACTTTAAGGAATTGAACATCACCCCAGTATCTCCGATAACGTTTTTACGTGCAGGAATGAATTGAGCTGTAGACGACAAGTTTATGTTTCCCCGGATGACTTCAACCAATTACCCGACCGTATACTGATTGAATATGATGATAAAAATTACTGGGTTTACCTTTCATCGGGCACAATGTTTTTTATGCAAGAAGGAAGGACATGTAGCACAGAAATGCCCTGAAACCCCCAAACAATATGACTTGGATATCTCACAGACGTACCAAGAAGGTGGCTCTTTACTACCTAACTTTAAACGACCTCATCCATCGACTGAATCACACTCCGAACTTACTCCCACCAATGAAGTTGTCTGCCCTGATACTAGTGCCGCCACCACTATTGTCACCGCTATAATGCCCCAGGCTACTGTGACAGGCACTGTGAAAGCGATAACTCGGTTTTATTGGATGAGACCGACGATAGCGATGTATATAGCGACAATAGACTTGCATTCTTCCAGCTGGCACTTGGTTGAGGAACATATTAGATATTCCCAGAAAGTTAACCCTTTGACCTCAGAGGAACTTAGAGCATACCTAGAGAGTACTTTCGGTGTAACAGACATAAAGGCCATAACGCATCAACACTCAGAAAACTTGCACACACTCATAGATATGTTTAAGTATATTATACCACTGATTTCTGATCGAAGACTTAAGAATAGGATTACTCGAATTAGTTGTTAAGCTGTAAACTATTAACTTTTAAGGTATACTGAACTTCTCTTAAATTATCTTAAGTATAAAATATTTTTGATATATCTAGTAAATTGTGCTTATCTTTAAACGTAAAAATTTATAACATGACCTTGAATCATCCTGTGAGTGAATGTTTGGGTCTCAATATTGTTCAATGGAACTGCCACAGTTTATTTTATAGACGGCATGAACTGGAGTCTTATTTAACAAATAGTAACGTACATATTTAACGTAACGTAACGATCTCCAAATTCATACATATTTAAATAAGAACGAACATAGTCAGACAAACTTTCCTAAATTAGTAAACCAAACTGGAACTGAAATATCATCTTCATGTATATTGTCTGGTCGGAAATTATATGTAGAAAAAGTTCACCAATTTTATAACGATGATGGTAATAGTACTTTAAGTGCTGCTAAAAAAGAGTTAGTGACAAAAAACAAAGTAAAGATGCAGAAACGGTATTTGAATGCTCCTCTAAAGATCCTTTATCAAAATTTATTTCTCAAGCAGGTATTAAAATAAGTTATTCGACCTTTTGTAAGCTACGACCCTTTTGGACCGTTTTTCCAAAACCTTCCAATAGAGATACTTGTCTCTGCTCACGACATATTAACATGGAGTTATTGATACAAGGTTTGCATAGGGCTTGCGTAGTAAATGTAAGAACTTCTGAGCAATTACTATCAAAACTGTGTTGTGACTCGCGAAATGTAGACTGTTTAAATAGAACTTGTAATGGTTGTTCGTCAAATCATCTTGAATATTTAAATGTTTCCGATGGTAATGTATCATTTTACGAATGGCGAAAAACAATCAAAGAAATTAAATCCCTTAAAAATGGAACTAAGAAAAAACAACAATTGACTGAAAAAATAAAGACTACAATTAGTGCTACAGCAGCCGTAACTAAATTTGAAGCAGATGTAAAATCATTCTCAAAATATGTTCACAAAATTATTTTCCAGTATAATAGCATCAAAGATCTTAAGAACAATCTGTCGGTTCAGGAAGCATGTATACATGTTGATTTTTCAGAAAATTATAGTCTTAAATTTGCCGAGGAAGTCCAAGCATTCCATTTCGGTGGTAGTCGTCAACAAGTGTCTTTACTTACTTCTGTAGCGTACACTCACAATTTTACTTTTCGGTACTATTACTCCGATTTCTTTTTGCTCAATAAGTGATTGCTTGCGACATGATGCACCAGCTATTTGGGCACACTTGGTTCCCTTAATTCAACACGTAGTTGAAGTTAATATCCTTTAATTGAAACTCTACAGGTCTTATCTGACTCGCCATCTTCACAATACCGAAATAAATATATGTTTTTTATAATAACACAAATTTGCCAAGATTTTCATCAAATTAAGAAAATAACATGGAACTTCTCCGAAGCGGGACACGGAAGGGGTACTCCAGATGGCGTAGGAGCAGTTCCTAAAAGGACAGCTGATCGTATGACTCTTTTTGGTAACGATATTGGCACATATGATCAATTTTGTGATACGTTAAATCAAACAATTGATAATTGTGAGAAAAATAAAACAACTTGTTTCCTAGAGATCAGACAACGACTGAACGATTTATTGACCAAAGAGAAGAAAGAACAATTTGTAACAATTAGTTCATATGATTACCGAACATGGCGTTACTGTGCCTATCTATATTTTGTTATTTACAACACTCCCACTCAAAATATAGGCACATTTGACAAAATACAAAAGGAAAAACAAAAATAAAGCCAAATATCTAAACTTCAATAATTCCTAAAGAATTCAAATGTTTATGATGCTTTACAGTACTTAAGCTTTTAGTAAACAAATCAGCAGGCACATCAGGGGGCTTAGACAAAGTAACATCGCTTCGTAACGAAAAGATACCGAAATTCGCTATCGTCTCTGAGATAACGATAACAATTTCCTAGCCAATGTACTACCACTTTCGCGATCGTTGTGGCGAAATTGTTATTCGCTAAGAAAACGAATATTGGCTTGGTATTCGATACCATAGCCAATTTAGCTGTAACTGTCAGTGTCATGAAGTGTCAACTGAAGTCTGAACATTGTATGTACCGATTTAGCGAGTGGTGCTGCGATATAATTTACTTATAAACCATACATAATAAACCATATTTAATTTGATAGTGGTAAGTAAATGGAGTATTATTATATACTTACTACTTACTTAGTTTGGTAGTATTGTATACATTGTGGTAAGTATAATTAAGTACAACAATCAACAAAATTGTACTCACAAGCACCTAATTGCTTGCATTAAAACATTGTAAGATACTAGCATGATCTCTTAAGTCGTTACATAATTTTCTAAATGCGGCTTTGTTTAGCCTGAAATGTTGTATGAACAACAATTCTGGCATATCTTCGATTGTCTCCAATTCTCCTCGTAATGTTAATCGCCTTTGGCGCCTCTGCCATGTGTTCTCATTGTGTGCAGCCCATAATAAACGTAAAGAATGCATTTTTTTACTATTTCAAGTTATTAAACACAAAATATAAGGATACAACGCGTCTAGGTAAAATTACAGCTGACGAATGAAATCGGCCCTTTTGTTTCGATATGAGATATCTACAGCATCTTTGTATTCGCTTCGATAACTTTTTTGACAATCGCGATCGTAACGAAGGCGAACAAAAAAAGTGCTGCTTGTCTACGCATTTGTATGCTAACGACTGGGTTACGTTCGATAACAATTCGCTCATCTATGGTTTCTTAATGAATTTTAACATTGTCTACCAATTTGCGATAGCGATGTCGATTGACCACGTGATTTAGCGCGGCTTATGTCAATCCCATACATTTTGTTCTTTTCTAACTTCGCTATCGTTATTTAAATGTTACTTTGTCTAAGCCAGCTGATGTACATAAGTATTTAATACTAACAATATTTTCATTTATTATTTCTCTACAATAGTGGTATCTGACATCTATATGCTTAGTTTTATTATGAAATACAGGGTTCAATAATAATTTCTGTGCACTCATACTATCATTATACAATATAATATTATACATTCTTTTAGTTATTTCATACTGTAAGTTTCTTAAATATACTGCCTCTTTGCAGGCCTCAGATATTGCCACATATTCAGCCTCTGTACTAGAAAGGGTAATACACTTCTGTTTACTACAACTCCAAGAAATAACTGATCCTGACAAAGTATAACAAAATCCCGAATATGATTTCCTATCATTAATATCATTGCACCAATCTGCATCAACATATCCTTCAATATTTAGATTTTTATTTTTACAATATTTCAAACCTAACTTTTTAGTCCCTTTTAAATATTTTAATACCCTTTTAGCGTAAACCCATTGCTGTTCAGTATTACAATTATTGAATTGACTTAAATATGATACTGCATAAGCTATATCGGGTCGTGTAAGCACAACTAAATACATTAAACTCCCAATAAGCTGCTGATAGGGATTATCATTATCACAATTATTCTCTTTTTTACATTTTAAATTTACCTCCATTGGAGTATTTACAGTTTTTCTATCAATCATGTTAAACTTGGACAATAATTTATCAATATATTTTTCTTGACTCAAAGTAACAGTGCAATTTTGTTTATCAAACACAACTGACATGCCAAGACATTCCTTTACAATTCCTAAGTCTTTTAATACAAAACACTTACTTAAAGCACTCTTAAGATAATCAGTTTCAGTTTTGTCATTCGAAAAAACAAAAAAATCATCGACATATAATGTCACAATAGTTTTACTACTACCAATACATTTCATATATAAACATGGTTCTATTTTAGATTTAATATAATCATTGGCTAACATACAGACATCTACTTTCTTATGCCATGCTCGTGATGCTTGTTTCAGACCATATATAGCCTTATTTAACTTTAAAACTTTATTGTTTGGACAGTCATAACCTAAAGGCTTTTGCATATATATAGTCTCAGACAGTTCACCATTAAGAAAAGCTGTTTTCACATCAAGATGTGTCACATTAAGATTCAACTGCACTGACAATGCAAACAGCAACCTAAGTGTTGTATGTCGCACTACTGGAGAAAAAGTTTCACTATAGTCTTATCCATATTTTTGAGAACAGCCTTTAGCCACAAGCCTGGCTCGATAACGGACATTATTTTCACCGTCATACTTCTTCTTAAGAACCCATTTACATTTAACAATGTTGCCACTTGCAGGTATATCAACAACATCCCAAGCATTGTTATCTTTAAAGCTGTTCAGCTCTTCTTGAACTGCCACTTCCCAATGCTCCTTTTCGGGTCCTTGAAGTGCTTCTTCATATGCCAGTTCATCACTGAGATATTTATTACACTCTTCTGTGCACATTAATCCATACCTATCTGGTATTCGCCTCTGCCGTTGTGGTAATATCCTTTTCATGGTATCTGATCCCAACTCTTCTGCAGACAACTCTACATCTGGAACATAGGTTTCATCCATCTCATTTGTACTATCTACAGAAATGAAAGAATCCTCCTTACTCTGGTCTGAGAGCTCTCCCACTGAAGATAAATGTTGTATATTCTCTGCTGGTTTGTCACCTATCTCTTGTGCCTCAATCAGACTTTCTTGACGAGGTAACTTTTCTTTTATAATGATGACATCTCGACTTGTTACAATAGCCCTTTTTGTAGGGTTATACAGCCTATATCCTTTGATATCCTCAGGGTAGCCAACCAGTATGCATTGTTCAGATTTCTTGTCCCATTTATGTCTTTTTTCCTTCGGTATGTGCTTCATAACAGTGCTACCAAAAATTTTTATATGGCTGAGGTTTGGCTTGCTCCCTGTCCATAATTCAAATGGTGTATGGTAATTCAATGCACTTTTCACAATTCTATTCTGTAAATAAACAGCAGTGTTAATGGCTTCTGCCCAAAACTCCTTACCAAGTCCCGCATCGAACAAAAGACACCTGGCTTTCTCAATAAGCGTTCTATTCATTCGCTCACAAAGCCCGTTTTGCTCAGGGGTATAAGGATTTGTCTTTTGATGAATTATACCCATTATCTTTAAATAATCATCAAAATCTCTATTACAGAACTCTCTGCCATTATCGCTTCTAAGAATTTTTATCCTATTGGATGTTGAATTCTCAACTATAGCTTTATATTCCTGAAAGTACTTTAAAGCCTCAGATTTATTTTTTAAAAAATAAACATATGTCATGCGGCTGTAGTCATCCACAAAAATAAGAAAATATCTAGATCCACCTAGTGATATATTCTCCATCGGGCCACATATGTCACTGTGTACTACCTCCAGTAGTTTAGTACTCCTCTTCCCTTCATGAGCAAAAGGTAACCTACTTTGTTTACCTTCGCAGCACACTATACAGTTTGACTTGTCAATGTTGGCCTTTTCTGTGAATATGACTCCTTCTACAGCATCCTGCATTTTATTCATATTAAAACTGTTAGCGTGTCCCAATCTACGATGCCAAACTTCTGCAGACTCTGCCACTGCTGCTACCACACAAGATGAGGTGTTTAGTTTATAAACTCCATTAATAAGTGAAGCAGTAGCTACTTGAATGTCCTGCTTATTAAGTATCTCGCATCCTGTGCTTGTAAAATGCACCTTGTTGCCCTGCCTTATAAGCTGGCTTACTGACAATAAGTTAGTAGATAACTTTGGAACACATAACACATTTTCAACAGTTATGTCATAATCATTATCTTCTGTTGTTGTTGTTATCTTTATGTTGCCGCAACATATCACTGGGATCTTATTCTGATCTGCAACCATAATCTCTTTCGCGAATCCAGAGTAATTCACGTCGATCATCCAATCTCTGTTGCTAGTTAAATGTGAACTTGCGCCAGAGTCGACATACCAATCACTTTTGTCGAATATTCTGTTAAAAACACGGCACTAAACGCATTACTTGTTTTCGATAATCCATTTTCGGAATTGTTAGATGATTTATCTTTAAAATTGCATTGATTTTTATAGTGCCCTTGTTGTTTACAATTGTAGCATTTGACATTTGGTTTTCCTTTGACAGATGACGTTTGTGACTTCCCGCCATCTTTCTTGATCATGGACTGTGTACTCTTTCCATTCGTTCTGAATGTTGAATGTTGATTCTTCCGGAAACATGCAAACGCATTATTGACATCGTTCATTTCCGGATCCATGTCTATCAACTTCCCTTTAATGGCGTCGGTTGTGATAACCACGCCGGAATTTTCGATGGCCATTATCATGGGCATATATTTTTCAGTTAGACCAGCCAACATGATAGATCCAATCCACTCGTCGGTTATCCCAAATCCCGTTCCTTGTAATTTTTGACCAGCTTCAACAATTTGTGTTACATATGACGTCATCGAAGTGCAATTTTCTAATCGAATAGATATTAGATTTCGCAGGAGATTTATTTTTCTAGTAAATCCTGAGTCATCGAACAACATCCTCAATTTATCCCACAATTCTTTCGATGTTCTGACGCTTCTAATATGAACATAAAGAGCCGGGTCAATCGTTAAAATCAGCTTGGCTTTGGTTTTCGCATCATCTGTTGCCACTGGCGGATGATCGGGCTCAGGTTTTATGCACCCAACCATTCCTTCTAACACCAGGAAATTCTCCGCGGCGAAACACCATTCACTATAGTTCTCACGCCCTTTCAACTTTGGTACGCTTACCAAATAGTTTGTACTGGACGCCATGATAGCCACGTGCTGCGTTACTGATTTTCACTGTTTTACACACAAGTCTGACAAAAGTCAATTAGTCTATTGTTAATCACACTCACTGATTATTCTAACAATACTAACAGACTCTAACAGATATATGGACCTGGGCCCATAACCTGTGAGAAAAATAAAACAACTTGTTTCCTAGAGATCAGACAACGACTGAACGATTTATTGACCAAAGAGAAGAAAGAACAATTTGTAACAATTAGTTCATATGATTACCGAACATGGCGTTACTGTGCCTATCTATATTTTGTTATTTACAACAATAATGTTACTATCAAGAAAGTAGATGAAAAAGAAATAATAACGAAAGAATCATTAATTCCAAAAAAAAGTACAATCTTTTAAGGTCACTGATGAATCCTTTTATTGAATCAAACCAACTTAGATGTCCATTTCTTATATTTCAATTTTACAAGCAAGAATATTATAAGTACTAATTTACACATTTACATTTTAAATTGTTGGCGATGACGCGGTGAAGTGCGGCTTGATTGGGTCGAAGCGCAATGGAAAAGAAGGCTGCTCCGGCGCGTCGGTGAATATATACTAGGGGCGCGGGGAGTGCGGGCGGTGCTGTCGCGATGCTCGAATAATGATGCCGAATTTCCGGCCTTCGTGTTTATTTGGCGTAAACATCCTCCGGGGCGTTGAAAGCCTGCTTTCAACTTATTCTTCAAGCAGAAGGCAAATACGGTTCAGCGCTCGTCTGATGGTTCCTCTCTGTGTGCGTATATCGGCGACTCTAGGCACACCATCAGCTCCAGGGTACAAATTTACTATGCGGCCTAGTGCCCATGACATTGGAGGCAGGCCTACTTCTTGGACCAGCACGAGGTCTCCAAGCTTTAAATCCAATTTTCTGCTTTTCCATTTGTATCGGTGCTGAAGTTCTGTGATGTACTCCGCTTGCCATCTTTTCCAGAAGCTTTGTTTCAATTGTTCAAGAAGCTTGAAGCGATTCAGCCTTCCTGGATTATCCTGAAGTAAGTCCGGACCCGGTATGGATGTCAGCGACCTGCCAAGGAGAAAGTGTCCTGGTGTGAGCACCTTGTTATCATCAGGAGATGAGGAAAGGGGGGAGAGGGGACGACTGTTTAGGATGGCCTCAACCTGAGCAAATAATGAGGAAAGCTCTTCAAAGGTTAAGTGTGTATTGCCCATAATCCTTTTTATATGAAATTTGGCAGATTTAATGCCAGCCTCTGCATAGCCGTTAAAGTTGGGGGCGTAAGCGGGCGAGAAACAAAATTTAACATCTTGATCAGATGCAAACTCCAATATAGGTGTAGAATACTTAGCAAAGAAAGTGTTTATTTCCTTTGCAGCAGACACAAAGTTTTTACCATTGTCACAAAAAACATCCCTCGGCTTGCCCCTTCTAGATATAAACCTTTTAAAGGCTAGGATGAAGGCATCCTTTGATAATTCACTTACAGCCTCTAGGTGAACACATTTGTATCTTAGGCAAATAAATAGACACAAGTAACATTTAGTTATTTTACAACCTCTCCCTTTACGGTCAGTGATAAAAAATGGGCCTGCAAAATCTAAGGCTACACTAAGAAATGGAAAATCTGGTGTCAATCTTTGCGATGGAAGATCACCCATTATATTAGACATGGTTTTGGCATAGTAACGACGGCAAATGACACAAGTGCGAGCCGTGCGTCGCGCCAAGTTGCGCCCTCCTGTGACCCAGAACTGCTCACGCACCGACGACAATAACTGCTGTGGACCTGCATGTAAGAGGCGTTTGTGCTCGTGTATGAATATGAGTTTAGTAAAATAGTGTTTTGAGGATAGTAATGCTGGATGCATAACTTCATAATCTAAGTTACTCTTACGCAGCCTCCCCCCCACTCTCAGGGTTCCCTGAGAGTCTACAAATGGAGTCAGAGATGCTAATGATGAATTTGGGCTAATGGCTTTATTATTTAACAGTAAATTTAATTCAATAGGGAATGATTCCCTTTGAGATTGTTGAACAAGAATCAATGCTGCATTTTGAAGATCGGCAATGCTAAAGGGCTCATTGACTGCCTGTTTTTTGCACATATTGATGAATCGCACTACATATGCTACACTACGTTGTAACGTTTTGTACCTAGAGAACCTTTCAAAATTAATGAACGAAGATGTGGGTTCAGAAAGAGAGACTAACAGTTTTAGTTCAGGCACTTCATTTGGGGTATTGTTTTGTGAGGGAGGCCATTCATCGTCCGATCCTAATAAATAACTAGGTCCATGCCACCACTTCATGTTATTTAGGACATACTGAGGATCCACACCTCGTGATGCTAGGTCTGCAGGATTCTGCTCAGTGGGCACGTGAAGCCACAGACAACCTCTAGTTAACTCTTGAACAGCCGCTACCCTATTTGAGACGTAAGTTTTTAATTTGGATGGGCAAGTGCCCAACCATGCTAGTACAACAGTTGAATCGGACCAATAAGTGATTCGAGTCACTACCTTACGCAAGGCATCTCGCACAGCTGTACCAAGGCGAGCTCCAAGAAGTGCAGCGCATAATTCAAGCCTAGGAATTGTTTTATTCTTGATAGGTGCAACACGGGATTTTGCACATAGTAAATTACATACGATCTCCCCCGTACTGGAGATAGATTTAGCATATACACAAGCACCATAAGCTGCTTGGGAAGCATCACAAAATACATGAAGTTCAAAATGAGATGTATTACAGAGAACATTGCGAAGAATATTAAGTGATTTAAGACAGCTAATATTTTTAGTAAAATGTGCCCATGAGCTTAAAATGTCTGGAGGCACTGGGTCATCCCATTCTAATTTTAGATTCCATAATTTTTGTATTAATAATTTTGGTTTGATTGTGCATAAAGTAAGTAGGCCTAATGGGTCAAAGATTTTGGAGGACAGTGACAAAATTGAACGCTTTGTAACTACCTTATCTAAGTTAATATCAATATCGTAATGCAGGGTGTCCTGGTTTGGATTCCAACCCAGACCTAAGGTTTGAAAAGATTGACTTAAGATTAAACTATCTGATTCAGAGTTTAATTCAGTATTAATGACCAACTGTGAGTTTGAACGATATTTTCTTAAACTAAAACAGCCTGATAATAATTGTTTTGAGACGGCACTCTTAATATCCAACAATTCTTGCTCAGAGTCAGCACCGCACAGCAAATCATCGCAATAAAAGTCAGATTGAATAATGAGTTTGATATTGGGTTGAGTTGTCTCTTCCCCTAGTTGCCATAAGCATCGTGAAGCCAAAAAACTAGCGCTTGCAAAACCGTAGGTGACGGTATTAAGTCGATAATATTGAATTGGCTGGGATTCATGCTCTCGCCATAAGATTATTTGTTGGTTTCTGTCTAATTCATTAAGCAAAATTTGTCTATATTGTTTTTCTATATCTCCTGAAAGTACATAATTATAGTGACGGAAACGAAGCAAAATATTAAACAATGAGTCCTGTATATTAGGCCCTATTAATTGCAAATCATTAATTGAAAGGCCAGATGTAGTGCGAGCAGAGGCATCAAAAACTACACGCAATTTAGTCGATTCACTATTTTCCTTGAATACAGCATGATGTGGCAAAAAATAGAAAGAACGTATGTCTGAAGATAGGATGGGCATAATAGATAAATGTCCCAGTTCCCTGTATTCATCAATAAATTCAGTATACAATTGTTTTAATTGGGAATTATTATTAAGTTTTTTCTCTAAATTCAAAAAACGCTTCCTAGCTATATGTAGAGAATCTCCTAGGCAATCCGTAGGGGAAGCTGTTAAAGGAAGGCGTACGCAAAATCTACCATCAGCAAGACGGTGAGTATTAGCAACAAAATGTTTCTCTGACTCTGATACAATAGTTGGATTATTACTATTGCAAGGGAAGTCCTCATACTCCCAAAATTTTGTTAAACTATTCTGCAAATCTAAATTTGAGCGTATTATCTCATTCTCTGTGCTATAACTATCTAAACTGGAGGAAAGGTTGCATTGAATGGACTTGAGGGTTTTGTTGCATGGAATCGAACCAGTAATCAACCAACCAAGCTTAGAATTTTGAAGTAAGATTTTAGTAGAAGCTAGTCTGTGCTGTTCAGGTAAAAGCAAGTCCCAAAACACGTCAGCACCTAATAAAACATCTATGACTGCTGGATTGTAAAACATAGGATCCGCTAATTTAAAAGACGTCGGAATATTTAACAAATCGTTATTAATAGGGAATTTAGGAATCATACTAGTAATTTTAGGCAAAACATAAAAGTTCACTGAGCACTTAAAGATGCCACAAGTTGAATTTACAATGGCAGAACACTGCTCCGGAATTAAATCAAGTTGTGCATCACCAATGCCCAGTATTTTAGTGCTACCTAAATGTTCAGAAGCTAATTGCAGGCGAAGTTTCAGGGCTTCAGTAATAAAAGAAGATTGACTTCCACTGTCTAACAGTGCCCTAACAGTTACTCTTTCCCTTGAAGCGGGATCCACAATGTCAATTACTGCTGTGGACAACAATGTCTCATTTGTGGACAGTAACGACATGACTGTGGTAGATATTCCCTCCGCACCATCCCTGTGGTCTGTTTGATCCAAAGAAGAGGAAGGTGGGGGTGTGTTATGTGGTGAGTGTTTGTGTAATGCAGTGTTGTGTCGCCTCTTACATACCTTGCAGCCGCTCGAAAGGCGACAATTGGAGATACTATGATCGGAGCGCAGGCAGTTCTGGCACAAATTATGCCTTTCAACATGTGACCATCTGTCCTCCATGCTTAGTGTTTTGAACACCTTGCATTTAAAAACTGGGTGCTGGCCTTGGCATACAACGCACGACTTGCTGTTAGTCACTGAAATTGAGAATGATTTTATTTGATTAGAGGGTCCAGTATTGTACTTAAATTTATTATTATAAGATTTTTCAATCGTAGTTCTAGGCGGCAAAGGCTTATCAAATTTAGATCTGAGCATGACCTCTAAAACATCAGCACGAGAGCTTAAAAAATCTTTAAAGTTAGCGAGTGAGGGAAGCTCTGATAAGCTGCCTTGATGTTCCTCCCACTTAACACGGGTTAATTGATCAAGCTTCTGGGTAGCTAAATGTATGATAAGGCTGTCCCAATATTCAGTGGGTTGACCTAAGGTCTTAAGTGCTCTTAAATTTTTAGTTATGTGGTCACCCAGGTTTCTAAGTGCCTTATCAGACTCACGCTGTATGGGAGTGATATTTAAAAGTGAATTAATATGGTAAAAGGTTAATTGCCGCTTATTATTATAGCGTTCGCAGAGCAGCTGCCAAGCACTTGAATAATTTAAATCGGAAACTTCAATATTCTGAATAATGCGGGCAGGTTCACCTTCTAAATAGGAATTTAAGTAATAAAACTTATGCACTGGCTTAATACTAGGATTTTCATGAATAAGAGATGTAAATGTGTCATGAAACTCCAGCCATTTAAAGTAGGAGCCATCAAATTTGTTAATCCTAATTTGAGGGAGTTTAAAACTAATGCCATTATGGTTACCGCTGCTACAACTGGAAGCCTTGTCAACATCAAGGACATCAGGCTTTGAGAGCTCTAATATTTGCTGGGCAGTAGCAATGCTTGTCTGTAAAGCATCCTCGATAAGTTCCCTCTCTTGAAGTTCATCAGCAAGTGACTCTTCATTGAGTACCTCTATTTGAGTCTGCAGCTGCTCAAATGTGGATGTTAGTTCCAAGAACTTACTAAGTTTTAAATTAAGTTTATTAACTTCAACTTGATCGGTTAAAGGAGAATTTAAGGTGGTTAAATAATTTTTAAAGTTGGTCAGTTGACCCTTAATTGAACTGCGTTTAACCTTTAATGCAAGAAATTCTTTAGTGTCTAACACCATTTTAATTTATTTAAAAAACAACACTCAGAAAGTCTTGGAATTAACACTTATTAATAAACAACAAAAATAAAGTTTTATTAATTGGAAAAAACGCTTACGCCCCTTGTATAAGATGCTGAAGCTGGCAGCTGGCTGTGCAGAGGCGAAGATGCAAGCAGAGTTAAGCGGGCAATGCTGGAATGCAATGAAAATTTGTGTGAGCAATTAGGCAGACCAAAAGGCAATGGCAGTGCAGAGAAGGATTTAATTTGCAAATAACACAATGGCTGAACTTATTGACTTTAAACAACAATGAACAAGAAACTTGTTATAAATATCTGTGCAATATTTATTCAAAATGAGATTCTAATTATGAAGTGTTTGAAATTAAGAAGTAACTTGTCATGAATATGTGAAATATTAATAAGCAAACTTTGAAATTGAGAAACTAAGGTTTAAAACAACAAACCCTTTATGAATATTTGTGCAATATTCTGAACTTAATCTTAAGTATAATATATTATGTTAATATTTGAAATTGAAAAGACAACCACTGTCTGAGGTGGTCAGTCCAGGAAATATGCTTTGAAAACTAAGCAATAAAAAATGTGTTGAAAAGACAACCACTGTCTGAGGTGGTCAGTCTAGGAAATATGCTTTGAAAACTAAGCAATAAAAAATGTGTTGAAAGGACAACCACTGTCTGAGGTGGTCAGTCCATGAAAATATGCTTCAAAAGCTAGGCAAAAAATGTGTTGAAGAGACAACCACTGTCTAAGGTGGGTCTATAAAAACATTTAGGTTAAGTTAAATTGCGTGGGCAATGCAAAAGGCGGGAAGTGACGCATTTAGGAATAATGAAAAATGGAAAAAAAAAAGGAAAAAGGCTCACGACACTCCCCTGACAGACGCGCAATCACGTGGACGCAGTGCTGGTGGCGTGGTTACGCCATGCGGCGGACGCTGTGGCGCTCAATAGGGCCACATGGGCCACGTGGTGGCGGCGGCGCTGGCGAGAGAGGCTGCCTTGTGCATGCAGCCAGTCAAGGGCGCCGGCAGCGACGGCGCTCGACGTGGATCGTCGACGCGGCGCCAACGGACGCTACCGGCGTCACGCTGCCGTTGGAGACTTCTGCTTCGTGGTGGCGCGGACGTGGCGCGTGGTGTGTACTTGCGCGCACGTGGTGGCGCGGACGTGGCGCGTGGTGTGCACTTGCGCGCACGTGGTGGCGCGGACCCCAAAGCACGCTTCTGCAGCGGGCGCGCCCTCCAATAGCGCACATGTGCGCACGTGGCAGCGCGGCAGTCGGCGTGGTGATCGCCCACCCGAGGGGCGCCAATATGATGAATCCTTTTATTGAATCAAACCAACTTAGATGTCCATTTCTTATATTTCAATTTTACAAGCAAGAATATTATAAGTACTAATTTACACATTTACATTTTAAATTGTTGGCGATGACGCGGTGAAGTGCGGCTTGATTGGGTCGAAGCGCAATGGAAAAGAAGGCTGCTCCGGCGCGTCGGTGAATATATACTAGGGGCGCGGGGAGTGCGGGCGGTGCTGTCGCGATGCTCGAATAATGATGCCGAATTTCCGGCCTTCGTGTTTATTTGGCGTAAACAGTCACCCTTTACGTGTACCAGGTTCTATGGGATATTAAAGTTCCAACGATGGTTTTGAGACAACTTAGCTGTTTTGATTGCGATGCCGATGAAAAATGTATCCATGGATATGATTTAGGACGTCTACCAAATCATAGCCACGGAAATGATGAAAACATTGATCCAAATTATGTTACTCCATTGTCTAGATTAGGCAATCGAAATCAAAGTGTCCGTCATCAAAATCCAAATAAACAAATAGTTGTTCTTGCCGACATTAAAATATTATTTTAATACAACTGTGAAAACTGACACTCTATGTCATATTGAATTCCGTCCGCCACAAGTAGCATTAATAAGGTAAATAATTTGAGTGAGTAATTAAATAGAAATGGAGAGAACTGTGTTAGATCCTTGTTCGGGCGAATTTGTGCCCGATATATCGGAAGAACTGCAAGATGATAACAATTTACTGACAAGTTTTGTAGATATTTTGGATAAAAAAAACAGGTGAATTTTGGAGGGCTGCAGTATCAAATGCTCCTGAAAACTTCAATGAGGTAAAAAGAAAACCAAACCAACGCCAAAATACCAGAAAACACGTGAGACAGCCTAACAAGTGGGTAAGAAACGTGAGAAAGTTGAAGCATCAATTAGGAGAGGAATATAGTTCTGCTAGAGGTAAAACAGTGTCAGCAAAGAAAATAGAAACTAAGAAAGATTGCCTTTCTTCATGCTTATTCAAATGTAGTCGCAATATTGATGATTTAACTAGGATACAAATCCACAAAAAGTTTCATGAACTTGATCAAAATCAAAAATATCATTTTATTTCAAGTACAACTAAACAAAAGAAAAAGAAAAGAAGTACATGTCATTCAAACCTAAAGAAAAATACATATTATTTTTATTTCAATGTAGAAGAGAAATTCATAAGAGTTTGTAAAATATTTTATTTTAGCACATTGAGCATTTCTCAAAAGTCTGTTTGGGTGCGCTTTAGTAGTGAGCCGTCAAATTTTGGGGGTGATGGGAGGTGAAATAGGTACTAGTCCCAGGTTGTGGAAATGCTTAGTTTTTTTTTACAGCCGATTTTGTGTCCGTAAAACGTAACGTCATTATTCCGTATTTTTAAGCAAAACAATCAAATTAAGAGTAACTATAGTTAAAATGTACATTAACTAAGCACTATATATAGATAAATCGGGACCGACTACCCGCGATCTGCCGTGTAAACATTAGCTCTGTGTTTTTTACTTACAACAAATCAAGATATTCGTGAAACGTATAAAAAGTTGCGTATTCTGATGTTAAATAGCCTAAAATGTGACTAAAAGTGTTTGCAAAACAAAAACTAATATATTAGTTGACAAAAAGTGCAAAAACCAGTGCAAGTACGGATCAGTGATTTAACAATTGAAATAAGTGATTCTAATCAAAATATTAAAAACAAGAGCTGATAAAAAGTGTAAAGTATAGATAAATATCACAATTTCAATTGAATTTAACGCAATAACAGTGAAACTTAACCTAACAGAAAATCCAAGGACAAAGAAATATATCGACTTTGAAAGTATGAATTTGACACAAATACAGCTACTAGTGACATCTATATTTTCAGCTGACTACATTGCAAACATTTTTTAGTAACGCCATCTAGTGTTATCTGTCTCATAGCGAAGAGTAAACTTAGAAAGTCACATCAATAATAAACAACGTACTAAGTTAAAATAGTACACCAACAATTCGCAAGAGGGCGCTATTACATTTTGGTGACTTAAAGAAATTTATGTTCAATTTTATTGATCATGGAAAACGTTACAACACGGCGAAAAAAAAACGAAAACAAGTCAGATAGCGAACATGATTCTATAATTAATTTAAGCCATAGTGATGAAGAAGAATTGTCTTATGAATCTATTATTGAAACGGAAAATAAAAGTCTACCGCTTAACAACAGTCTTGATGAATCTCTGGTTAACGAAATGAAGCAAAAGTTGGAGGAAATTACACATAAATTACAAAGCGCAGACGTAGAGATCGAAAACTTAAATATAGACAATGAGAACTTAAAACGTAAAATACAAAACAAGATAAAAAATAGAAATTCTTTTAAAAATAAACCAACCACTTAAATTAGGTAAATCACAAAATGAACATAAATATTTTTCCACAACACCTTTAAAAAGACGGCTCACATATGCACAGATTAAAACACCCAGAACCCCCCTAGCTTATTTAAACTCTACATTTAGAGCTCAAAATATTACCTTTACCAAAATATTTAATTGGTGGTAGGATCCCTACTGGGTCCGCCTGGCTAGCGACCACCCTTTATATAAAGTCTGCCGCCAAATGTTACCGCTCCGGCGGTAATGTGTTCCGGCAATATTGTATAAAGAGCCAGTTCCTTCCTAAACCCGTGTGCTTTCATCTTCGACCTCATCGTCACTTACCATCAGGTGAGATTGAGGTCAAACGCGGGTTTAGTCACTTATAAAAAAAAAAAAAAAACCTCTACTTTCATAACACCGCAGAAATCTATTCGACAAACTCTACAGCAAGGTATCCAGCCTACAGTATGCGCTCCCATAACACCTACAGCTGAGCACTCTACGCCCACAATATGCCGTCCTACAATACCCCCTAAGCACTTTACGCCTTCAATGCCGCCGGAGATATTGCATGAAACAAAATCTGTAAGCTCTACAGTGCAGAAACCGACCATCTTTATATTTGGAGACGAACAGGTGAGAAACCTTCCAAACCATCTGCGTACGAGTAGAGGAAAAAGCTGGAACGACGTATATAATGTTTCTTCATCCTTGAAGCCCAATGCTATGAGTACATATATATTGGTGGACTGCAACAGAATGAGTCATGATATACAAAAAGATGACATAGTTATAATAGGAATAGGAAAGCATGACAGCAATCCATACAAGTTGTTAAGTGCACTAAGTGTTACATTGGTGAATTTAAAACATTGTAAACAGGTATTCGTTTTAGGTATATTATTTAATTCTACTTTAAATGAAAATAAACTAAACAATATGATGAAAGTAATAATTAAGAATTATATTAATTGTAAATTTATTGACTTCCATGACATAAATGATTTTTATTATGACAAACAAATTAATTTTTTGACATCAAAACACCTGACTAAATACTTTTGCTTTAAAATTAACATAGAAATCGACTATCTTCAATATAAAAATTTATATCTAACTAACATAAGTAAACGTATGACTATTGAAAAAATTGACGCATGCACACAAACTGATATTAATTCAAATACATTTTTTCGTGAACAACAATAAAGTAAAATTTAACTTATTTCATCAAAACATAGCGGGAATTTTAGGGAAACGCGATATTTTTGAAGTTTCACTTTTAGACCTAAAAAAACAAATAGGTGATGTGGACGTTGTCTGTTTGACAGAAACTTTTATAAAAAAAGGGACTGAAAATAATCTAAAAATAAGTAACTATTCGCTTGGAAGTTCTTATTGTCGTCCTTATGAACGTAGGGGCGGCTCATGCATATTAATAAATAATACTCTATCTTTTAAAAAAATTGATAATTTAAATACAATACAAAATGTTTTTGAATGTTGTGGGGTTGATATTTTAAATTATAATATTTCTGTTGTTTGTATTTACAGAACTCCAAAATCTTCTGTGAAAGTTTTCCTAACTGAATTAAACAAGCTACTTAAACAATTAACAAGAAGGCATAAAAAAAAAGTTATTTTATGTGGCGACTGGAACATCGATATTTTAAAAAAACTTCAAATACTGAAGAGTTACAGGCTATTTTAAACAATTATAATTTACAGTCGCACATACAAAAACCTACTCGAAACAATGCATGCTTGGACTTAATTATAAGTAATATCAATGGTGTAAAATCTAATCTGTATAGCCTAGCCCTTTCAGATCACGATAAAGGTCAAAGTATAACAGTTGAACTTGAAAAAAATGAGTTTCATAAAAAAACTCCCAAATTCTGGTTTCAAAAAAAACGGGATTTTTCAAAGGAGAATTTTGAGAAATTTAGAGACTGTATGAGGTCTCTGTCATTCAGTCAGGTTTACGATGAAAAAGAGACCAACATAGCTTTTGATAAATTTCATGATTTAATAATTTTATTTTATGACCTTTGTTTCCCCGAAATTACTGTTAAATTAACAAATAAGCCACTCCAAAGAAAATGGCTTTCTAAGGGCATAAAAAAAAGCTGTTTAACCAAACGAATATTGTATCATAAATATTTACTTGGGAACAGAAGTATCAATAGGAAGTATTTCAAGAAGTATAGTAAAGTTTTAAAAAAATGTTTAACGGAAACTAGGAAAATTATTAATGCCTCATACATAAAAAAATCTCAAAATAAAAACAAAGCATGCTGGGACATAATTAAAAATAATGTGGAATCCAATAATAATAATAATGACATATTTAAAATAAAAATTGACAACTCAACGCATATGGACCCAGTAACCATTTGTAATTTATTTAATGACTTTTTTATTAACATGACAAAATCGGAAACTGACCAAAACTCTCATAGTCTAAAAAACTCTAACATAAAATTAAAAAAATACACGAGTGATTCAATGTACCTAAGTCCCGTCACGCAAAATGAGGTCCTTGATATAATAAGAGGATTAAATAATACTAATTCAGTTGGGTACGATGGATTAAGTACAAAAATAATAAAAGCATGTGCAATAGAACTCGTCGAGCCTTTAACCTATTTAATTAACCTATCCTTGAGCCAGGGAAAGTTCCCTACTCGTCTTAAGAAGTCAATCATAAAACCGCTTTATAAAAAAGGAGACCGAGAAGACCTCAATAATTATAGACCAATTACACTGATACCTGTCTTGTCAAAGATTTTTGAAAAAGTTATGGTTTATAGGTTAAACATTTTTTTACAAAGACACAATACTTTATGCGATGAACAATATGGTTTTCGAAAGAATAGATCAACCGCTATGGCCTGCTTTTCTTTGATTAAGAAGGTGACAGACTGTCTTAATAGAAAAACTTTACCCAGTAGCGGTTCTACTTGATATGAGCAAAGCTTTTGACTTTGTGTCACATCAAAAACTCTTACAAAAGCTTCATATTTATGGAATTAGAGGAATCGCATTAGATTGGATGGAGAACTACCTTTCAGACCGAAGCCAATGCGTTGAAATAGTGTATGCCAGTAAAAATAACTATAAAATTAACCACAGGTCACAATATCGCCCTAATAGTGTAGGAATACCGCAAGGTAGCGTATTAGGACCGCTACTATTTATTATATATTATAAGGGAGTGGTCTTAAATAAATGCAAACTTTTCAGATTACTATAATTTAATGTGATACTCAATTACAGAAATATTAATAAGAGCCCACAAATTTATATGTTTCTCCCCTCTCCTCAACTTTCGCACCTCTCCTCTCCTCACCTCACCTCGCCTCACCTCGCCTCACCTCGCCTCACCTCGCCTCGGCTCACCTCTCATCGCAACAAACGCCATCTATCCACTACTTCCGTTACATTCGGCCGTCCTGAAACAATTGCGCCGCAATTGGCGCAAAAAATATGTTAATTAAACTCTTCAGCAAGTCTATTAAGTCATCTCTTGTAACGATATCTTTGTCGCTACTATTTCGCTATATGATGGGGTACTAGCATATGATCTTAAGGCAGCGGCGGTCACTATCCCCGTTAATTTCATGAAATAAAATTTCAGTACCTAATGCCGTTCTTATACACACACATCAGTATGAACCTCACAAGTTTGAACGTTAAATAAATTAAAATATAGTTTTAATTAACCAAGTTCCAAGCACCATTGAGTGACAATTATCTCCAAATTAAACAACCATTCAAATTCATTAATGTAATCATTAACAACAAGGTTCGTTAGTGGTTTACAGCAATCATAATTGCAATAAAATCTTTCAACCAATGACCCCTTCAACACACTACCCAGAATCACTCTGGCGTAGTCACCCAACCAACAAACAAGAACCTGCATCTAAAACACATTAAATCTCTTTCCACAACAAAAACTTTCTTTACAACTTCAATGGATAGGTACTTGTACTTTCGGCAACTTCATAACTGTAACCGCCACATATTTTGAATATTGCTTCCATTTAATATTGCCATCAAAATTTTAAATCCAAGATTTAACAATTTACACAAAGCTACCACTGGTTTGGAAGATCCATTTACTGAGAAAAACCAGCAAGAAACTCAGTAGGAATCGGCTAACGTCAGTGCATTGTACGATTCGCAATACTTGCGATAAGAAAACCCCAACAATGAAATTTACTTTGAATGTAACAACAAATAATTTGACAGCGGTCGAACAATACAAACAAAGCAATCATAAGCTACTAGAATAACTCAATTAATTAGCAAACAATGCAAAGCTCGTCACAAAACGTAATGCAACCTCCATTAGGTTTCATCTCCTCACACTCATAACCTCTCTCCGGTTATAGCGTTTATCACACCAATAAGAGCACTGCATTGCACCACATCAATCAATCAATCAATTTTTCATTGAGTGGCAACCCACTTTCGATGTACCACAAAATTCACAACAACAAAGTAGGTATTACAATTTTTTTGACAGTAAAATCCAGCCTTTTCTGTTAATCGCAACAAATTCAAGGTATTATTTAAACGCATTGGCTTTAGACATTAAAACGCATTTTCAATAATCTAGTTACTTCTCGACGCTATTAGCTATCTCCGTGCTTCACACACACTGTCGCCATGTTACGTTTCAATTGCCAAAATAATAACAAGTTTACTATTACCTAAACAGAAACAAAACGTGTCTCCTAAGAATCTCAGCAAAATAATCGAAGATCGGCAAGATACAAGGCAAATTCTACCGAGTCACGGATACACGATTATCAGAAAGAAAACCTAAAACTTCAATTTTCAGACTATTTAAAAAAAGCAATATGTAGGCCGCTTAACAACAAAATTTCATCCGCTCCACCGTGATATCATTACTATCCACCAAGTAGGTATATACTGTAGATTCGATAAAACCCATTAATCCACAACTAACGCATCAAGATCGCGCAGTAGGTGCACAATATTCTAACACACAAGGATTACTTACATCCTTCAAGTACTAAACGCACGCCACTCATAATCGTGGCCTCACTGAGACGCAAAATGAAGCCCGCTGCCTTATTAGGTAACTTGCAAAAGCAAAGCGATGGCATGAATTGCGCAAGATTTGCTAAAAAGAACTAATTCGAATTACGTTACAGCAAAAACAAAGCCATAGCAATTCGACGACTGTGCTGCCTCTATCGTACAATCGATATACTAAAAGTGCATATAATCCCTTTGACTTTCATACTTTTCGTGTGTACTTTTCTGCGAAATTTTAAAAGCAAACATCTGTTTCACATTTGATTAGTTTCTTTTTTAGCTACTAAATTGTATAGTAGCTAAAGCATTTATTGTACTAGTATCGTAGCAATAAATGCTTCTGCGATCAACGAATGATTGAACAGATATCGCTTACATAATACGATGTATAGCAATGGATCGCTAATTTAATGTTTACGTGATAAGGCAGCCGATTTGACACCTACGTCTACGAATGCACTGAGGGTGTAACAATCTGAGCGACTTGTATACTACCGCTCCAAACAAACAAACCACAGCAAAAATTTATAGTTTTATCCAGCCTAATAAATCGTGACGCAAAACGAGAATTTAACTCCTCAAAATCTAATTGATCAAAATAAATAATAACGAAATTCATAACCAATTCTCACAGCACAAATTATCATAGTCCGTACGTAAAATAATCTCGATAGTTTTTCAACATGTCCGCAGAATAAACTCACTCGTAACTCACAGTTTTTACAACGTTGAATAGACGATAAGTTATAACAATAGAAAATATCAAATCCGAACAAAACACCATTTCATCTAGATTACCTCGCACGAAACAAAATGGTAAGAAAACAATTGCAACGAATTTAACCGTATTCTAATCGTAGGTACTTATTTTTACAAAATAATAACGAACCTCAATTAATTTGAAATCAAATCCGATCCTAGAAGATTTTTACTAAGTAACACCATACTGTAATTCTTATTTCAAAATAGTTAAACCCTATTTTTAACATAAATTGTAACAAGATAAATCGAAACACAAATCAGTTTTCAACCTGGGTTGATCCGATAAACCATTTGCTATTCAACAAACCGTACGGTATTTTAAAACAATTTTACTTTGCCACAGCAGCGCAAGTCATAACAAAACTACCGCAAAATATATTGATTAATCTTATTTTGATGCCATGTTTCAAAAACTCGCACGCAATAGAAACGAATCCATTAAAGCGCGTAATGAAAATAACAACATTAACGTATTGTATCTTTTTAAGTCACACAATAATTTACCACGAATTTTATCCACAGCACGTTAAGAACATTTTTGCACAAACACACTATTACGGCTTACAAGACGTTAGATACCTAGTTCTCATTTTTTTACTCATTTTATGAGGGACGCATAGTTTTAAACGGGCTCTCGTATTATTTTAAGATCTAATAATTCTTGCACCTTTTTATTCCGACTTCCCTTTCAGCATACGGCAAACAATATGGTTCCCTATTTATAGGTTTATCACCATTAAGCTTAATACGCATCTTTACCGAATCATTAAGTCTATTTCGCCCAGAAAACAGTCAGAGTATCGTTCTAACAAACCGAATAACTGTTTTGTTAATTTAAAATAATTTCCGAATATTTTACATAACGATAGTATTATTTAATTCTCTACTTAACTCTTCGCTCCTCAAAGGTGATAAATTAGCAGTAATCTCTCCAACAGATTCGCCCTTCTTCCAGAACTTTGGATTGCTGCTAATATTGCATACACGGACATATCCAACTCCATCATGAAGCATCGAGCTTGATATTGCGTATGATAAACCGCCCATGCTGTATCTACGTTGTTTTGTACATAGCTTTCTACAGAAACATCGTAGGAAGTGACGCGCACCAAACTGCTTCTTACAAGAACTTCCGGGACTCTGTATTTACCAGCAACATTCTGAATATTTATAACCACACTCTAGCCTGTCCTGGTAATTTGGATTACCTACATCTTAAAAGATTTTACTTCATCTGACCAGTTGTATATATAGCTTAATTGTTCGATTTTCTTGATCCAACTTTTTACATTTACGTCGTTATTGTACGGATCGAAATCAGGAATAAATTTTTCAGTATTGCGTAACGACACAGTAGATTTAGTATCTTTGATATTCATTCAATCCGATATTCCTTTGTCCACTTGCTCCAATATGCTAGACAATGAAGAATTTGATGTTGAATCAGAATTTTCATAATTACTAGTTTGGCCTGGAAACTTCCTTTTCTTGAAAATAAATCTTCTCGGGTTGCCGCCATTACAATTTCTCTTCATCTTGAAGCGTAGGTTAATAAAAATGCCACTTCTGATTATAAGGGAGTGGTCTTAAATAAATGCAAACTTTTCAGATTACTATAATTTAATGTGATACTCAATTACAGAAATATTAACAAGAGCCCACAAATTTATATGTTTCTCCCCTCTCCTCAACTTTCGCACCTCTCCTCTCCTCACCTCACCTCGCCTCACCTCGCCTCACCTCGCCTCACCACATCTCGGCTTACCACACCTCGGCTCACCTCTCATCGCAACAAACGCCATCTATCCACTACTTCCGTTACAATATATAAATGACTTACCAAACTGTATTAATAATGAATTTAATGATAGTATTTTATTTGCTGACGATACCACTATACTTATTAAGACTCCTAATTTGAATGAACTTAAATGTGAAATTGATTCTACATTGACAAAGGTAATAGACTGGCTACATTCAAATGACTTAAAAATTAATTTGACTAAAACTAAATTGTTGCAATTTCAAGAAACAAAATGGAAAGATATATTTATGTATTAAAACGAATTAGAGACATTTCAGGGGTCAAAATAGCCCTCTTATCTTACCATGGTTATGTATCCTCTATTATAAGATATGGTATAATTCTGTGGGGCAATTAAGTAGACGTATTAAATATCTTCCGTGCTCAAAAAAAGTGTATAAGAGCACTATGTGGTGCGGGCTATCTTGATAGCTGTAAGCCTTTGTTTAAACAATATCAAATATTAACAGTTCCGTGCTTATACATTTTTGAAATATGCATTTTTGTACGAACACATGCATACTTCTTCAAAACAAATGAAGAAATGTTAAATGGTAAAGGAAGGCACAAGAATAAACTTTACATACCTGCCCAAAAACTGAACCTATATTCTAAAAATGTGTATTGTATGCAGTGTTTCCACTCTAATGATTGCTTTTCCCCACGCCTCAATTGAGATTTCCCCTTTCTAGGACTTTTTTCCCCTCAAAAATTATTCTGCGTTTTTACACTAAATAAAGTAAAAATCAGCTCAACAGTGATTATAAAGTAATAAATCAGCACAGAATAAAAATGCGCTGATGCATCGCCACAACTTTCGACTTTGCACATCACTAAATCGATATAACTGCTGTCTGCCTGCACATCACCTCCGTGTTTTGTATGTACCATTGAGCGCTCCAAGTAAAAATAATCCTACCTACCGCTAGAAATATTATTGCGACGGTTGTATATTATGCGAAAAATGGATCGGTGGCTAACTAATGTTTCTGCTAAAAAATCGGTGAGTTTGTGCTTCCATTTTTATATTTGTAATGTAAAATAGGGTAAAACAATCGGTTATTAGCCACCTTTAGTTATGGGCCACTTTAAAAATTATTTGCTTATAATAAGAAATCAAACATAGTCCGCCATCTATTATGCTTCACCGTAACTAATTAGGCTAATGAACTTTCATGTTAGTGCAAGTTTTCGCCACTTAAAACAATAGCGCCAATTTTATTTAAGTTTTTTGTCAGTTAGCGGACATGCGTCGATATGAACGCGTCAGTGTAAAGTAAACGTTAAGGCAAAGTGTTTTTTCAAAACTTATTTTTTCTTTGATTTCGTGTGGATTACGTGAAGTGACTGATTTGTGTCTACTGTTTACATGGTAATCATCATCATTAATATTGAGTTTTTAAACAATATCTAATTTTAGCTTGGTTTCAGGGGGTGGCCAATAACTAAATCGTATTTTTTAAAGAAAATCAGTTATTGGCCGCCTATGCTAATAACTAAAAATATCGAGCATGTTCTAATTCTGCAAAAATAGACCTAATTCGTATTACTTATACATCATTTTATTCTGTGAAGAAAAACTGCACCTTTTTATCAACAAATTTCAGTTACTGGCATGGGTGGCCAATAGAGTGGTCAATAACTGACTAGGGTATTTTTTTTTCAGGTATTGAGATAATAATTTGCAACTTTCAAAAATAATGCCTAAAAGAAGACAATATTCCCAAGAAGACCTTCAAAAAGCTTTGGCTTTCATAAGACTGAAGGAAGGATCGGTCCGTGAAGCAGCAAAAAAATTTGGGGTGCCTAGAAGTACACTTCAGTTCAAGACCGAAAATCCTAACATAAAATCTAAATCAGGTCCAGATCCTGTATTAAGTGAAGATGAGGAAAAGGAGCTGTGTACATTCATAATAGACCTGGCTAAACGAGGATTCCCACTTAAAAAGGATGACTTACTGCTTTGTGTTCAGAACTTTATAAATCAAAATCCTAGACCAAATCCTTTTAAAGACGACAAACCTGGTGACACTTGGTTCAAAGCTTTTCTGAAACGTAACCCTAATATTTCGATTCGCACATCTGAGGGCGTAACAAATGCAAGTTCTTGTGTGGCTGAAGAAGATATCAGAAAATGGTTTCAAGAAATCAAGCAGTATTTTGTGGAAGAAAGCTTAATAGAGGCACTGAACGACCCCTCTCGTATCTTCAACGCAGACGAAACTGGCTTCAATATTTGTGCTAAATCTGGAAAGGTTTTGGCTGAAAAGGGCAGCAAAAATGTTTACCAGATAGAAAAAGCACCTGTAAAGGAAAATATAACCGTTATGTTCGCTTTTTCTGCGTCAGGTTTAGTCTGCAATCCGATGATCATATATCCCTATAAGAGGATTCCGGACAAGATCAGTTTGAGCGTGCCAACTGGTTGGGGCATAGGCCGAAGCGACACGGGTTGGATGACAGCAGCCGTGTTCCATGACTTTATTGCCAATTGTTTTTACATGGACCTCTTGCAGAAAAATATTCAGCTACCTGTGATTTTGTTTGTTGACGGGCATAAAACTCACATCACTATCGAGGTGTCACAGCTGTGCCGACACCTAAAAATTCATTTGATTGCTCTTTATCCCAATGCTACTCGCATTCTACAGCCCGCAGATGTTGCAGCATTTCGGCCTATCAAGGAAGGTTGGAAAAAAGCCTTACAAGAGTGGTATGTGGCAAACCATTACCAGATAAGCATGACGAAAGAGAGGTTTGCTCCGTTGCTTAAAGAAGTGGTAGCGTCATGCGCGAAAAAGGAAACATTGGTGAATGGTTTCCGCGTATGTGGACTCTATCCATTTGAGCCTGACAATGTTGACTATAGCAAATGCATTGCTTCATCAAGCCAAAAAACAAATACTCGAGGCACGAACGAAACATCAAAACGCGATGCACAAGTTTCTCAGTCTTGCTCCATTGACTATACAGATTTTTGTGAGATTGTTGGACCGTCAATCATTACTAAGTGTGAACAGGTAATGAATATTGAACAAATTGAGGGTGACGTCAATTTTATCGCAATTTACCGGATTTGGCAGAAACTATCGCAACGAAATTTGCTAGTTGATGAAGATTCTATTAAGAAATACAGGGCTGTCGCTGACGACTTTTGGGACTCTTCTCCTTTTGAGAACAATCCAGTTATCATTCCAACTGATGCGGTCCAAGAAAATGATTATATTTTAGATGAGAATACTAGAGAACTGAGACAAAACTACATCATTGATAAAACTATTAATGGAAGCTCAGCAGAAGCTGACAAGAGTTTTGGGGCCATGAAAAAGCAAGATATTAAACAGAATGATCATATGGGACATGAAACCGCTGTCGTTGGCAAGTATTTAGAAGCGAAACCGGGTTCTTCAAGATTCCTTCACCCAGACAAGCTTGTAAGGGTGATTTCAAATGAGTCCATGTCTGAGTATCTAAAAAATAGGTCACCAGATTTACCCACGAGACAAGGAAAAAGACAAATAGAAAGATTACCTTTTGCGTTGACGTCAGATCAGTATGTCGAAATTATAAAATCCAAGCAGCTAAAGAAACAAGAGGAAGAGGAGGCGAAAGGAGAACGTAAACGCATACGAGAAGAAAAAAAAATTCAAAAAGAAAACAATGCACCGAAGAAAAAATCTAGGATTGTTAAAAGCGAGGTAGTTAAAAAAGAGAACAGTGTTAAGGTGAAAGATAAAATTGTATGCTGTGATTTCTGCCTCAGTCCAATTCGGAAGCGAGTCCTGGAATGCTTGTACTTTATTGAAATTATCCTTTCCGGGTCATTTTCATTAGAATGCGCTCTTTAAGTTGATGTATTTGAATTTTTATTGCGAAGAGCCATCAAGGCACAGTTCAATATAATAGTATAAAATCCGCTTAAGTGGCCAATAACTAACCATTTTACCCTACATGGTTACGATTTTAGGTTATGAAAAAATTATAAGTTTTTTTTTATAGATATGCTAATTGACAGGCAAAAATATTCACCACCATACAGCTTACAACTGTGCTACAGGAGAGAGTATTTCCTTTAATTTTTTGATCGAATTATTTTACGCTACACATAGAAAAACTCGTTATTGCATATAAAATATCCATCAAACCAGTTCCATATTTTTTTTTTTTTTTATAAGTGACTAAACCCGCGTTTGACCTCAATCTCACCTGATGGTAAGTGACGATGAGGTCGAAGATGAAAGCACACGGGTTTAGGAACGCTCTTATTTTAAGTCTGTAAACTATAATATAGGTAAGTGGTATCTACCATCTATGGTTATTTATACGTTCAATTTCTGACACAGACGTCAATTAATTTATTTTACTTTTAAAAACGCAGTGTGGAATAAATTCTTCGCCTTCGCCTTTTGTAAAGCGCCATCTATCGAAGCCTTTTGTACCAATTTTGTACAGTTTTGTTTTTTTAATGAGCTGTCAGAAAACTCCCCATTGTTCCTTGCATTCTTTAAGATTGAAATGCCAAGAATGTTGCCAACTGGTTTTTCCTGATATTGCTACATGAATTTAAATTAGAGTGAACGCAAATACTAAAACTTTTCAATAATATCTTTTAGAATGAAGAAAAGGTTCCTGTGAGCTTAGTACTTGCTAATACGTGCCCTTATTCAGAACCTCAGCCCGGAACGAGTTTTCAGTCCAGTAATTATGTTGAGGATCAGAAAGAACAATTAGATCCTCAAACTTCGCCTGACATGGAAGTTGAAGATGAAAAATTGGTTAATGATTTTTTTATTTTATTATATTATTTTTTGTTATTTCACTTAATATAATCAATTCCTATTTTACTAAATTTTTTATATATTTAAATAATGACTGCGTTTTCAATATTAAATGGCCAAGTTTTTTATAATACCTGTAAATAAAATGAAGTGTTTTGCTTATTTTGTAATTTACCTATATAACTTTGTAGGTTGATTACTGTATTGAAGATGAAGAACAGGGATATAGTACTGAAAATGAAAAGAAACAGAAAAAGCAGTCGACCAGTTCAAAGTCTACGGTAAGAGGTGTGAAAAAAATATTTAAAAAAAAATTCATGCATGATTGGCTTAAGCTACCAGAGTTCAAAGCATGGTTGTTAGAGGGAAATAGCGATGACAATGCAATTTGTAAGGTGTGCAATGTTGTTATCAAGGCGGGAAAATCGGAGCTTAAAAAGCATGGTGTTGGGAAAGGTCACAAAAAAAATATGGACGCTTTGCTTCAGTCTAATACGAGTCAACCCAGTATTACAACATTTGTTTCAGAAAATACAAAGCTGAAAAACACTGAAGCTGCCATTTGCTCATATATCATAGAAAATAATCTTCCTATTTCATCTGTTGAACCTTTGATTGAATTGATTAAATCTTTACCAGAGAAGGCAATCACATCGCAAATATCTTTAGGCAAACAAAAAGCTACGAATGTCATTAGGAATGGTTTGCGACCATTTTTTAACGAAAAACTTGTGAGTGAACTAAACCAGCATATGTTTTCAATTTATATTGACGAGACAACTGATGTAAGCGTCAAAAAGCAACTAGCAATACTAGTCAGCTACTGCCATAATTTTGAAACAAAAATAGATGTAATCGACGTCGTAGATTGCCCAGACGGGACCGCTGTGGCTTTGTACACACAAATGATTAACACGTTGCAGGAAAACAATGTGCCTCTGCAAAACTGGATAGGATTTTGTGCTGACACGACTGCAGTCATGATGGGACAGCATAACTCTGTGTCTCAACTAATCAAACAAAACTATCCTCAAGTATTTGTGTCAAAATGCTCATGCCATATGATACATCTGGTGGCGAGTAAGGCATGCACCAAGCTTAGCAACTCCTTAGAAGATTTGTGCCGCAATGTGTATAATCATTTTGGGAGAAGCCCTAAAAACTCTGCTGCTTTCAAAGAGTTTCAAACCTTCTATGAAGTAAAACCTCTTATATTGAGAGTTTGTCAAACCAGGTGGCTGTCGCTTCAAGCATGCGTCCGAAGAATTTTAGAACAGTGGGATCCATTGATTAGTTACTGGAGAATATTAAGCTTCGAAGATCCAACGTATGCGAACCGCCACACTCTCCAAACCTTGGAGAACCCTTTGATAAAATGCCAAATGCATTTTGTAGACTACGCTCTTGGACTGTTTAATGATTTTAATTGCATGTTTCAAGCTGATTATCCATTATTCTCAGAACTAAAGACACAAACTGAGGAATCAATCAAGACATTGGCTTTAAATTTCATGAATAGAGTTTATGTCCAACAAACCTCTGCTTACCAAATCAATCCTTATCAGATAGAAGAACATCTAGAACTAAAACTTATTTATTTAGGTGTGAATGCGACCCATTTATTAACAGAGGTAGAAAATAAAGAAAACGGTGAAGTTCAAAAAATTTTTCAGTCGGCAAAATTGTTTTATATTGAGTCGATCGTACAGATTAAGAAACGATTTGTGTTTGAAGATGTGCACAATGATTCGTCTTTTTTAAATCCTCAAAATGCCAATAATTTGACACCTACATCATTGTACACAATCGCAAAAAAATACATTCCTTCACACATTACTGTGGATTTTACAGAACTGGACAAGGAATGGAGAAATCAAAGTCTCATTTCCGATATGGATTCTAACGATTCCACGGACACGGCAGTCTATTGGAAAAAAAAATTTGACAAAAGAAATGTTGATGGTAGACGCAAATTTATCCAACTGCCAATTTTGGTAAAATACTTCATGTCACTCCCGTTTTCTAATGCTGCCGTAGAACGGCTATTTAGTGATTTAAAAAATATAAAAACAGATAAACGCAATAGGCTGGATAATGAAACAGTTTCATCAATCCTGTGCGTCAAATCGGGCTTAAAAAGAACTGGAACAACCGCTGTTCAACTGATGAAAAATCAGTTTGAAATACCCCACCTCCAGCTTACACAGGCCAATGCAACTGCAAGCGAATCAAAAAAAATTAGATTAAGCATGAATAAAGTTTAATTATTTCAACATTCGTATTATTATTTCAAGCCTAACTAGAAATATATAAAACCCACCGCCACTGTTTCTTTAGACGATAACATTAGTAACACATACAAAAATTTTTTTAAAGACTTTATCCACGATTTCCCCTTTTCAACTCTTTCCCCTTTTTTTCCCCTCTGGACCCTAATTTCCCCTCAAAAGGGAAATTTCCCCTCATTGTGGAAACACTGTGTATGGCTATTAGAATATACAGGGTCTTCTTTATGAAGATCAATATATTTTAAGAGAAGGTTAAGAATGATGTATGGGTTCAACTTATGAAAAAAATAAAAATATACATGTAACTATATTTTTTTTTATTGAAATTTTCAATTCTTTTAAGTGACCGAATTTAAGTTTAATCTGTTATTTACGACAACAAGAAATAAAAAAAACCTATCTATTTATTTTAAGAAAATAACTTCACTAAAACAAAAATCTTACGCGGTTAGTACCTACCTATCCACGCGAGCAAAGGTCGATGCCTCGCGCGCCCGGGCGATGCGTGACCTACTTAGCTTGATGTATGACGTAACAATCAGCTGTTGTAATATCATACTTATTTCGTATAAAAGTTGATTCTAATTTCCCATCACACTTCAACTGTCAATTTTACGTTCAACTAATTGTAAATACCGTTTTAGTAATGTTGACTTCTTTGATAATGTTTAAATTAGAAATAAATTTAAAAAAAGCTTTCGTGCTTGAGCTGTTTGTCTTAACGAATAAATGTATTTTACAATCAATTGAATGTTTAAATGGAATCACCTTATTATCAACTATTATTATTTACAGTTTATGTACAAAAATAACTTACATATTGCTTCCTGTCAATGATGTTAGGTACACAGCACAGCACATACACAAGCACTTTATAGTAACTGCTGCACATGACTACCTATTTGCGATACACAAAGTCTTGTTCGTTTAATAACATTGGCAGCACACAACATTGGGGCACGTGGAGTAAATGTGCCATAATCTCGATGGCGCTGCACAGCTCCTAGAATTGTTCGGAGGGCGGAACGCCTTCCATGTCTCTGCTCGTACGTGTCACGAGCTCGTGACAGGTTCTCACTCGCAGCACTAGCACAAAGCCATTTGAAGATATTCTTGGTTCGTGTACGCGAAATTAGGCATTTTGATAATTATTAATTTACGCGCGCGTATCATTAGACAGACTTTTACAGACTGGCGAGCGCTCGCCGAGCGGTGAGCGGGTCGCGCGCGTTTGGCTCAAACAAAGTCGCCGCCGCCGCGCCGCGCCGACAAGCCAACAGAGTGTTGTCGGCGCGGGCGGCTCGCTTGACTTTCGGTGTCGATAGTGCCGTCAGAGAATACCTACATACCTATGCCTAGTGCGATTTTTCTCTGTGTGTGTGAGTGAGTTCTTAATATAAATAGTTAAATAGAAACACTTTTATTTCTTGCTTTAGTCGTAAATAACAGATTAAACTAAAATGTTGTTAACTTATGAGAATTATAAAATATTTATGAAATAATTTTTTTTTGTTAATTGTAACAAAAAAAAAAAATCTTTTATAAATTGAATCCATACATCATTCTTAACCTTATATTAAAATATATTGATCTTCATAAAGAAGACCCTATATAATAAACTGCCAAGTTTAAAAAAAAATATGACATTGAGAAATTTTAAAAAGGAATTATTTAATTATTTGGTCGAAAAATGTTATTATAGCGTGAATGACTTTTTAAACTGATATTTGTAATTTTATTGTACTACTTTGACATACATAAATTTTGACATATTTTACCAATAATTTTTTATATTTGTTATGTTTGTTATGACCTTATAATTTAAAATTTTGAATGATATATATGTTTTTCTTTTTTCAATATTAATGTTGATAGGTAGGTATTATGTACCTAATTGATTTAGGACATAGAAAAATTTGCACACCGTTGCACGGTTGAGTATGCTGCACTATAATGTTAACTTACCATGTAAATACCGACCATATTCAGCAAATAAATGATTTCTTTCTTTCTTTCTTTCTAGATTCCGGTACAAAAACATCGCGAAAAATTAAATATTACTAATTTGTCTCATTTCATTATTTGCACTTTAATGATAAATCGGAACGTGACAGCCGCCATCTTGCTCTGAGTGATTGACATTTGGAGCGGCCCGGCATCTTGGCATTCCGTTTTTTTCGTAGTTACGTGAATGTACTCTCTGCGCTTTCCCTGCTGTTTCCCCGTTTTTTGCGACTTTGGCTTTCTTCCTGGACTTCCGATACCTTCCAAATATAGTGACCCTGGCTTGAGTTTTGTGGACCTTCCGAGTGCACGTTATTTGGATTTTGTTGTTGGGACTGAGGAATTAGTCGAGATGTCAGACTCCGAAACTTTGGGACGCAATGGTAAGTTCTTTTTAAGTATATCATTTTAGTTGTCTTATTAAGCTTGTTTTGCTTGTTTCTAATCTTATTATACTCCATTACAGCGTCGCAGGCAACTCTTATGGTGGAGCTAAACCCATTGCCGGATACAAACGCTTTGCCGGCAGCGGCGACTTTGGACTCCGAAAATCCGAGACTCGATCGTAAGTCTATTTAAATCTATTACTTATGTTATTTTAATGACTTAGTTCGCTAGTTTCTAATCTTATTTTCCTTTGTTATAGCGTTGGAAGCAACCCCTTTACCCATTGTGGCAGGAACAAGCTCTGCTTCTGTACAGGACTCTGCTCCTTCTGGCAGTTTATATTGTAATAGATATTTTTATGTGTCAGAAATTCTCGAAATGTGGAATTTGTCCCGAGTCACAATGGAGCTTGGCACAAAAGAGCAGGGTGTTGCTTTTGCTGTGCAAAATGGATTGGTGCGGGCTGCCAAAGAATGCCGTTTCCACAGGCAGCCTATGAGAATCGACTATAGTGTCAATAGAACATTTGGTGCCTTTCAATGCAACAGAGGCAATTGCAAAGGTACGTGGTTTGAAGATATAAGAATTGAATTACCACATGTGTATTATTTAATGTACCTATGCCTACGCGCATAACTTTACCCATGAAATGGTTATATTTGAGGATATCCTCCGCACAAAAAAACAACAATGTTTGTCTAGGGCCACCATCTCCGACTGGTATAATTACTGTAGAGAAACAATTGTTATATACCAACTTGATAGACAGTCATATTGGAAAAATTGGTGGTCCTCGAAAGATTGTTCAAATTGATGAGTCCAAGTTTGGCAAAAGAAAATATAACAGGGGCAGACAAGTCGAGGGACATTGGGTCCTCGGAATAATAGAAGATGGCAGTGAGGACATCCGACTAGAAGTCTGCCCCGATAACATAAGATCTGCGGAAGTGTTAGTGCCCTTAATAAAGAAACATGTGTTAGAGGGCACAACCATACACACGGATTGCTAGGGGGCATACGATTGCTTATCACAACATGGATATATTCATAAAAAAGTGAACCACAGCAATCCAGATAACCCATTTGTGGCGGAGGACGGAACTCATACACAAAGAATTGAGTCCCAATGGAGGGTGGTTAAGAGATTTTTTAATAAAGACAACTATAACCACCCTGAAAACTTTGCAGATATGGTTGTAGAATAACTTTGGAGAAGAGCAGTGAAAAAAACTAAAAAAGATCCTTTTATGGTACTTATGGATGCAATAAAAATGGTATATAAACCTTAAATGCTGTTTGTTTTATTTTATAATATAAGTTTACTGCCCTTTTGGTTCCCTTTTGTTCGCCCTTATAAACGATAAGAGTTCAGTATTAACTTAATAATTGTAACTTTTACAATTTGTCTCACAGACCGACGTGGACCGGTTAGGTTAGGAGGCATCCTTGCATTGACCTCCGATGTTAGTTTTTTTTTATAATCGCACAAAACCGAGTCTAACCCTTTTCTTTCACTAACTACAAGGCTCCGCACCTCCCCCTTCGAGTGGGAGGTCACCAACCACCCCCCTCCCCCTGCCACCCTCAACCCCCTCTAAATTCGACGGTCCACATACTGTAGTTACCTTTTTATAGTTAACCTTTTTAAGTAAAATTATAACCTCAAAATTGAAACTTTAAACATTAATATCTCTGAAACTAGGCATCTCCTCAAGGGGGGACCTCCCCCCCACCGCCCGTAATTTTGACGGCTCACTACTAAAGCACACCCGTCTGTTTATGGTGTTCATCAAAGAAAGGATATGCTGACTGGCTTACCTTCTAATGATTTAAGAGGTAAACATAAGAACCATGAATATAACATCTCCTTTCACATTCCTAAAAAAGATAGATGTGATGTTTGTGAAGAATGGAAAATTGTACAAAAAGAAAACACAGTCTTTGAAGAACTGAAAGAGAAATATCAAACTCATATAAAAGAAAAAGAGGCAATGAGAATTGAACGTAAGAAAGATAGAGAATCTCAAGAACCTGTCCTTTGCTTTGACTTGAAGAATATAATAACATGTCCACGTGCTGAGATCAGCTGTTTCTTTTATCATTTAAAATTGAATGTGTACAATCTGAAACCCCCTTTATTCATACAATAAACAAGTTTATTGTTCAGTATGGAATTAAACTTTGGCTGGGAAATCTGGTAATGATATTGCAAGCGGACTGAAAGCCATTCTCACTGCAGTTTTTGCTGACAATCCTGAAATGAAACATTTGACTTTATGATGTGACTCATGTGTACCTCAAAACAGAAATTCACTCTTATCATATGCTATTTTAGACTTTTTAAAAGAGAATGACCACATTGAATACTATTGTGTATGGCAATACAATATTTGAACTTACTCTACAGTCTATGGTTCCTACTCTATATTGTTTCTTACTGTGCTTTTGGTGGACGCCATTACTTGTATGTGTGCATTTTAACTTTTTCTCTGAAATACATTTTTGTCGCTGAGCGTGAAACTTTTATTCTCAAGTCCTGACAACAGGTTATGGGCCCAGGCACTCTGCTTAACCCATAGCTCTGTTTTAGGTGAAGATTAAATTGGCTGGCGGCACTTTCGTTGGCGTGGGGTCGGCGACGCGGCGTGGTTGCGGCGTTTCCAGGGTTTGCAGTGAAGGTGTACACTGCTTTGGGCGTCGGCGCGTTCAGCCATTATCGTCAGCGAAGGAGCAGTTGAAATCCGGGAAATGGATCAACTGGGAGTGAATACAGTAACGGGTGGCGTCCTGAAGCTTGAAGGTCAAGCAAATTGGAGCGTGTGGAAGTTCCAGACAACTGTAATACTGAAAGGGTTAAATGTATTTTCAGTGGTGGATGGCACGGAACCAAAGACAGAAGTGGAAGCGCAGAGTCTAATAGTATCTCGACTCAGTGAAAATGTCATGGTGCACATCCTAACTTGTGAGACAGCTGCTGAAATGTGGGCCAAGTTACTAAGTGTATATGAGCAGAGGTCATCTACTAGTGTTCATCTACTTCAGCAAAGATTCTTCAATCTCAAGTTTGAAGAAGGGATGGATATCAACTTATTTCTCTCTAGGCTTCAGGAAATGAGAAGCCAGCTCAGGCATGCAGGTGAAGAGATGTCTGAGAAATTCATTATTACAAAAGTGCTCATGTCATTGCCAGAAAAATTTACATATTTTGTGTCTGCGTGGGAATCAGTAGACTCGGCAAACCAAACTTATGATAATTTAATCTCAAGACTTCTAGTTGAAGAAGAGAGAATAAAGTCAAGGAGCAGCAGCGAGGCTGAAAACGTTGCTATGTATGTAAAGAAAAAGGAGAAAGACAGTGTTAAAATTCAAGGAAGAAAGTGTTTCAAATGTGGCCGTGTGGGACATTTGGTGCAGGACTGTAGAAGTACAAAAGAAACGCAACAATGTTTTACGTGTCATAAAACTGGACATTTAAAAAGTCAGTGCCCAAAACGAGCTGAAGAAAAAATTTAAAAGAAGAGCAACGCATTTTATACGACAGTGAGTGCAATGACAATCGGACACGATCGCGAAAAACAAAAGTGGTTAATCGATAGCGGGGCAAGTGAACACATGACTTATGAACGCACCCTATTTGTGACGTATCGTGATCTGTCAAAGTCAGATAGATTTGTCATTGTGGGGGACGGGCGCCGATTGCCGGTTTTAGGACTTGGAAACGTGAGTTTCTTGGTAAATGACGGAGAAACCGATGTGAAAACTACACTATGTGATGTGTTGCACGTTCCGGACTTAAAGTTAAACTTATTTTCGGTTCCAAGTGCGACTGCTAAAGGTTATAAAGTGAGGTTAACCAAGGACAGTTGTTGTGTTTACAAAGACAATGTTACGTGTGCTTTGGGCTATCGTGAGGGGAATTATTATGCAATGGACTTCGAATCGACGAGCGGGGACCAATGTGCTGTGTCTTTAATGGAGTGGCATGAACGTTTTTGTCACCAAAATGTGGAAGCGACGAAAGCGTTATTGGAGAAAAACCATATAGATTTTAGTGGTGATAAGGTTACATGTAAAGCTTGTATCATGGGTAAAGCTCACCGCCTAAGTTTTAGCACTAGCACAAGCTCAACTGAGAAGCCACTGGAGATAGTTCATGCAGATGTGTGTGGGCCGTTTGAAGAGACATCACTCGGCGGCTCCAGGTATTTTCTACTAATCAAAGATGATTACTCCAAGTAAAGGCATGTATATTTTATGCAAAGAAAGTCAGAGGTGCTACAAAAGGTGAAACTTTTTATACTGACTGCAGAGAGACAAACAGGTTGTTTAGTTAAAGTTTTCCGATCGGACAATGGGAAGGAATTTGTCAACAGTGATATGGAAGAGTTATTTGCAAGCAAGGGAATTATACACCAGACCACAGTTCCATATACGCCGGAGCAAAATTCTCAAGCAGAACGCAATATGCGTACGTTAGTGGAAGCTGCACGCACATTACTCAGTTCCAGCAAATCTGAAAAGGCGCTGTGGGCAGAAGCAATCAACATGGTGGTATATGTATTGAATAGAGTGAGTAAGAGCAGAGTCGAAGGAAAAACACCATACCAGGTTTGGATAGGAAAAGAGTTTGCAATACAGAGATTGAACAAAATATTCGGCGAAAGAGTGTTTATACATATTCCTAAAGAAAAAAGGCGTAAACTAGATGTGAAAGCTGAGGAAGGAATATTTGTGGGTTATGAAAACTCTAAGGTATTTAGAATTTACTACAAGGAACGGAAAACAATAGAGGTAAAGAGAGATGTCATATTTTTGAAAGAAAAAGAAATAGAAAAAGGGATTACCACTAAGGAAGAGGAGGAAAATATTGTTCTATTGGATCCGGAGGAAGAGGAAGAAATAGAACAGGAAGAGGAGAACAATGATATTGTAGAATCAGAATCGGAACAGGAAACAATAAGCGTGGAAGACCCAGGTGAAGAAATAGCAGACAGTGAAGTGCAGGGGAGGAGTCCACGAAGTGGAGAAGAAACGGAAGAAGGAAGATTCACCAGGTTCAAGAGGAAAATTTCACAACCTTTCTGGTTAACTGATTATGACACTGGGCTAATAGCCTCAGAACCTCAAAACTACAAGGACGCAATGGACAGAGCAGAGGAGGCTGAAGATTGGAAAAAGGCAATTGACGAGGAGATCAGACAGTTAAAAGAAAATAATACATGGACGGATATAGATCATATACCAGAAGGAAAGGAGGTTGTTAGTTCAAAGTGGGTGTTTAGAAAGAAAAATAATAATGGGGAAGTAAGTTATAAAGCTCGACTTGTTGCAAGAGGCTTTGAACAAACAATTGAAAAAGATGATGTATATGATCTGTATGCTCCAGTTGCAAAATTAAATACATTTAGAGTATGTTTAGCGGTAGCAACTAAGCTTAATTTTAAAGTTCAACATTTTATTGAGGGGAGGTATTGTGTATGGCAATACAATATTTGAACTTACTCTACAGTCTGTGGTTCCTACTCTATATTGTTTCTTACTGTGCTTTTGGTGGACGCCATTACTTGTATGTGTGCATTTTAACTTTTTCTCTGAAATACATTTTTGTCGCTGAGCGTGAAACTTTTATTCTCAAGTCCTGACAACAAATACATTGAAGTAAAATACTCGACTCCTGGTCATTCCGGAGTGCAAGAAATTGATAATGTCCACTCTCGGATTGAGAAAGTTTTATCAACTGCAGAATTCTATTCTCCTGTATCACTTATGAAACTATTGAAGAAAGTTGATCTTAAAAAAACCTTTTAAAATAAAGCAAATGTCCAATTCCAATGTTTTTGATTACGCAAATTGCTCAAAAGAACTTGATTATGCTCAGGTACCTTACCTACACCAAAGTAACATCTTTAAAATTTACGCAGTGTTATTTTACAGTATTTTATAAGACCAGTCACACAATGACATATTGGCTGAGAGCAAACATATTAAAAAAACTCAACAGAGTTTCTAAAAGGTACCATAATATAATATTATACCCTCGTGATCTGCCTCACCCCAAACCAATAAACAAAAAAATAAACTGCCTGCTAATAAAGTGAAATCATTAAAAGCAATGATGAAATGGATGCCAAAAGTGGATTTTGACTTCTTTGAAGCTATAATTAGAGCTGAAGAAACATAACTGTGCAAGTATATACGTATATATTGTACTTTGCATTTTCTAACTTTTTTTAATGAAAGTTTCAATAATAATAAAATTCTGATTTATTTATTTCTTTAAACTTACTTTTGTATTCATTATTCATGACTAAAATATCATATAAACATAGTTCTAACTACAGACTGAGATAAACAAGGTTCTATTTTAAGATAGAACTTTGTTGACATATGTATATTGTAAGTCTTTTCATATAAATTCAGTGGTCATATAGAACCACTGATATGTCACAAATGCATATTATTGCTATATTCAGTAATTATTTAGTATAAATACTTTTATCAAGTTTGAATTAATATATTAAAGCATTTTTAAATGTATAGTTAACCTTTTTTATCATTTATGGTGAATTATTGGTCATTGAAATTTTGATGCTTTATTATTTGGAGCTAGTTTGTTACTTAGAACCTTGTTTACCCAACATGACGAACAGTGTCGTTGATGGCCAAGTTTAGCGTAAATGTACCAAATGTAAATATCATGTGCTTGGAACTTTTGACTATTGTTGAGGCTATTCGTTATATAATGTCAACTAACTACACAAAAATAGTAATGTTTACTGATTCTAAAAGCAGTTTGTATCACCTGCTTGCGTGTAACAGAGGAAAGCTAGGGAGAAAGGAGGCTTATATTATTATAAAAAGTATCCATAACATGATACGTAATGGGATTAAAATCTATCTGCAATGGGTTCCTTCCCACGTTGGGGTCTTTGGAAATGAGGTCGCCGATGAGTGTGCCACAGTAGCTCAATCCGATGGTATTCCTCTTCATATGACCTTTAAGTCTTCAGATTATGTCCCAATCGTGAAGAAGTGATGCCACGACCAGTGGAAAGAGTATTTTAATGACATCTTCACGGAAAAAGGTATTTGGTACAAAACCCTTTCTGCTGAGCCTCCACAAGTTCCTTGGTTCGGTAATAGTAAAATGACAAGAAAAGAACTAGTTAATTGTTTTAGGCTACGTTCGGGTCATGTTCCATTGAACAATTTTGGTTACCTAATGCGCAAAACTGAAAGTCCCAATTAAAAAATAAAAATAATGAGTCATTACGAAATAAATTGTTAGTAGATACACAATGTCATAAACAAGATATTATGTTTATGTTTCATACATACATACAAAACTTCACGCCTGTATCCCGTATGGGGTAGGCAGAACACCAGAGGTAATAAAACCATCTGATGTCACGTTTGACATATTTGGAGGCATTATAATAGTCGAGAGAGACTATTGCAGTGACAGGAGGTCAGCCTCTCGCCCACAAAAAAGCCTCCCATAACACCTCGGTCCCTTAACTGACTTATAGTATGCCCGGGAAGAGAAGCAGCTGGCACATTCTATGTTTTTCTTTCGCTCCCAGTCCAGCATAGAAGCTAGAAGCCATTTTATGATGTCAATCGGAAGAAAGAACAAAAATTATGATTCTAGCATAGTATTTTAAATCAAAGGAACAACAAAGAATGGCTGAGTCAAATTTCAAGAAAATTATTTACTGCCTAGGACGCCGTTCGAGAAATATCGACATTATCATTCCATAGTTAGCCAAATTCGCACCTAATAAGATACCTACTACGTTATACTAAGATAAGACTTACTTCCTCACACAGTTATTATTGGTAGGTATATGTATCCTTATTATAAGTGCACATTCACATAAAATGATAAAAGTAGTGAGCGTTGCAAAGACGAACCGTTTTTAAAGACCGTTTTTAGCAGTGCGACGATGAGACCGTTTTTATTCCTACACTAAAGTAGTCGTCGTTCGTTCCTAAACCATTCGTAGAACGTAATAATATGCCATGCAATAATGCGTTATCTACCTCAAAAAATACAGTCGAAAATACAATGGCTAATCATAAAACTAATTGCAATGAAGTTTGTTCTCAAGTAGTGGCGCGACTCGTCTAATAAAAAATAAGCCTTATCTCCTTCACATACGCGCAAAAATCAGTTACAAACATCAAAGTTGGCTCGAAAGAGTCATCGTTCCTAAACTAGTCGTCGTATAGGCTATGCAATAATGTGTTCCCTTGCTTTTGAAATAAAGTCGAAAATCCAATGGCAATAAAAAAAACTCATTGCAAAGACGTTCGTTTTCAACCAGTTCTACGGTTCGTGCAATAAAATATAAGCCTTATCACTTTCGCATACGAGCGAAAACCCGTTACTTAACTTCACAGTTGGCTTTGCAACTATTCTCATGCAACGCGTCTTGTTCGTTCTCAACTCAATAGGTTTGAATGCATCGAATGTTCATTCGTTCGTTCTCAATAGATTCTCGTACACTAAAAAATAATCCTATTCCTGAGATATAAAGCGCAGAATCTTCCGTTTTAAACCATTTTGCTTTTGACCTTGAGTATAGGATAAATATATTTGACATTTTTTTACATCCAAAAAAAAGAGCTCATAATTTCCCCCGCGATTTTGAAAGAGTTGATTTTTTTATTTGAATGACAATTTATATTGAAATTGTAAATAATAGAATTCCAAATTGTGAATAGTAAGGTGAAGGTGGCAAAGTGCGCCTACCACAACTATCTCAAAAACTACCGATGGGATACTAGTAGTGAGTGATATCTTACATCAATTCTACAAATTAAATCATAGTTCTTGGTGATAGTCGCAGATGGCTCTAGTCGTGTGTGTTTGATACACGCGCCATTTTATTTTCACTGTCATTCAAAGTGGTGAGGAGAGATGAATATGCGGTAATCATTGTGATAAATCTCAACAATTTGAGCTTTTATCGACATACGAGTAAAGTAAGTGCACAATTTAAATATTTTGCTATATGATTCTGGTTTTATATCAATCCTATCTAGTAAAATGTATATATTTTTGGCAAGTTAAATATTCTAACCAAAAATTTGTATAGTCGGGGAAGCGCGCCATACTGACTTCTGATATGGCGCACTTCGGCGTAATTTTTAAACGTGTCTTTTTATACGCTTTTATTGAACTTGAATGTTTGTTTGCTTATTTGTATGGTTAGGTCAAATTTTGCAAAATAATTAAAAAAAAAAATCTTCAACCGATTGCGTTGTAATTTGCAAACATGTTTATTAGTGAAATAAGTATGAATATAAATACATACATAAAATAAGTATGTATTTATTTTTTGTCTACGAATAACAATAGGTACCTATAGAAGAGTAACTCTCATACAATACCGCTTTGATTTTGGTTCCATTTACGCAAACAAATTAACAGCAATGACGACGAAACATGCATAGTCTTCTGATACAGGCACCTTGTGCTTAAAAGAAGGCTCTTATCAATAATTATTGTAAAAATGTATTTTCTAACGAAATAAATGCTTATTATTATTATTTAGCATACTTATAACTACTCGCCTTTCGGCGGAAAAGACCCGACAATCGCACCAGTTGGTCGGGGATCAGGGCAAGAGAGACAGAAACCGGCGAACGATTCGGGCAGTCTCGAGCAAAACCGCTTTTCGCATGCGATTTTATTATTATGTATGCTTACAGCTACACGCCTTTCGGCGGAAAGACCCGACAATTATTATTATTATTATTATACTCTCTCAAAGGCATGCTTGAATGTGACCTTGGTCGCGCCAAGGTCACATTCCGTGAGGTGGCCTCAGGTGGATATTTTAAGCACCACCCACCGGAGTAGATATATCTTGGAACCATTATTTTGGGTCAGTATACATACAATGGTCATTTATTTTTGTATAGGTATTGTACATAGTTTCTTGTACATGATTGGTTTTTGTTTCTATAATCCACTGTAATTTTCCAATTCTTGATCCTTCGAATCCTAATGTCATCCGAATGTCATAGAAACCTTAACTGTCAAAATATTAGTAGTCGTGTTTTATAGGGCTACCCTACATACATGCACACAGCACACAAACACAATAGACCAGTAAGTAAGTCACAATAATTAAATATTATTTTACCTGTTTAAGATGAGGCGCTATGTAAGAAAAACTGAAGGTCTTTCATGGTCCAGAGATGCATTGAATGAAGCAGTTAAAGCCGTTCGATCAGGTAGGATGTCTGGGTATGCAGCCGCGTCAACATTTGCTATCCCAAGAAAGATTATTATGGATCACGTCACAGGTCGAAGAGGCCAAAAGTCATCAAATCTAGGCAGACCACCAGCCTTTAAATATGAGACGGAACAAAGGATGGCAAAATGTTTGCATATAATGGAAAAAAAATGGCTTTGGCCTGTCTCGCACAGAGTTTCTAGAGATTGTTACGGAATATGTCAATCAGAACAATGTAAAAACACCTTTCAATGATGGTACTCCCGGCAAAGATTGGTTTTCAAGCTTCAAAAAGCGTTTTAAGCTGTCCATTTAAAAACCACAGGCTATAGAGGTTGCTCGTAAAAAAGCCGCAGACCCATTTGTCATCCAAGAATTTTATGACATGCTAGAAAGAGTGATTGACGAGTTAAGGCTTCATGACAAGCCTGAAAGAATACACAATTTGGATGAAACTAGCTACTGCAACGATCCACAAAAAACGAAAGTCATAGGTCTTAGGGGATTTCCGTCGACTCGAACTACATCATCCTCCGGAAAGTGAAATACGACAGTCTTGATGGCAAGCAACGCTGCTGGGGAGAAAGGTGCTCCATTCATTATATATAAAGGAAAGCACGTATGGAGTAATTGGACCTCTGATTTAGCGTACCCTGGGACGTTGTATACAGCCACATCCTCCTCTCCCCTCCGGACCTCGAAACCAGTTTTCTGCTAGACGTTACATATTTTTATTACCTTTAATATTTAAATATTTTCTAATAATTTTAATAAACAACAAAATAGGACATAATATGCTAAAGCGCTGCTGTTACTTATTTTTAACACTATAAAATTTTAATACTTAGTTTATAATAGTTTATCTAATATTAATTAAATGAGGTAATCTGACTGAAAAAGATATATCTTGGTACGTCTATATATATACGCAATGTTTTAAAAAAAACTGTACGTAGTGTGGCAATGCGTGCCATTGTTTGCATGGATGAGAATGGTGGACACTTTGAAAACTTGATTTAAATCAATGATTTAGTTTAATTGTGTTTTTTATTGCACTATTGATGTAATCCAAGTACTTATTTAATTTTGTAAAAATTACCTACTTAATTCGGATAGTACCTATCGTAACAACGAAGAGAGATAGCACCTATGTTATTTTGGTGAACTTGTAGGGTATGTTATAAAATTTAATAAAACATGCTAAAAAAGTTACCTTGACGTGCTAGTTTCGGAGTAAAAGGTAAAACATTTAAAAAAAAAACATTTTTTAATGAAAAAATCAAAATAAATTAATGTTTTTACAACTTTCCGGCTTGATATTGTGATCTTTTTTAATTTTTATTACTAGTTCCTGGCTTTACCTTCAAAATAAGACTAATTTAAAAAAAAACCATGGTCTACTTAGTTAGGAAAAAAATTAGCAAAGAAAAATGGGAATTGAATAAAAAAAAATTTTTCATTGGCTTTAATTTCTAAATGGTGTACGAAAAAAAATTTTTTTTTCGCGTTTTGTCGATAATTTTTATGTTATATCCGCACATTTCGTTTGATCAAGTATAAAATTAACACATTGTATATACAGGGTGCCCAGGAAAGAATGGATAACCTCTGAAAGGCTAATAGTAGAACTAAAGGCAAGCCCAAAAAAAGATTTTAAAAAATTATAACCCTTACACTGCTAGAAATATGGCGCTTTAAAAAAAAACATCATTTTTTTTGTCTGATTTCATATTTTTACTCGTAACGAGGTCAAATCAGTTAATACCATAATTATTCTGTGCTTAAAATATTTAATATTAACCGCATCAGTGAGTAACTATCAAATAAAATAGCTAACTGGAATATTTTTGTCAAAAAATAATGTTAAACTATTGTTTTGTGTAAAATTAATGAAGAAATATTTTTGATGTGAAACTTTAAACAGCTTTTCTGTAAAAAAATAATATGAAAGCAACAGTAGCCAATCATTTCAAAATATTCCTGGTTTTATGACGTTTCTAAAAAGATGTAATATGTCGTTATTGTAATGAAAAAATATTGAACTATTGGTATTAATGTGTAAAATGGGATAATTATTTAATACTAGCAAAATTAAAAAAAATCAATAAAACAAAAAGATATTATTTTCAATTGATATTTAATGCTTACACATTACAATAATTTAGAGCAACTGTTCAAATTGTCTGCCCCCCATCCTCATACAGGCCCTACATCTACAAATAAAGGATCTTCGAAGATATCGCGCGTGACGTCGATCATTGATTTTGTTTGCAGCGGCCTTAACACGCGGGCTCGTAGATCTTCTAATGAAGTTACTGGCTGCCGGTAAACCTCTTCCTTAAGACACCCCCAGTAAAAAAAGTCCAAAGGGTTTAGATCCGGGGATCTTGGGGGCCATAGAATAGGTCCCAGGCGGCCTAACATCTAACGACAAAATTGAACTCTAAGTTGAAAGTCTCTTGGAAGTAGGGTTTGCACGCGTGTAAAATGATACGCATGGAATCTATTTTTCTTTAAAACATTGTGCACGGTTGATTTGTCTATGCCCGTGCGGCGAGCTATTTCTCGCGTTGAGATCGTAGGATCTTGCTCAACTTCATTGAGGACATCTTCTTCGATGTCAAGCCGACCAACCCTTCCGGGACCAGCACCACCGACACCGCCACCAGGCATTCTGCCTTCAGAATAACAGCCATGAACCCTTATAAAAACACGGTAATCTGGATGACGTGAATTAGGATACCGTTCGCGATAAAGAGCTGCAGCAGCATTTGCATTACCTCTACACTCCCCATAGATAAACTGCATATTGGCATATTCTTGAGACGAATAAACGTATCGCGGCATGTTGACAAAGTCTATTAAAATAGCCAAGGTCGTCGTAGAATCACCAATCGAAATTCCAATCACTGTGCTACACAAAAGTCCGTTAAAATAGACAAGGTCGTCGTAGAATCACCAAAGTATCACTATGCTACACAAAAGTCCGTCAAAATAACCAAGTTGTCTTTTAAAATAATAGGAATTATAAGCTTAATTAACAAAATACGTGTGACGTAGAGCAAGTCCAGAGATTCACTAAACAATACAAAGAAACGAACGAACGCACCGTAAGGCACCGATCCAGTCACATGATGATCGTTCTGTTTCATCTATCGTACCTGTTTGATGATTCTCTTTCTCTTTCTTAGAACCGGGGCTTATTATTATTACCGGGGCAAAGGATGAATCACATACAGGGTAGGGTGCAGATAACCACAATTTAAAATGATTGTCAACATTATTTTAATAATTTAAACAGTTTTAAGTTTATTCCTATGGCCAGGATCAGGATGGGGGGCAGACAATTTGAACAGTTGCTCTAAATTACTGTGATGTGTTAAAATACCTATCAATTGAAAATCATATTTTTTTGTTTTATTGTTTTTTTTTTTAATTTTGCTAGTATTAAATAATTATCCCATTTTACACATTAATACCAATAGTTCAATATTTTTCATTACGATAACAACATATTACATCTTTTTAGAAACGTCATAAAACCAGGAATATTTTGAAATGATTGACCACTGTTACTTTCATATTATTTTTTTACAGCAGAGCTGTTTAAAGTTTCACATCAAAAATATTTCTTCAGTAATTTTACACAAAACAAAAGTTTAACATTATTTTTTGACAAAAATATTCCAGTTAGCTATTTTATTTGATAGTTACTCACTGATGCGGTTAATATTAAATATTTTAAGCACAGAATAATTATGGTATTAACTGATTTGACCTCGTTACGAGTAAAAATATGAAATCAGACAAAAAAAATGATGTTTTTTTTTAAAGCGCCATATTTCTAGCAGTGTAAGGGTTATAATTTTTTTAAATTTTTTTTTGGGCTTGCCTTTAGTTCTACTATTAGCCTTTCAGAGGTTATCCATTCTTTCCTGGACACCCTGTATATATACAGCCCCTTTGGCACAAAACTGGCAATTTCTTATTTTTTTACAAAAATATGGCCAGTATTATACCTTTCTGAAATCTTCATTAGATGCGTAATTTATTTGTTAAATGTGCAGAGATAGTCCACAGTACATTCTTTTTTCACCTCCGAATGCCTAAGCTGAGGTAAATATTTTTTGTAGAAAAACATAATGAGAATAAAGATTTTTTCTCAAAGATACCTAATGAAATTTAGCAAAATGATATTTGAATATGATAGATCTACTATTCTAAAATATTTACAAAAAAATAATAAAGAGATATCTGTTTGTTTGTACACACAGCTATAAAAAAACTGACCAAAAGTGCATTTTTCGAAAAAAAATTAAAGTCGGGAATATCTCCAAAACGGTGACACTTTTACTGCGGTAATTTTTTTTTATCTGGTAGAGAACACCTCAGTCTTTCTTTCATTTCTGTTTGTCGTGCAAGTTACGGGACACCCTGTATATAAAATTCTCGTGTCACAGTTTTCGTTGCCATACTCCGCCGAAACGGCTTGACCGATTTTGATGAAATTTTTTGTGCTTATCCGGTATCTATGAGAATCGGCCAACATCTATTTTTTTTTTATATGGCAAAACAACGTTTGCCGGGTCAGCTAGTAATATATATATATACAAGTACCAAAGAAGTACCAAAGCTGCAATGCCATTTCCAAAACATAACGTAAGTAAATAAGATATTTGCCTATTGCTACTTAATGCTTAATCCACTCGTTCTCTTTCACTGTTGTTAAGTTGTTGCAAGCCTTGATATATTTAGAAGATGTTTTTCATTGATTTTCTTTTTTTTTTACCTAGTTTTGTTAAGAATTTGTAATAAATATTACACTTAATAACTAATTTTCAATGACTAACTTTTTATTTCAGTCCCTTTTTAATCATCATGTTATCGGCCATTAAGTCCATACCGTAGTATTTCATTGTATACAAAAGAAAAATATACTTGACACTCAATTATCAATGTTGAGAAAAAAAGTTTTAAATCCCTGATTTGAGATTGTATGGCTTACTTAGCCGAAATTTTATTTGTAATTCATAGATTCTTCTAGAATGTGGCTATGAAAAATAATGAAATGTTTTGCGTTTCGTTGCTTGTTGTTTTGTAATATTATGTAGCTGTTTTGATTCTAATGTTGTATTATTGCGTTTTATTAACAGCAGGCGCACTTCCCCAATTCGGCGGCAAAGTGCGCCTGGTATCATGTTTTCTAATTTTGTGCTAAAAGTCATTATGTTAAGTGTCACATTCGAATGACACGACATTGGTTGTGAACACGAGTTGCAAAACATCACAGATCCGTATGGTTCCACGGGAAGTGTCATTCGTGTGTCAAACACAGGTTAAATTGCACCAAAGTCAACTATGCAAAAAGTATGGCGCACTTTGCCCCTTTCACCTTAGTTTAAGTGGTTTTATTTTAAGTAGGTTTATTTTTTATGACTTTAATTTGTGTAATTTTACTCTTGTGAATATTAGTTAAGTTAAATAGTGCTTACGTTTAGCTTAGATATTTAATTAAAAATTATAGACACCTAACTAATTCCTAATTAAGTACCTACCATGTCGGCGGCACGAAAAAATGCTTGTGTTTTGTGGTCGCATTTTGAAAAAGACAATTGTTTAAAAAAATCCCGGTGTAATTTGTGCCAGGACATACTGAGCTACAAATCTACAACGGCAAATTTAAGAAATCACCTAAAAAGGAAGCACGTCGGTACATATACCACATTGGTCAAAGAAGAAAACCAACTGTCTGGTAGAAATCGCTGCCCAGCGATAAGACCGCCAATTGTGTAATCTCAGTCACTTTAACAATAAAGTGTAAATAAATAAATAAAATAAACTCCACCTTACGGCTGCCGCATCATACGCAACCTCCACTACGTGCATGCTCTCTACTCTTCCATCGACGTCCCAAGCCCTAGTTCCACAAACATATAGAGGTAACCAAAAAAAAATTGACACTTTTATCAATAAAAAACTTAGCGCAGAACAAAAAAGAAAAATAGACCTCGATCTGTTAGATCTGTGCATTGATGGGTTCCACCCTTTTTCGGTGGTCGAAGAAAGGGCCTTTAAAAAATTTTGCCGTTGGATACCTGGGTATACTCTACCAACGAGAAAAACTTTATCTAACTCACTGTTGGATGAGACATACGGTAAAGTTTATCTCCAGGTACAATCCCAAGTAGTGGCGGAAGTGAAATCGTTGTGCGTAACGACGGACCTATGGACTTCTCGCACAACAGAGAGTTATATTGCCGTAACGGGTCACTACTTGGATAGTAATATTAATTTTAAGACTGTCCTACTCGGATTGTTCCCATTTTTCTGGCAACCATACCTCAGCCAACATTGTCTCTGAATTGGGCCGTATTATTAATGATTGGGGATTGACCGGAAAAGTCAATTTTGTCGTTAGTGATAATGCCCCGAACATGATAAAGGTAGTCAAAGAAAATTTAGGCTTAAAGCATTTTGGTTGTTTTGCTCATACCTTAAATTTAATTGTGGAAGATGCATTAAGACCAACGAAGGAATTCATAGAGAAAATAAAAAAAAAATGTGATGCACTATAAAAAGAGTACAATTTCAGCCGAGCGATTAGCAAGATACCAAACACAGCAAAATGTGCAAACCAAACGACTCATTCAAGATGTAGATACGAGGTGGAACTCTACATGCTTCAAAGATTTAAAGAGCTAAGGAAAGCCGTGCGATCTACAATGGCTCTCGTAGACAGAGAATTGCCTCATATCACCGTGGATGATGCAGCTAATTGAAGATGTAATTATGGTTTTACGCCCCTTTGAAGAGCTAACAAAGTCGTTAAGTGGGGAAAAATATCTAACGGCTAGCTCAGTCATTGTTATGACAAGATGCCTAAAAGAAGCCCTTAACATAATTATCACAAAAACGAAACAACGGCTCGGGATGTGGCATATTTACTAAAGGCCGGAATATTGGAAAGGCTACGTTCAGTGGAACAGAGTGGCACATTAGCTATGTGCACTTTTATGGATCCGAGATTTAAAACGCAAGCCTTTTCGGCTTCCTAAAAACAAAGGATCGCGTGAAGAAATTGGTAGCAAACATTATTAGCGAAGAGCAGTCCATATTACCGGTGACTGCAGAAAATATTGAGCCCCAACCATTTGAGGATATAAACCCTTTGGCTATATTTGACAAAATGGTTGGACAATCTACTGGCCACGGGACGCCATTGTCTCTAGCTCGAAAAGAAATAGACATGTTTTTGGCTGACGAATTATTACCACGGAAAACTACAGGAGGCTATTGGTATTGCCCTTTGGAATGGTGGAAGAATCATCGCGCTGTTTATCCACATCTGTGTGAAGTTTTCACTCGCCACTGCAACATTGTTGCAACTTCCGTGCCCTGTGAAAGGATGTTTTCGAAGTCTGAGTCAATTATAAGCCAACGCAGAACCCGACTCACGACGGACAAAGTGGAAAAAATCATGTTTTTGAATGTAAATATGGAGAATGAAAGGTTTACTGGTTATATGTAAGCTTGTAAAACAAAAAAAATAATACAAAAAATACAAAAAAAATACAAAAAAAGAATAAAAAAAACTGTATATAAAAAAAACATAAAGGTCTTGTAAAAATGTATTAAAGTTCTCTCCACCCATTTTCCTTAATGTATATACAATCAAATGACCTTTTAAATACGCCTGGACCATAAAACGATGGCCCAGCCAGTCCTAAGCCTGGAAACACTGCTGTAGGTACGTTTTATAAACGTTACGTTTTGTAAAGAAAAATGCTTCTTTGGTTTCTTCTTTTGCATTCGAGTGCTGCAAGTAATTGTGAAAATAAAGTGAATTTGTAAATGCTTTTCTTCTTTATGACAGCAGCAAGTATGAAGGAAAGTTCATTTATATTTTTTTTAAGGCGGCGAGGAATCGGGTGAACAGAATTTACTATTTCTATAAAAATCTAATGAAAAAAGCTGTAGCAGGTACTGTTTACTGTAACTTCAAAATCAAACCTATCACGCGCGAACTCAAATCGTATCCTAGCAATTTATAACTCCACACCTCACCTCAAGCGAGGTGTTCCTCGCGTTAGAGATTAGATTGAAGTTTCATCAAAAGAGATGAGAACACATTGAATTGAATAGCATTATTTTGATATTCTGTTTCTTATTGAATATTTGTATAAACTGTATTTGAAGAAATATATTTCAACATTTAATTCGTATTTATATTAAAAATTAAAATATGTATTATCATTTAAAATATGTAGAGAGGCCAGCGCATCAACCTACACTAAACTGTCAAATTTCCTCGATCAATTTTCAACTTAAGGCGTTACCCCGAGCAAAACCTTGCGATAATGCGTTTTTCTTCGTTATTCCGAGTCTATTAACTCATCAGTTATGAGAAATAAACTATATCTAAAAGCACATTATTAATGTTCGATATCTTACCAACACATTCCACGTTTTAATTTATTTTTTATGTGTTATAAAGACATTTTAAATCTACTTTTAAAAATGACCAAATTAATTGATTTTATGCATCTTTTGCTAAAGACGACGCTCTAATCATTTGAGGATTGCACTAATGGATAGATAATTAAAAAATCTAAGTATTCCACGTTTAATTTTATTTCAAAAGATTGCTCTTCTTTTTTTAATTAAAATAATTACCAAAATTGTATCAATTCTATGATGAAGGGGCACGCGCAGGGTACGGGCGGCAGTACGATGCATGCTTTCGTACGAGGAACCCGTGTCGCTCTTGTTCTCTCCGTGTTTCGCCGCAAACATTTTTAATAATTAATTATTATATGACTAGATACGGTGTGCTCTCGTGTTCTTTCATCGCGAAAAGACGCTACGATTGCATTATCAACCAAGCTACAGTGAATAGACTACTGCGAAAAGACGCTTTGTTTTTATTTAGTTTAGTTTTAGTGTAAATACGTAGTTACCTAGTGATAAGAAGTGATAAGAGTTAGTGATTAGAAAACAATTGTGTGGATTGATAAGTGCAAATGCCTAAGTACAACAAGAATAAACTTAAAACTTAAGAATAAGAATAAACTAAAGAATAAAAATGAATGAAATTCTGTAAGTAATTTTATGCATTATGCAAAGTTTACCTAGGTACTTTTATTCCGCTAAATAGGTAGCTATCCATTACAATCCGTACTTAAAAAATCTTTTTATTTTAGGAAGAGAAGAAAAATACCTGAATGTGCATTAGACGACGAAAATAATTATTCAAGTTTACCAATAATTGAAAATGATAATGAGTAAGTACCTATCTCCTTGATAACATTTCAGATTCATATAAAACAATATCTTTAAAATGTACCGGCCGCCCTAATGCACTTTAGTTTCCACATATCACTTTTTTTTTCTTCGTGGGTAGTCAAATAAAGCAACACAGTTTAAGAGAGCTCCTTTAATTTAATCAAATTTTAATAGTTAAACTTAGTAAAAGTATATAATATCAACATATTATGAGTAATTGTTGATAGTTTTACCTAACAGCACTCACAAATTCTCCTTTAAATATCATAAAAGTACATATCAATTTACTCAAACAATCAAACAATGGCGCTGTTGAAGGAAGTTAGTGAACTAAAAGATATCTTTGGCACAAGAATAGCTGAGTTCGAAAGGATCATCACTGACACTAGCACTGCACCATCTCCATCACTGGCAGAGGAATTTGCTTCCTTTAAGAAGTTTGTGCTCTCCACTCTAGGCAGCTTACAACGGCAAGTACAACTTTTGACTCTTGAGACGGACAAGTTAGATATGCAAAGCCGTACAAAGATCCTATTATTGCATGGTGTTCCGGAAAATACAAAAGAAGACCCAGTATCATCTGCTGTCCAACAGATTCAGTCCAAACTGAAGCTTGATGCCATATCGAACTCCAGCATAAGCCGCTGCCATCGCTTAGGTAGTATGAGGGAAGGTAAGCCAAGGCCACTTCTTATTAAATTTCGAAACATGGATGACAGGGAGAACGTGTGGTCCAAGAAAACCTTGCTGAAGGGTACTGGTGTGACATTGTCTGAATTCCTTACTAAGCTCCGACATCAGGCTTTTGTTGCGGCCCGACAGCGATTCGGTATATCTAGGAGCTGGACCCGTTCTGGATACGTGTTTGTATTGGGCCCCGATGGTGTCCGACACAGGATTGTCGTGGAAGCGGACGTGCAGCATATTCCCGAACTTGAAGCGTCATCTTCAACTGTTTTGCCGCCGCAAGGTGCGAGACAGGTAGCGGAGAAAGCGACAGTCAACACTAGGAAGAGGACGGTCAAAAAATAGTTTGTGCGCAAGTATCAATCTTTATAAGTGTATGTATCTAAACAATTTACGTAAATACTGCGCCATATTACTTTCAATCTACATATCAATCAATCCGTGCCTGTATGTGTTTGTGTAGTCAGCTGTGACCGGTGACGGTTGTGACTTTGACGTTTAGATTAGTGTCAGTCAATCTGTTGACGTAAGCGTTGGTGTACAGACTCTCCAAGACTTTAAATAAAAATTCTTTGACTGTTTTTTTTTTGCTTTTGATGTTTTTTTTTTTTGTATTGTTTTGCTTATGTTATGTTTACCTAGATTTTATTTCGTGCTGGTGGCATGCATTGAAATTAATTGTTTTTTTGTTTGTTTTAGTTTGAATTTAGTTTAGTTTTTAGATATATCCTTATATTTTATATATATTTATTATACCTAAGGTTTTTATATATAGATGAATACTTCACTTAATAACAAGAATGATGATTTGTTTCCTGACTTCGCTTCATGTTCTTCCACAGACTTAGACAGCTCCGGTAGTTTTCACAGTACTTCAGTTCCTCTTTATTCCCAAATAGAGTCTGAATTCTCAGGATTTCTGAATAACTTTAATATCCTACACCTTAATGCCCAGAGTATCCCTGCTCACTATTCCGATATGCTGGCATCCTTCGACTATAAGGGAATTCATGCCATTCTTATCTCTGAATCCTGGCTGAAACCCTGTCTCCCAACAACTTCATACTCTCTGCCTGGTTTTAATTTATTACGCAATGATCGTCTTGGGCGTCCAGGTGGTGGAGTAGCAATTTACCTACGTTCACATTTCCCATACAAAGTTGTGAGTGCTTCAGCACACTCCTCTGTTAATAGCGACGAAGCTGAATATCTTTTTATAGAGGTATCGCTAAGGTTTACTAAGGTTCTACTCGGTGCTATTTACAACCCTCCATCAACCCGCAACTATTTCGCTTCGTTGGAACATAAACTTGAACAATTAGTACCATTATACGAACACACGATAATCATGGGCGATTTTAATACCTGCCTGCTAAAAAGTAACAATCGTGCGCTTAAGCTTCGGTCAGTTATAAATTCGTACAATCTTAATATTTTACCTACATCAGCCACGCATCATTCCCCTAATTCTGAACCATCCCGATTTAATGATTGTCTCCTCTCTTAACCATGTTCAAAAATATGGAAAACTTGACGCTGATGCATTTTCTTTTCACGATCTCCTTTTCCTATCTTATAAGATCCGTCCCCCTAAATCTAAGCCGAGAACTCTTCTGCAAAGAAATTTTGGTGGTATAAATGTAAATCACTTACTTGATGATGCTGACAAACTGGATTGGCACGGTGTGTTAAATGCTGAAACTGTTGATTCCCAGGTGGAGTTGTTTAATCATTTGCTGACGGAGCTTTACGACCGCCATGCCCCAGTACGACCAGTCAAAATGAAGCATCTCCCTGCTCCATGGCTCACTGATGACATAAAGTCCCTCATGACGAAGCGCAATCGTGCACGTTTACGTTTTAAGAAAGAGCCTACTGAAACGAACTGTGATAGATATCGGCAACTTCGAAATCGCTGTAACACTGTGTGTAGGGACGCACAACGACGCTATATCCATAACTCTGTAACAAATCAAAACCCAGCTAAAGTCTGGAAGTTTCTTAAAACTTTAGGAGTCGGCAAAAATAAAAATCATAACCTCCCAAATTCTATCGATATTAACTCTTTGAATACTCACTTTTCTGCTTCTTGTCACATTGATGACCATGCTAAATCTAGCACATTACACCATATTTCTTCTTTGCCTGCTCCTTCTTACGAACCTTTTTCCTTCCGTCCATTTACTGAATGTGATGTTAAGAGAGCTATTACATCGATCACTTCAAATTCGGTGGGCTGTGACGGTGTCAGTCGAAAGATGATAATTATCCTACTTGACTTCCTAGTTCCTATCATCACAAATATCTTTAATAAATCCATTATCACGAATTCCTTTCCCACCCAATGGAAAGACGCACAGGTAATACCTCTCCCTAAAAAATCCTCACCCCAGTCCTTTTCCGATTTCCGTCCTATTTCTGTTTTACCTTTTTTGTCCAAAGTCCTGGAGCGTCTCATACATAACCAAATTTCTTCCTTTGTTAATAAAAATAACATTTTGAGTCCTTACCAGTCAGGCTTTCGAACTGGACACAGCACCGTAACATCTTTAGTAAAAATATCCGATGACATACGTAAGGCTAAAGAAAATTCTCACCTTACCATACTGACTTTGTTAGATTTCAGTAACGCCTTTAACAATGTGGACTTTGATATTTTGTTACAAATGATGGGTTCTCTTAACATATCTCCATCAGTAATTGACTTTTTTCAAACATACCTTAAAGGACGCCGGCAACGTATTGTCATGGATGATGCTCGTTCAACTTGGGCTCAGCTCGAAACCGGTGTCCCGCAAGGTGGCGTGTTGTCTCCTCTTCTCTTTTCAATTTTCATAAACTCGATTTCTTTCAACATATCTTCTTCCTACCACATGTATGCAGACGATTTACAGATTTATACCCACTGCACTCCAGAAAATCTGCCCGCTGCGATAGAGCGAATAAATTTTGACCTCTCACAAATTTCTCAGTGGAGTAAATCACATGGTCTAACTGTAAATCCAACAAGATCGCATGCTATAATTATTGGCAGTTCTTATATGATTAGTCGCATAAATATAAATATGGTTGATCCATTATTTTTTAATGGTGTGGGTATTAGCTACAGTGACAAAGTCACAAACTTAGGTATAATATTTGATAAAACTTTATCTTGGAAACCTCAAGTTGAGGCAGTGAGCAGGAAGATGTTTGGCATCAATAGCTCCCTTAAACGCTTGCGCAATTTTTTGCCTATATCAACCAAAATTTCTTTAGCACATTCTCTATTCCTCTCCGTTCTCGATTATGCCGATGCCAGCTACCTTGACCTAACAGAAGAACTTTTAAATAAACTTGAGCGACTCCAAAATCTTTGTATACGTTTCATATTCGGCTTACGTAAATATGATCATATCTCCGAATTCCGCACTAAGCTCGAGTGGCTCCCTATTCGCCTTCGCCGGGATACTCATATTCTTTCTTTACTGTACCGTGTGCTGTTTAATCCTGTGGTTCCGAGCTATCTCGTAGATCTATCTTGTTTCCGACATGAATATCACAACAGACAATTACGGTCCACAGAAAATTTGATGCTGAGCACTCCAATACATAAATCGCACTGCTTTAATCAATCCTTTTCCGTGAGAGCAGTGTCCTTATGGAATAAACTACCATACGAGGTAAAATCAGCCCCTTCACTAAATTCATTTAAATTTAAATTGAAGAAATATTATCTCTCTTTGCTCAAAAATTAGAAGAAGTATTCTTATATGTGTATTATTATTAGCTTGTAGGATCAAGATTTGTATTTAAACCTAGGTATTTATTTATCTATATATTTTATGTGTATGTATAATATCTATATATATATGTATTATATTATTTTTATTTGTAGTATGTTTATTGTTAAAATGTAGTTGAACTTGTGCTTTATTAGTACCTACTGATCTGTCTAGTTTTTATCTTTACTCAAATACAAGGTTGTCTGGTAGAGATCGCTTTACAGCGATAAGGCCGCCTGTTGCGCCTATCTGTATGTTTTTTCATTGTATTTTTTTTTCCCTTTTGTAATTGTGTGCAATAAAGTATAAATAAATAAAATAAATAAATAAATAGTTAGAATATCTTACGTTTATGGTAATTGGCGTTCTATACTGTTACCGAGTAATCTAAAACTGCACACATTGCGTTTCACTGATAAGTAGAACAAAAGATATGAAAATTCATGCAAATGAAAGAGATAAGTATAATTCAAATACGTTCCAATTGGATCGTATTTGAAAACGTATTTGAGTCTACAAAACGCGCGCGCTTATAACATATCTGCTTATGTTTTATAAGTATAATATTATTGCATAGTTATGAAATTGCATACCTACAGAACTTAGGAATTTTTATGTGAAATTTTTTGTGGTTACCGTGTAAAAAATAACAATAATTTCAAATTTATAGCTAAAATATGTATCTAAATGATTTACGATATGTAATTCAGTTTTGTTTTATGCAAGATAATGTTAATCTAATGAATGTTTTATTGCAGGCTAAATACGAACAATGAAGATACGTCAGTAAACGACTTGAGTTAGAAAACCATTGAATTACAGGATACCTGTCTTGATTCAACTAAAATGGTTGAAGATGTAGAGGTATGTTTATTACTACTTTTGGTTTGCAGTTATTATGGCACAAATATGTACCTTATCACATACAGTTAGTAATATACTTGTGCTTAAGTAAAAGATATCACGTAGGTACTAATATTAAGTATGTATTAGTACTTACTAAGTGGATCAGTATGCCTACCCAGTATACACGCCTACTAAGGTATTTATTTATTTATGCTTTATTCTATACCATCATACAGTATTTTGGTATACAATAAAGTTAAAGTAAGTTAAAGTTAAGAAAACAGTTATTATGTTACACAATTGGCGGTCCTATCGCTGGGAAGCGATTTCTTCCAGACAACCATAGACATAGAACCTTGTTAAATATAAAAAGGGTCTTAGGCGTAACTAACTATAAAATACCTATATCAAAACTTTACATATAAGTACTACATAAAAATATAAATAAATTGAAATTGTAACATTTATATAGTCATGCACACAAACATAAATAAAATACATTTATAAATGTTATATTTATAGGTAAATTACACAGTAATATATACAAGTCATAAAATGTCTCGATATTGGTATTGTATGTAGGTATTGTTATTAGGTAAAATATATCTAATTAGGTAGGTAGGTAGGTAGGTAATAAGCATCCTACCCAGTAGTATCTAATCACATTACCTTGGCAGATATTATACTTAGGTATAAATAAGTGCTAAGTAAGTAGGTACTAAGTAAAATATATCTATACAATGTGTAACAAAATGGAGAGATAAAACTTTAGGGTTAGCTTCTATACCATACGTAGAATGTACAGTAAAAGAATTAGCATGATCAGTGCTGGTATAGACTTTCATACAATTTTTTTAAATTATTTTACAATAAAATATTTTGACAACCCTAGTCAACCTAACAGGCTAAAAATAGACTTGCGCCGCAATCGGTGACCTTATGACCTTTCCCGCACCGGCTGAATAGCGAGCGATACGCCGCCGCGCCGCGGCCGCCCACTGCGAGTAGCGCGGATATCAGCGCAGCTGATTGTTACTTACCTATCGTTTGGCACATTGAATGACACAATTTTTATCACACTACCTAGCTAATGAAAACAAATAAAACAACATGTTAGTACAACTTTCAAGTTTCTATTTATTAATAATAAACGGATTGCCCGGAAGAAATCGGGTTGCCTGAAAGAAATCGCTTAAAGCTTTTTAAATCGCTTAAATATTGTGTACATAATTATTTCTATGTTTAATGGCAATAAAGAGTGTTTGTTATAATTATTACAACTTAAATTTGTTATATCTGAAAAACTCTTATGGCAAGTATCGCACTTATTTCAATCGACATTCAGTTCACTTTGCGTATAAACACTCACAACTGTATCTAGGGTTTCCCTTACACTTGACCAGAATTACAAAAACGGCTCACAATTTCTGCCTTCTTTTTCAATACACACACATCCACATGTCGTTTGTGCCACCGACAAAAGCCTAACCGAGGAGGTCACAAATCCGCTGGTATCAGCTCTTGCGTCCATCGGGAATGATAAGGATGTTGGCCATCATCACTAAGCGTGCGCCATATCACCATGTGATTGACATCCAAAAGAGCGCCGACTCTTCGAGTGCTGCTCCTCGGATCCTCCTCGAAATGATCCAAGACTTGCTCTTCTAAGTTCTCGGAACGCGAAGGAGGCCGCGCTGGGTTTCGCGTGAAAAGAACCGGCGCGCTGAGCCGCAGACTCATGCTTCGAAACACGCCACAGCCGGGTAAGTGGCGCTGTTCAGCTGCCGGCCTGCACTCCACAAACCGCTGCCTGCAAAGCCTACGAGCTTCGTAGATGCTGTGGTTACTAGCGGCTCAAACATACAGAATCATATCGTAACATTTGTTGTTTGAATACACATGTCGTCGTGCATTACCTCCAATACTTTCAAGTCGAGAAATTTTAAGAAAACTTCGAATAAAATAGCGATAGCAACTGACGTGCACACTTCACAACGGACATGAAAGCACTGAAATAAATTTCTATTAATTTTACTAATAACCGAACCAAACAGTTCTCTAGTACCTAATTTTTTTAGGGTTCTTCCGTATAGCGATATCATAAACAAAATCTTAGTACCCAATTTATTTCATAATACAGTGAAATGGCTTCATTATATTATGTTTTTGTATTGTTAAGTTATTCTGTTACAAATACTATTTATTTTTCAATCGTGAAATCACTTAAATAGTTTTTAAGTTGTTTGTTCAATATCAAAATGTTAAAAACTGTTAAGTATTTGTTAATTTACGTAACTTATTTTTACGCTTCACACATTTTAAATAAAGAAATTAATCCATTTTGTTTCTCAAGAAAGAGAATAATAATAAAAGATAAAGATTCCTCATAAAAAAATAAAGTTTTAGGACAGGTGTACTTAGGATATTTTCCCTATAGCAATTGAAAATAATTTCAGCTGTCTGAAACAAACGCAACTAAAAACAATACTTAGTTAGTCATCAGTAATTTAACTTTTTTAAATAAAAAATTTTGTTGAGTTGAGAATTTGTTCATAATAAATATTGAACGGAACAACCTTTAGTTTGGCTTGGAAGCGGCGCGGCGGCGGCGCGGCGGCGGCGCGGCGGTAAATCTCAAAGGGTATAATTCCGAAAGGCGCAAGTTCGGGACGAGACGCCGAAAGAAGTCCCGCGATTTGAGCGATAATACACCTTGTGTGTATGTTATAAGAGCTATGCACGGGTTATCTTTTATGAAAACGACTTTACTTAGTTGCTAATTTTATTAATTTAAAGCTTTGTTGTCGTATGTATTGATAGTTATAAGTATGTGAGAATACAAGAAGTACAAGAAGCTGTAAGTATTGTATCATAGTTTGAGGTTTACAAAATCATAGGTATTTACCGAATATGTTTCCTATTATAATTCTTAGAAAGTTTGAATGTAAGAGAGAGAGGATATTTCTTCGTTTTTTATTAGAATTATGGGTAAGTTTGATTGTCTATTTGAGTCTCTCTTCATTAGGTATAAGTTGCGACTTGACGCCGTGCGAAAGAATTTCCACGTAATACCTACCGATAGATTTGTAATAATTTCATATTAGTTTCTTGCAATAGCGTATTTCTAAAGAAATGTGATTTTTGTATGACAAGTTTGATATCATAGTTTATTGAGAGTACCTAAATTAATGTTTTGTTTTACGTTTCTCTTAAATTGATGATTACTTATGCTTAATTTGATAACATTTTTGATTTTAGTCGTAAATGTATTTCGATCATGTATGTTGTTAAGTATTAGAAATAGAAGGCTACCGAGCCTCAGCATCCGTTCATAACCACAAACAGTGCGACTAAGAATAAGTTTTAAACATTTTTATAATACGTAACACTTAAACGTGAGAGCCCGGGAGTAGCAAGCGAGCGATCCGCGGCAGACAAAGGGCATCGAACTTGCTATTTCATAGACTATAAAAATTATGCAGAATGCTGGATTACTTAAAATTTATTTCAAGCTTTATTGTATGGTGGTGATGATAGTTGTAAGTGTGTGAGAATAAACAAGAAGTTAAATATCCTTGTCAGTGATGCATCATAGTTTAAGATTAAGAAAATATATTCTCACGGATAGTTAAAATTAACGTGTTGTCGGTTCGAACGTGCAAATCTATTATTTCAGTAGAATTTTAAATTGGTAAACCGCGTGATAAACGCACATATTGGTGAAAAGGTAGTTTTAAAAATATTCTGCACTTAGATACTACCGAAAAAAACATTCCCGAGACGTTGTTGTCGTCTAATTTAGTAGGCACAAATTACACTTTGTAGTATCTCTCTTGGTTACTTATCGCTTTATTTTAACGCCATCTGTTATCGAATAGATTCTATCAAAAGGTAACAGCTGTTTTTAGGGTTGACACTTAGATATTTTGATCTAAACTTAGAACTTGTTTTCCGAACCAACCGTAAGGATTACAAGTTTATGTTACTGTTACTTATAAACTACACCACCAAACATACAATCCCCTTAAGTATTATCTCTTCATTATGTTACACGTTGTATAGGTACTAATGCCTACCTAGCATAAATGCCTACTAAGGAATTGGTATTAGACGAAAGATATCTAGGTAGGTATTAGCATTAAGTAGATCAGTAGGCACTATAAGGCCTACCCAGTATAATCTAATCACATTACCTTGTCAGGTATTATACTTAGGTATAAATAAGTGCTAAGTAAGTAGGTACTAAGTAAAATATATCTATGTAGGTACGTAAGTAAGTAAGTGTAAGTAAGTGCTAAGTAGGTAGGTACATATTTATGCTTAAGTAAAAGATATAAAAGTAGGTATTAGCATTCAGTAGATCAATAGGTACTATAACGCCTACCCAGTACAATCTAATCACATTACCTTGGCAGGTATCGTAATTAGGTATAAATAAGTGCTAAGTAGGTAGGTACATATTTATGCTTAAGTAAAAGATATAAAAGTAGGTATTAGCATTTAGTAGACCAATAGGTACTATAACGCCTACCCAGTACAATCTAATCACATTACCTTGGCAGGTATTATACTTAGGTATAAGTAAGTGCTAAGTCGGAAGGTACTAAGTAAAATATATCTATGTAGGTACTAATGCCTACCTAGCATACAAGCCTACTAAGGAATTGTTATTAGACAAAATATATCTAAGTGGGTATTAGCATTAAGTAGATCAGTAGGTACTAATGCCTTCCCAATATACACGCCTACTAAGGAATTGTTATTAGACAAAAGATATCTAAGTGGGTAATAGCATTAAGCCGACCAGTAGGTACTTTAACATCTACCCAGTATAATCTAATCACATTACCTTGGCAGGTATTGTAATTAGGTATAAATAATTGCTAAGTAAGTACTTATACTAAGTAGGTATTACGAGTAGTACTAAGTAGATGAGTATGCCTACCCAGTATACACGCCTACTAAAGTATTTATTTTTTTATGCTTTATTGTATACTAAAATAAATAATAATAATAGATATAGATTAATACCTATTTATCTATGTGTATTATCATGAGCCTTTAACATAACATAACATCACGCCTTGTTTTCCCAAAGGGTTGGGCAGAAGTGTACCTACAATACACTCACATATCACGACTTATTTTGAATCATACATAACGCTATATAACTGATGTATTGACTTATACATAGTTTTCTTTTTTGCAGTTACAAATATCTTGTGAGGCTGAAAAAGACAATAATGAAAAAATTGTAAGAAGAAGAATAATTGACGTCAGCCACTTCTTTTCGGAATTAATAAAAAATTCAAATCATGGTCCATTAGGTTGCAGCGTTACCGAACTACAACTTATCGGAGAAACACAAAATGGCTTAGAGTCGAAATTTTCGTTTAAATGTCAGTTGTGCAACCAGAAATTTATAAAAGAAAATGATAATTGTAGTGAAAATTATTTATCTCTAAATAAATGTACAGTCGCAGGTACGATTGCAATAGGCGCGGGAAATTCGCAACTTAACGAGCTTTTGTCGTCAATGAATCTTCCTTCTTTGTCCGAAAAAATATATGCAACATACCATGATATCATTAGCGAAAAATGGGAAAGTTTTCCAAAGAATCGATGAAACATGCTGCAGAAAAGGAAAGAGAGTTTGCACTTGCCAATAACAAAGTTAATAGAGATGGCTCAGCCATTATTGACGTAGTTGCAGATGGCTGCTGGAGTAAACGAAGTTATAAAAAAAATTATAATGCTCTATCGGGAGCCGCGGCTATAATTGGCAAACATACCGGAAAAATATTATTTTTAGGTGTGAAAAATAAATACTGCTGAATTTGCGCTCACGCGGAACCAAATAAGGAACCAGCAGTTCATAAATGTTTTCAAAATTATGACGGCCCTTCTTCAAATATGGAAAGTGAGATTATAGTAGAAGGCTTCAAGGAATCCGTAAACATGTATTCCCTAATTTACGGTAAACTAATTTCTGATGGTGACTCAAGTACATATGCAAAAATTTTAGAAGCTCGCCCGTATCCTGATATAACCGTCGAAAAAATCGAATGCCGCAATCATGTGCTTCGTAATTTTTGTAAAAAGTTACAAGCACTGAGCACGGATACTAGATATATTATTAAATATAGAAAATTTATCTCAAAATCAGTTATTTTAAAAACAAGAGCAGTCATTTTTAAAGCTATAAAAAAACACAAAATAAATTCAGACGTACAGCTTTTATTTGAGGACATTATGATTAGTCATCTTCATGGCTTTGGTGACCATACTAAATGTCGTGCATATTTTTGCGATAAAATTGGAACAAATAACCTACCAAATGATTTAATGTTGAATGCACTATGGCAAAAAATAAATCTCGTTGTTCAAAACGTTGCTGGTCATGCTCGCAGTCTTATAAATGACGTTGATAGTAATGTAGTGGAACGATACCATAGTGTAGTGGCAAAATTGGTAGGCGGCAAAAGAGTAAATTTTTCTAAGAAAAATTCTTATCAAGCGAGATGCCACGCTTCTGCTGTTAAATTAAATGAAAAAAAAAAAACGATTTCTCGATTGTACAAATTAATTAATATGAGTAAAAGTCCTGAGGGTAAATTAAAACGGTTAGAAAATAGACGCATTCATAAAAATGAAAAAATCAAATTCAATAGGAAACCAAAAAATAGAATTACATTTCAGAACAAAAAATCCAAACAAGATAAAAATTATGGTCAAGATTGTCTTAAACCCGATTTGGATGTTGAAATGCTAAGTTCTTTAAAAGATAATTTTCTCAAAAATTTGAATAAAACATCAGAGGAAAGGATAAGTATTGAAAGAAAAACCATTTTACAAGGTGAATGCAGCGAGTCGTTAGAATTGCGCAGGTCATTATTAACTGCATCAAACTTTGGTAAAATAATAACACGACGCAATTACACCAGCTGTCACAATTTTGTTAAAAATCTTTTATATAAAAATAATATAGACCACGTTTCATCTATAAGTCATGGAAAAGAAAATGAAAAAGTTGCCATTAACCAATTAGAAGTCCAAGAAAATATTAAAATAGAACCCTGTGGTTTATTTTTAGATGCTGGAATACCGTTCTTAGGTGCTACACCAGATGGTATTTGCGGTAGCGATACGATTGTAGAAATAAAATGTCCTTTTACAGCTTTTAAATTAGGTTTAGACGAAGCTATTAAAAAAAGAAAAATAACCTTTTGGAAATCAACCTCAAACGGCCTTGAAATAAACAAGAACCATCATTGGTACTACCAGATCCAGGGGCAATTGCATATAACGCAACGATCAAAATGTTTATTTGCAATGTGGTAAAGCGAAAAAAAAGAAATTAAAACGGAAATCATACTAAGAGATGAAAAAATGGAAGAAAAGCTAAAGTCATTTTATCTAGATTGCATTCTTCCAGAACTTATAGATCCCCGCTACCCTAGAGGTATGCCTATACGAAACCCTTCGTATATTGAAAATGCCATAATAAAAAAAAAGAAAAATCCAAAGAAAATATTAAACCAATAGTAAATAATATTGAAGAAATCGAGGAAACAGAATCAGACACTAGTAGAGAAAGAGAAGAACTACATATTTTGCGCGATGTTAATATACTTACATGTAGTAAGTATTTAAATTTCCAGGATATGTAATGTTTCCATGTCAGTGATAATCAGTTTTACATGTTTACTTTTTTATATGTGAGTTAACCCGCGTTTGACCACAATCTCACCTGATGTTAAGTGACGATGAGGTCGAAGATGAAAGCTCACGGGCTTAGGAAAGAACAGTAATAATAAATAATACCTAATGTAAATTAAAATAATATATTTTTGAAAATTGTACATTCGACCTTCGGAAAATATATATATAAAGAAAGTATATATTGAATAAAAACCATCGTCTTTTTTTTGTTTAACCCTATCAATCAGTTGGACAAGGATGATGTCTGCCTTAGTAACAAGAAGGCGTAAGTAATAAGCCGAGATTGAACTGAAGAGAGAATTGACTGAACTTGTACCTACTCGTTATTTAGATTTTAGAGGGATATGTAAGCTAGAAATAGATTTTAAAAATAATTTGTATACAGGGCTAAGGTCAAATTAAATATTCTAGTGAAACACCGCTAACTCACTTTCAATCTAAAAGTATACGCCGCACAAAGTTTTTGTATACTTAGAAAATCATAAATATTTGTTTTAGAATAAAAACGGAATGAATTCATGGACCCATGTAACCACTAAATTTATTTTAAAAATGAATGTTACCAATTAACTTTTTAATTTTTTTATTGAATGCCGTGTCTTTGCATTCTAAGGTCTGTGATTTTTACTTATTTTCGTAAGATGTGCGCCAGTTAGTAGTATACCAGTTAGTATTTAACGAAGTATTGGAGAGGTGGGGTGCGGGAAAGAGGGAACGAATGCTCAAGGTTATTTGCTCGGGGTAACGCCTTAAAGTCCAACGCATAGAGTTCATACTCTATTGAGAAATTTTGACATTTTGTGGTAGGTTGAGGTGCTGGCGTCAGTACCATCTTTCATTTTATTACTTTTATTAGAATATTTGATTGTATCTCTAAATTTTTTGAATAAATCAGAACAAAACAAATACGACTCTATTTCTACAATGTTAAAGATTGCTTTTCTTTGTTACTTTAAGATTCCGTGTGACCCGAATCGAGTCGTTTCCCGCGAATTTCCGACGCGACGGGACGCGCGAACGATTGAAACATATCATATATACAACGTGTAACAAAATGGAGAGATAAAACTTAAAGGTTAGCTTCTATACCGTACGTAGAATATACAGTGAAAGAATAAGCATGATCAGTGCTGGTATAGACTTTCATAGAAATTTATTTAAGTATTTTACCACAAAAAAATTGGACAACCCTAATCAACCTAATAAGCTAAAACAATGGCTTGGACCGCCCCGGCTGAATAGCGAGCGATACGCCCCGCCCACCGCGAGTAGCGCGGCTACCAGCCGGACAAGATAAATATTACCGAATGTCTGTACCCTATCAGGTTAGCTAACATGAGCATCTTAACAATTACTTCGACGACCGGCTGGTGTAGAGGTAACGTACATTTCCTTCTATGCCAGTGGTCCTGGGTTCGAATACCGGCGGCGACGGATATTCGTGTGATGAACACAGATATTAGTCGTCAAGTCATGGACGTTTATATGTTTATTTAAGTTTATTTTCTAAAAAAAAAAAAATTTAATCAATATGTATGTTTATATATTTCTTAAGTATATCAGTTAACTAATATCCATAACACAAGTTCTTTAAGAAACTTAATTTGGGCTAGATAATGTTGTGTGAGTGTCAGAAATATTTATATTTATTTTATTTATTTACTTGATTTGATACAATGATTAAGCCCACAGAACTAAGTCTGCCATATTCTAAGAAAATATCCATATAAAGGACCGATTTTTCGTCGCATGCTAGCCCAGCAGCTGATTGTAACTTACCTATCGCTTAGAACATAGAATGACACACAGTATTCATTCTATGAATATCACAGTAGCTAATGAAAACAAATAAAACAACATGTTAGTATAACTTTCAAGTAACTATTTATTAATAATAAATCGGGTTGCCTGGAAGAAATCGCCTAAAGCGATGAGGCCGCCCAAATTGTCATTTACTTATTTTTAATATTTCTAGGTTAAATGACAATGAAGAGCGTTTATTATAATTATGACAACTTAAATTTGTAACATCTGACAAACTCTTATGGTAAGACGCTAATCGCACTTATTTCAATCGACATATTCCGTTCACTTTGAGTAAAAACTCTCACAACTGTATACCTATGGTTTCCCATACACTTGGCCAGAATTACAAAAACGGCTCAAAATGTCTGCCTTCTTTTTCAATACACAGGGCGGTCCTCCGTAATAATGATGCCCTGGTGTTTTGCAACATCGCTGGAGCTATTGAAGCACATGCGATATTTATCCTTTCCACCATTTCTTCGGGAGTATTGCACTCTTTTGCACACACAAAACTTTTCACGTATCCCCACAAAAAAAAGTCTAGCTGAGTAAGATCCGGAGAGCTCGCTGGCCAAGGCACCGGGCCGCCTTTGCCAATCCATCCGTCGGGATACATATTATTTAGATAATTTCGAACGCGACGATCATAGTGGGCGGGAGCTCCATCGTGCTGGTATACCACACTCACATATTTTCATTTACTGGCAGCTTTCTTAAACCTTCTTCGACGTCATCATTTAAAAAACGCAAATAAATTTCTCCGTTCAGGCCTGGTGGAAGAAACTTCGGCCGAATGATCCGGTCACTAATGATGGCAGCCCACTGGTGCTGGAAATTGCTCTCGCTGGCAGCATGCGGGTTCTCATGAGCCTACAAGTGTTCATTGTGCAAGTTGTGCACCCCGCTCCTGGTTTACCAGGACGAACGTTGTGATGTGGACGGACGAACCGTCTTTTAAGACGCTTCGTCCGTCCACATCACTTTTTTTGCGAAGTGTACATCAACATCCACGCGACTTCTGTACCACCGACAAAAGTCTAACCAAGCTAACAAATCCGCTGGTATCAACTCTTGCGTCCGTCGGAAGTGATAAGGATGTTGGCCATCATCACGAAGTGTGCACCATATCACCATATGATTGACCTCCAAAAGAGCGCCGACTCGTCGAGTGCTGCTCCTCGGATCCTCCTCGAAGTGATCTATGACTTGCTCTTCTAAGTTCTCGCAATGCGCGGGTGGTCGCCCCACGCTGGGTTCCGCGTGAAAAGAACCGGTACGCTGCAGCCGCAGACCCATGCTTCGAAACACGCCAAAGCCGGGTAAGTGGCGCTGTTCAGCTGCCGCCTGCCCTCCACAAACCGCTGCCTGTAAAGCCTTCGAGCTTCACTGATGCTGTGGTTCCTAGCGGCTCCAACACACAGTATCATATCGTTATATTCGTTATTCGAATACACATGTCGTCGTGTATTACCTCCAAAACTTTCCCCCCATGGAGTCAGCACTTCCCACGACCGCCGGCAAGCAGTTTCCCGGAATACCCTGCGAACTGTGGGATTGCTTCAATTCCGATTAATTTTAATGTTTAGTTTGTACTTTCAATGTTAGTGATAATTTTGTATTTTGAATATTGTTTTAGTCTCGTCTGAGTTTTGATCGATTAGAGTTTACTTGTAATAAAATTATATTTTTTTTAAAAGACAACCTCCGGCCGTCTATACATAACTGGCGCAGTCGGTAGGATCGCGGCACTTCAGTTTAAAATCAATCGGAGTGATCGGTATTAATCGATAAACCGCGATATTTTAAAGAACTTTGGTGGATACCGGAGGAGTCCTTAATTTCGGGAGTTTGGAGAAAAGAACACCCGAGACCAGCGAGACCCGACGGGAGAGGCAAGGATAACAAGGTAAGGTGAACTTAGTAACTTCCGAGTTTCCTTCCATATTTCCTGTCGTTTCATGTAATAAGTAAATATATAATATTAAATAGTTAATATATAAATATACATACACTATTATATACTTATACGTTTATTATAGTTAGTTGTGTTCGGTCTAATAGCTATCTTTGAGACATATTAATAGTGTGCATATTAGTTTATTATTTAATAACCTAGTGTTAGATTAGTGAGTCAACGAGATGGCGTTATCATCATGTGATGCAAACTTTAGAATAATAGCCGATTTAATGCCTAGATACGATGGCAATCCTAAAACACTTAACTTTTACATTAAGGAAGTGGATACGATTATATCTCTGTTATCGCGCGAGGATGCTAAGCGCCCCGCATTAATTTGTTTAATCAAGAGCCGCCTCAGTGGCCCAGCCATAGATAGTATAGCTTTTGAAGAGAGGCTTGATTCATGGGAGATAATCAGAGCCGCTCTTATGAAAAGGTTAGTTGAACCTCGCAATGAGATTCAGCTAATGCAAGAACTAACTCGTATGCGCCGTAATAAAGGTGAAGACGCCGAATCCTTTGGCAGGAGACTTAGAGAAATGCTAGATACGTTACATTCTGTTGGCATGCATTCTGATAAATCCTATTATGAAAATATGGCAATAGAACAATACACTAATCAATTAGATTTTAATGTATCTATAGGTGTGCGCATCGCTCACCCAGTTACTCTTGAACTCGCAATTATAGCAGCTAGACAAGAGGAAGCTAGGATCGCATACAATAGAAACATGCCTAACTCTTTTGTGCCTTCCACTACGCCATTAACCAGACCAAAGGAGTCACCAAAACCTCATAATAATTATAACCCAGTACTACGACCGATGTTCCCGATTATGCAGACACCCGTGGTAAGTCCTACTCCATTCCAGCCACAGCCAAATAATATGACACCAGAGCAGAGACAGCTGTGGGTGAATTCAATGCTACCCTGGAAGAATCGCATAGTACAACCAGCTAGATTTACACCGCCAAACTCAGGTAATTTTAGAGGTTCTGGAAATTTCCGTCACAATATGCTTAGGCAGCCAAACGTGCCACAACAACAGCATAACCCACCGCAAAAGGTATCGGATGTCACAATGCGATCAGTGTATAAGCCGACGCCGCAATTTGCATTCGAGGAATTGTTTTACTCACCGAATGACCAATTTTCGACAAATAATAACCAGTCGTATTTTTACAGTGATCCAACTTGCTACAGTACGGTGAACCAAACTGATTTCCAGCATGAAAATGCATTGTACGAGAATGCAGAGCAGTGTAGCAGTGTAGGTAAGTGCCGAAAACTCGGATTTTCCATTGGACGAGAGCATAGAAAACCATACCTAGTAAAACTTAATAATCACGATAAAGACCATTTGCCTTATATCGAGCTTCCTGAATTAAATGGTCAATTCTTAATCGATACTGGTGCTTCTCGCTCAATGATTTCTCCAAGTGTTATTTTAGGAACTGTTTTTGAAAATTTTGTCGCACTTGAACCTTTTGAAGTTAAGACTGCACATGCATGTACACGCCACAACCATGTAGCACCAGTGTTTAATACAGACACAGTTCATAAATTTTTAATTTTTGATTTCGATACCAAATACGAGGGTGGATTGAAAAGTTCGCGGCCTAGTCAAGAAAACAGAATAAAGTACATACAAAAATATTTTTATTTTTCGACGTAATCTCCATTTAGCTCTATGCACTTCTTCCATCTGCTTTCCAGAGTTCCATACCTGTTTTAAAAAAAGATTCCTCAAGGTCTTCAAAATACAGGTTAACAGCGGCTTCGACCTCTTCATTCGTTAAAAATTTCTGCCCACCGAGGTGTTTTTTCAGGTTTGGAAACAGATGAAAGTCCGAAGGTGCCAAATCAGGAGAATAAGCTGGATGTGGCAACAATTCGAAACCACAATCACGAATTTGAGCCATAGACTCGACAGACGTGTGGACTCGGGCCTTGTCCTGGTGAAACAACACTTTCTTTCTCAGTTATCCTGGGCGTTTCTGTTTAATTTCTTCACGTAAACGGCGCAGAAGGGTGCTATAGTACGCAGAGTTTATTGTTTCGCCTTTTGGAAGGTAGTCCACCATAATGACACCCTTAGCATCCCAAAAAACCGATGCCATCACCTTGCCAGCCGACAGAATTGCCAAAGAAAACCTTGTGGATCAGCCTCGAACATCTCCAAACAGTCGCGAGAAATCGTGAGTCGAATTCGCTTTTGCTCTACTGAAAGCAATCTGGGGACCCACCTAGCCGAAACCTTAGAAAAGCCGAGTTCATAAAAAAAAAAAATCTACACACTTGTAGTGCACATATACCTATTCGTTTTGACTATCTCATACAGAAAATCAGAGTTGATCCTAGATGCTCTAAACTTATCACTCTTAAAACTAAGTACGCTGATGGTACATATGTTCATGATGACTATTGTTGGGCTAACGGAATAAAATCTCCGTCTGCCCTTATAACAGTTAAAAACCGATTGTTTAAAACGTGTGTTATTAATTATACTGATAGTAAGCACATAATTTCAAATAATTATTAATAATTAATTAAGCACATAATTTAAAACGTGTGTTATTAATTATACTGATAGTAAGCACATAATTTCTAACAATACTTATATTATTCTAGAACCGTTTGACCAGACTATTGAACAGTGCTCTCTTAATAATACGCAAGCGGATTGTATGGATATCGATAAAGAATTAGTTAATAATTTAAAAAAGGTTAGAATCGATCATTTAAATGAAGAAGAAAAGAGAGAGATTACTAAATTATGTTATCAATATCGTGATTTATTCTATTCTGAAAATATACCTCTTGCCTTTACACATGCCGTAAAACACGAACTTCGTTTGAAGGATGACACCCCAGTGTTTGTTAGGAGTTATAGGCAGGAGTTATAACAACGTCGGGAAATTAAAACCCAAGTATATAAATTGTTAAAGCAAGGTATCATTAGAGAGAGTGTTTCCCCATGGTCATGCCCGGTACATATCGTCCCAAAAAAACCTGATGCCTCAGGGACAGTAAAGTGGAGGCTAGTTATCGATTATCGGCGGTTAAATGATAGAATAACCGAAGATAAATACCCTTTACCCAACATCCATGATATATTAGATAGATTAGGAAGAGCCCAATATTTTACAACGCTAGATTTGGCTAGCGGTTACCATCAGGTGGAAAAACCCGCATTTACTACTGAGAGGGGACACTATAAATTTCTTCGTATGCATTTTGGCCTAAAAAACGCACCCAGTACGTTTCAGAGGCTGATGGATCACACACTCAGGGGTATTGTCAACGTATTCACCTATTTAGATGACGTCATCATAGTTTCCACCTCATTACAGGAGCACATTATAAAAATTAAACAAGTATTCGATAGATTTAGGACTCATAATTTGAAAATACAGCTAGATAAATCAGAATTCTTGCAAAAACATGTTAATTTCTTGGGTCATGAACTTACAGATTAAGGTTTAAAACCCAATAAAGATAAAATTAAGGCAGTTTCAAATTACCCGTTACCTAAAAATATACAAAAGGACATCAAAGCCTTCCTAGGTCTTGTAGGGTACTATCGTAAGTTCATCAAAGACTTTGCCAAATTAACAAAGCCAATGACAGCTTGCTTGAAAAAACACGCTTCAGTAGTTCATTCTCCAGAATTTTCAGAATCATTTAATAAGTGTAAAGAAATACTTACGAACGCACCCATTCTGCAATATCCCGATTTCGACCAACCATTTGTTCTTACTACAGACGCCTCAGATGTAGCTATTGGCGCTGTTTTATCACAGGGTCACATAGGTTCAGATAAGCCCATAGCTTACGCTTCGCGTACGCTATCAGATACAGTATCTAGGTATTCAACGATAGAAAAGGAACTGCTAGCTATCGTTTGTGCCGTTAAATACTTTAGGCCTTATTTGTACGGCAGAAAGTTCTCTATCTACACGGAACACCGACCATTAATGTGGCTTATGTCTTTAAAGGATCGCAACTCTAAACTCACCAGATGGAGACTCAAACTTGCTGAGTACGACTATAAAATTATATATAAAAATGGTCATCAAAACACTAACGCAGACTAAGATAATATCCCTATCCCTAGCCCTAGCCCTATCACGTGCTAAGATAATAGTATCGAATCTCTTGCAGTAAATATAGATGAGTGTGCGGAAAGTGATATATTAGATCAGGTACTTGATATGGTCGAAGAACAACAAAGTAATCAACTTAACAACCCAGATAATGTTCAGATTAACCCTAGTGTAGAACCACCCCCTTTAATTCCTGAAAACGAGTCAGATTCTATGAGTATTGTATCGACCGCTACTAACCAATTAGTTTCAACTAATTATACGCAACCGGATAATGAAAATAGGGGAATACCGATAGTTGCTGATGCAATAGACAGGCAATTAAAACAGTTTCACATAAGATCAACCCCAGGCAACGTTTATAGAGTAGAAAATAGATCAACTAATTCTCGTAACGTAATTAAAGATGTATTTATCCGAATTAATAATACCGAAACCGAAATTATAAAATTTTTAAAGGAACACACCACAGCTGATCAATGACAGAGGTCCAAAGCTCATAAAGTGTACATCTCGAGTTACTCTTGTGGAAAATAAAACGGAACAAGATGAACTCATTAAAAAACATCACGTAGGTAAAACCACCCATCGTGGTATTCAGGAAACCTATAAGCAGCTTCACAGAAACTACCATTGGCCTAACATGCTGCTTAGTATTCAAAAATTCGTTAATGCCTGTGACACCTGCTTAAGAGCAAAATACGAACGTAATCCCCTTAGACCTACACTGGCTATTACAGAAACGCCAACAAAACCGTGGCAACATCTATTCATCGATTTGTACTCAACAGGAGGCGCTACGTTCCTAACATTAGTCGATAACTTTTCAAAATACGCCCAGGCGATGCCGCTAACAGCTTGTAGTAGTGTGCACGTTGCAGAAGCTTTATTACAGGTATTTGCATCCCTAGGCTTACCTCTGAGACTAACAACCGGTTCAGATACTAAGTTCGATAATGACGTAATTAAAGAGATATGTGCATTACACGATATTAACATACACTTTACAACACCGTACAACCCTAACTCAAACTCACCAGTTGAACGATTCCACTCTACAATAGGCGAGATAATAAGAATACAAAGATGACTAACACAGAATATTGTTTTAGTATCGTCTGAGCTTTGATCGATTAAAGTTTACTTGTAATAAAATTATATTTTTTTAAAAGACAACCTCCGGCCGTCTATACATAACTCAAGTCGAGACATTTTAAGAAAACTTCGAAAAAAATAGCGATAGCAACTAACGTACACATTTGAAGACGGACACAAAAGCACTGAAATTAGACATGTGTAGTTCAATTAAACTAATTCAGCTGCGTTTAGTACCTATCATATCTTTAGTTCGCCGCTCACGACTCTCTGCGATCACCGAGCCATTCTATCTATTAAAATTTGAGCTTTAACCAATCGCATTAGGGGTCAATTTGATACACATAAAAAGTGTACTTACTTTAAAAAACATAAGAAGTTGAGCTTTAACTTCAGAAGAACAAACATATGGAAGTGAATTAAAAAATCTATTTGATATAGGACGACAAAATAGTTATGTCTCTTTCTCGCACGAATATTCTTGCGTATGAAAATCTGTGTTTTCGGATAAACACTCTGTTTTTCAGTACCGTCGTCAATATTTTCAATGTACTTTTGTTGCCGAATGACGCCATTTTAGTATCCCGTGTTGTTTACTTGTGGAAGTGCCGTCGAGAGGTTTTTGTTATCGATATCGATTACGATCACGGTCATGATGCGCGCGGTGTTGTTTGGTCACCGGTTAGCCTGTATATGGATTTATGAATCGAATGTTATGTCAATAATTAGTTGTTTAGTTCAGTCGTTATCAGTAAAATTTCAGCCTAGTACATTTGATAATTAATGAGATAATACGATTAAAGTCATTCGGAAGTGAATGACTATGTTAACCCGACCAGTTAAGGTTGTTACAAAACAGCGAAAACTTGTATTGGTTTCTCCGGCAGGTTTAAGAAACAACTTATAGATAATTATCGACATTAAAAAATATCGAAACATCCATCCCTAATCCGCCATGTTTGTTACCCGATTTGTTTACGTAGGTATACAACAAAAGTACATGCTTAGGGCAGTTCCATAGGTTTGTTCTTCAGAGGCTTTAACCCATTTAGACCTACCGTACCGTATATGGTACGGTACCTAGCTTTGTAAAAGTATTGTGACGTACATGTGGGTACTATAATATTTTTTTCAATCATTATTATGAGCTTAGAGTGTCAATATTATGTAATTTATATTACAAATAGGTTGTGCGCAAGTAATTGTGTTATTTTTAGTGATATTCTCTAGCAGAGCCGTAAGAAAGTATTTAAAATGTCTTCAATAATGTAAGTTGGACTTTTTTACTATGAAATGAACAAATTTTTACATTCTTTATAAAGTTTATAAAGTTAAGTTAGTTTGCCGAAGATTACCATTGTTATAGATTTTCAATCCACAATTAGGTGTAACGTATATGGTACAGTTGGTTTATCTGTTGGAAAAATATCACGTTAGCTATACTCATTTAATTTTTTATTGTCTTAGGCCATTGACGCTTCAAGTTATTGCTACGATTCCCAAGGAAGATTCTTCTTACCGCCAGGTGCAAGGTCTTGAATGTTTTTTATTTCCACCTGACATAACTAATGACGAACACACGAAAGAAGATTTTGATGAAATTCATAAATAATTTGCTACAGGGCTGAAGGGTTTACTTCGAGCCCCAGCGGATATTGCTACTTTGGTCGAGACAAAAGATCCCAGTCACTCTCAGAAACCGTTGCAAAAATACGTCAAAAAATATAATAGCAGAAAGCGAGGCCTAGAACCTAGACCTAACAGGCAACCTATGTATCAAGTTCCTATTGAAAGAAATCCTCTTAAAATGGTACATGCCTTTCAATAAGGAAACAAAAGCAAGGGGAGAATTTTTCGATTTTGGCTTATTTAATGGTTTTATTATTGTGGCAAGTGGCGTGACAATAGCATCGTGTTACCGAACCAGCGCTCGTGGAAAAAATGGTATATACCTCTGACGCTCCACTGTGCTGATATTTTTGTGCAAAATGCTTGGTTTTACATACATAATATCAGAGAACTTGCTGAGTTTTTGACATCGTATTGACTATTCATTAATTAAAAATAAGAAATAGCGTGAAAAATTAAGTCCTAGTCGACCATCGTCACTCATTACATCAGATTCTCGATATGATAAAAAGGCAAAGAACACTATGTTACTAAGCAAGAAAAGGGAACCAGGTGTGGAAAATGTCAATATTAGGGTCCTTGTAGATTGTTTTATTAATATCACAAAAATGTTAATATATGTATTCATATATTAACATTTTTGTAGTCATTCCGATAAACTTTTTTACTGCTTCAGATTATTCCTAGAGCTTAAATTTGTCATTTGCGGGCTGTTTTCAATATTTTTTATTTTTGTTTTAATTATTTTTGTTGATTTTTCTTGCTGTATTGTGTTATTGCTGGAGCTTTTTGTCAGTTGTGGGTTGTTTTTAAAAGCATATATTTTAATTTTATTTAAAATGGTTCATTTCTGTTATTTTATTTTAATTTTTCTATTGTTGACATTTACCAGTTGTGGATTGCCTGTCAATTTTGATCGTTCAGTTTCAAATAATAAGTTTTATAGTGATTATTTTTACAATGCATAACATAATGGTCTACTACCAAAATGTCCGTGGCCTTTGGACAAAAACTGGTACATTTTTCAAAAATATATTAGACTCCGACTATGATGTTGTTTGTCTTTCTGAAACTTGGTTGTTGTCGGGAATATTTGATTCCGAATTGTTTGATGATCGATTTTCGGTGTATCGTTGTGATAGAGATTATGAATCCAGAAACGATAGTAGAGGCGGAGTAGTTTTGATTGCAGTCCGTAAAGGCACCGCAGTAACAGAAGTATCTTCAACATGTTCTAGTGCCTCTTCGTCTGGCGACGTTCTCTCTGTTAGATTTGTTACTGGCAGCGGAATAAATATTAAGTCATGCCGTTTATTTTGCTGCTACTTTCCTAAGTGCAATACACAGTTAGACGCCGAAATAGATTTTTTTGATAAGGTTTCCGAGTCCTACCTTAAAAACCCTGAAGACAAATATATTATTTTGGGTGATTTTAATGTAAAAGATGCTTGTTGGACAGCTAATCACGGCGATGATGCCTTTCAATTGAGTGCAAGTATTAATAGTCCTCTGGTATCATCATTATCAAATTTTTTGTCTTTTAACAACTTTGATCAGTACAACTCGATTCCTAATATAAATAATCGACAGCTCGATCTTGTGATATCAAATTGCCCTTGTATTGTTGTTAAATCTATCCATCCCTTGATTGTGGAGGATTTTCATCATCCTGCTTTAGAAATAACAATAAACGGTTTAGAAAACAATGTTTTAAAGGGTCCGCCTCGTCTTGTCCGCTTATTTAATAACTGTGATTACACTATTATTAATGAAGCTTTATCAAAAATTGATTGGAACTGCATGTTGGTACTCAAGTGTTTTAATTAAAGTGATAAAGGAGAAACTAAAATTACGGGATAGACAGAAACGTGTTGAAGCTAAATGCTACGAATCGTTTGTTGAAAGGGCTGAAAAAGGTATATCTAAATGTAGTAAATTATTTTGGACTTACATTAAATCGAAAAAATCATCAAACGATTTACCAGATACACTGAGATATAATGGAACATCTTCTTCTGACGGTGAAGAAATTTGTAGCATGTTCAACGCTCATTTTAATGGGGCTTTTAATTTTGAAACAGAAACGGTTATTCCAGTTACTAAAGAATATCATAATTCGGTTAACTTATCGTTCTTACACTTTCCTGAATATACTGTTCGTAAATATCTCATGAATCTAGACGTAACAAAAGGTGCCGGCACCGATGGCATTCCTCCAATTTTTTTCCGTAATTGCTGCGAGCAACTGTATTTACCTCTTCACAAACTGTTTCAGTTATCGTTACGACAAGGAGTAATGCCTAAAACATGGAAACGTTCTTATGTAGTACCTATTTTGAAAAGTGGAGATAAGCATAATATTATTATCGTCCTATATCAAAACTGAGTGTTGTTTCGAAAATGTTCGAACGTATTGTTTACGATATGGTATTTCCATTATTGAGACCTATGATAATTGATCAGCAACATGGTTTTCTGAGCAGAAGATCGACGGAAACCAACTTGTGTGAATTTTTAGATTACGTTGCAAGAGCTATGGGTGACGGTTATCAAGTGGATGTTGTGTATACCGACTACTCCAAGGCGTTTGATAGGATTAATCATGCAATTTTATCAAAAAAGCTCTCGGAGGCCGGTATACATGGTGATTTGCTACGTTGGCTACAATCGTATCTAAGAGATCGAACTCAATCTGTAACTGTCAAGGGCTTTTGCTCAACTTTTACTCTTGTCCCTTCTGGTGTGCCACAAGGGTCACATCTGGGTCCATTGCTCTTTAATTTGTTCATAAATGATGTTAATAGAATCTTTAAACATTCCAATTGTCTGCTTTATGCTGATGACAAAAAAATATTTAAAATTATTAATAAACCTTCCGATTGTACAGATCTTCAGGAAGATTTGAATTCTTTACATTCCTACTGTCATGACAATAAACTTTTTTTAAACGTTGAAAAGTGTAATATAATATCTTTCTCGAGGAAAAAGAAACCTATTCACTATAGTTATACTTTCAACGGGGTCATTATTAAAAGAGTTGATGTAGTAAGAGACCTAGGCGTGTATATAGATGCGAAACTACCGTTTAATACTCATGTAGAAACAATAGTAAAAAGAGCTTATCGTATGTTAGGGTTTATTCTTAGAGTATCCAAAGACTTCAAGCATTTTTCAACCCTAATAGTTCTATATAATTCTTACGTCAGATCAATTTTGGAATATGCCTCGGTTGCTTGGAATCCCAATTATGCCATATACATCAACCAGATTGAAAAAGTTCAAAATAAATTCAATAAACACTTGGAATATCGAGCTTCTTTGCATAATCTACCAGTTCCAAAACAACTCATGGCTTTGAAAGTTAGAAGAATTAACCGTGATCAATTGTTTTTATATAAAATATTGAATGGTCACATTGACAGTCCATATTTACTGAGTAAAATTAAATTTCGATGTCCACGTCTTACTGCTCGGCATTATAAATTATTTGAACCTCCCACAACTCGTACAAACTATGCTTTAAACTCATTTATTTGTCGCTCTATGAAATTATATAATAAGTTTTTCTGCAGTATAGATTTATTTGATATGTCAATCTCCAAGTTTAGATCAGCCATTGTTAAAGTAGGGACTACATAGTTTATAACACTGTAAAAGTAAAATAAAAAAATTTAAAAACCCCCCGACACAAAGAAAGACCTTAAAAACTAACAAATAATATTTTAAACCTATTCTAATTATTATCGTTCCATATATAATTGACTGTAAGACTTGTACTGTAAAATATTTTTATTTTCCGAGCTTCGTCGCCGCGTCGGGGGACCGCTAAGTGAGAAAAACAGTTGTTAGTTGCAGATTGCATCAAAAGAATTCACAGCCGTCAACGTCGTCTGCCCGTTCGGGTCGCCGCACTTACTGACATCCACCCCCGCGCTGCAAGCCGCACACCGAGCTCGCCGCGCGCGGCATTACGTAGAGCGTAGACTATGCATGAAACTTAAGATCGCTCATACCTAAATGTAATAATAAATTAGCTGTTGTTTGCTTAATACTTTATATACTTGAGCGGTCCCCGACGCGGCGACGAAGCTCGGAAAATAAAAAAAACTATTGTTTTGGGTTTACAAAATCATAGGTACTTACCGAAAACGTTTCTTATTATAATTCTTATGAATCGGGCCTTAGAAAGTTTCAATGTAAGAGAGATAGGATATTTCTTCGTTTCTTATTGTAATTTTTGGTAAGTTTGATAGTCTGTTTAAATCTCTCTTCAGTAGGTATAAGTTGCGATTTGACACCGTGCGAAAGAATGTCTATTCGTAGTTCTGATAGATTTGTAATAATTTCATGTTAGTATTCTTGGAATAGTGTACCAATTTCTAAAGAAATGTGATAGTTTTTTGAATGACAAGTCTGATATCATGGTTTATTGAGAGGAAATTAATGTTTTGTTTTACGTTGCGATGATTACTTATGTTTAACTTGATAACATTTATGATTTAAGTCGTAATTGTATTTCGATCATGTAGGTATGTTGTCGAGTTTTAGAAATAGTAGGTAGATACTTATAGTTTTTATTAGGAACCGTTTTGCCTTGAATACTGTTATGTATTGGCTTCTTCATCACGTAGGTATTAGCGCAAACGGTACCTACCTATGCAGGTATTCAGAAGTTTATGTTGTAGAAAGTTATAAGTACGTAGGTATGAAGATATTTGCAACATAGTCTAATATTCAGTTAAAGTAGGTACATTTGATCCTATCTTTTGTTGTAAAAATCATGAGTTGGATTATCTTAACTTACTAATATTATTCATGTCGAAAGTTTGGATGGATTTTGGATGTTTGTTCCTAAATCACGACAGAACGGGTCAATAAATTTGGATCAAATTTGGCATAGTGATATCCCGCTTTTATCCCGATATTCCCACGGGAATCGAATTACGAATTTTTGAACATTTTTAAAATACGTAACATACGGGAGTTCAAAGCGACGGGCGCTCCGCATCGAAGACATATTTCAACTGCCACGTGATGACGTGAGGCGCGAGCGAGCGAGCGGCCCGCGGCAGATAAAGGGCAGCGAACTTGCTATTTCATAGACTATAAAAATTATGCAGAATGCCGAATTACTTAAAATTTATTTCAAGCTTTTTTGTATGGTGGTGCTGATAGTTGTAAGTATGTGAGAATAAACAAGAAGTTAAATATTTAAATCAGTTAATGACGAGAATTCATATAGTGTATGGCAATACAATATTTGAACTTACTCTATAGTCTATGGTTCCTACTCTATTTTTTTTACTGTTCTCTTTTGGTGGACGCCATTACTTATATGTGTGCATTTTAAGTTTTCTCTATAGTAAATTTGTGTCACTGAGCGCGAAACTTTTATTCTCAAGTCCTAACAACAGGTTATGGGCCCAGGCTCTGTTTTAGGTGAAGATTAAATTGGCTGGCGGCACTTTCGTTGGTGTGGGGTCGGCGACGCGGCGTGGTTGCGGCGTTTCCAGGGTTTGCAGTGAAGGTGTACACTGCTTTGGGCGTCGGCGCGTTCAGCCATCATCGTCAGCGAAGGACCAGTTGAAATTCGGGAAATGGATCAACTGGGAGTGAATACAGTAACGGCTGGCGTCCTGAAGCTTGAAGGTCAAGCGAATTGGAGCGTGTGGAAGTTCCAGACAACTGTAATACTGAAAGGGTTAAATGTATTTTCAGTGGTGGATGGCACGGAACCAAAGACAGATGTGGAAGAGTGGAAAAGAAAAGATGCCAAAGCGCAGAGTCTAATAGTAACTCGACTCAGTGAAAATGTCATGGTGCACATCCTAACTTGTGAGACAGCTGCTGAAATGTGAGCCAAGTTGCTAAGTGTATATAAGCAGAGGTCATCTACTAGTGTTCATCTACTTCAGCAAAGATTCTTCAATCTCAAGTTTGAAGAAGGGATGGATATCAACTTATTTCTCTCTAGGCTCCAGGAGATGAGAAGCCAGCTCAGGCATGCAGGTGAAGAGATGTCTGAGAAATTCATTATTACAAAAGTGCTCATGTCATTGCCAGAAAAATTTACATATTTTGTGTCTGCGTGGGAATCAGTAGACTCGGCCAACCAAACTAATATGAAAAGAAGAAACGTGAGTTTCTTGGTAAATGACGGAGAAACCTATGTGAAAACTACACTATGTGATGTGTTGCACGTTCCGGACTTAAAGCCAAACTTATTTTCGGTTCCAAGTGCGACTGCTAAAGGTTATAAAGTGAGATTAACCAAGAACAGTTGTTGTGTTTACAATGTTACGTGTGCTTTGGGCTATCGTGAAGGGAATTATCATGTAATGGACTTCAAATCGACGAGCGGGGACCAATGTGCAGTGTCTTTAATGGAGTGGCATGAACGTTTTTGTCACCAAAATGTGGAAGCGACGAAAGCGTTGTTGGAGCAAAACCATATAGATTTTAATGGTGATAAGGTGACATGTAAAGCTTGTATCATGGGTAAAGCTCACCGCCTAAGTTTTAGCACTAGCACAAGCTCAACTGAGAAGCCATAAGAGATAGTTCATGCAGAAGTGTGTGGGCCGTTTGAAGAGACATCACTTGGCGGCTCCAGGTATTTTCTACTAATCAAAGATGATTACTCCAATGTATATTTTATGCAAAGAAAGTCAGAGGTGCTACAAAAGGTGAAACTTTTTATACTGACTGCAGAGAGACAAACAGGTTGTTTAGTTAAAGTTTTCCGATCGGACAATGGGAAGGAATTTGTCAACAGTGGTATGGAAGAGTTATTTGCAAGCATGGGAATTATACACTAGACCACAGTTCCATATACGCCGGAGCAAAATTCTCAAGCAGAACGGGATATGCGTACATTAGTGGAAGCTGCACGCACATTACTTAGTTCCAACAAATCTGAAAAGGCGCTGTGGGCAGAAGCAATCAACTGGTATGATATGGTGGTATATGTGTTGAATAGAGTGAGTAAGAGCAGAGTCGAAGGAAAAACACCATACCAGGTTTGGACAGGAAAAGAGTTTGAAATACTGAGATTGAACAAAATATTCGGCGAAAGAGTGTTTATACATATTCCTAAAGAAAAAAGGCGTAAACTAGATGTGAAAGCTGAGGAAGGAATATTTGTGGGTTATGAAATCTCTAAGGGATTTAGAATTTACTACAAGGAACGGAAAACAATAGAGGTAAAGAGAGATGTCATATTTTTTTAAAGAAAAAGAAATAGAAGAAGTGATTACTACTAAGGAAGAGGAGGAAAATAATGTTCTATTGGATCCGGAGGGACAGGAAGAAATAGAACAGGAAGAGGAGAACAATGATATTGTAGAATCAGAATCGGAACAGGAAACAATAAGCGTGGAAGACCCAGGTGAAGAAATGGCTGACAGTGAAGTGGAGGGGAGGAGTCCACAAAGTGGAGAAGAAACCGAAGAAGGAAGATTCACCAGGTTCGGGAGGAAAATTTCACAACCTTTTTGGTTAACTGATTATGACACTGGGCTAATAGCCTCAGAACCTCAAAACTACAAGGAGGCAATGGACAGAGGAGAGGAGGCTGAAGATTGGAAAAAGGCAATTGACGAGGAGATCAGACAGTTAAAAAAAAAAAATACATGGACGGATATAGATCATATACCAGAAGGAAAGGAGGTTGTTAGTTCAAAGTGGGTGTTTAGAAAGAAAAATAATAATGGGGAAGTAAGTTATAAAGCACGACTTGTTGCAAGAGGCTTTGAACAAACAATTGAAAAAGACGATGTATATGATCCGCATGCTCCAGTTGCAAAATTAAATACATTTAGAGTATGTTTAGCGGTAGCAACTAAGCTTAATTTAAAAGTTACACAGATGGATGTGTGTGAAGCATTCCTTAATTCAAAGATCGATGAGGAAATATATCTGATATTACCAGAGGAATGTAATACAAAATTTTGTAAGTTAAACAAATCGATCTATGGATTAAAGAAGTCTCCGAAGTACTGGAATAATACCTTTAATGATATGACGTTGTCGATGGGGTACAAACAATCAGATAAAGATTGTTGTATATATAACGGAAAAAATAAAATATTTTTATTATTGTATGTGGATGACATAATTATTTTTGGGACATGAAATTTAGAAATAAATAAATTAAAGAATTTGTTGTGTACTACGTTCAAAATGAAAGATATGGGGATCATTAGTAAGTTTCTAGGTATTAAGGTAAAGCAGGATTTGAGTAAAGGGTGTACTACTATTTCACAAAAGAAATATCTAGAAAACTTGCTAAATACTTATGGCATGACTGATTGTAAACCCTTATCATTACCTATTGATAAGAACTTTAAATTTGAATTGTTAAAAAGAGAAGCTTCAGAAAGCGCAGGGATAGAGAATGCATGTAGGAAACTCATAGGATGTTTAATGTATGCAGTGATGGGTTCTCGTCCAGATTTATGTACTGCAGTAAATATTTTAAGCAGGTATCAGAGTTGTACATCAAAATTGCTCTATAAATTAATGTTAAATGTGTTAAGATACATAATTTATTTATTTTATTAATTTATTTATTTATAACAAAATCCACAGCTCTTAGTTATAAAAAAATATACATTTTAAACGATGCTGACAGCCAATTATGGATTTACAATTTTTAGGTTTGACATCAGGCACACAAAATAAAAAATAAAAATAAGAATATACAAAGCAAAATATCATGAAAGTACAAAACAAGAATATACTTAATTAATTAATAAAAACACAAAGGGTAAAAAAAAAATTAAACAAAGCACTAAAAATAAAACTACAGGCTATAGGTAAATTAATATTTTGTTAAGTTAAATTTTTGTTAGTTTGTGTTAGGTATAGGTATGTTTTATGTCAAAATTAGTGTTTGAGTTGTATGTTGGAATGAGTTTTGACCATAAAATAAAATTTAATTTAAGAATAAAAAATAAAAACATGATGATAAAGCGATAATACTTAAACTAATTGTTATAGATATTTTGAGTCTCCCTTATTTATGATGAGTGTTTGGTGATGTTATATGTTTAAGTGAGTGTTAGTGTTGTATGTTTGTATGAGTGTTTGTGTCTGTTTTTTAATGCTTATCATTTTTAAATAACATATTTAACATATCATGCCGAAACTTTACCTTGATGTCATTAAATATATCACAAATACGTGAGAATTGTTTATTATAAATGTTATGCATCCTATTTATTGGTGAATTTTGATTGTAATTTGTTTTGGCGAGTGGAACTATAGATATGTGTTTAATATACAACAAAGAATGTAATAATGAGCAGGTTGGTTATGTAGATAGTGACTGGGGAGGTTGTATAGATCGTAAGTCTACAACTGGATGTTGTTTTAAGTTGTTTGGTTGCACTGTAATATGGTTTACTCAAAAACAACAAAGTGTATCGTTGTCCTCTACAGAAGCAGAGTATGTTGCTTTGAGTAGGGCTGCTAGTGAGGCATGCTGGTTATATCATGTTGATTTTGGCATAAATATAAATGAGGACAACCAGTCAGCAATTAAAATTGCCCATATAGTAACTAGTAATTCAAAGATTAAACATTTAGATATAAGGTTGAGTTTTTTTAAAGAGAAAATACAAAAGAATATAATTAAAGTTGAGTATATTAACACAAGTGAGCAAATTGGGGACATTTTAACAAAACCTTAAGGAGGTGTTTAATTCAAAAAGTTAAGAAAGTGTTTGTTTGAGTAGTAATTTTTTTTAAACGTAGAATTTAACTTGATTGCAAAAGTCTAAACTTTTGGTTTTGTGTTGTAATACTAAATATTTAATGTCTTTTAATTAGTATTTACAGGGTGTTTTCTTGTGTGTTAAGTAGAGTGCTGTTATGTTTGTATTGCGCAGAATTGGGGGTCTATTTAATTTGTGAAGTTAATGTTTCTTTTACAGTTCAATATTTTATTGAGGGGAGGTATTGTGTATGGCAATACAATATTTGAACTTACTCTATAGTCTATGGTTCCCACTCTATTTTTTTACTGTTCTCTTTTGGTAGACGCCATTACTTGTATGTGTGCATTTTAAGTTTTCTCTATAATAAATTTGTGTCGCTGAGCGTTGAACTTTTATTCTCAAGTCCTAACAACAATTCAAACTATGTGATTCTATAACCTTTTAAAGAAAACTTATTTTGGCCTAAAAGTGATGAAACAACAAAAAATCTAAAATAGGAATTGAAAGAGAAAATACCATTTACAGTAACAAACCGTGTATGGAAGGCCTACAATGATAAAAAAGAAGAAGTAAAATGGCTTGAGAAACTTAACATAAAGAAAAAAATTTCATAGCAAAAAAACAGATCCGAGTCTTTTGAAAATGAAATAATATAATTTACGCCGAAAGTGATAAAAGTCTCTTGTCTGAAGGATCGGAATCGGATGACGTGCCGTTAGTTACGTCTTAACATAAACTATCTAAGGGTAGTTACTTTATAGTTTTGTATGAGGGGCAACATTTTCCTGGAGTAATTGAAAATAAAAATAACGATGAATTTGAAGTTAGCACGTGGTAGTAACCATAGACGATACAGTTAATATGAGATAGATGGGCAACTTGATTTTATTGGCAAAATAGAATAATACCTCAAATCATAGATGGCGCTAGTAACTAAATTTAATTTAAAAAAAAATGCACGGCCTTAGTAGATAAGTCTACATTATAAAAAAAAAATAAGGTGAAAATATCTTATCCTGTTTATCACATTTAAAGTAACGTTTTAGAGAATTTTATTATGATAACTGCTTTAAAAAAATACAGAATAAGGTATTTATAGTAACTAAGTGGTCAAAAAAAAACGAAAATCTTTATTTTTTAAGGTAATTTATTGTTTTTGTTTTCTTTTCGTGGAATATTCAAAAACCTCTTTCTTCGCTCCATCTTCCTCATCAAATTTTGTCAATTGTCCATTTAATATTCGGTTCACCCCATTACAGCAACTGTGAATCAACATTTTCATTGACATTTTTTTTATGAAATCGACCAAATTAACCTTATGACTTACAGCAAATTATACTTTAAATCACATGCACAATCACTGTATATTTACACAATATTTTACACAATTTTTACACTGTTTTCGCTTTCCCGCACTTTTGTTGCTGAAGTCTTTTAAGTTGTTAGTAAGTCACACAAGTAACTTCACGGCCAAATTCACAGTGAATTTGTTAAAATAATCTAAGTCTTAAATAAAATGGCGGAGAAAACACAAAACGCAACAGACGCACACGCACACGATCATTCATAGACTATTATAATAGTCTGTCTGTTGACTAGTCTGTCAAAGACAACATCTTTTCCCGTTCCTGACGAGATATTAACAAATCGGCTATACCAGCGCTACCTAGTTAATAACAGGAGAAATAACTTGCCAAAAAGTTGTAGTCCGTTATATCCTAGATGGTGCAGAATTCAATTTCATTGACACTAGAGTTGCATAGGCCTGGTAGTAACCACAAGCTGCTGACTGCGCCCCGGTGCCGCACGGTCGCGCGCGCAAACTCGCACCGCACACTCTTTGGGCATTGAACAAACTCCTGGACGAAAACCCCGACTGCGATATGTTTGTAGACGAGTGGAATAAAATGTCCGTTTTTTACATCTCCTTATTAAATGTGTTGTTTGACTTTTTTAAATAAATATTTATTTTCAAATCAAGAGAACTTTTTTTAGGAATCCAGAGAAAAGCCTTGCCCGGCACCCGGATCAATCAGCGTATTATAAATCAATTTTTTTTTATATTGTAAGGATAGGACGTTTGTCTTCCATGCCACCTGATTGAAAGTGCGCATGAAGACTATGGTGTTACACGTCCATCCACGAGAAACCTATTCACTTGACACTTAAAAGTTCCAGGACTGTAGTGGTCAGGAAAAACAGACGCAGGCAGATTGTTCCACTCCTTGGCAATCCTTACCAAAAAGGAACTATCGAAGCGTTTTGTTCGACTTCTTGGTAAATCCACTATATAGGGATGGAAGTTCTGTCTGCGTCTGGTAGTCCGGTGGTAAAAAGGGGTGGGTTCAATTTGGTCAAAAAGAGCACTCGCACACACCAAAATGTAGCCGATAAAATACTGTCAAACAAGCAACCTTACGACGATGCTCCAGCGTCTGCAATTTTTTATTCGTAAGGTTGTTGTTATTTATGATTTTACGGGCTCTTCGGTCAACAGAGTCTAGCGCTTCGAGCTGGTATTTGGCAGAACCATCCCAAAGGTGACTACAGTACTCCATGCACGACCTTACTTGGGCTGTGTATAAGTTGAGCAGCCGTTCAGGGCTGAAGTACCGCCGGACCTTCGAGATGATACCCAATTTTTTTGAAGCCGTTTTTGCCAGAGACTCAATTTGTTGTCCGAAGTTTAATTTGGACGTTATAGTGACGCCCAAAAGCCCTAGTTGGTCGGTGATGGGAACAGATACATTCTGGAAAGTGGGCGTAAAAGTAAAGGTGCTCTTTTTTGCGGAGAATAGACACGCTTGTGTTTTGGAGGCGTTGAATTTGACCAGGTAAGATTCGCCCCAATCGGACACATTCCGCAAGGTCGAATCAACGCGCTCAATCATAGACTTTCTCAAAACCTGGATTTCATGGGCGCTCGTTCGTGCATTGGATATATATCTCTCAACAACAGTGCTGTCATCAGCAAATCCAATAATGCCTGGTGTTAGGAGGTCATTAATGTGCAGCAAGAATAAAGTTGCAGAGAGAACAGATCCCTGAGGTACCCCGGCATTAATCGCCATTAGGTCAGAGGAGTAGCCGTCTAAGACTACTCGAATCGACCGTTCCCTCAGAAAATCAGATATCCAGTCGCAGAGCCCGGTCGGTATGCCATATGCTGGAAGCTTGCTTAAGAGACCATCATGCCAGACCCTGTCAAAGGCCTTGGATATGTCTAAGGAAACAGCTATTGCTTCACCATGACCCCCCAAGGCCTCACTCCATAAGTGTGTGGCATACACGAGAAGATCGCCGGTCGAGCGTCCACTGCGGAAACCATATACAAATACTATAAAACTATTAATAAATAAATGGAAGGAAGTTATAGAACAACTTAAGTCGAACCTCAATATAATTCATCTAAACATAAGATCATTAAGAAAAAACTTTAGTCAGTTTCAATTGCTCGTTAATGAATGCATAGATAAGCTGGATATCATAGTGTTGACGGAAATTAATATAAAGAAAAATGAAAGTATATTTTATAAACTGGACGGCTTTGACATTTGTATAAATACGAGAGAAAATAGAAAAGGTGGTGGAATATTAGTATATATAAAAAATCAACTTAACTTTACTACTCAAAATATAAATCTAAATTATTCAGAAATAGTACATTGTGAAGTGGAACAAGGCGGAAAACACCCGATGCATATAGTATGTGTATATAGACCACCTAAAACAAACAAGCAGGGATTCGTTACCGAGCTCGGTCACATACTAAGGAAGTACTCAAGTGATAGTGAAATCATTATGATTGGGGATACAAACATAGACTTATTACCGGCGCCTAACAGCATCGTAGATTTGTATGAGAATAATATGTGTGAGCTGGGTATGGAATGTGGGATCAGGGACGTAACACGCGAAGAGATATATGGTGGTATAGTGACACGATCGTGCATTGACCATATATGGGTCCGAACAAAGAGATGCGCCTCGACATACGTACTTAGAACGAAAATAGCGGATCATTACCTCATAGGTTTATCGATGGAAAAGTGTGATGATAATTCGATAAGTGATAGTAAGTTAAAATCAAGTTTTATTAGTGATAAAAAAGTGTTAGAAGTGCTAGAAGAGTTCTGTTGGACTGACCTTTTAGACTGTAAGTGCCCTTTATTGTTGTACGATAAATTGTATGATCTTTTTTCGAAAGCTTACTGTCGTGCTCAAACACATATAACATTAACCAATAAAAGGAAATCAAAGTCATGGGTTACGAAAGAGTTAAAAAATATGATCAGTATTAGAGATAGGTTATTTAAATGCTGGAAAAATAAGCCTTTGGATATGAACTTGCGATTGCAATATAATAAATACAGGAATAGAGTAAATAAGCATATTAATATAGCTAAAAATAAATTTAGAAAAGATGAAATATTAAAATGTAGGAAAAATATGAAAAAAATTTGGGCTAATAAACATAGCGTAGATAACATCATTTTAAAATACCTAGCTAAATCAGATCCACTGGAAAGTGTTTGTGATAGGTTTTCAAATACATTTACTAAAGAGATTTCAGATATTAAGCATACTTGTACTCATAAATTTTTAAATAGATGTTCATATGTAAAAAATAGTGTAAGATCACTAAGGTTTCGCAAAGCAACCGCACAGGATGTCGAAAAAATTATTGATAAACTAAGCTGTGATAAATCTCCAGGATTAGATAAAATAAGAGTTAAAGAAGTAAAATTGCTTAAATCAAAGATAAGTCCAGTATTAGCACTATTTATAAATTTATGCGTTGAACAGGGGTTATATCCGAATAAATTAAAAACAGCAATAATAAGACCTATTTTTAAACAAGGCTCACATTTTTTTTTTTTTTTTTTTATAAGTGACTAAACCCGCGTTTGACCTCAATCTCACCTGATGGTAAGTGACGATGAGGTCGAAGATGAAAGCACACGGGTTTAGGAAGGAACTGGCTCTTTATACAATATTGCCGGAACACATTACCGCCGGAGCGGTAACATTTGGCGGCAGACTTTATATAAAGGGTGGTCGCTAGCCAGGCGGACCCAGAAGGGATCCTACCACCAAGCAAGCAAGCAACCATATGAAATATACAAACTATAGACCTATAGCAATACTGTCAGTGGTAAATAAAATTGTGGAAAAATATATAGTATCACAGATAAGCAACTTTCTAGAGAAATATAATATATTAACAGACGCTCAGCATGGGTTCCGACGGGGTCGCAGCACGGAGACGGTGGTGGCGCGGTTTACAGATGAGGTTAACGAAGCTCTGGATCAGCGGAAGCAGGTGGTGGTGGTCTACATAGATTTCAAAAAAGCTTTTGATACTTTGGAACACCACCAGCTGCTACAGGCTATGGAGGAGTGTGGAATCGCGGGTCCACTTAACAAATGGCTCGACGCGTATCTGAGCAACAGAGCGTTGCTGACCGCGGTTGGTGGAGTGACCGGCGCGCCCGCGCGCGTCGACTGCGGCGTGCCCACCGGCTCCGTGTTCGGTCCCGTCGGGTACACCATGCATGTCAACAGTATGTGCAATGTAGTTCAGAGCTGTAGTGTGTATATGTACGCAGACGACACGTGTTTACTATACGCAGATAAAAATTTAAATGTAATAGAACAAAAAATTCAGAAAGACTTTACAAATATAATAAAATGGGCCCATGATAACGGTATAATTATTAACTTAAAGAAGACAAAGTGTATGCACATTCAGTCTCCTTACTCAAAAAATAAAGAAACTATACCTAAGATAGTAGGGCACAGTTATGAGTGCCTGCATAGTAACAACTTCCAATGCCAATGTGCTACTATTGAGGTGGTGGAGGAGTACAAGTGCCTCGGCTTAGTCATTGACAATAGCTTTTCTTGGAAAATACATATTACCAACTTATGTGAGACTTAGACTTGTGCTTGTAAAACTAAATCACTTAAGTTATATTTTAGACAGGGCTACGATGTTTGTAGTTTACTATGCGTTAGTCGACGCTCTGCTTTCTTATGGGCTGGCAAGCTACGGGCGTACATTTAAAACGTACTTAGATAAAGTAAAATCACTTCAAAAGAGATTCCTAAAACTGTTAGTTGATAAAAAAACAAGAACTCGATGTAAGAGTAGTGAGTATGAAAAACTTTTTGTAGAATGTAAATTGCTGCCGGTTCATGAGAGGGTGGAACTGTTGATAGCGGTGGAACAGCTTTGGAGTGATGAGTTTAAAAATTATAAACCATTGAGACTCAGAAATCAAAATTATACAAAAGACTTGGAAATACCCAACTATAATAATTATTATGGGCAGCGGACTAGAAAATATTTAGTTCCTAAGATTTTCAATGAAATACCGCCTAGGCTCAAAGACGAATATCACACTAAAAGATCATTTTCTCGTAAATTAAAAATGTTAAAAATAAAAACCTTTAATAATAAAATAAATATTTATAGGAATCATCGTTAAATATCCTTATATATATCTACCATTTGTTTTCAAGATTTTATAAGACCATTAATGTATTTAAAAAAATATTTATACCTTTATATAAAAAGTTAAAAAATAATTATTTTTTTATAGTTTTTCTTTTTTTTATGTATATAAAATTATAAAATTGTTTATAGAATTAATTTGGATTGTGTTTTAAGTTAAAAAAGGAGCTACATCTGCCAACAAACTGCATTGCAGTTTGGCAGAAGTAAAAATATGTAACTATTTTGTAAGTTTTTTTTGGAAATAAATATATTATTATTATTATTATATTGGCTATCGCTTAGGAGCTCGTTGGTCTCGAGGTATGCCAGGAGTCGATTGTTCAATACACGTTCCATGACTTTGCAAAGTATGGAAGTGATTGAGATTGGTCGATAGTTGACAGGATCAGCACGGCTTCCCTTCTTCGGTACTGGTTGTACGTTAGCCAGCTTCCAGGATTTTGGGACTTTACCAGATTCCAAAGAAAGTCTATAGAGACGCGTCAAAACGGGAGACAACTCAGCTGCGCAGCGTTTCAACACCACTGCAGGAATACCATCTGGACTGCTAGCCTTATTCTCGTCTAGGTGCAGCAAGCATTTAAGAACCTCCTTTTGGCGAATATGAACGGTACCCATTGTAGGACCGAACTGAGGTAATTGGGGTGGGATTTTTCCTTGGCTATCTAGACGAGAATTTTCCGCAAAGATACTGGCAAATAAATCCGCCTTTTCCTTAGCGGTGTGGGCCAGAGAACCGTCAGGTTTCCGCAGTGGCGGCAGCGATGGGCGACAAAAGTTCGTTTCGACCGACTTGGCGAGGGACCAGAAAGCTTTACTTCCCGAGGGATATGATGCTATTCTGTCTCCAATACAGCCTATGTGGGCGAAACGAGCTCTTTTGATCACCTTCTTGCAGGACTTGGCGGCAGCATTGTACCTCTTCTTGTGTTCATGCGAATCCACGGCTTTGCTTCTGCGAGCGGTTGCCCAGGCTTTGTACGCTTCTCGCTTACGCTTTTCAGCGGAAAAGCATTCAGCACCAAACCATGGGCGAGCTTTGGTTTCAAGGGATAGATCAGCGTAGGGAATGAAGAACTCCATTGCTTGACCTATCACACTTGAGACCGCATCAGCGCAGCACGATGGATCGGTTGATGTAAAACAAGCTTGCCGCCACGGATAAGATGCGAAGAAATGTCGCATTTCATCCCAATCTGCCGACTTGTAGCGCCATACTCGCCTAGAACCACTTGGTCGGGTGTCAGGTGGCGAGTACTGCGATACAGATTTCACCAGACAGTGATCGGATGTCCCTAAGGGTGCAGTGACGGACACCGAATGTCTGTCGGGATCGGTTGTCAGCAGAAGGTCCAGGCAGTAAGCAGTGTGGCCAGCAACGTCTGGGATGCACGTAGGCTCGTCAACAAGCTGAGAGAGGCCATGAGTGAGCGAAAACTTAAAAGCCTCTCTACCAGCATGGTCAGTGTCCTGAAACGGGTATAAACACTGTCCGTGGTGTGCGTTAAAATCCCCCAGGAACACCAACTGCGCTGTGGGAAAACGTTGCTGAACCTTGTCCGCTGTACTGCTGAGATAGTCCATAAGCCTTGTTGTCTCCCGATCTCCGCTGTGTGACCGATAAATACCAGCGTATACCATTTGGTCTAGGCCGGTATCTATGTGAACCCACATAACTGAAAGGTCCGGCACTTCTAAGTAACGGAGACGCTGACAACAGATCTTGTCACTGGCATACATGCACACCCCGGCGTGCGGGTGGAATTTGGACTCCAGGATGTAACCTGGGTAACAGAGGTATGCCGAGTCTGACGGATCACAGATCTGCGTCTCCGTTAGGAAGAGTAGGTGGGGTCTCTCCGTCTCGAGGTGGTGGTGGACATCATTGAGATAGGAGTGCACTCCTCGGATGTTACAGAAGTGCACTTTAAACGAGAGGAAGTGCAACCGCTGTGTTATCTTACTCTTCTTTGCACCTTTCATTAATGTTGGAGTGGAGTGAATAGGGAGGAGAACAGAAGTTGAGTGAAGTGCTGCAAATGGAACCAAGCTCGCTTGGAGACTGCGGGGACGCCCGAACCCCCCCGAGTTCGCCATCGGGTCCTCTCAAACCGGTCGCCAGCCGGCACGATGGAGCCTCCCGGGATTTTTCGCAAGGTGGCGGGGCAGCCTTTTGCATGTGGCTGGCATGCTACTTGGGCCCCCTACTACCTGCGGTCGGCCAGCGGTGCACCGTGCTTCGGATCCCGCTACCCTCCAAAACGAGTCACCCGGTGAGTCATTATCCTACGAGTTGAAAACAGTTCTCCGATGCAGCACGATTACTCAGACCTATCCTCCTCAATGGCTACACTAGACATCATGCCGGAACGCAACTAGGTTACTTGGCGGCATGGTTTTGTCTAGTGGGTGGTGACAAGCCACGGCCGAAGCCTACCACCAGATTTTACTGCTCGTTTAGCACCACCCAGGGACCACGTACAAGGCATCGAGGGCTAAACCTTGCGGACGCGAGCAGTTTTCAGTCCCCAAAAATGTGGGGTCATTCTTGGTTATATTGCTTCAGGGCATTACATATAACAAAATATTTAGAATTATATGTTTGGTACATAATGCCTTCTGTGCACTAAATTCTATTCCAAAGTGTAACCGTAAAAAAAAGTGTTCCTATTAAGCAGCTTTGAAATTTCAAATTAAATTTAGCTAGAGACAAACGAAAATATCCAAAGAATTAGTTGTCATCATTTAACAAATCAAGAAATAGTGTGTGATATTCTCCACTTTTCGATCTCTTCTTCAATGTGTCGTGTATCCAGTTTTTTTTTTAATTTTCTTCCTCTTTTTCTAAGAAACATACAATAACGACTTATTTTATCTACTTTTCTCCATTCTCACACAAACTATACGCACGTAGGCTCACTACGAAAATATAAATGAAATGGCATCGGCACTGCGATAGCTGGTTCTTGCGTCGGGAAATCCGTTTGCTACCGATACACTGGACGCTTACCTTTGAGGTGACACTTTGTTGATAATCCTTGTTGATAACACTTTGTTGATAAGTGCGTAAAAAGAAAAACGATGAAAAGTGAGTTAATTCCTATAATCTCTTATAATTCTTGTAAATTTTTTGTAGATGGACAGTAAAAATTCGTAAATAAGTTTAGAGTTTTTCGTCGCCGTAATTGAAACTTAAAAGTAAAGCCCATATTTGTGCTTGTATCATATTCTTAAACCTTGTCACAGATTGAAAGCAAAAAAATTGCTATGGCCATCTTTCCTATATATTTTAGGAGTGAACGCCCATAAATATTAAGTTAAGATGGCCAGTTTATGCAATGAGGTTTCACAATTCAACTGAAAGAATTATGTTTTTTTAGATGCCTAACCAGTATGTTCGTAAATGTAATGACCGTGGCAACTAGAGCCACCAAGATCTTGTAGAAGCGGTTGAGGCTATTCGTACCAGAAATGTTTCAGGCAAGCAAGTCTGAAATACGGTGTGCCACGAAAATGACTTGAACGGCGTTTGAAGACCCAAAACTTCATAAAAGGTGCCATGGGCCCTTCTGTGTATGGTAGGTATTGACCATAAAAAGATTGCTACGTCGCATTTAAAAATGCAAGAACCTTATATCCTACCAACTCCCAAAGATTTAAAAAGTTTTGCTTATCACTTTGCTGAGCAGTTGGGCATAAAACACACATTTTATAAAGACAAGGAAGAAGCTGGCTACGCGTGGTTAAATCCATTTTTAAAAGGAAATCCAGAGGTAAGTACCAGAAAGGCCAAAGGCGTTATCGTAACAAAGTAAATGCCTATTACGATATTCTGCATAACTTGAGTACGAATTATTTGACAAACCGTCACATATCTTTAATATGGACAAGTTTGGTTTTCAATTGAACAATCGACCGGTTATGTGCAGCAAAGAAGGGTCCTAAAGCGGTATCCTTAGGTTACCTCGACAGAAAAGGGGAAACCATTACAGTGATTGCGTGGTGTAATGCTGAAGGAGTGTTCCTTCCACCAGCTTGCATTATGAAAGGAAAAAAATAAGAAACAAGAATGGAAAGATCCTTAGCCACCTGAATCCGATCTGTACATGTCTCAAAAATCAGCATAAATTAATGCGGCAATATTTTAAGAATGCATTTTATACTACGGAAGCCAGATGGAAAAGTATTGCTCTGTCTAGATAGGCATACATCGCACTTTAATTCGGTGGAAATGCTAGAATTCGCCGAAACTAATGAAATCATCTTATTTACTTTGCCAAGTCACACAACACACTTTGTTCAAACTCTCGACAGACCTGTGTTCAGGTCACTAAAAGCATATTACTACGAAGCATGCCGCATATGGCTAAAGCAGTTTGGATAATTGTTGTCCAAAGCCTGGAGTAAAGCAGCAACTTATGAAAATGCCACAGCAGGCTTGAAGGCCCTTCAATCGTTTCACGGTGCCAGATTATGTTTTAGCTTTGACGGATTTTGAGACTGTTGAAACTCATTCTATTAGTTTACCTAGAAATCAAATCTCACACGAGCGTAAACGCTATTCTCCACTATCTGAAAGATACATACATCGGCTCTTACATACTTAAAGATCAACACAATAATTTAAACTTTCCTAGACTTTAAACTTCACGAAAAAATAGCCGTACACCTTCTTTATCGACATGCAGCATGGTTTTTGTTAATAAAATGTTGACCAAAATCTTATGACACAGAAATCGCAAAACAACCAACAATCCTATACCAAAAAGACCAAAGCTCAAACTTAAAAAGGTACAACTGTTTCGGAAACAGAAGACGATGAAAAACCTTTTTCTATTATACTTATGTACTAGTATTATATTTTACTTTAAAAACAACAATTAATACGACTTCTTTTTGCTTGAAAATCCTGGCCTCTAAAAACATTTGCTGGGGTAAGAGGTTCAGTATTGTCGGGGGCAAAGAAACATATGTTTCATTTCCCCCATGTTGTAGGAGACGACCATTTTGAATAATTAACAAAATATTGTTAAAATGAAAAGAAATGAATGATACTTAAATTTATTTAATGTCCTGTACTGAAATTTTAAATTGAACCGTGTCGGTCATTTAACATCCCCTGAATCGCACAGCTCAATTACTAACGCTACCTACGTGAATCATAACGTCATCGTCAGTTGTAGGTACGGTAAGTCACCTGTACTTTTTAATTTCGGTATTAGGTAAAATAAAATTTGTTATACCTAAGTACAGTCAATAGCACATCAGGCTTTAAAGCGCTCTTATGTCGCTCGTAATCGCGGCGGTTTACGGTGTCTGAGTATGAAGCCTGTGTAAGCAACAGACTTTAAAAAATATGTTTTCTTTTTTTTTATAAAAGTTAGTTTTGATGCACCTAGGCTCCGAGTGACCAATGCTTTAACTATTGAACGGTTGTATTAGGTATGTTAAATTTCTCTTTATAGTCGAGTCCTATTTAACCGAATGTTGTGGACTTTTGATTGTTACAGGAATAAAAAACATGCCGCGAAAATATTCACGAAAAATGTATCGAAGCAGTTACGAGAGGAAAAAATTAAGAAACGCCGTCAATACAGTGAAAAATGGTACAATATCTGCGTACGCCGCATCAAGACTCTATGGTATATCAAGAAAAACAATTTTAAATCGTATTTACGACCGCAAAGGTTTAAAATCCAAAACTTTCGGCAGGTGTACTGCACTGCCTTGCGCAAAACCAACACATAATGGAAAAATCAGGATTTGGGTGAACGCGTATTGAAGACATTAAATTAGTTGGACAATATGTGGCAAAGAATCATATTAAAACTCCCATTTAAGATAGGATTTCAGGAGAAGTATGACATGAAAATATTAAAAATAGATATGGCCTTTTTTTTTAAACCCCTTGCCTGCTGTAGGCTGTAAAACACCTATGCAACCCTTTCATGATCTATGATTACTTCCACGTATTACAAAAATTATTAAGGAACTGGGTTTACAAGATAAACCATCCCATAATTGGAATTGCTTGGCAATACACGGCATCAAAAGGGAAATGCTTCAGCGTGAAAAAGCAACGTAAGGAAAAAGACCTCACTGACTTGAGAGGAAGGCAAAGTCACTCTATTTAAAACCAAGACGTAATAAAAAGAAAGTGTACGATTTCATTGAAATTATTCCAGCTATAGAATCACACTACACCCCAGAGAAAATTCAAAATTCAAAAAGTTTTATTCATCTTAGGAATTTCACAAAACACTTGATGAAGTCAGTCATCACATACTTCGGCTTTAACTAGTTGTTGATAGTTGATAGCCGGCAGAAAAAAACTCTTGACGCTCTTTTTCAGTCAGAATTATCAAATTATTACAAATAGACCGTGACATGAAAAAAAACAAACACAAGACAGCTGATTGTGAGAGCCAATGTCATGCCACAACCAAATTGCTTACATAGCAGATGCAGTGAGCTATGGATGCACAATACGAACATGACAAACTGGGACCGGAGTATTTGAACAAGAATGGAATAAAATAGTCACAGTATCATTAGCAAAACGACCTGGCACCGCTAGTAGCACCCGTTCACGAGTTAACGCAAGCACCAGCCATCACCCTCCTCAACCATATTTTAGGGAAGAGGGTGACCCGATACCCGACGCTACCACTAGCCATGCCGCCTGAGGGAGCATGACGTTCTTGCTGTTGTCTTGACAAGAAAATAAGTGACTGGGACAGTCACCAGTATGTCATATATATACTGCACAGCCAAGCCGTAAAAAAATTTTTTAAGTAATTAGAAACTTTTAGAAATATCCTGTTGTGCTTAATCCCATGCCCTTTTATCATCTAAGTAATCTTTAGTTTTATAATAAGCTTTTCGAGATAGAGTGTTTTTAACGAATGATTTAAATTTATTGAATGGCAGGGATTGAATTGACTTCGGAATTTTGTTTGTATATACGTATTGACATTCCAATAAATGTTTGCTGCTTTTAGCCAGCCTTAATTAAGGAAACGCTAACTTATGGTCGTTCCTAGTCCTTACAGAGTAATTTGTATCATGATTATCTTTCCTAGTTTTAAATTTATTACTATTTTTATAAATATACATAATGTTTTCATAAATATATTATGATGCAAGGGTCAAGATACCAATCTCTTAAACTTTTCTCGAAGAGATTCTCTGTTTCCAAGTTTATACATTCCACGAATAGCCCTTTTCTGCAGTGTAAATATCGTGTCAATATCTGCGGCATTGCCCCAAAGTAGGAAGCCATAGGACATTATACTATGAAAATAACTAAAATATACCAGCTTCGCTGTATTAACATCAGTCAATGAGCGAATTTTCTTTACCGCGAACGCTGCAGAACTAAGTCTACTCGCTAGTTGTGAGACATGGGCGCCCCATTGCAATTTAGAATCTAAGGTAATTCCAAGAAAAACAGAGTTTTCTACTAGATTCAATCTGTTCCCATTAAGGCGCAGATCAGACTTAACTTGTTTTACATTTGGTGCAGAGAATTTTATACATTTAGTTTTTTTATCATTGAACGCTAGATTATTTATATTGAACCACTGAACAACATTTGCGAGAGCATTGTTTACATCGTCGTAGTTTATTTTCTGTCTTATCATTTTAAAAATTAATGATGTGTCGTCAGCAAACAATACAATCTCATGATTATTGCCTACCATATAGGGTAGATCATTTATATAGGCTAGAAACAAAAATGGGCCCAGAATTGATCCTTGAGTTAACCTCAACCTTCTGAATTCTATCACTTAGATATGAATTCAAAAGTTTGAGGTCAGTGCCTTTGATGCCGTAGTGGTGTTTCCTGATGAGAGTGTCATGCTGAACACAGTCAAATGCCTTAGATAGGTCACAAAATACACCTAGGGCATCCTGTGACCCCTCCCAGGCACCAGTGATTATTTCAAATAGTTCAACACCAGCAGTAGGTAGAATTGAAATTGGTCTAAAATTAGTAGGGTCTGTAGTGCTACCCGACTTAAATAAAGGTATAACCTTACTGCTTTTTTTATGCTTCATTAAATCAGGAAACTCCCCACAGTTTATACAGTTTTTAAATATTTCAACAAGGCAAGGAACTATTACATCTATAATAGAATTTAATATTTCAACAGATATGCCCCAGAGATCAGTTGTCTTTTTAATATCAATTGTCTTAAATGTTTTAATAATATCCCCGGTGTCTATGGGTTGGAACTTGAAAGACACCTTGCACTCACTCACATGATTTTTGGGCAATGATTCAGCTGCCACAGGTGATAAGCTTAATGATTTAGTAGTTGAAACTGGAATGTCAGCAAAACAGCTCTCAAATGCTGTCGCAACATTTTCATCTGCTTTAATTATTGTATTGTCAATAAAAAGCTTAAACTCACTATTGCGATTCTTTACTTTCCCAGTTTCCTTATTAATTATATTCCAAGTAGTTTTAGTCTTATTAGCACTATTTTTAATCTTATTTCTTAGATAAATGGATTTGGCTGTGGCACAAACTATTCTGAATAATTTAGAGTAAATTCTAACATAGTTGCAAAAACTTTCACTTTTGTTATATGATTTCTCATGATAGAGATCATATAGGTGCTTTCTACTAATATGTATACCTGTGGTAGCCCAATCACTGAAGGATTTACAATTGTTTGAAGACACTTTTTTTGGAATAAATACAGTCTTATGTTGTTTATTAATTAAACTACTTAAATTACTGTATAGTAAATTTACATTATTGGAGTGGGCTATATGGGGCATATTGTTAATGACACCACATCTAAATCTCTCCAAACGGATTTTATTGACTGGAACAACCATTATACTCTTATTAACCTGTTTTTCCTTCGAGTATTTGAATGTAACCAACTGACCGCTGTGATCAGAGCTAAGTTTATTTATAATTGATAAACTTACGGGAGTGACATTAGAAAAAACAATAACCAAGCAAGTTGCACTGGTCTTTGTTATTCTAGTTGGTTCTTGGTAGTTGGAATCTAATAAACATAAAAAATACGTAGATTCAAATCTATCTGTTGCTGAGTTAGTTATAAAGTTTAAAAGAGATAATCCTGAAGTAAACATTAAGTACAGCAAGTTCAATGAAATCTTCAATAAAGATTTTATTATTGCTTTCAGACAGACTAGAAAAGACATTAGTGCGACCTGTGAAAATTTGAAATTTCAGATAGATTTTGCGACTATGAACAAAGATATGATATGCTAATATTTTAAAGATAGAAAAAGAACTTAATTTGAGAAAGGCTGAAGTTTATTTGAAAACGATCACAAAAACTGAAGTTGACAAAGAAAAATAATGCTCTTAAGTGTAACAGATGTTCAGAATATTTTTCACGTCAACTTTGGTTACATATTTCGGAATTCACAATCTATCTGACAATAAAAGAAAAGAAAGAAATGGTTTATTCGACAATTAAAACAATAGTACAATCAAAAAGAACTTAAAATAAAGTAACACAATAAAGTTTGTCGAAAACGGCAACAGCTCAGCATATGCTACAGCTGATGGCTGTGGCGCTGATTTTCAGCTGTGCCGGTTTGGAGGCTGGGGTAGATTTTTACAGAGAACAGATTTTAAAATATAAAATTTGTACATACAAAAGCTGCAACTGGCAATAATTCAAGTTATATAATAGAGTTATTAATTTAGGTGAGGATCTCAAATAAGAGCTGAATAAAATAAATAACAGATAATAAAATTGTAAAGATAAATAAATGTTATTGAATTAATATGTGTAAATTAAATACATAACATAAACGATAAGAAATGTATAATAATGCTTCTTAAAAATAAAATAATTTAAATATAAGTAAAAATCAAAATAGATAAATAATATTAACAGTCTTCACTAATCAGGACAAGATTTTTGTTGGAACAATAAATACTCTCTGAATTTGCGCTTAAAAGTCTGTTTAGATGCGGAGTTCTTGATCGGAGGGGGTATATTGTTCCAACACTTACTCGCCTGGTAGCGAAAACTGCCACGAAATGCCGTAGTCCTGTGATGCTGTGTTGACATCCTGGATAAGGCCGCTCTAGTATTATAGACGCTGTACGATGAAAACCAAGTAAGTTTCTCGTACAAGTATTGCGGCTGCTTACTAGTTACGAGGTCAAACAGCAAAGTACCGAAATGCAATTTTTGTCGATTTTTCATTTTTAGCATGTTAGCTTTGTTAAGGAAAGGCGTCACGTGTCCTCGTCGTGGTATGCTATAACAGAAACGAGCACAGGCATTTTGCACACGCTGTATCAACCGCTGAGTTCTCTCGAGCAAACAAGGTCCAAAAACAACATCACCATAGTTTAGTTTAGATAAAACAATGGATTCACACAACTTTTCACGCATTGCTGTATTTAAGAAAGGTCTAATGGAATATAAAATTTTGAGCTTGTAAAAGCAACTACTAACTGTTTTGGATACATGTTTCTCGAATTTCAGATTTCCATCAAATATAACACCCAGGTTTCTGGCTTCCCCGACTATGTCTATCTTCGCACCGTCTAATACAACTTCAGGGCCCAGTCTCGATACTTCCTTTATGTTATTTGTGGAACCGAGAACTAATAATTTGGTTTTTTGGGGGTTAAGGACTAAAGAACTTTTAGAGGTCCAGTAAAGAATATGCGATAGATCCTGATTCAAAAGTGTGACGGCATCATTTAGATCCTTTGGGTGACAGCTCTGGTATAATTGTACGTCATCGGCGTAAAAATGATATTTGCTGTGTGATATTACTTTGTCTATATCTGAACTGTACAAAATATACAAGAGCGGACCCAATATTGAACCCTGCGGGACTCCTCTAGGTACGATCCGTTGTTCTGATAAAAAGCTTGATCCGTCATTTTTTATGATTTGTACTTTCTGATACCTATTCGAGAGATAGCTAGAGAACCATTTTAGCGAACGATTTTCCACGCCGTAATAAGCCAGCTTAGACAACAGCAAATCAGTATTTAAACAGTCGAACGCGCAGGTGAAATCAAGCAGAGCCAAAAGAGTACATTTGCCTGAATCCTGTTCCTTTAAGATATTATCTACAATATCTAACAGAGCAGTGGCTGTACCCCGACGTTTTCTGAAACCAGACTGCAAGTGGTGTAGAAAGTTATTCTGCTCCAGGTATTTACAAAATTGTAAATATACTACCTTTTCGAGGATTTTTGAGAGGAACGATAGGAAACTAATAGGTCGGATGTCTTTCAAGTTATTGGGATTGGCGACTTTCGGAAGCGGTTTAACATTCGCTACCTTCCAGACCTCAGGGAAACACCCACTCATTAGTGAATGATTTATGATTCCGGTTATCACGCTAAGTGTTCTCGGAAGTGTCATTATTAACATGTCTCTAGAAATTTCATCACTACCTTGAGCATTCGATTTAATGTCAATAATTACTTTAGCTACGAGAAATTCACTAACAGGCTCTAGATTAAAAGTGTTTACAGAAAAGCGGTTGTATTCATAAAAAGTCAAGAGTGAGATGTCAACATTGGGGTTGCCGGGAACATTTAAAAAATAATCGTTAATTATATTTGGGTCATTAAAAGTTGTATTATCAGGCAAAAGAAAACTATTGTTATCTTTGCGTAATACGGTTTTTCTCAGATTTTGCCAAAGTACCTTCGAGTTTGTGGAGTTATCATTAATGTGAGTTTTGAAAAAAGCACGTTTTTCGCTATCCAAAGCAGTTCTAGCAAATTTTTTGAGCTCTAAGTAATAAGTTTTATGTGCTGCATTACGGGATTTCCGATACTTGGCTAAAGCTCGATCACGAAGTTTCATTAAGTACCGCATATTTGATGTCAACCACGGCGGTTGAGATTCCGTTATGGTAATTTTTTTAAGGGGAGCAAAGCTGTCAAAAATTTCTGTAATTTTATTATTAAATAAATTTATCATATCATTAACACAGTTTTCTTCTAATATTTTTTCCCAAGCAAATTCACATACTTCTTTATCAAATTGTTCCAAATTTATACTTTTGAGTGGTCGAAACGTCAGTGTTTTTTTAGGTATTTTGGGTTTTCTTATTTTAACAATAGAACTGACAAACGAGTGGCCGTAGGCAGATACACTATCGACCTTCACTTCACGGGTCGGCGCATCAGTACATATTACATCTAATAATGTTTGACTATGTTCGGTAAAGTGAGTCGGTTCTGAAACAATTTGGGTTAGGCGGAAAGATGTTAGAAAACTATGAAACTGAGATGTGTTAGGATTGGTCGATAGAAGATCTATGTTGAAATCACCCATTAAAATAATATATTCGTAGTGCGAAAAAGATGAAATAGTATCGATCAATGCATTAAAAAATGGATCTGGGTTGAGCCAAGGGGGTCGATATGCTGTGCCGATCAAAACGCGGTGAGATAATAGTTTTATTTTTACCCATAACTGCTCGATATTTGATTGACTAATAGTAATTTTGGTATACTTTATACCGTGTCGTATGTAAAAACCAACTCCTCCCCCCCTACCATTGCAAACATGGTTAGGACGCGGTATGTGTATGAGTTTGTAGTTGGGCAGTTGTAAAGCTAGTACGTCTTCACCGGGACGAATCCAGGTTTCGTTTACCGACACAATATCAGCCGAACTATACTCGATAACTCTGAAGAGGTTGTCGTGGTTCGTTCTGAGGGAACCCGCATTTATGTGACCAATTTTCAGCAGCTTAGATTTGTCACACATTATAAGATATAAAAAATTGAGAACCAACCAAGTTTGTGACGGAAAAGTCATATTCGAATATACGTGCACAAAATAAATTATGAATAAATACCAAACAAAATAAATAAATATAGGACAGAATATTTACATAAACACATATTTTGTATGGGACTGTACCTGTTGTAAAAACAAAATAAAAAATATAGTATGAATAAATGTATGATATATCGTTTCCCTCATCTACCTTATCACAAATAAAGCTTAACCAAAGTAACATGAAATATAAGAAATAACAACAGAATCTGATTGTTAAGTAAAGTGACAAAAGAGTTGCTTTTACAGCAAAAAAACCAGACTGTTGCTTAAAAATTGCTGAAAGTACAAAATATAAAACAAGAGCTATACTTGTAAATTTTTTAGTTTTTGTTGATTTAGAAGTTATTAAGTAATTTAATGTAGAATAAAATATTAAGCTAAGTTTATCAAAATATGAAGCAAAAAAAATAAAATAAACGTAAATTAAATAATCAGAAAGACAGTGACGTGTATAAATACTAAGTTTCTTCTGATCGAGTTGAAGCGGTTCCAAAAACTCTATCAAAATCATCTGCCTTACGGATACGGTAGACCGGCGCATTTTCTTCTTTCCTAACGTATATACCGCCATCGCGAGTCCAAACAAATCTCCATCTTTTCTCCTTCGATAGCTCTCTGGCACGCTGAAAGAGTTTGCGGTTAGAATATGTCAGGCGTTCATTGACAAAGAATTTTCTTTCTTGCCCTGGCAGATCAAGATCGCGCGTAGATAGGTTTCTTCGAACACGGGCACTTTTCAGAAAGGTGTCTCTAGTGAGACGCCGCGCTAGACGAACCGTGATGGGGCGGGGTTTCTGATCACCTTCTATTTGATTCCGTCGAACTAATCCATTACGACGTATGGAAACTATGTCATTTTCAGTAACAGAGACCCCTAACTTTTTTGACATTAATAAAAGTAAGTGTGTCAAATTCTCCTCACGGTTTTCCGGTATTCCTGTAATGTCAATATCATTAGACAGAGATTCTTGTTCTTTACTGTCAATTTCTAGTTTTAGGATGGATATTGTACTACGAAGTTTGGTTAATTCATCTTCGTTTGGGGACTCCTGTTTCGCCGCTTCAAGATTCGTAACCCTGACCTCCAATCCCTCCAGTTTGATGTTCTGATCACTAATTTTAGCATCTAAAATTGACAGATGTTGACGAATGCTGCGCAATTCGTTGTACATTTCCAGACGAAACGACTTTAACTCGTCCATGACGTCTATAAGTTTAATATTCTCATTTGTGTTTGGAGAATGAATCGGAGAGCGATGATTATCTGTATTGGCGGTTATATCAATGCCTTTTACCGGTGTTTCTGAATTATTAGGTGTCCTTGGTTGCTTAACCTTACAAGATGGGCATAGCCAGTCTTTAGGTATATTTGCGTTGCTTAAGTTAACGCAGTTACGGTGAAAAGAAGTTGCACAACTGGGACAGCTAGCGACACCTACTGTAGCGGAAGCAAACTTGCCACAAGCCCCACATTTAGAATTCGGAGCCATTAAGTTTTCTTATTTTGAAATATATCCTTATGAAATTATTAAAAAAAGATATAGCCCGCGGCAGGTTTCGAACCACGACCTTAAAGATCGAACTTTGGTAGACGTAACGCCTTAGACCACTAGTCCACGGACAGTTACTTAAAGATGTTGAAATTGTGCTATACCTCATAGAGTAATTAACATTTGTAAGCGGGTAGGCTGTGTTTATATGAATCGACTGACTGGATGGAGCGAAGCACTAATAACTTTTTAAACACAGCACAGAGTTAGGATATTTTTTTGATTAGCACATCACAACAAACTATTCTGTCTTTATAGACTCTGACTTTTAGGTGAAAACTGCCTAATAATAGTTATTGAAATTAAAAATGCGGAGCACAAATTTTACGAGTTATCGCCGGCGAAGTCAAAACTACCCTCTCACAGCTTCTTTGTATTTATATACAGAAAATTACGGACAAAAAGGGCCAAATGCTTTGTCTGACTACATCACGCGTAACAAACTTCCGTGGTGTTTCAACTTTTGTGGAGACTTTACCAGTTTCACTTAGTCAGGTAAGTCAAGTTAATTTTATAGTTAATAAAAAATGGCAACAAATATTAAGGTGTCAAATGTGACACTGACAGATTGTCTATCTAATATCTTCTCTTCTGCGCGCCTTAAGAATAGGATGTATCTCGTCAATGTATTAAAACTTTAACTAAATATCCTCTGTATTATTCCAAACAAACCATAAAAACTTAACTGGTTATGGGCCCAGACTCGCAAAAGTATTACGGGTTAATGTTACGTTAGGTAAATAACGAAAATGAAAAAGATTCAAGCACGTGGTCACGGCGTCACCCGGTCACGGGCATCGATCGCCTAGCGTTGACGAAGATACAAACATGGATCTGGTACAAGGGTACGGGGGACAAAAACTCCTCGACAAGGTCAGCGATTGGACGGCATGGCAGTTCAAGACGCGGGTCACACTTAAAGCAGCAGATGTATACGATGTTGTGGACGGAACCATAACGCGTCCACCAGTCGAACGAGAAGAGCATTTGAAAAAGTGGCAGGGTAAAGATGCCAAAGCACAAGGTATCATTGATGCAAGGGTTGGCGAGGCAATTATACCTCAAATAGACCGTTGTGTAACCGCCAAAGAGATATGGGACAAATTGCATACAATATTTGAACAAAAGGGGGAGCTATCCTTACACATTTTGAAAAATTCTTTACAATGAAGTATGAAGCAGGCGAAACAATTTCACAATTCTTGGGCAGATTTGAAGAGGTCCAGTGTAGATTAAAAAGTTTGAACGCTGAAGTTAGTCATTCAATGTTGGTCACCATAATTACTTCTTCGTTGCCCCTGCAGTTCAAACACTTTGTGTAAGCGTGGGAATCTGTTCCAGCAGAGAGACGTACCTTGGATGAACTTACAGCTAGACTACTGGTAGAGGAACAGCGTTACATGCAAAATCAACATCAAGAAGAGGAAACAGCTTTGGCAAGCAAAACAGTGAGAAAGTGTTTTACATGTGGCAAACATTTTCTTCTGGGGGTAGTCAAAGAAAGCATACACATTGAATTTGCTCTAAGAGTTTTTTATTGTAAGTAATTAGTAAGAATAGTTTTTTTTTATCTAAATTTATATTAGGAGAATTATTCAATCGCCAAATGGATCGGACGTGTTTTTAGTTTATTTTATACAATTTTAAATTAAAGCAGTACACGACCTAGATTTGAATCAGCGCATAATAAATAATTAATGCAAATATTTGTGTTTTTGAAATGATACGTTTTAATTAAATACAAAAAAATGGATAGCAGCCCCTTCAATCGAAGTGGTAAAACTTGCCGCAGCCCACCTCCAACGCCCTCTTCAAAACCACCTCCAGTACCAGATGAAGACGACATGGAAGTAATTTCAACGCCCGAAATTCAAAATTGGATGTCATCCATTGAAGCTTGCCTCAATGAAGTTTGCGCAATTTCTGGTGAAGGAAAAATGAATACCGAGCAAAAACTTCGGATCAGCTCTCTCTGTCGAAAGATTGGCCATGGTACATCCCAACTGGCTATCACATACCAATCCCTCAAGCAGAAAGCACTTCAAGGCCGCACGTTAATACAAGCGCTTAAAGAAAAACAAGAGCTGTCTAACCAATTTCAAGACCTTAAAGAAGAAATCCTGGAGTCCGCTAAACCAAGTTTGGCAAAAGTTACTTACGCAGATATGATTAAGACCAATAATAGTTTCATTAAACCTGCAAATGTAAGCTCGGTAGCAATTTACCCCAAGGACAAATTAAAGACTAGCGAGGCCACTAAATCACTTGTACAGCAGATTATTAGCCCTGGTGAAATGAAGCTGCAGGTTAGAGGACTCCGCAAAACAAAAAATGGTGGGGTTATTATTAGCACTGACTCGAAAGGCGATGTCGAAAAACTGAAGCAGTCAGTCCAGCTGTCATCCTGTGGCCTTACCGTAGATGAACCAAGCAAGCGAAACCCTAGAATTGTCGTAATTGGGGTGCCCACATCAATGCAGGAACAAGAAGTTTTTAAGTGCATATACGAGCAAAATCTTTCGAACAAACTTAGTGATAGTCGCGAAAAATCCTGTCCTCCATTAAACTTAGCCATAAGTCTGGAAAGAAAGAAGCAGAGACCTGTAACTATGTAATCGAAGTTCCTGCCCTAATAAGAAAAGCCCTCATTTCTCAAGAAAGAGTCTTTGTTAACTGGTCGTCTTGTTCGGTGAGGGACTTTATTTTAGTTACTAGATGTTTTAAATGCCAGCAGTATGGACATGCAGCGAAGTCATGCCGAGCAGAAACTTGTACCTGTGGACACTGTGGAGTTCTAGGCCACTCATCAAACGAATGCCAGAAAAAGGCAGAGGAACCTAAGTGTGCAACATGTTCCCGTTTCAATAAACCTAATAATCACAAAACAGGTGAAACTGATTGCCCCGCCAAGAAAATTGCCGAACAAAGGTACATAAACTCAATTAATTATGAAGGCGCCTAAGAGCGCCGTTTTTAGTAAATTAATTTTTGCCTTATTTTTTATTTCTCTTTTTATACTCGTTTTAAATTTTTATATCTTTATTATATTTTAATTCTTAATTGTTCATATTTTAATAATACATGACTCATCATATCATTAACGAGTTAGATAGTATCTCTGTTTCGGAAGCAACGCCCTGTAATGTTGAAGATTGCAAACAGTATCTACCTATGTGCGACAACTCGATAACCATACTAACACAAAATATTAGGAGTATCTATAAAAACTTTGATAATTTTAATATTTTTCTTCATAGGCTAAATGTTAACTGCGATCTAATTGTACTAACTGAATGTTGGCTTTCCAATAATTATGAACTTCCACAGATAACAGGTTACGATGTGTATAGCAGTAAAACAGTTAACAACCAAAATGATGGTGTGGTAGTTTACGCTCGAAACACCCTGAATATCACAGTCGAGGACTCTATTGTTAGGGAATGCAGCGGTTTGGTAATAAAAATCGATGAAAACAAAAATAAAGTTGCAATATTAGCGATGTATAGATCCCCTTCTTTTAAGAAGCTGGATTACTTTCTCGAATCTTTAGATAGTCAACTTCAAAATTTATCGTCTTATAAAAATATTGTGCTTGCTGGAGATATTAATATTGATATTCGACCAGAGAATAACAGTGGGTCGATACAGGAGTACCTAAATCGATGTGCATTTCACGGGCTATACCCTGCGCACACACTGCCTACACATCATAGCGGCTCTTGTCTGGACCATATCTTTGTCAAAACCCAGTTGCTATCATCTGTACTAGTTACTAATTCCACCGTAACGGAACACAAAGCTGTTTTACTAACCCTTAGACTAAAAGTAACTAAAAAAAAATACGCAAGGTTTACTTCTAAATTAAACATGCATAAACTTGAGGACGATTTATGTAACACTGACCTTAGTCCAGTTTATAATTCTGCTGACGCTGACTCGAGCATGACATACTTAGTAAATATTGTTCAACAAGCAATTATTAATAACACATCAAAAGTAAAAGTTAGTAGTAGAAATTTAAATATCAAACCATGGATTACGCCGGGGCTTATTCGTTGCATGAAAAATAGGGACAAACTCCACATGAGGGCCAAATCTTGTCCGGGAAATTTAGTTTTACAAATAACTTATAAGCGCTATCGTAATTTTTGTAATAGTATCTTAAGAAAAGTTAAAACTGACTATGACAAAAATCAACTAGCAAAAGCTGGAAAAGACAGTAAAAAAGTTTGGAAATACATAAAAAAAGTCACGTATACGTCCAAACACACTGAATCGTCCTCGAGTCTATTGCTATCCCATTCCTCCCCACTATCGGCGGCAAACAGTGCTAACGACTTTTTCAATAATATCGGAAAGACTTTAACAGAAAAGATTCGACAATTCTCCATCACACATGAAACTATTAATACCTACAATAACTCATCTTTGAATTCTTTTGTATTATTAAATACAGACGCAGCAGAGGTCGAAAAACTAATAATGGGGTTAAGGGATGACTGTGCTGTCGGCTGTGATAACATACCTAGCAAATTATTGAAAAAGTTCAAGCATTTCTTCATCCCTCCTTTAACTTTTATATTTCAAAAATGTCTCTCAGAAGGCATTTTTCCTTCTTGTCTTAAAAAAGCCCTCGTAGTTCCTGTCTTTAAATCTGGTAATAAAGACCTAATAACGAACTATAGACCTATTTCCATACTACCCTCAATATCTAAAATATTAGAGAAAATAATAAACAACCAGCTAGTACGATATTTGGAAAATAAGTCTATCATCTCTAAGTCACAATTTGGCTTTAGACCAAACTTATCGACTTCTGATGCTATGCACGGCTTAGTGCACAGGAACTAGATAAGGGAAACCAGACTATAGGGGTGTTCCTTGATCTAGCCAAGGCTTTTGACTCCGTCTCTATTCCCATCCTGTTAAATAAATTAGAAAATGTAGGTATAAGAGGAAATCAGCTAAATATTTTAACTAGTTACCTTAGTAATCGAAGTCAATGCGTTAAACTAGGCAATATAGTTAGTTCTGAACAAAAAACTACCCCCTTCGGTATCCCCCAGGGTAGTATTTTAGGCCCCACATTATTTTTAATATACGTAAATGACCTTTGTAATCTACAACTAGTACAAGGTAAAATAATTTCATACGCCGACGACACTGTTTTACTTTTTTCAGCTGACTCTGAACAAGACATTTTCAAACTTACTCAGAATGGCCTCAATATTGTGAATAACTGGCTTAAACTTCACCTACTGACATTAAATGCAGACAAAACAAAATATATTATGTTCACAATGCGGAAATCTCACGCAGCACGAACTAATAGACCCCTGTATGCACATTGCTGCAATAACGTTGCTGACACTGCATGTGAGTGTCCTAGAATCACAGTAACAGATAAAATAAAATATCTCGGTGTGATTATTGATGAAACTCTTTCCTTCAGATATCACATTGAAGCTCTTAGTACCTAATAGAATCCGTAAACTGATTTTCGTTTTTAAGAAAATCAGGTCAATTGCGGATTCAAAACTTATCATGCTATTATACAGCGCCCTGTGTCAATCTGTGATAACATATTGTATTACGATCTGGGGCGGAGCTCCTAAAACCTCTCTACTTATTGTAGAAAGAGCTCAAAGAGCAATTCTTAAGGTAGCTACTTTTAGGCCATACCTCTACCCTACTAACCTTTTATATAAATCATGCAATGTACTAACAGTCCGACAATTATTTATAACTAATACAGTACTTAAACAGCACACAGCACTTCAATACAGCACCAGTTCTACTAACAAAAGACGCAAGGATATTGTATGCTCCAATCGCACGCGGGTAAAATACACTTTGACTACACGATTTTATAAATTCCTAGGGCCATTATTGTATAACAAAATAAACGCCAAAGTGTATATATATCCCTTAAACGTAAGAAATTGTAAAAAGGCTTTAAAAACAGTTCTCCAGGAATTGTCGTACGATGAAACCGAGATGCTACTGGCTGTTATAAGTTAATTTTTGATAATGTTTGCATAAATGTGTAATTAGGTTTAATAAATTAAATAATTATGTAGGTAAATCTCTTAAATTTAAAATTGTCACAATTTCCTATTTTATTTTTATTTCTTAAGAATAGTTAAATAGATTCTACTATGTTTGTATAAGATCCATATTTTATTTTATTGAAGTTATATTTAATTTGAATGATTTTTAAATGTTATTTTAGCACGCTCCAGCCTGAAAAACAGGATTATCCTAGTTCAGGCACCAATGTTCTATCCTTCCTTGTATATTTAAGCCAATATTTGTAATTCATGCTTTTCTGAAATTAATAAACATTTTTTTTTTTTTTTTTTATATTTAGTTTAATGTATAATTAAACAAATACCCAACCAGCTATATCACTCCCATCAAACAATCATCATCACTTCTTACAATATTGATAAATACACAATGGAAAGTTTTAAACAATCACTTGGCAAATTACAAGATATGATGTCCGCACGAATGACTAAATTTGAGGCTGATCTCCAAGTTAGTAAGGACTCCAAGGCACCTACTTCTTCCACAAGCATTTCCCAAGAGTTTTGTGAGTTTAAATCTTTTGTGCAATCATGCTTTGTACTCCTGCAAAATCAGGTAGATTTTTTGGCAAGAGACTGCGACAGGCTAGAGATGCAAGGCAGTAGAAAGATTTTACTGCTTCACGGAGTTCCAGAGGATCATAAGGAAAATCCAGTTATAACAGCTTCTCAAGTGATCCAGAACAAGGTAAAAATAATGATTTTTCTGAAGCTGAGATTGCTCGTGCACATCGTTTAGGCAAGCTAAGAGAAGGTAAAGCTAGGCCCCTGCTGATTAAGTTCAAGGATGTTGCTGTTCGTGATAAGATATGGCTGAGTAAGTCTGTACTAAAGAACTCCGGTATAACATTGTCCGAATTTTTGACTGCAATGCGCCATGAAACCTTCCTAGCAGCTCGACAATGTTTCGGTGTAACGAAATGCTGGACCCAAGGCGGCTGTGTTTTTGTACTGGATCCCGACGGTGTCCGCCATCAAATTGTTACAATGGCAGACTTAAAGGCAATTCAAGGCACGGCTACTACATCTCCAACCACTAGTCCAAATGTAACGAAGCCAACGACTAAGACCGCTGTGGGGCCGAAAAAGCGAACAATGAGAAGACTGTGAGTTGGCATTGCACGTTTCCTTTTCACTATATCTGTTAATTAACATATAATTATTTCAATAACACCCTACGTAAAACAATATTATTCCTCTGACATTTCCCAGTTTGATTGAATACTGCATTGCGAACTGACAGTTGACTGACTATAATGAAACGTGAGTGATTGAACTGCGTTCAAAAATACTTCTTTTATAAACTGTAGATCGATTTTTTATATTTATTTTTTCGTTTCTTTTCTGTTTTTAATATTGTGTTAAAAATGTTATTTTTTTTGCTTGTTTTCGAATTCATATTTGTGTAATCTGTATTTTTGTTTTCTCATACAGCTGGTGGGTGATATTGAGTTGTAGCTGATTTTTATTATCATTTTTATAGAAATACATATTTATATTTATTTTATTTATTCGTAGAATTATTAATCATTATATACATATTCATGTCTTGTACTAGCAATGATGATGACTCTGACCGGTCTTTAAATTTTACGTCATGTTCTTCGAACGGATTGAACAGTTCCGATAGTTATAACAGCACTTTTCTTTCACTCTCTTCTAACCTTGATTCTCAGTTCTCAGGTTTACTGAAAAAATTTAATGTAGTTCACATAAATGCACAGAGTATTCCAGCCCATTACTCCGATATGCTGGCAACGTTTGACTCTAAGAAAATTCATGCCTTATTAGTCTCCGAGACGTGGATGAAGCCCTGCCTACCTTCAACTTCTTATGCCTTACCTGGCTTTAAACTTATCCGCAATGATCGCATTGACCGAACCGGTGGTGGGGTGGCTATCTACTTACGATCTGACATTTCCTGCAAAATAATTAATACTTCTTCTCAAACCTCACTTAATCCACATGCGACTGAACATCTTTTTGTTGAAGTTTTGATAGCCAACACTAAAGTTCTTTTGGGAGTAGTGTATAGTGCATCCCCCAAAGCAAATTACTTTCCAACGCTTGAGATACTACTGAAAGAACTTATTCCTCTTTACAATCACATTATTATAATGGGAGATTTTAATACGTGTCTCTTAAAAAAAGATGTTCGCGCAAACAAATTAGTATCAGTTATTTATGGATGCAACTTGAAAATATTACCTTCCTCGGCCACTCATTTTTTCCCCAACAGCACGCCTTCTCTTTTAGACCTTAAGATTGTTTCCTCTGTGGACCACGTTGTTCACCACGGACAATTAGAAGCAGATGCTTTCTCATATCATAATTTAATGTTCCTTTCGTATAAAGTAAAGCCTCCCAAACCTAAACCAAAAGTCCTTTTGCAAAGAAATTTTAGTGGGATTAACTACGACAACTTGCTTCGTGATGCGCAGGAAGTCGACTGGTCTGAGGTTATAAATGCTGAAAACACCGATTCGCAATTTGCTATTTTTAATTCTCTCCTTCTTCAGCTTTATGACCGCCATGCCCCAGTTAGACCCGTTAAGGTGAAACATTTACCTGCCCCATGGTTGAACGATGCAATCAAATCCGCTATGGCTAAACGGGATAGAGCGCGGACTAAATACAAAAAGGACCCAACTGAAGATAACCATGAAAGGTACCGCCTCCTACGGAATCGCTGCAATACTATGTGTAGGGATGCACAAAGACGCCATATTCACAAATCTGTTTCGAATGGGGTTCCAGCAAAAGTCTGGAATTTCCTCAAAACCTTGGGCGTAGGCAAAAATAAATCAAATCCAATTCCTGATCACATTAATTTAAATGCACTCAATTCACATTTTACATCTTCCTGCACTATAAACAGCGCACAAAAAGCTGAAACAATACTCAAAATTTCATCTTTACCTATGCCCCCTCATGAATCGTTTCACTTTACTCAATTCACTGAGTGTGATGTTAGGAGAGCAATTAACTCAATCGACTCAAATGCCGTTGGTTCCGATAGCATCAGCCGCAAAATGATTGTTATACTAATCGATTTCCTCCTTCCTATCATTACCTACATCTTAAATCATTCTATCAGTACCTGTCATTTTCCTTCGTTGTGGAAAGATGCTCACATTACCCCACTTCCTAAGAAACCTCTTCCTACATCCTTTCAAGACCTTCGACCTATATCTATACTCCATTTCTTATCCAAAGTCCTAGAGCACCTAGTTCATAAACAACTAAATTCCTTCCTACAAAAAAATGACTTGCTCAATCCACTGCAATCTGGTTTTCGGCAAGGTCACAGCACGGTCACAGCATTAGTTAAAATATCTGACGACATTCGGTTAGGCATGGAACAAAAAAAGTTAACAGTCTTAGCATTACTCGATTTCAGCAATGCCTTTAACACTGTGGACTTGGCTATCTTGTTACGAATGCTTCGCTCTCTTAACATATCTCCACTCGTGATTGACTGGTTTCGTTCTTACTTGTGTGGACGCCGGCAGCGTATAAGTATCGAAGAATCCTGCTCAGATTGGACCGATATCACAGCCGGCCGAAAAATGTTTGCTCCCTCAAGGTGGCGTGCTATCTCCCCTTTTATTTTCCATTTTTATAAACTCTGTTTCCAATAACTTAACTTCTTCCTACCATATGTATGCAGACGATCTCCAAATTTATCTGCACACTGACCTTGCGGAGCTACCACAGGCAATAGCAAGTATGAACAACGATCTTGACAAAATATCATCTTGGAGTCAAAACCATGGTTTGACTGTTAACCCCTCAAAAACCCAAGCAATAATAATAGGGAGCCCCAAAATTATTGATAAAATTGACTGGAACATGTGTCCCAAACTTGTTTTTAACGATGTAATAATCGAATATAGTAAATCTGTTAAAAATCTGGGCATTCTATTTGATAGCAAACTTTCTTGGAAAGCACAAGTGGATGAAGTGAGCCGAAAAATGTTTGCTGCCACAAACTCTTTAAAGCGTTTGCGCAATATCCTACCTATACCCACTAAGATTTCTATTGCACAGTCCCTTTTTCTCCCAATTCTTGACTACGGTTCTGCCTGCTATCTGGACATCTCCGAAGACCAAATTAATAAACTTGAGCGCCTTCAAAACTTATGCATAAGATTCATATTTGGATTACGTAAATATGATCACATTTCTGAATATCGCGCTAAGCTCAAGTGGCTTCCGATTCGCTTTCGCCGGAATACTCAAATTCTTTGTCTGCTTTATCGCTTGCTGTTCAATCCTGTCTCACCGGAGTATTTAAAGGAAAGATTTAGTTTCAGACATTCACAGCACCTACGAGAGTTACGTTCTGCTGACAATTTAATGTTACTAACACCACTACATAAAAGTGATTTTTATGGGAAATCCTTCACAGTCCATGCTGTATCACTATGGAATAAATTGCCACTTGATATTAAGTCTGCCCAAAGTATCGAAACTTTTAAAAAATTGGTCAAACGCTTTTACTTTACTAAGTCATGACATTATAGTACAAGTTAGTCACACTATTTATAAATTTATTTTTATTTTTGAGTTAGTATAAACACACATTTTATGTTTATATATATGTATTATATTAATATTTTATGTTTATTTATATTATTGTGTATGTATTCGTATGTTAGATTATGTAAATGCTTTATGCCTATATATATATATATATATGTACGCCAAGGCACCCTATAACTTAGTATCCAATTTCTCACCCAAAGGTTGTCTGGTAGAAATTGCTCATTAGTAATAAGACCACCTTTTGTGCATTCCTTTGTATTTTGAAAATTGTAATTATTATATTCTATGGTGTACAATAAAGTATAAATAAAATAAATAAATAAATAAAATAAAAAGGACACTATAGGGTCAAGTGGGGGACTGTGTAACAAGGGGCACAGTATAACATCAAGATTAGCTCTGTCCTTTTTTATTTGTCTATGGTGTCTCTTTACGTGTTTTGTCAACTTCATGTGCCGCCATCTTAAACAACTGTCATCGGACGTTTAATTGCTGTGTGAATAGAAGAATGCTCTAATTGATGTTTTTAGTAAAAAAATTGTGAAAAATTTCACTGGTAAAGTTTTGTTCTTGTTGGAAAAGTAATAATTTCTGGTAAGTAAAAATAAGTTCCATTTAATCTTCAATTAGTTGATGTTTAAATAGTAAACAAAGTTTATTGCAATTTCTAACCTATAAAATTTTAACGATTTTTTGTTTTAAACCATAGCGTGTGGGGCACAGTGTAACGGGGTACAGTGTAACATGTTATATTTATTTTATTTATTTAAAACTTTATTGCACAAATAATTGGAGTACAATGGGCGGACTTAATGCCATTTGGCATTCTCTACCAGTCAACCACCACAAAAGCAGAGAAGTTAAATAAGTGGTGCAGATTATATTAAAAACTAAAATATATACATAATTAATAATACACAACTACATAAATACATATACATATATACTCTATACTATAATATGTATGAAATATATACATAAAAGCTATTAAACATATATAAAAATAAACAAAGTGAAAATTAGGATGATTCATTTGCTATCTTGAAAAAGTGAGCTCTGACGCATTGTTTAAATGCCAGTTTGCTAGGGGCTTTTCGTAGGAATACAGGTAACTTTTCCCACAGCCTTATTGCCTGAATAACAAAAGAGTTTGAAAGAAATCCAGAATGGTGTAAAGGAATATGCAGGCTAAGGTTATCAGAAGATCGGAGATATCTATCATGTGATGAACCAAGATACTGGAATTTACATTTTAAATATTCCGGGGCGCATGGATCATTTAGAATGGAATAAAGCATGCAGAGTATTCGGAGATGCCTACGTTGTCGAATGGGAAGCTACCTTAGTTGTTCTCGAAATATGGATACATGATCGTACTTACGTAAGCCAAAGACAAAACGAATACAATTGTTAAGGAGACGATCTAATTTTGTGAGGTAAACTTCATTGAGGTCTGTGCAGCATACATCAGCGTAATCAATGATGGGAACTATAAGTGCGCTAACAAGTAGTAATTTTGTTGATTTTGGCAGACAATATTTAAATCTATAAAGTGACCTTAGCGATGCTGTTACCTTGCGGCCTACCTCCTCAATGTGCTTATTCCAGTTTAGTGTTGAGTCAATGTGTAAGCCGAGATCCTTGACACATGAGCTGTAGGGAATGGTAAAATTGTTATATACAACTGGTGGTGCCGAGGACCTGTCTGTTTTAGCTAACTGACTCGAACTTCCTATTATTATGGCTTGACATTTGCTGGGATTCACTGTGATTCCGAATTGCTGTGACCAATGAAAAATATGTAACAGGTCTAAGTTGAGCAGATCCACAGCAGCGTCCACATTCAGGATGCTAGCACGGGCGTAGAGTTGCAGGTCGTCGGCATAAAGGTGATAGGAACACTTGAGATTTAAGGTAATAAGATTAATGAATATGGAAAATAATAATGGAGAAAGAATTCCACCTTGTGGTACGCCAGTATTTAAGTTGACCCAGTCAGAAATTGAGGATCCATCAGGACTAATTTTGATAGCTTGTTGGCGACCACGAAGATAATTAGAAAACCACTGCGATACTAATGGTGAAATACCGAGTAGATTAAGCGCAGCGATAAGAAGATCGTAATCTATGGTGTTGAAGGCATTTGAGAAGTCAATGAGAACTAAAACCGTCACCTGGGCAGACTCCATACCCGTTCTGACATCTTCTAAAACATTAAGAAGTGCTGTGGAGGTGCTGTGACCAGGTCGAAAGCCAGATTGATACGGGTTCAGTAAGTTATGTGAAAGTGTGAAGTCCGATAGTTGTTTGTGAACTACAGCTTCAACGACTTTGGATAGGTACGGCAATATGGATATAGGACGAAAATGGATCAGTAATGATGGGTTATTGCTTTTAGGGAGTGGAATTATTAGAGCTTTACACCACATTGCGGGAAAAGTTCCGGTAGAAAGAGAAAAATTTACAATGTGCGTAAAGATAGGGAGAACCCATTCTAACATGAGCACCATCATCACCCTTCCGATTCCATCAATACCAATCGCATTTGATTTTAGAGCTTTAAGTATTTTAAGAACTTGATCATTGGTTACGGGTGAAAATTCAAATGTTTCATTAGTAAGCTTAGGGAGAGAGGATAAGAAATTTAAGGAATTCGTCTTTGTTGAGCTATCGAGAGATGGGCATGAAGCAAAATGTTTGTTTAAGTCATTCGGGGTGAATGAATTATAGTTCAAGCCAGCATACTGTGAGCCTAGTCCAAGTGAATTTATGAATTTCCACACATTTGCCGGGGAGGAGTCAGTAATATTCTCGTGAAAATAACGGTGTTTTGAATTTCGTATCACCTGATTGCAACGGTTTCTAAGAGATTTATATCTGCTCCAGTTTTCTTCTGATCTATTCCTCTTAAATTTTAGAAAGGCTCGGTTCCGCTTTGACATAGCGATTCTCACTTCCTGATTAATCCAACCTGCAAATGGTCTTTTAATTTTTACATTGTGAATCGGTGCATGAGTGTCAAAAATCGAAGTAACAATATTACAAAAGGAATCAATCTTGTCAGCGATTGTTGAAGCTTCGAAGACGGTTGACCAGTCAATTTCAGAGCATTCCTTTGTAAAAAGTTCATTATTAATACGTGTATAGCTCCTAACTTTAATATTTTTCGGTAACGATTTTCGAAAATTAGATTTAAAACTAGCGTACAAAAGGTCATGTCTTGAAAAACCTGGAGCTACCTTCAGCTACCTGACCATAGCTTGATATAAAATCTGTAGGGGAAGTTAAAATTACATCTATCCAAGTGTCGGCTGTTCCATAATTGTGATGAGTGGCATTAAGTGTAAGTATTTTTAAATCAACTGCATTAACTAAGCTACGCAATCTACGAGATCGTGGACTATCTGTAAGAAGGTCAGTGTTAACGTCACCCATGATCAGATGCTGATTGTAATCACAAGCTATCACCTCGAGTTGCGACTCCATTTCGGAGAAGTAATCGCTAGTTGGAGGGAAATAAACAACTCCGAGGCAGTATTGCAAGCCACTCAAGCATATCTCAATGAAAATATATTCAGCACTGCCCGTGTAATTTGCTGGTGATGTAGATATAATTTTGTACTTTACTGAGGAGTTCAGATATATCGCTACTCCACCGCCACGGCATCCAATCCTATCATTACGAATCAGCGTGTACCCTGGGAGGTTGTATAAGTCAGAACTAAGATTGGGTTTAAGCCAGCTTTCAGATACTAAAAGTGCTTGAGTGATATCGGGTGTAAATATGCATAGCTCAGCATAATGCTGCGGTATGCTCTGAGCATTGACATGGCAAATATTAAAATTACCGGCTGTTAAAAAACTCTTGGGGTCCAATAGAGTAGGTGAATCGAGATCAGCATCACTGAGGGAGCAAAAGGAAACCTCGCTATCCGAGTTCATGATGGAGTGATATGAATCATCAGACATCTATATATATAAAAGAAAGTCGGGTTTGTTACAACACTTATAACTCGAGAACGGCTGGACCGATTGCCATGGTTTTTGATTTGTTGGATTTGTTTCCGTCCCGAATAGCAGAATACATCTTAAAAACAATGAAAACTCTATATGTGTAATGAATACATAATCATTTCAATAAATGCTGATTTGTTTATTACATGTCAAACATTTGTAGTCCAATCCTGTCAAATAGTGTAAACACAATTTTTTTTTTGGAGCTTAGGACCTGGTTGCTGAGACTTTTAAGCTACAACTTCATTTTTTTCTGAAGACATCATGTGTGCGTTCAGAAATTTATTTTTTGTAAAATTTCTACAAAGTTCAGGTACTGTTATATTTGTTTGTTTTAGACATTAATTCACGAAAATAATACCTAAGATTTATTCTACAGTAAAAACATAAAATCGTCGGAAAGGAACGGAATTTAGGGAATAAAAAATCAGTTGGTAAAGTTTATAAGATTAAGGAAAAAGATCTACAGGTTAACAAAAGTGTAAATGTCTTTTTATAGGTTGTCTATGACTTTTCTTGATAAGCTATTCATACGTAGTGGTGATATACTCTTTGAGTTATTCTCTATGTCTCGAAAGTTCAGGCACTGTTATTATATTTGGTGGTTTTATGCGAGTGCACATTTTAATAACAATGCCGCGTCCGAGAAGATCTTTCCCAGCGAAGCCGTAATGCAATTAGGCAACGGAATATCGCGAGTCAATGAGAACAGCGCCGCGTTAGTATGGAGCAAAGAAGGGCCTTAATTCGTGCTTCTCAAACACAAGAGCAAAGAGAGGCAGCCCGTGAAACGGCTAGGTTAGAAACGAGAAATCGTCGAGCTTATCGTACAGATGAACAGAGGTGCAAGAAGAAATGGTTCAAGTATTGATTTGAATCGAGCAGCGATGAATGTACCTCTGTTGAATCCTAAGCAGAGGGAAGTTTATGATACACTGATTAATGCAATTGATGATGGAAATGGCGGCTTATTTTTTTTGGATGCCCCCGGTGGAACTGGGAAGACATTCCTCATGTCATTGATTTTGGCCACTGTACGTGCGAGATCCGAAATTGCGGTAGCAATAGCTTCTTCTGGAATAGCGGCCACATTGTTAGACGGATGCCGTACGGCTCACTCAGCGTTAAAATTGCCATTAAACCTTCAAACTACTGAACAACCGACATGTAACATTTCGAAACACTCCGCAATGGCTAAAGTTTTAGTAACATTTGATGATAACATCATATGGAACGAATGCACAATGGCGCACAAACGAGCATTTAAAGCACTAGACCGAACATTAAAAGATCTGCGCAATGACTCGAGATGTTTTGGTGGTGCAATGATTTTACTATCTGGCGATTTCCGACAAACACTACCAGTTATTCCAAGATCTACTGCTGCCGACGAAATAAACGCTTGCCTCAAAGCATCAAATCTGTGGCGATATGTAAAGAAACTTCAACTGTCTGTAAATATGAGAGTTGCATTGTTGAACGATCTATCTGCTGATGATTTCTCGAAGCAATTGCTGACTATCGGTAATGGCCGTGTTTCTGTTGACAAATCGAGCGGTTTGATTTCATTTCCTCCAAATTTTTGCAATTTCGTATCATCAAAAGACGAGCTTATCAACAAAGTATTCCCGGATATCATTGCTAACCACAAAAATACTAAATGGTTAAGTGAGCGAGCAATTTTGGCCGCTAAAAATAAAGATGTAGATGACCTCAATTTTATAATTCAAAATCAAATCGTAGGTACTCTGTATTCATTCAAATCTATCGACTGTGTAACAAACGAAGAAGAAGCCACTAATTATCCAACTGAATTTTTAAACTCCTTGGATGTGCCTGGTTTACCACCGCACAATTTGAAACTTAAAGTTGGCTCGGTAGTCATCATGCTTAGAAATTTAAACCAACCAAAACTGTGTAATGGAACGCGTTTGGTGATAAGAAAACTGATGAGCAATGTGATTCACGCGTCGATACTTAAAGGAAAATTTAAAGATGAGGAAGTTCTTATTCCAAGGATTCCGATGATTTCAACGGATATGCCCTTTGAGTTTAAACGAATTCAATTCCCGATTCGTCTTGCCTTTGCCATGACGATCAACAAATCACAGGGCCAATCCTTGTCTATTTGTGGCCTCAATCTAGAAAATGCATGTTTTTCTCATGGTCAATTGTACGTGGCATGCTCACGACAAGTGGCAAACCATCCGCTTTATTTGTTCTTGCGCCTGACCAAAAAACAAAGAATGTCGTTTACCACAAAGTGCTTCAATGAAAATCCTATTAATGAATTAATCCGAGTTTTTTTTTTTTTTCCCAATCTGCACAACATAGTTTTCAATAATTTTTTTCTGACATGAGTTTGAAGTACTTAATTATTATTTTTTATTTTTTTTTTATTTTTATTCTCATTCTGTATGTATGTTTTCATCATCATTCATCATAATAAAATACTTTTTTGTTTCTATCTATATCTATATATTATTTTGTATCATTGTTTTACGTTCATGAAAGCCTAAATAAGTTCAGCTAAAAAGTAACACGACATTCATTGACTGTTAGGCGGTACGAAGTTCGCCGGGTCAGCTAGTTATAATAATAAAATAAATATGTGTATAAATATATAAATAAAACTATTTTACTAACTAATATACTAAACAATAAGTAAATAATACTACATATACTTTTTTTACTACAAACAATTAAATTTAAAAAAATATATTTATATTTAGCATTCTGCCGCTTTTCTGCCGGTTCACTTTAACATAGATTAAAGTAGATACAGACTTAATATAACAATATGTAACAATGTTTAAGTAAATTTTAAGTTAAGTATAAACAGCAATAGAAAACTAAAATCGTCAAAAAAATTACTAAAATACATAAAACACTTTGAGCGTGTTTCGGAACTTAACTAAGGGCGATTGACAGTGAATGACAGTGATAAAGATGGCAAAATGACAGACGATGACAGAACATTTACTAGTCAATCACTCAACCAACCAACAACAACAACCAAAACATAAAATACATACACCCTCATTGTGATGATTTTAAAAAAGCTATAAAAAATAAACTAAAAGGAACCTTAGCGTCATAGTTGGTTACTTCCTCCGAGTGCTGCGTGTCTTGATAGGTTCCGTACGTACATGCGCGGCTGCAGAAGAATTTGTAGCCGGTACATTGTCGCCTGTGGTTGAGATATGCTTCGATGTGAGAACTTCCAATTGTGCTGTTGAAGATATACGTTGTCTCGAACCATCTGGCAACTTCACAAAAATGGTACCATCAGATGACCAAACGCTTCGTAAACCAAAAGCTTTGCGAGCAGACAGGAACAGAGTTTGCCTCATTTTAGTTAGAAACTCGGCTAAGACGTATGTAGTGCCCTTTAACGACGTCTTCTTGCTCCAAATGACTGACCGATCAGAGTAGTTGAAGAATCTGATAACTATTGGTCGAGGCTTATCAACTGACTTACTTCCAAGTCTATGGCAGTCCTTGATAGATGTTGTATTGAAGTCTAATACATGAAGCTGTTTATGAAAAATGTCAGTCACCATGTCGGACAGCTTTTCACCACTCACCTCGGGGACCCCTGACAATAGCAAACACTTTCGCCTCTTTCGTGTCTCAAGGGAATCTACTGAATCATTTAATTCAGAAATTTGCTTACGCAGTATACTCAAAATGCTCCAGACAAGATTTTTGAATTCAGCAAATTCCTTGGCAACTCGGCTGATGTCTTCTTGTGGACGGGGTGCAGATGTCTTCAAGAGTGCTTCAAAATCATCCATTCTTTTGCTTAATTTTGATTCTAGATCTTGTTGTGATTCAATAACACTGGATATTGTTGCCATTGTGATGTGTTTAATTTTGTTATGAATATGAGCTATAGTCACCGGCAGTTAAGGGCAGAATATCAGGTAATTACAGCATAAACTCACTGACTTATTATATGTGCTGTAAATATAGGGCTATTACACCCAAAATTTACTTTTATAAATAAAATATAATAAACTTATCTATTTTAAAACTTTAAAATTAGGAGAGCATATGTTGCTTGTTTTATTTCTACCCACCATATATATTTGTGCCCCTATTGATTTTGTATTTTTTTTGCAGTTGTCTTACATTGAAAATGGTTCGGAACCGGAAAAGGAAGACGGAAATTGGTCTGCACGATGCTAATGATATGAAAGAAGCAATAGAGTTGGTTGAAAAGGGAGTACCTTTGAGAAAAGCAGCCGAGAGAAAGAACGTGAATTACAGTACTTTATATCGTTATGTAAAGAAAAAAAAGATCTGTTCAGCTGCCGAAGCTGCAGATCTGCGGTTAACTCTGAACTACGCGGTTAATAAAGTATTTTCGAGTGATCAAGAATTAGCGCTTAAAGAATACCTATTAACATGTTCGAAAATGTGTTACGGTCTTGATACGATTGAAACTAGAAAACTAGCCTATGAAATGGCTACACACTACAAACAAGATGCCAGCATCTTGGGAAGCTATACAAATCGCAGGAACATATTGGTTGGATGGCTTTCGAAAAAGGAATCCCGATTTAACTTTGCGAACACAAGAAGCCTGCAGCCTTTCAAGGGCTAGTTCATTCAACCGGCATAATGTCGGGATGTTTTATAACAATTTAGAAGAGGTAATGAAAAGGTGTCCGAGTTTTTGGTGACGGTACTAGATTATTTTGCCTTGATGAGACTGGTACGACCACGGTACAAAAGCCGAAAAGGTTTTGGCATCAAAAGGATCAAAAAAACTTAGTAAAGTAACAAGTGGTGAACGAGGTACCCTTGTAACAACATGCTGCGCAGTTTCTGCTACAGGTAATGCCCTGCCACCCGCGATGGTATTCCCACGGAAAAATTTGAAACAATCCATGTTGAAGGGAGCACCTACCGGCACATTGGGCTTAGCGCAAACTACGGGGTGGATGAACTCTCAGTTGTTCCCTCAGGTTACAAAGCATTTTGTAAAGGTAACTGGAAGCTCAAAAGATAATCCATCGCTTTTTATACTTGATAACCACGATAGCCACTTAACTCCGGAGGCTTTAAACATAGCTAAAGAAAACGGCATAACTCTGCTTACCATTCCACCTCATTCCAGCCATAAGTTACAGCCGCTTGATGTGTCAGTGTTTGGACCTTTACAGACTTTTTACAACGCCGCAATAGATTCATGGCTTTTGCGTCATCCAGAAACACCTTTGACAATATATAATGTTGCAGAACTACTGGGTCAAGCATTCGAAAAAGCCATGACACCCATAAACATAGAATCGGGTTTTAAGAAAACTGATATATTTCCTTTTGACAGGAACATTTTCTCAAGCGACGATTTTATGCCAAGTGAGGTTTTATACAAACCGGCCTTTAGAACCTGAAGCTTCATTATTGTTGCAGCATCAGAATGAACAGTCACAAAATCAGCCTATGACTTCCAAACATTCTGAAGAACTTGAAGCTTTGACGTTAAAGCTTCAACAAAATTCTGAAGAAGCACAGAAGCTCAGTGCTAAGATGATTCAAGAAAATTTAAGCTTCACAAAAAAAGATTTTAATCGAATGGGAGACATTTTAGCGAGTCCAATTGAATGTTGAGAATATCCGAAGGTTGGTCCCAGACTCTCTAAAAAAGGAAGAAAAAGGGGTAAAAGTTGTATCGCCACCGATATACCAATTAAAGAATAATTTGAAGAAGCTGCCAAAAAAAGAGAAAATAAAAAGATTAAAAAGGAAACTGCAAATACGAGAATTTCACAAAAAAAGAAGAAACCGGAAAAAGTCGAAAAAGTTACTAAGGTTTTATTTTCAAGTTCTGAAGAAGGCTCTGAAAATTCTGATGATGATTTATATGACATCCCTCTATTTTTATTGAAACGTCCAAAAAAGATGATTTTGTCATTGTTAAGTTTTTGGGAAAGCAGACAAAGCATTATATTGGAAAATTATTGACAGATGATGAGAAGGAGGAATATGAGTTATCTACGGAAAAGTACTAAAGTTGATAATGTATTTTATTTTCCCTTAGAACCGGATCTTGGTATTGTCAGACTGGATGATATTGAGCTGATATTACCATTACCTAAAACGAAAAAACAAACAAAACGTCAGGCTGATTGCTACTCGTTCCCAGAAAAAATCTTGACGCACTTTAATCTGGGTTAAGAAAGATAATATTTCAATATAATATTTTTTGTGTCTGATTTTGATTACCAAAAATAGGTTATAGAGCGTAATTAAAGTTCAAGGTTTTCTATTTTTCATATTTTATATTGTTGATGTGTGTTTAGTCTACTGTTATAGTGTACCCCATCTTGTTCTACTGTACCCCTATGGCTTTTACGTTTTACCCCAGCCCTGGGGCGCACTATAACAAATTTGTGATTTTAGCAAACTAAGAAAATAAGTAGTTTCTAAGTATAAATTTGATATTATTTCAAGTATAATATGAAGGTTAAAGACTGTTGATTATTTGGTTAATAATAAGAAGAAAATATACCGTAAATGCGTACAACATGAGACTCGAAGGTAAACTGAGACTAAACTTCCATGGCATATATTATTACATGTAGTATCATTATTATTTTGGCAACACTGACAGTTCAGTTTCAAATTTGTTGTGTGAGGTTCCATACTTGCTGTCGTGAAGGATTTTTTACCAGGTAAGTAGTATTTTTTGAGAAATAGACATTAATTTGTTTATGAAATATATTGTTGTACTACATATACCTCAGAACTCTGATAATTGACTAATAAGTACTGTGATTTAAATCGATTAATCAATCCCATCTTGTGAAGCATGTTCCCATAGACAAAAAAAACTCCATGTTTTAGACTATTTGTTAAATGTTGCCAAAATAAATTTAAAATTTCCTCAAACTGGACGCATTTTATTTTTATGATGGAAAATTGAGACCATGTCTCAAATTTTATTCAAATCGTTAGTAATTATTGATGATACATTTTTTTTTGTTTCAGTAATTATGTCTTCGCGAAGACGAAGAGTTCTCGGGGCGAAACCCTACCGAAATTATAGTGAGGACACTTTGAAAGCTGCTATGGCAGCAGTTGACACTGGCATGACTTTGAAGGAAGCGGAAGAAAAGTTTAAAATACAGACCGTTCACTATAAGATGTCACCTGCTGATGTTGGCAGCATTGTGGCAGCAGTGTTACCAATAATATGTGTCCATTTTAACCCCGTAATCTTACTTTGTTTATACCTACCACGAATAAATATATGTTTAATTTTCTGATTTGTAAATAATAAACAACTATAAGACTAGGAAGGTTTTGAATGACGACACAATTTATATTATACGAGGGCGAATCAAAAAATTCTGAGAATGAATACAAAAAAAATTTAAACAAGAATATTTTATTTTTCTACGTAATCTCCTTCTAATCTTATACACTTAGAATACCGCATCTCCAACTTTCTTATTCCTTCCGCAAAAAAATTCCCAAGGCGGTGTCCTTTCCCCTCTCCTATTCTCCATTATCATCAATTCCGTAACCAAAGTCTTTTACTCCAAGTTCCACCTTTACGCAGACGACTTGCAATTATACCGCCACTTCACCGTTCCTGACATAGAATGAGCTATTGCTTCTATGAATTTAGATCTGGGTCGAATCAGTGACTGGGCTAAATCCTTTGGGTTCCTAGTTAATCCCAAAAAGTCACAAGCCATGATTATAGGCAGTCGCTTTACTCGTGGCAAACTCGACTTCTCCATTCTACCTCCTGTCTCCATGGACAATGTTCCGATCGCCTTTACTGATACAGCTAAGAACTTGGGAGTCATGATGGATTCTTTCCTATCTTGGAACGCGTACGTCAGTGAAGTCAGTCGGAAAGTCCACTTCTCATTCCATTCCCTAAAATCCCTTCAAAACTTTTTACCTCTAAAGACCAAAATTTCCCTTACTCAGACACTGATTCAACCCATTCTGGATTATGGAGATGCTTGCTACTTGGATGCCACGGAGGAACTTCTAGATAAACTCGAGCGTTTGCAAAATCTATCTATACGCTACATCTTCGGCCTTAAAAAGTTCGATCATGTTTCCGAATATCGTAAGCAACTCCGATGGCTTTCGATTCGGCAACGCCGTAATGCTAGAATTCTATGTCTCCTATATAATATCCTCTATAGTCCATCAGCTCCTATCTATCTGCGTGAAAGGTTTTCTTTTTCTCATTCTCCGAATACTTTATGCAGAGCACATAAACGTACGTTTCTAAAAATGCCAACCCATAAAACTAACTACTTTTCCTACTCTTTTACTGTCCATGCAGTCAGATTGTGGAATGCGCTGCCTTACGATATCCGTGAGTCGAAATCCTTATCTGTTTTCAAGAAAAAAGTACGAGAGCACTTTTTTTCTCAACTATAATTAGACATTGATTACCCACACAAGATTCATTTTCATGTGGTTATATATTACATATTGTCTATATATAAGTATATATTATCTGTTATATATTCATCTATGTTTATGTATAGTATTTTATTGTGTTTAAATATATATATTAAGTTATGTATATAATATAATATTATTTATGTTTGTTATATTTAGTGTACATACTGAAATTGTATTTTTCATCAAATTCTCCATTCTTCAGGTCTGCTGGAAGATATTTCTATAGAAATAAGCTGTACCTTTGTACAAATCTTTTTTTGCTAAGTTTATTAAATGTATTTTTTTTTAAGTGTGTACATAAATTGTGAAATAAATAAATAAAAATCATATTCTCGACTATTAAAAAACTCCTCTGCGGCAGTCATAACCGCGTCATCATCGTCAAATTTAGTTCCACGAATATGCTCCTTTAATTTTGGAAATAAGTGAAAATCACTCGGGGCTAAGTCAGGAGAATATGGTGCGTGATCAAGGACTTCGAAGCCAGCACTGCGGAATGCGGTGAGCGCAACTTCTGAACGATGAGGTGGAGCGTTATCCTGGAGAAACAACACGCCCAATGACAATTTCCCACGACGTTTTTCTTTAATCGCTTCACGTAATTTCGGGATTAAGTTTGCATTAAAGGATCCAGTTATCGTTTACCCTTTTGGCAAGTAATCAATAAAAAGGATTAGTTCACTATCCCAGATAACGAAAACAGCTTGACAAGCAATAGTGCCAACATAACGGCAGGGGACATCTTACGATGAACGGACAATACCTCGAGCAACTTTAAATAGAAAACACGGAAGGCTACAATTATACAAAGTCGGCCGTCCTAAAGTTTTCAGTGAAGCTCTTGAGGAAGTCTTTGTGCAATCAATCATTACAGCAGCTGCTTGGGGATATCCACTATCAGGTTTAGACCTATCTTTACTCGTGAAACCACATCTAGATAGGCTAGGTCTAAATGAGACACGTTTCAAAGGTAACTTACCGGGACGATATTGGCTGGAAGGTTTCTAAGGCGCCATAAAAGCACTTTATCTGTAGGTAAGGCTCTCAGAAAATATTAAACGCCAAAGAGCTGAAGTTACGCAGAAGACATTAAAATCATACTTCCAAGAATTAAAAACCACCTTGGAGGATGTAGATCCGGCCGCAATAGTAAATTTTGACGAGACTAATATGTCTGATGACCCGGGACGCCAGAAAGTGTTGGTACGTCGAGGTATCAAGCATGCTCATAAAATCATTGACTCATCAAAATCAAGTACCTCCGTAATGTTTGCTGGGACAGCATCAGGTGTTCTGCTTCCACCGTACGTCGTTTATTAAGCGGAACATTTATATAATACTTGGACGGAAGGAGGACCTCCAAATACAGTTTACAACCGATCTCGGAGTGGATGGTTTGACACTACAATATTTGAGGATTGGTTTTTGAAGGTAATTATTCCTTATGTTGAATCGTTTAATGGCAGAGGACCCGTGGTTGTAATTGGTGACAATCTGAGCAGTCATTTTTCATTAGATGTGATACAAAAGTGTACTGACTATAATATTAAATTTGTTTGTTTACCGGCAAATAGTACGGGGTTGTGCCAACCCCTCGATGTAGCAGTGTTTCGACCATTAAAAATTAAATGGAGGTCTGTTCTGCTGTCTTGGAAGGAAAAAATAGAGGAGTAATGCCGACGCATGTTTTTCCGAGGCTTTTGAAGCAAAGTCTGGATAATATAGAAAATATTATACCCGGTTATACCCGTATCAGGACACTGACCATGCTGGCAGAGAGGCCTTTAAGTTTTCGCTGACTTATGGTCTCTCACAGCTTGTTAACGAGCCTACGCGCATCCCCAACGTTGCTGGCCACACTGCGTATTGCTTGGACCTTCTGCTGACAACCGATCCTGACAGATACTCGGTGTCCGTCACTGCACCTTTAGGGACATCCGATCACTGTATGGTGAAATCTGTATCGCTGTACTCGCCACCTGACACCCGCCCAAAAGGCTCCAGGCGAGTATGGCGTTACAAGTCAGCAGATTGGGATGAAATGCGACATTTCTTCGCATCTTATCCATGGCGGCAAACTTGTTTTACATCAACCGATCCATCGTGCTGCGCTGATGCTGTCTCAAGTGTGATAGTTCAAGCAATGGAGTACTTCATTCCCCACGCTGATCTATCCCTTGAAACCAAAGCTCGCCCATGGTTCAATACTGCTTGCCTTGCCGCTGAAAAGCGAAAGCGGGAAGCATACAAAGCCTGGGCAAATGCTCGCAGAAGCAAAGCCCTGGATTCGCATGAACTTAAGAAAAGATACAATGCTGCCGCCAAGTCCTGCAAAAAGGCAATCAAAAGAGCTCGTTTTGCCCACATAGGCCGTATCGGAGACAGAATAGCAGCATACCCTTCGGGAAGTAAAGCTTTCTGGTCCCTTGCCAAGACGGTCGAAACGAACTTTTGTCGCCCGTCGCTGCCACCACTGAGGAAACCCGATGGTTCTCTGGCCCACACTGCTAAGGAGAAAGCAGATTTATTTGCTAGTATCTTCGCAGAAAATTCTCGTCTAGATTGCCAAGGAAAAATCCCACCTCAATTACCTCAGTTCGGACCTACAATGGGTACCGTTCACATTCGCCAAAAGGAGGTTCTTAAATGCTTGCTGCACCTAGACGAGAACAAAGCTAGTGGTCCAGACGGTATTCCTGCAGTGGTCTTAAAACGCTGCGCAGCTGAGTTGTCTCCTGTTTTGACACGTCTTTATCGACTTTCGTTGGAATCCGGTAAGGTTCCCAAGTCCTGGAAGCTTGCTAACGTACAGCCAGTACCAAAGAAGGGAAGCCGTGCCGATCCTGTCAACTATCGACCAATTTCAATCACCTCCATACTTTGCAAAGTCATGGAACGTGTATTGAACAATCGACTCCTGGCATACCTCGAGACCAACGAGCTCCTAAGCGATAGCCAATATGGTTTCCGCAACGGGCGCTCGACCGGCGATCTTCTCGTGTATGCCACTCACTTATGGAGCGAGGCCTTGGAGGGTCATGGTGAAGCAATAGCTGTATCCTTAAACATTTCCAAGGCCTTTGACAGGGTCTGGCATGATGGTCTCTTAAGTAAGCTTCCAGCTTATGGCATACCAATTATTGGGCTCTGCGACTGGATATCTGATTTTCTGAGGGAACGGTCAATTCGAGTAGTCTTAGATGGCTTCTCCTCCGACCAAATGGCAATTAATGCCGGGGTACCTCAGGGATCTGTTCTCTCTGCAACATTATTCTTGCTGCACATTAATGACATTTTAACACCGGGCATTATTAGTTATGCTGATGACAGCACTGTTGTAGAGAGATACGTATCCAATGCGCGAGCGAGCCCCCGTGAAATCCAGAGTTTAAGAAAGTCAATGATTGAGCGCGTTGATTTGACCTTACGGAAAGTATCCGATTGGGGTAAGTCGAATTTGGTCAAATTCAACGCGTCCAAAACTCAGGCGTGTCTATTCTCCGCAAAAAAGAGCACCTTCACATTAACGCCCACTTTCCAAAATGTATCTGTCCCCATCACTGACCATCTAGGGCTTTTAGGCGTAACTATAACATCCAGTTTAAACTTCGGTCAACAAATTGTGTCCATGGCTCAAGTAGCTTCGAAAAAGTTGGGAATCATCTCGAAGGTACGGCGGTACTTCAGCCCTGCACAGCTTCTTAACTTATATACAGCTCAAGTGCGATCATGCATGGAGTACTGCAGTCATCTTTGGGATGGTTCAGCCAAATATCAACATCGTCTATTTTCCCTGACCAGTATAGTCCTAGTACTTTTAAGCGTCGAGTGAATAGGTTTCTCGTGGATGGACGTGTACCACCTTAGTCTTCATGTTGTTCACTTAACATCAGGTGTCATGGAAGACAAACGTCCCATCCATATTTTACAAAATATAAAAAATAAAAAAAAATAAAAAATGATGAAAGCACTTCCTGTAGTGATTTATGGCGGGTTTCAATATTCAACTGACTACTATGCGTAACCGGTACAGGTACAAAATTGGTAGGAAAAAAGTAGCGTTTCACAACATCTACTAGCTACGGGCTGTAAGTTCTCAAATTTGGCATGGGCCCTCCTTGCGTGACGTTCTTCCAAGAAAATAGGTGATATGTGATTTATAGAATATCACGCATTCGCAAATTATTTGTATGATATTTGAACTAAAGAAATATATAAACTTATTCAATTTATGTTTGCTATGTTTTAGTATTCGATAAATATATTATAGTATGTTTTGGAGCTTTTTATTAATAATTGCGTTTAACTGCTTACGTAAAACGAAACGCCAAACCTTCGACAAATTTTGCCATTGGTTGAATCACATTTTTATGACGTCAAAGTAAATATTTAAAAGAAAAATTATGTCATTCAATAATATTCGTCCCTTTTTTCAAAAACAGTTATAGATAAGTTAGAAAGAGAAAACTGGATTATTGATATGTTGACAGATATTTGATAGGATATTTCATTAAGTGAATAAATTGTGACGTCGTTGGCTGGATAAAATAACCTATTCTTTAATTGGTCATACGTAATGAAAAAATAACTCTTATTGGCCGCAGCAGACTGCCATGCTACCTTTACCTCATTGGTTTAAATTAATAACTTGTTACGTCGTCGTTGGCTAGATATAATGACTTATTTTGTAAATGGTCAAATGTAACCTAGCAACCCATTACAGTCAAACAGTTCGTAAGCAGTGGTTTAGATGTCAAGATTTTGAATATAGAAAGGCATTTTGGTAGTGATTTCTATTGTTCGTAGGCAAAACGAACAGTTTTCATAATATTGAAACCCGCCATTAGAAGAATGGAGGGAAGCAGTTTTGAATACTGCAAACTCATCATCTGATGACAATAATGAGTTCAACACAGTGTTTTTTGATGATGTTTATGACATGTTTCCTGATGATGATGAAAGATCGGCGTCACCACGTATAACAAACATCCCACATAATGAGAACCAAGAAAATGAAGATCCACTCAATGTGGACCAATCGGTCTATACTGACGAACAATTTAAAGTTTCTGTACCTAGTGATGGTGCTGCTGGTTGCTCTAAAGATATCGATACAGAAATTGTAAATAATTCATGGTTATTCAAACATGGTTGTCTGGTAAAAATCGCTCCTCAGCGATAAGACCGCCAAGTTTTTATGTTTAGTGTAAGTGTTCTTTTTTCTTTTACTTTACCTGTAAAAACTGAAGTGTAAATAAATAAATAAAAATAATTCGGAGATTTCACCAGATTCTTTTGTTGTTGTCGAATTACTCTACAATGAGAATACGAAAAAACAAACTGAAAAGAAGTTTATTGCTCAAGTTACTCACATGGTTAGCGACGGAAAAGTGACCTGTCGCTTCATGAGATGTTTTTCAGCGCACTTCAAAGCGTAGGTATGCCTAGGTATAGCCTATGTATCGCAATAAAACGTTCCTAATAGCTTAGACTCCAATTTTGATCTCAATGTTTAAATTTTATTATAAGTTGCAAATGTTATTAATTTACTTATAGCCGGTTGTTCCAAATCATCTGCTTTTTTACAAATTCTGTTTTACATTTTACGTATACTATTACTTTTACTATTACGAATTCGTAAATTTCTGTTGCTCCAACAAAATTCCTGTGAAAGTAACAATATTGTCATATGATTGTCAAATACAAACTAAATAAATGGTTTATAGTTTTTAAAGTTGTTTTTTTTGCGTTAAAATAGTATAATGGAATTAATATCTGAAGATAATGTTGCGCTGGAAAAGTAAGTACAATATCTTCAGCACCTATGTACCTATTTAATTTCTCACGTTTTCATAGAAAATAAACCGAGCTTATTGTGTTTCATTGTTTCAGACAACGAAGTGCTAAATTCAATGAAGATGAGTTGAATTTACTCAATAATCTAATAAAAAAAATATTAACATATTTTATTAAATAAACAAATAGGTATGATACTTTTTGTTTTAAAAAAAAATAACTCATATCTATCGCGCTACCAGCGAATAGAGCAGGCCAGGCAGCACTTTTGGACTCGGTAGTCAAAGGAATTTGTATCGGAACTACAAATCTGGGTGAAGTGCAATAACTCTGGAGACACCTTGAAAGAAAAAACGCTTGTTCTTGTCAAGGAGGACAACTCGCCCCCCCCCCTCAAGTGGTGCATGGGACAAATCATCGCGATCTACCTAGGGAAAGACGGAGTGTCGAGAGTAGCTTCTATACGAATGGCTACACAGGCAGCATCATACGTAAATCATTTTCTAAAATTTGTCCACTACCTATTGAATGCAATGATACAAATTAAATAAGGTGTTTTTCTTATTGGAAGTCGGTACTTCCAAGGCCAGGTGCATATTAAGAACGCATTCCTACGATTTAAGAAATACTATGTTGGAACACAACGTAACGGATCGATTCAAATCAATTTCTATAATTAATATAATTTATACTTGTATCGAAAAATATAAGGTTTAAATACGACACAGAGGCCTATTATTTAACAGAGTGCAAAAAAAGTATTTTTTTTTATAATTAAACCAAATTTAGCACACCTACTGTAGGTTATTTTCCATTTTCCAATCAAAAAAATATACTTTTACGTTATGAGGTGGGTCTGAGCTCCGTATAAAGTATACGTGAAAAGTAACTGTAAAAAGTATTAAAAAAATGTGGTGCAACACTTTTTACGGGATACTTTTACGTTTTACATTTTTTTTACGATTTCGTAAAAGTATAAACTTGGAACAACCGGCTGTTAGTGTTAAAGGCTAATTTGAGACATGTGGGCAAATTGAGATCTCAAATTACCTTCGGTCTCAAAATCGAGATTTATGTTGATTTATTTTTTGACGATTTATGAAGAAGTTTGTTTTTTGTTTTTGATTTTATATAATTTTTGAAGAACTAGTAAAAGATCTGGTAAGATTTGGAGATAATATTTTGTTTTATTTAATACCTCTAGTTATAACTGATTTATTATTGTTTTAATTTGCGCAAATTCAATATTTTGTTATTTTTTAACGTCTCAATTAACAAAAATTTAAATTCTACATGGGAAACCATGACTTTTATAAGGTGTCTTATGTTTACCGCATCTTACAGGTAAATTTAGACAAGACGAAATAAATATATATAAAAAAACTACATTGATTGGCTCAATATTGCAATATGCTCCTATTACCTTAGATAGAGACTCCTGTTCTAGTAAAATTTCAAACCATCATTATTAAGAATTACACCTTATACTGTGAATTGAAATTTAAACCTGTCTCATGTTGTATGCATTTACGGTAATAAATGTTTTTTTTTCTAAAAATAGAAATGACTTTTTTGTTACGCTGTCCCCCACTTGACCCTAAGCGTGAATGTAAGAACTATATGATTAATTTTAAAGGTTGCAGTTTCTGTAAAAAAATCAAATCATATGTCTAAAAATTGTTGGTTTAAAGACAATGTAAAACAAGATAATGTGAAACAAAGTAATTTTAAACAAGGTAATGTAAACAATGCATTCACTATGTCAGTTTTGTCATCTGCTTTTTTTTTTTTTTTTATAAAATATGGATGGGACGTTTGTCTTCCATGACACCTGATGTTAAGTGAATATGAAGACTAAGGTGGTACACGTCCATCCACGAGAAACCTATTCACTCGACGCTTAAAAGTACTAGGACTATACTGGTCTGGGAAAATAGACGCAGGCAGTTCATTCCAAACCTTGGCGACCCGTATCAAAAAGGAACTGTCAAAGCGCTTAGTTCGACTTTTCGGAATATCAACCACATACGGATGGAAGTTCTGTCTGCGTCTAGTAGTCCGATGGTAAAAGGGTGAGGGTTCAATTTGCTCAAACAGAGCACTCGCGCACTCACCAAAATGTATCCTGTAGTACACGGTTAAACAAGCAACCTTACGACGATGCTCTAGGGTCTGTAGTTTTTTGGTCGTAAGGTCGACGTTGTTAATTAATTTACGGGCTCTTCGGTCAACGGAGTCCAGCGCTTCTAGTTGATATTTGGCTGAACCATCCCAAAGATGACTGCAGCACTCCATGGATGATCGCACTTGAGCTGTATATAAGTTAAGAAGCTGTGCAGGGCTGAAGTACCGCCGTACCTTCGAGATGATTCCCAACTTTTTCGAAGCTACTTGAGCCATGGACACAATTTGTTGACCGAAGTTTAAACTGGATGTTATAGTTACGCCTAAAAGCCCTAGATGGTCAGTGATGGGGACAGATACATTTTGGAAAGTGGGCGTTAATGTGAAGGTGCTCTTTTTTGCGGAGAATAGACACGCCTGAGTTTTGGACGCGTTGAATTTGACCAAATTCGACTCACCCCAATCGGATACTTTCCGTAAGGTCAAATCAACGCGCTCAATCATTGACTTTCTTAAACTCTGGATTTCACGGGGGCTCGCTCGCGCATTGGATACGTATCTCTCTACAACAGTGCTGTCATCAGCATAACTAATAATGCCCGGTGTTAAAAGGTCATTAATGTGCAGCAAGAATAATGTTGCAGAGAGAACAGATCCCTGAGGTACCCCGGCATTAATTGCCATTTGGTCGGAGGAGAAGCCATCTAAGACTACTCGAATTGACCGTTCCCTCAGAAAATCAGATATCCAGTCGCAGAGCCCAATCGGTATGCCATAAGCTGGAAGCTTACTTAAGAGACCATCATGCCAGACCCTGTCAAAGACCTTGGAAATGTCTAAGGATACAGCTATTGCTTCACCATGACCCTCCAAGGCCTCGCTCCATAAGTGAGTGGCATACACGAGAAGATCGCCGGTCGAGCGCCCGTTGCGGAAACCATATTGGCTATCGCTTAGGAGATCGTTGGTTTCGAGGTATGCCAGGAGTCGATTGTTCAATACACGTTCCATGACTTTGCAAAGTATGGAGGTGATTGAAATTGGTCGATAGTTGACAGGATCGGCACGGCTTCCCTTCTTTGGTACTGGCTGTACGTTAGCAAGCTTCCAGGACTTGGGAACCTTACCGGATTCCAACGAAAGTCGGTAAGACGTGTCAAAACAGGAGACAACTCAGCTGCGCAGCGTTTTAAGACCACTGCAGGAATACCGTCTGGACCACTAGCTTTGTTCTCGTCTAGGTGCAGCAAGCATTTAAGAACCTCCTTTTGGCGAATGTGAACGGTACCCATTGTAGGTCCGAACTGCGGTAATTGGGGTGGGATTTTTCCTTGGCAATCTAGACGAGAGTTTTCTGCGAAGATACTAGCAAATAAATCTGCTTTCTCCTTAGCAGTGTGGGCCAGAGAACCATCGGGTTTCCTCAGTGGTGGCAGCGACGGGCGACAAAAGTTCGTTTCGACCGACTTGGCAAGGGACCAGAAAGCTTTACTTCCCGAAGGGTATGCTGCTATTCTGTCTCCGATACGGCCTACGAGCTCTTTTGATTGCCTTTTTGCAGGACTTGGCGGCAGCATTGTATCTTTTCTTAAGTTCATGCGAATCCAGGGCTTTGCTTCTGCGAGCATTTGCCCAGGCTTTGTATGCTTCCCGCTTTCGCTTTTCAGCGGCAAGGCAAGCAGTATTAAACCATGGGCGAGCTTTGGTTTCAAGGGATAGATCAGCGTGGGGAATGAAGTACTCCATTGCTTGAACTATCACACTTGAGACAGCATCAGCGCAGCACGATGGATCGGTTGATGTAAAACAAGTTTGCCGCCATGGATAAGATGCGAAGAAATGTCGCATTTCATCCCAATCTGCTGACTTGTAACGCCATACTCGCCTGGAGCCTTTTGGGCGGGTGTCAGGTGGCGAGTACAGCGATACAGATTTCACCATACAGTGATCGGATGTCCCTAAAGGTGCAGTGACGGACACCGAGTATCTGTCAGGATCGGTTGTCAGCAGAAGGTCCAAGCAATACGCAGTGTGGCCAGCAACGTCGGGGATGCGCGTAGGCTCGTTAACAAGCTGTGAGACACCATAAGTCAGCGAAAACTTAAAGGCCTCTCTGCCAGCATGGTCAGTGTCCTGATACGGGTATAACCACTGCCCGTGGTGAGCATTAAAATCCCCCAGAAACACCAACTGCGCCGTGGGAAAACGTTGCTGAATCTTATCTGCTGTATTGCCAAGGTATTCCATAAGCCTCGTTGTCTCCTGATCTCCGCTATGTGAACGATAGATACAGGCGTAAACCACTTGGTCTAGGCCAGTATCTATGTGAACCCACATGACTGAAACGTCCGGCACTTCCAAGTAACGGAGACGCTGACAACAGATCGCGTCACTGGCATACATGCACACCCCGGCGTGCGGGCGGAAAAGAGACTCCAGGATATAGCCTGGGTAACCAAGGTATGCCGAGTCTGACGGATCGCAGATCTGCGTCTCCGTTAGAAAGAGTAGGTGTGGTCTCTCCGTCTCAAGATGGTGGTGGACATCATTCAGATTGGAGTGCACTCCTCGGATGTTACAGAAGTGCACTTTAAGGGAGAGGAAGTGCAACCGCTGTTGAACCGTACTCTTTTTAGGACCTTTCATTGTGAATTGGTAGTGGAGTGAATAGGGAGGAGAATAGAAGTTGAGTGAAGCGCTGCAAATGGAACCAAGCAACTCGTAGGAAACAACGCACCATTGGGGAACTCGCCTGGAGACTGCGGGGACGCCCGAACCCCCCCGAGGTCGCCATCGGGTCCTCTCTAACCGGTCGCCAACCGGCACGATGGAGCCTCCCGGGATTTTTCGCGAGGTGGCGGGGCAGCCTTTCGCATGTGGCTGGCATGCTACTTGGGCCCCCTACTACCTGCGGTCGGCCAGCGGTGCACCGTGCTTCGGATCCCGCTACCCTCCAAAACGAGTTACCCGGTGAGTCATTATCCTACGAGTTGAAAACTGTTCTCCGATGCAGCACGATTACTCAGACCTATCCTCCTCAATGGCTACACTAGACATCATGCCGGAACGCGACTAAGTCACTTGGCGGCATGGTTTTGTCTAGTGGGTGGTGACAAGCCACGGCCGAAGCCTACCACCAGATTTTACTGCTCGTTTAGCACCACCCAGGGACCACGTACAAGGCATCGAGGGCTAAACCTTGCGGACGCGAGCAGTTTTCAGTCCCCAAACTTTAAATTGTAGTTATAAAACACAAGAACGGGTAATGGATAGCGGTGCCACCGAGCACATGTCTCATAATTTTGATTTATTTAAAGATTAAATAAGTTAGAACAACCAAAATTAATTATCTTAGGGGATGGCAAAACCATACAGGCATTAGGCTATGGTATCATATATTAAGAAGCTTACAATGGTCACAAATGGGTTAATACAACTATATTTAATGTTTTATATGTTCCTGAACTAAAGTTAAATTTATTTTTAGTAAGTGTAGCAGCTGATAAAGGTTATAATTAAATAATTAATAAAAGTCAATGTTTATTTAAGAAACATCAGCATAACATAACTTGTGCCAGAGCATATCGTTTAAGTAATTTATTTATTATGAAATTTAGATTTAAGAACAATGATAATGCTTGTTGACGGTAGATATTAAGTTTATAATAAAATAAATACCTTATTAATTAAATAAATAAGTTTAGTAATTTAATTGTTGCTTTATGTACACATACAGAGATAAGAAGAGAAATATACAGTGTAATTTAGGTATTCAATTGACTTCCGGCCGGCGTCTTGCATGTCGCCGCACTTTGCTACCATATATGGTCATTTTCATTAATAAAGGATGCTGATTGGCTGAGGAGCGGCGCACACCCCGCGAACCGTCGTCGCTCGGTTGGCTTTACTCAAATTTGAATCTAGTATGCAGAAACGTATGGAAGCGACCGGACACGCAGTGAGCACCTCTCCTGCGCCACGCGGCCTCACTAAAGTACAAATTCAGAGTTTCATTTACGAGCCACAAACAATATTGGTCCTTCGATCAGGATACTAGTGTAGTGTTGTGGGATCACAATAATGTCGTTATTTACGTCACCGCCCACGCACCGTATTAAACTACGCGATGGGCACGCGGACGCCGATGTAACCAAAATGGCGGCTGCCGTTTTAGCTCGCTCGAGCTCCGATCCGCAGCTCAAACTGGAACCTGCAATCGTGAGAAACCCTGAAAACGACTGCATCTCAACAGTGTCGACTCGATTGGCGCACAAACTCCAGCTGGAGCGCGCCGCCGCTGATGCGAAACAAAAGATCGACGCACAACTGGCCGCCGACATCGATGACTTGGAGTCCAGGTCGTCACGGACGTCCAGTAAAGAAAAGGTGGAACAGTGGTTGGAGCGAAGTCACTACAATGTCAAGGACACCGCGCCCCCGACCGATTTCACCAAGTTAGCGGAAGCTATCCGCGACGCGATTACAACGTCAATAGCTACAAGTAAACCCAACAACCAAGAACTGCTTACCAGACTTGCAACCTCCAAGGACCTACCTACGTTCTCCGGAGACCCCCTCGAGTGGCTGCAATACAAGGTGGCGTTCTACGAATCTACGCAGTTATGTAACTACTCCGATGGAGAGAACCTATGGCGACTAAGGAAGTCGCTGCGAGGCGAAGCGAGAGAAACTGTGTCCTCGCTACTAATTGGTAATACTTCACCTTATACCATCTTGGAAGCACTCGCCCTCAAGTATGGGCGACCTGACGCCATTATCTACAAAATTACTTCTGAAATTAAGAAAATGGCACCGCTACCTACGACGTACCAAAGTGAGATAATTAATTTTTCAATTAAAGTGAAGAACTACGTAGCAGCAGTTAAAGCTATAAATGAAAAAGAATACTTAACAAGCCCCGACTTGTTGAAAAGTATAGTGTCCAAGTGTCCACCATATCTGCTATCAAAATGGGCAGACTATGCTTACACTCGATTACATTGTGGCTTGACTAAAATCGAGATATTTACAGAGTTCATACACGACGAAGCCAAGAAGGCCGCCGAAGTAGGCTTAACTCACCTACACGTGAAAGAAAATAAGAAACAATATCACCACCAAGTACTACTAACGAGCGAACGCACCACCAAGAAATGTGCATTCTGCCGTGATGGTGAACATAAGATTTTTAACTGTACGCGTTTCAAACGCGCACTACGAAAAGATAGATGGATTTATGTTCGTGCCAATAAATTGTGCCACAAGTGTTTAACGCAAACACACGATAAATCCACATGCAGCGCACCCAACTGCAGCGTTGAGGAGTGTGGGTTACCTCATCATAACCTACTGCACTGGAAGAAACCTTCACGGGAACCTGGGACACCACTGCCGAGCACCGAGTCAGCGCCGCTGAGCGCCGCCGCTGAGTCATCAAGCGCCGAGTCTCCGAGCGGCCGCCGCGACGACGTAGTCATAGCGCACGTCACCTCCAATACAGTGTTGTTAAAAGTAGTGCCAGTGCAAGTGTGTAGTTCAGTGCGTAGTGTGGACACGTATGCGTTGCTAGACGACGGAACCACCGTATCGCTGGTGTCCCGCGAACTCGCCGAGCAGGCGGGCCTCGCTGGTGAGCGCGTCACCATGCGCGCCCGCAGCGCCTGGGACAGCGGAGAGTTGGTCTGTACCGCCGAGCTTATAGACTTTCAAATTGTAAGTAACAATCAATCATTTAATGTACGCGCCCGCAAAGTGAACGAACTTAACCTACCTAGTCAACCTATGCCAGTGGTTAATGTTAAAGACTCTAAGATAGAATTTAGTACTTCACAGTGCCCTATTGTAAAACCCATGTTATTAATCGGTCAAGACAATTATAATTTAATTGCCCCACTTATGTGTGTTAAGGGGCAACATAATGAAACTTATGTTACGCAAACCCCCCTAGGTTGGTGTGTTCATGGTAACATCCTATTTTGTCACGAAAACAACTTGCATTCGAGCGCCGATCGCATCATCACACCTGAAACACACGTATTTAACATACACACTCGGGCAAACGATATGCTAATTCGCAAAAGTTTCGAGTTCGATTCCATAGGCATTTCAACGAAATATCGTCAAAACCCCGATGACTTACGAGCCGTAGGTATTTTAGATAAAACATCAGTATTGTGTGACAGTCAGTGGACTGTTGGCCTACCGTGGAAACATGATAACTTTCAAATGCCGGAATCTTATAATAATGCACTCAATAGGTTACGCTCCGTTGAACGTAAGTTTACGGTAGATAGTACCTACGCACTAAAGTATAACGAAAGAATTCAACACTTACTTAGTAATAAATACGCTCAGCCGTTGTGTACCGACATAGTTAATAGCGAACATGTTTGGTACTTACCGCACTTTAGTACAAAACAACGTAAATTAAGATTAGTTTTCGACGCGGCGGCAAAAAGTCAAAATAAGTGTTTAAATGACTATCTTCTACAAGGTCCAGATTTATTAAAATCATTAATAGGTATAATGATGCGTTTTCGTGAGTACCCGATAGGTATTGTCGGTGATATTAAAGATATGTACCTACGAATTAAAATTAACGAACATGATAGACAAGCCTTACGTTTTCTTTGGCGAGATGGGCCCAATGAACCCGTACGATCATATGTTATGTCGTCTCTCATTTTTGGCGCGAATTGTTCTCCCTTTATTGCTCAGTATATTAACCAGATTAAGAATACCGAACCTTTTACACAAACGATGAGTGACGCCGTAAATGCTATAAAGTTGAACCAATATGTAGACGATTATATTGACAGTGTACCTACCGAACTAATAGCATCCAAGTTAATTTCAGATATTACCTACATAAATAAACAAGGTAGTTTCTTAATGCGTAACTGGCTTAGTAACAGTTCAGCTGTTCTAAAAGATATCCCTACCGAGTTAGTCAACTCTAAAGCCCTAACGTTTTCTGACCAATCCGAACGCACCTTAGGCCTCCTATGGTACCCGCAGAGCGACGTGTTCGGGTTCGACGTGACCTTACGACGCATACCGGAAGACGTCTTGACATTTAAACGTATACCTACAAAACGTGAACTATTAAGTATAGTTATGTCTCTTTACGACATTCATGGTTTTTTAGCACCATTCACAATTAAAGCTAAAATATTGATGCGCGAGACCTCGAAGAACGCCTTAGGCTGGGACCAAGAGATCCCACGCAGTATATACCTAAACTTTAAGGCCTGGTTGTCGCAGCTACAAACCTTAGACCGGGTTCGAATCCCGCGCTGGTATTTTCGTTATCACACTGATAACGCGGGACGCGTCGAGCGAGAAAGCGCTATGCAGTCGCGAAGCGACGACGCGAGCGCAAGGGAGATGCAACTACACGTCTTCTGCGATGCATCGCCTACCGCGTACGCGTGCGTCGCCTACTGGCGTTTGAGTGAGCGAGATATCAGTACTACTCCCGATACATCCGTCGCATTAATTGCGTGTAAGAGTAGAGCAGCACCGCTCAAGTCTGTAACTATTCCTCGATTGGAATTACAGGCAGCAGTACTAGCCGTGCGATTAGTTGACACTATTAAAAAGGAACATCGCATTACGCCGGACAAGACATTCTACTGGACAGACTCTATTACCGTGTTGCATTGGATTAACAACACGCATAAAAACTACCAAGTATTTGTAGCCAACCGGTTAGGTGAAATTGACGAGCTGAGTAGCTCGAGTGAGTGGCACTACGTACCTACAAATCTGAACATGGCAGATATCGCAACTAAGGTTAATACCTACGAACTCACTTCTGAGTGTGAGTGGTTGTGCGGTCCTGAGTTTTTATATGCTATTTCGGATGAGTGGCCTACTCAACCTGAAATAAAAAATAAAATTGATGTTAATAATTTAGAGTATAATAAGTCTGAATTAATTAATTTAATTAACATAAATAAAGAATATAGGTACCTACCTATACCTGATCCCAAACGATTTTCATCGTGGTTGCGTTTAGTACGCAGTATGGCTACTGTTCTGTTAGCGACTGAAAAGTGGAAGAGTAAGGTGAATAAAAACTTACCTTGTGCATCATGTCACACAGGAGTTAATGCAACGTGCCGAAACCTACCTAATTCGCCAAGCGCAAGTTGACTCTTTCGACACGGATTTACAATTGCTGAAAAATGGTGAATGTTTGGACCGACGAAGTCGCTTGATACAACTGACACCTATGATTAGCGACCAGGGACTCATGTGCGTTGGAGGGCGCATAAACGCTGTACAGGACATTGGTATCGACGTGAGACAGCCTGTAATCCTCGACGGCCGTCATCCAGTGGCGAAGCTGATAGTCCGCTACTATCATGAGAAAGCAGCACATAGCCAGACTGAGATGGTAGTGAACGAGTTACGACAGAAGTACTGGATACTGAAGCTACGTCCCACCGTGCGCAGCATTGCCGCGAGCTGTCAATACTGTCGCATCAATAAAGCCAAGCCGCAACCTCCACGTATGGGAGACTTACCTGAAGCAAGATTGGCACATCATCAGCGAGCGTTCACGAACTGTGGTGTAGATCTATTCGGTCCAATGGAAGTAACAGTTGGTCGCAGGAGAGAGAAGAGATATGGAGTGCTTTTTACCTGTCTCACGGTCAGAGCTGTTCACCTGGAGGTTGTGCCTTCCTTATCTACCGACTCATTCATCATGGCACTGCGCCGCATGGCTGCTCGAAGAGGTTGGCCGAGTAAGATGTACTCCGATAATGGCACCAACTTCAGAGGAGCTGATACAGAACTTCAAAGGTCTTTGCAGCAGATCGATCCTTCGCTGTTGACAACTAAAGGTATCGAATGGCAGTTCATCAGTCCAGCTAGCCCACATATGGGCGGAGCTTGGGAGAGGCTGGTGAGAAGTGTTAAAACAGCACTGCGAGTGACACTTAAAGAACGCGCGCCCAGGGAAGAAACCTTAATTACTCTTCTGGCAGAGGTGGAAAATATGGTTAACGGTAGGCCGTTGACCCACGTTTCTGTAGATCCTCATGTGGACGAGGCTCTAACACCTAACCATTTTCTGATAGGCTCATCAGGGAATCTACCCTGCGCTGGCGTTTTTGATGATACTGACTTGTTTCTGCGCAAACAATGGAGGATAGCACAGCGGCTAGCTGACATGTTTTGGAGGCGCTGGGTGAAGGAAGTTCTACCTACTCTTTTGCCACGACCGAAGTGGTCAACAGAGGGCTTACAACTTAAGGTAGGAGATGTAGTAGTAGTCGTTGATCCTAGCTCGCCAAGGAACGTGTGGTCGAAAGGCATAATTGATAGGGTGTACCCGGGTACCGACGGTAGGATTCGGGTAGTAGATGTGCGCGTTAAGTCGGGTGTGATGAGACGGCCAGCAGCTCGAATTGCAGTGCTCCCCACGGATAATGAGTGTCGCGATCACGACACTGGGGGGGAGAGTGTTGACGGTAGATATTAAATTTATAATAAAATAAATACCTTATTAATTAAATAAATAAGTTTTGTAATTTAATTGTTGCTTTATGTACACATACAGAGATAAGAAGAGAAATATACAGTGTAATTTAGGTATTCAATTGACTTCCGGCCGGCGTCTTGCATGTCGCCGCACTTTGCTACCATATATGGTCATTTTCATTAATAAAGGATGCTGATTGGCTGAGGAGCGGCGCACACCCCGCGAACCGTCGTCGCTCGGTTGGCTTAACTCAAATTTGAATCTAGTATGCAGAAACGTATGGAAGCGACCGGACACGCAGTGAGCACCTCTCCTGCGCCACGCGGCCTCACTAAAGTACAAATTCAGAGTTTCATTTACGAGCCACAAACAATAATGCTTATGTAGGTCGGTCAAATGATAGTTTGTCTGAATGGCATGAACAAATGGCACACCAGGATATAGAACAAGTAAAAAGTATGTTGACAAAATGTAATGTTGATTACAACTTGGAAGGAACTCAAGATACCATATGTGAGCCATGTTTAGCAGGAAAGTCACACAAAAAACCTTTCACATTAAGTAAAGATAGAGCAGAAAACCAGGTCAGATATTACAAATGGATCTCTGTGGACCAATGGAACAATCATCTTTAAGTGGTGCAAAATAATTTCTTTTATTAAAGATGACTTTAGTAAGTATAAAGCTGTATACTTACTATGTCTTAGTTACTAAGACTTAGTATGTCTTAGTGAGAAATCAGAAACTAGTTCAAAAGTAAAAGTTTTTTGAATTATTTAATTAAAAACCCAGAAAATATAAGGTAGAAATAATAAGGTCAGACTGTGGTACTGAATTTATGAAAAAAGAGCTAAAATCATATTTTGAATGCATTGGGATAGTTCACCAAACTAGTGTTGCATATACTCCGGAACAAAACGGCTGCATAGAGAGGGAAATCAGAACAGTATCTGAAGCAGCAAGGTCAATTAAGAATTAAGTTAAGACAAATCTTCGTGGGCGGAATGTGTCAACACAGCTGTATTTGTATTAAATCGCACTGGTAAGAGTCGAACAAAAAAATTTAACACCTTATGAGGAATAAAGGTGTATATGATATAAATAATTTAAGAATAGTAGGCACTAAAGTCGCAATACATTTTCCAAAACAATTTCGTAAAAAATGGGACAGTAAGACCGAGATAGTTTATTTTGTAGGTTACGGTGAAACTACAAAAGGCTTTAGGATTTTTTTCCCTGATAAAAATAATGTGTCAATAAAAAGAGAGTTTACTTTTCTAAATTCTTCTTTCATTAATGAAAAATCAAAAGAAGCTGGCTTAGGACAGAAAGACGAATTACTACCATTCCCTGAACCTTATGAAACAGAAGACAATCTCAATGAAAACAGAAACACACATAGTTTGTATGAGGAGGGAGAGCAAACTGCAGCTGAGGAAATTCTAAATTCTGAATTAGACGAAGAGAACACAGATGAAGAATGGTTTGTAGATGCGAGTAGTCCATTGGATACTACAGTAAGGGAACAACAGCGAAGCACAATAGTAAAGAAGAAGCCAAGATGGTTGGATGACTATGATGAGTCTAGTTTTCTATCATTCGCAAAGGAACCAACTAGTATCGAAGAGGCATTAAATTCTGAAGAAAGACAGGAATGGGAGAAAGCTATGAAAACAGAACTAGATGTTTTAAAAGAAAACAATACATGGACAGAAGTAGGAAGTGTATCAAACGGAAACCAAATAATATCATGTAAGTGGGTCTATAAAATAAAAAATGTAGATGGTAAAAAAGTCTATAAAGCACGTTTAGTAGCCAGAGGTTTTGATCAAGCAGATTGTGATCTTGAAGTCTATTCACCAGTGGCTAGGCTTCAAACATTTAGAGTTCTTATGGCAGTGGCTAACAAGTTACAACTACAGGTACATCAAATGGATGTTGTAGGGGCCTTTTTATATGGTGACATCAATGAGATAGTGTACATTAGGTTACCTATAGGTGAGATTTGCAAACTAAATAAGTCTTTGTATGGATTAAAAAAAATCTCCGAAATACTGGAATATGAAATTCAATGATTTTATATCTCAACAAGGTTTCAGTCAGTCAAAAAATGATTATTGTTTATACTTTAGAAAACATAATGATTGTAATATGTATGTTTTGTTATTTGTCGATGATATTTTTATGTTCAGCGCATCTAATAAAGTATTAGAAAGTTTCAAAATACAACTGAGTAATAATTTTAAAATGAAAGATTTAGGTTTAGCTAAAACATATTTAGGTATTGATATTGAGCAAACAAACGGTAAAACAGTAATTAGTAAGAAAATATATTTAGAGAAAGTCCTTGATACTTACAATATGTCTAAATGTAAACCAGTGTCTACTCCTGTAGATCAGAACTTTAATTTTGAAATATTGAGAAGGAATAAATCTGAGCCTCCTGAAATAGAAACATAGTTTTTCTATTTTTTTTTATTTTACAGTAAAAATTAAACAAGTAATATTTATTAGTAGCCACTAATAAATATTACTTAGTGGCTACTAATAAATATTACTTGTGCCACTAATAAATATTAGGTACTTGTTTAATTTTTACTGTAAAATAAAAAAAAACATATAATCCTCAAACAATCGTACCACCTGCATGGCCCCGAACTAAGAAAAACTTGTGATATGTGATCCATGTAGCGAACTAGGGAGAACCTAGAATGCAAATACATATACCTAGTTATCCGTTTCACACAGGTGCCATATTGAAAAACAAATGTGTCATGATTTAGCTGAAATTCGTCGAAGCTGAAAAGTCAAAACTGGGATTTTGTCGAAGCATAAGTAAGAGATTTGAAAATGGCCGCAACTTTTCTCCGCGTTTCAATAGAAGGAATAGAGAAACGGAAGGAAATGGAGATTTAGACGTCTCTAAGGTCGAGAAACCTGTTGCTTTTTGTTATGGTTGGCTGCATTTGTCGTCATTATGTGAAAAAATTGTCTAGGGCCGCTATTTCCGAAGTATTGGCTCTTGAGTCCCGTGGCCGCGCTGTTCTCCAAAATTAAATGCATTGATTTGATTTTTCGTCATAGTCTTACATCCAAAATAGTCAGAATTGGTGTCGAGTGCTAGTCGAAGATCATGAGAGCACACACAACCTGTGGTTGATCGTCAGTCAAACACAATAAATGAAAAACATATGTATCATAGCTGCGGCGTTGAAACGATTTTTTATTGGTTAATATCTCGTGACCCAAATAAGACTGGGATATGAATCTTGTATTGAATTCCTTACCATTTCAGGCTCTTTTATATGCATCTCTATCTAGACTCCTGAAACCTACTTCTTTAAGAGATTTTCATTAAAAACGTAACCTCCCAAAATGTATGATTTTGAAACTAATCAGTCGGCATGGCTGAGTTTCAATTATGTTATGTAATGCTCCGGATTTCATCCTAGAGTAGGAAATCATATATTTTTAATATGTAGGTACACCATTCAGGAATTGGAAGATGCTATTTATCATTATAGCTGATAAAAGCTGCAGAAAATGCAATAACATGTAGATTTCATGTAGAGTGTTTACTGACACATATGACTGTTAAATTAAACCCTTACATTCATCACCTCAAATCACATACTTGCAGTAACAAAACCGATTTACATTGCTTATGCCCCAGGATAAAGCGCGCCTCCTCATTGAAATATCTGGGGGCAGTGATTGACAACCAACTTAATTTTCAAGAACATATCAATCTTTTGTCCAATAGAGTTCGGAAATTAGTTTTCATCTTTAAAAATTATTATTATTATTATTATTATTATTATTATTAAAAAACTACGCCAGGTCGCTGACAAAAAATTGATAAGAAACACTTATTTTCCCCTTTGTCAGCAATTGCTCACTTATTGTATTACATGCTTGGGTGGCTCAGCTAAAACAAACTTTCTAAAATTGGAAAGGGCTCAACGCGCAGTTCTAAAGGTGATGAATAACCTATTTATTTATTTATTCTTCATTGTACACATGGACTAAGACATAACATTATTAAAAATATAATAGGTACAGCGCACAATAGGCGGCCTTATCATCTACAGAAAATCTCTTCCAGACAACCTACCATTCTATCACCCAACTATAGACCTTTACAGACAGTCAGAATACTTTACACAGTCCGGGGGGTAGACCTGGTCATCTGTATTTCAGGCTAATGCCTATCTCAGACACCAGTTCCTCACAAAATTATATGTAGTAAAAGTTTTGTTTAATTTATAAACTGTATTTCTTTGTGAGGAAAAATAATAAAATTATTATTATTATTTATACCTAAAGCTACACACCTTTCGGCGGAAAAACCCGACAATAAGACTAGTAATAATAAATTATTATTATTATTACTTGATTTAAATGAATCATAATAAATAATAATAATAATAAATCAATTTATTTGCAGGTGGCATAGACCCATCATAATTATTAATAAAATACAACAATATCACTTAAAAAAATAAAATAAAATATTGAATTTAATTAAATAAGAATAATAGAGTTAATTTAATTGGAACAAAATTTAATCACCATTTAATATAATAATAATAATAATTGTTTATTTTCAAGTCACAGGACTCATCACAAATTGTTTAAACATGTCAATGATTTGAAATATTTATATAAATTAAAAAGAATCATCAAATTGTGCACTTAACTATAAAAATGTCAATAATGTAAAAATGTCAATTTATATAAATAAAAATGTCAAACTGTAAAATATATTAAAATAGCATGTAGGAACAATTAAACAGGTCAAATTAATTAAATGAAGCTTAACCCAAATAAACCCTATCGAGTAAAATTATTATGTCAAATTTAAATGTCAAATTAGTTATGTCAAGATTAATTAATTAGATAGATAAAACATGTTGCTTACTGACATTGTTAATGAAAGGGCAGTCTAGTCTGCCCGCTATCATGCTCAGGACGCTGTTGGGGCTGGCGCGCACTCTGCCGGCCATCGCGGCGAGGCGCTTGCGCATGATGGCGTGGAAGCCGTCGACGCGGGCCTCCGCGAACATGCCCGACGCGCTGCAGTGCCGCGGCAGCCCCACCAGCACCCTGAACGCGTTATTGTATTGGACACGAAGGGCCTCGTAAGCTTTTCGAGTATAGTAATTCCACAGGCTGCACGAGTAGAATGATGTACAAAATGCTCTGAATAATGTTATCTTTACTTGTATCGAACATCGTGCCAACCTTCGTGATATCATATTAGCTCTCACTGACAAGGCCCTCCGCTCCCTTTCAATATCGCAATCATCGCGCAGATCACAGGTCACGACATGGCCCAGGTATTTAAAAGTGTCTGCTCGCTTTAAGGGAACACCGTTAATTTTAATAGGTGGAATACTGGACGGGCATTTGTTGGCAGATTTAAAGATCATAAAATTACTTTTCTTTGCATTATAGAGTAAGCCATGTGTTTTGATATATGTTTCACATATGCTTAGGAGTTTCCTTAGACCACACACCGAGGCGCTCAGCAGCACCATATCATCAGCGTAACTTATATTATTAACACATACATCATCTATATGACAGCCGACATGAGTACTGCTGAGCGACTCAATAAGCTCGTTCATGTACAGATTAAATAAGACAGGAGAGGTCAGACCTCCCTGCCTCACGCCGCATTCCATTTTGTATGGGTCCGATAGCTGTCCCGCCCATCTTACACTATTGACCTGGTTCCCATACCAGTAGCGAAAAATATTTATTATTTCAGGACACATGTTCTCCTTCTTCAACTTCTCCCATAATATGTCATAGGAAACCAGGTCAAAAGCTTTAGATAGATCCAGAAAGCAAGCGTAAATCGGTGTACTTCGACTAGTATAATACTGGACAGTATGCTTGAGAGCCAAAATTGCGCTTTCGGTTGAGAGTCTGGGCCTAAAACCAAATTGGTTGTCATTTAATTTAAGATGTTTATTTAATTGGGTCTCAAGCACCCTGTCCAATACCTTGGCTATAGTAGTAGCTAGTGATATAGGCCTATAGTTACCCAGATCCGATAAATCACCAGTTTTATTTTTAACAACTGGGATAACTATCGTCTTCATTAATTCAGTAGGCAAATAGCTATGACTTATGCAAAGGTTAAACAGCATAGACAATACTCGAGATATATGTGGACCAGCATGCTGTAGGTGTTCAATGCTGATACCGTCGTGGCCAGGAGACTTACCGCGTGATGTTGATTTAATGGCTTTGTCTATCTCTTTAGCTGTAAATCGTAAGCTCAATTTGACCTCCATCGGATCAGCTGAAAACACCGAAGGAGTCGGGTGTAAAGGCGTCTGAACTAAAAAATTATTCTTAAACAAGTTAGCAATGTTTTTTGTATCAGTAACGCCAGCGACGCTCACAGGTAAGCCAGGCTTAGGGTTAAGTCTATTTGTGGACTTCCAAAAACCACGGAAATCTTGATTAGTGTGTTTTGTGGCAATTAAATCCATTTTTATTTTATTTTCGTTATCTTGACACCATTTTAATTTCGATTTAAATACTTTTCTACTTACATACATATCATCATAGGTTTTTCCACAAAAGGGTTTACCATGTAGTACCCAAACCTGGAACTTTAACCTGGCCTCTCTGTAAGCCTCGCTGACATGCCTATTCCAACCAATCACAGCCTTTCTCCCTTGCTTAGTGCACAACTTTGTACTTCCGGCTGAACGAGTGAGAGAGATAACTATGTCTGCATAGAGTTGGTCTATAATATATCAGTATGGTTTTTGTTCTTACATATGTCATCGCAACAAGACCCTAATTGAGAAGGAAAGTCAATTAACCTAAGATTTTTATGACACTCTTTTCTATATAAAAGTATCTCCTCTGGTTGTCTTTCCCCCCAGACAGCTTTATTAATTAATGATTTAGTTGGGTTAAGCTTCGCCGTCAATATATGAAAATTACATTCTAATATAAACGGAAAGTGATCAGACCACAGTGGGTCATATTTTACATATGTATTATTAACAGATGTCAAAGCCGAGTTCGTAATTAAACAATGATCGAGCCAACGACGGCGCGACCCGTGTGCTTCACTCACGTATGTATATGTGTCACTATCTAAACCTAATTTTTCCGTGTCGATACAAATCCACTTTAGTTCTTTACAAAACCCGTCAAGTTCTTTAAAAAACAATTCACCTGGGTGGGCATTAAAATCACCTAGCACGTACACTGATTCGATCATGCATTCATTTGTTATTGCACTCACCGTTCCCAAGCAGTTCGTAAAATCCACTAGGTTGTCCGCAGAATCCGTAGGCATATAAACACATATAATTAGGATAGGCCTGTCACTCGTCATTACTTTTATTGCACAAACACGCAGATCACTACACTGTATTACTGAAACACTGTTGAACAGCTGAGAGCGCCACAAGAGCGCCACGCCGCCGTAGGGCCGGCCGCGCAGCAGCCCGGCCACCGTGTCCACCGCCGAGGTCCCGCACGCAGAGAAGTCGCCGATTGTGCTCAGATATGGAATCTCATCTGGCAATAGCCATGTTTCCTGCAGTGCTATTATATCAGAGAACTTACACATGTCCCTTACATCGTTGATTGAACGTTTAATATTTTTACAGTTGAACGTTGTTAACGTAAATGGTCTATTCATTATTAGTTTTGTAACTGGCCGTATTCGTTACGCGTTCTTGGTACCTTTGTTTAAAATGTACAAAGCGTCGAAAAATTATACCTTCTGGCCATATTTTTTCATCTAAAAATAGGTCTACTTTACTTTCACTTACAAAGAATTTATAAGCCTTATGTTCAGTTTGTTTTTTCATAATTATTTTATCTAAAATAATTGTCTCATTCGTCTTAGTTTTTATAAATTGTATAATATCGTTTTCAGTCGTTTCTCTGTGAATATTTGTTATAAAAATAGGCACCTGCTTGATCGCCGCTTTAAAGTTTCCGCCTATATCTGTCGCTGTACCTGATTTCCCACTATATCTGTAAGTTGGCTTTTTTGAGCGCTTGGTCACTGTCTTCCATTCATTGTTATTATTGTTTGTTGTTATCAGTTGACTCGCTATGACTACCGGCGGGCTCGAATGCGCGGGCGCCGCTGGAACCAAACCGGTTTCACACGCGCGGGATTCAAGTTGCGGTGCACTGTATGAGCTACTAGCAATTACCGGTGACCGTTGCTTACATGACTCATTTGACTGATGATTCATATTTCCCTGTACTATATCTCGATATTGGGGTTGTTTCTTTGTTGAATCGTGTTTATTGTAAGATTCATTCAATGATGAGTTATGCAAATCCGAAAGTCCTATAGGCCCACTGTCTAAAAACAGGCACCACGCTTTTTATTTATCTTAAAAGCAGACGACGGAACAAAAGAGTCGTTTCTATTGTTCATGTACTCTGACTTGAGTTCACTCAGCTGATCTTGCGTTACATAGTTTGATTTGATACCATCAATTATTGACTGCATTTTTAAGAGATCTTTCAAAATTTTTGTGCAATCCAGATGATCAAATAAAATCGGTGGCAACCTTTCCAGCTGTCGTGCCACAAATGTTGGTATTTCATCTGGTTCAGCAGATTTAAAGAAATTTATGATATCTGCCAGATCACGATCCTCCTTTCCCTTGTTTTTTCGCTTAATGTTTCTAGCACTAGTCGGTAGGGAGTCGAAAAGAAGAGCTTTCGACCGTTTTATTTCGTCACTGCTAAACGATGATTTACAAATTTGCACCAACGTCACTTCATCTACTACAGACACTTTATTTTGTATGTATGATAACATTTCGTCGATGATTATATTAAACGATACACATTTTATAACTTGCGTCATTATTAGTGTTTTTTGAACATTAAATTTCGCATCGATAACACGCAACCGTCACGGAGGGTAGTGCGCGCGTGACTGATAATGCTGAGCTTAATACCTCAGATTATTATCATTAAATAGAAAACATTTATTCCCTACATGATTTTGATGCTTGATAAATTCAAAATATTGCTAAAAGTAGTTCTTACATTAGAATAGCGTAAGTAAGGAAAAACTCCTGCCTTCGGTTGATAGATAGCATTCTATAGAAGGTCGCTGACTTCCCTGTACCAAGACACACGCAAGTTTTAAAATAACTTCTTAGTTCCTTTACATAAAAAAGAACGTGGAGTCACTACAACGGCTGTTATTTGCATGTCTGCGTCTGGAACTTTCGTTCCACCTATGTTTATTTTTCGAAGAATCCGTATGAAGATTGAGCTCATGGAAGGGGCACCCCCAGGGTCTGCTTGGGCCTGTAATGCATCAGGGTGGATGAAGCTGGAAGTTTTTACCCAGTGGTTTGAACATTTTCTACGCCACACGAAGCCATCCGAAGAGGATCCAGTAATGCTGATATTAGACGGTCACCTGTCTCACACGAAAAATTTAGACGTCATTTTGAAAGCACGGGCGAACCACGTTACAATTGTTTGTTTGCCGCCACACTGCACACACAAAATGCAACCACTAGATGTCAGTGTGATGTATCCCTTGAGTGTTTATCATAACCAATCACTGGAAAAATGGATGAACAATAACCCAGGAAGACCAGTGACTGTGTTTCAAATTGCAAAAAATTTTGGAGAGGCCTACCTAATAGCTGCAATCCCAACAATGCAATCAATGGATTTGCTAAAACAGGAATATGCCCCTTAAACCCAGAAGTATTCACTGAGGTTGATTTTATTGCGGCTGCAACCACAGAAAATGAATTGGACGAGGAACAGCCGGAGTTGCCGGAGCCGCCAAGGCGTCGGGCTAGTTCAGACACCGAATTTATAGATGGTACATCGCCATCTCTGTTAGAGAGATCTGCTAGCCCAGATACGCAGCGGCTGCTCGCTACCAGTGTTGCTGAATTGGATTTGGAATCGCCTAGAGCGCATAAAACTCCTTTATCAGTAAACGAATCGGTGCCGATTCGCATTCCACTGTCACCAATCCCATCTACGAGCCGTGCAGTTAACCACAGTGAGACATCGCTTGATGATAACAATATTGCAAATTTTGCCATTACACCTGCTTCATTGAAACCTTTGCCACTAATTTTGGGCAAAAGACACGTTGAAAAGGAAAACCACTCATACGACTGTTTTAACTAGCACACCGTATAAGAATTATTTAGAGGAAGAAAATAGCAAAAAAACAGAAAAAGAGAATAAAAAAATTCTTAATAAGACAGCATCTAAAAAAACAAAGAAAGGCAAAGGAGTAGGTAAAGGGAAGTCAAATAAAAGAAAGAAAAGTATATATAACACATCTGAGTCTGAAGAAGATGGTACTGAGTGTCTGTACTGCACAGAAAAGTTTCCAAGCGATACCAAGGGTGAAGGATGGATAAAATGTTGTGCATGTGCAAAATGGGGCCATGAAGCATGTGCTGGGGTAGAGGGTGATGACGCTGGTGAATTTATTTGTGATATATGCAACGTAGCACCTGCCAAAAGGCGTTTAAATTTATAAGGAGGGAGAATAAGTCATTTTTGTTATTCATTCGTAATTTTTTTTTTGCTACTTTTGAACGATTTGTTCGCTTAATTAGGTATTCAGAAAGGAATACAATATTAAGATTGATCTCATTATGATTAATGTAACTGGTACAAATAAATAACTAACTAAGAAGACTGTTTTATTTTAGTTTTTATTTTATTAAAGTTATCTGACTGTTGATTTTGTTAATTTTATTACCTTACTTAATGTATGTAAGATGTATGACTATTTAAAATAAAGAATATGTTTAAGTATTGCGTTTTTTTTTGTTTTTATAGCCATATTCCTCATAAAAATATTTGTTTACTCGAAATGGGGGTAAGATGATCATAGGGATCATCTTACCCCTACCTGGGTGATCATCTTACCCACAGGGGTGGACAAGATGATTACTTTGTAAGGTTTTAAAAAAAAGGAAATATTTTAATGAGACCTCAATTAATTTCTGGTTTTGAGTATTAGGAAAGTTGGATAGATAAATATACTAGTAGTAATCGCCTTTATTTTTGGTTTACCTTGAAAAATATGTATTTTAGAGCGATTCCCGCTTAAGGGGATCATCTCGTACTACCTTCCCCTACTCCTGTTACTGGTATTGGCAACTCATACAATAATTTAAATCAAAGTGTTGACTTGAGCATCCACTCCTTAGTAAATCATTTTAAAGTTAGAGTCACATGTTTTGTACTCCCCACAATAACGTCAAAGCTACCTCAAAAAAACATTTGACATCAGTAAAATCTCACTGCCCCCTAACATTACTTTGGCAGATGATAAATTTAACACGCCAAGTACAATTCACATTCTTATTGGTGCTGACGTATTTTTTCAGCTGCTACTGCCGCCTGAGCCCGCCCCCACGCATTACACTAAGGGAGAAGAACACAACAACCCCAGTTCATCATTGCCTCTCTTCAATACAAGGTTTGGTTACATTGTCAGTGGTACTGTACCCTCACACTAACATCATGTAGTAACACTTTTTTGCCATGAATGTAATAATAATTTAGAAAAATCCATTTGTGAATTCTGGAAAACAGAAAGCATTCCACAAATCATCTCTGAAAAGTACTCTGAGCATGACAGTTGTGAAAATAATTTTATTGAAAATGTGAAATTAGATAAAGTTTCAAAAAAATTTGAAGTTGCATTACCATTAAAACTGCCCTTAGATTCAGTCCATGACGCTCTGGGGGACTCTTTGCACTTAGCGCTTAAACGGTTTCAAAATTTGGAAACTAGATTTCAAAAAGATCCTTTGCTCTATGAGTTATACAAAGATTTCATACATGATTATACAGGGTCAATTTATAATATACTATAAAACTTTAAAATTGGGTTAAGAATCCTAAGTGTGTTTAAATTACGAAGTCAAATTAAAAAAAAAGTTATAAATTAAAATTTGAAAATAATTTTTAGTGAATAAAATTTAAGTTTAATCTACAATTTATGACTAGGTACAAAGCAAAAAAAAATCAAACATTTCCGTTAAGAAAACCACTTCACCAAAACAATAATCTTACGCGAATAGTACCTACGCAGCGAAGGTCGTTGACGCACGCCCGTGTGTTTGCGTGACCCAGTTACCTACTTAGCGCGGAATCAGCTGTAATTACGTCAAACATCAGGATAAAAGGTGATTCTAATGTCCCATCACACTACTGTTACAGGCTTTTGACAATCAATTTCACGTTAAACTAATTGTAAATACTGTTTTAGTTTTGATTTTCATTAAATTAAAAATAAAATAAAGCATTAGTGCTTGAACTCTTTGTTTAAACTAGTAAATTTATTTTACAATTAATTTAATGTTAGAATGACGTGTTAAAAAACTGGAATCACCTTATTTACAACTATTATAATTAACAGAGTAGGTATGTTCAAAAATAACTTATGTTTTTACATTGCGTCCTGTCGTTGATGTTAGATCCGATACTCGAAATCACTGACAACCAATTCAAAGCAACTGCTGCACATACCGTCCTTGCTACTGTATACACAGTCTTGCCCGTTTAAGTACATTCATTTTCACCCTTAGTAAACTGTCCTTCTCAGTTCTGACGACAGAAAAGGCGTCAGTTATTCTACTTTTAAGTTCGTCCGCACTTTGAATCGTATGACCGTCCCGACCATTCACCAAGTCTTTAATTCGACCCCAAAAAAAAAAGTCTACAGGTGTAAGGTCAGGTGATCTAGGTGGCCAGCTCACTGGCCCTCCGCGTCCTATCCATCGCTCACCGTACTCTTGAGACATGTATTCACGCACATTCCTGAGAGCATTCCACATTCCACAGAGCCATTTCCAAATATTCTTGATTACTGTACGCGTAATTCGGCATTTTGGTTACTTTAATCTTACTAATCGCGCGCGCGTATCTCTAGGCAGACTGGCGAGCGAGCGGAGGGCGTCCTGTAGGTTTCAAACATGGAAGCCGTGGCCGCCGCGCGACTAACCAATAGCGTGACGTAGGCGCGGGCGGTGGCGGCGGCTAGAATTTGACTTTCGGCTCGTTTGATTGTGCCGCGTAAGAAGGTATAGGTATTATTTGGTAATGAAATTAATAACTTATTTTTTAATAAAAATAAATGGAAACGTTTCTTTATTTCTAGCTATCGTAGATTACAGATTAAAGGCGATTGAAGTTTATGGACTTAAAAGAATTTTGAAATTTTAATTTAAGAAAAATATTTATATAATAATTTTTTTTTTCGTGAATTAAACCTACTCATGATTCTTAACCTGCTGTAAAAGTTTTATGGTGTATTATAAATTGACCCTATATAAAGCAAGGGCATGCTACACCAATTGATATAAGCCAATATGATCTAAGCTCTGATCCAGTTTACTTTTTGCTCCACCATGCTGTGCTAAAGCTTAATAAAAAAACTACAAGGTGCCGTGCTGTTTTTGATGATTCAATGAAGACCAATAAAAAAATTTCTTTGAATGATTTGTTGCTGAACGGGCCAGTGGTTCAAAGGGAACTGGTAGACATATTATATAATAATAATAATAATAATAATAAATAATAATAAATTTTATTCAGATCAATAAGAACAACAAATCAATTTCAACATCAACTTATGGCTAATAATATACAATCAGATTTAATTAATTAATTTGTAATTTTAACAATGATTATACTTGTGTCTAAACTAGGCTGAGCCTGTTTCTTAGACACGAGTCTTCCCTGTAGAAAGTAATACAAAAAATTTATATAATATCAACGGTACAAAAAAAAACAGTAAAGAAATTGTACATTTGTATAATTAAAATAAAAAGGTAAAAACGATACAATTAACATAATTTTACTAATTAATATTTGTACTTTTGTTACTTACAGTTTTAATTTAGTGGAAGGAACATTTCCTTATTTCATTATACTTGTCCTACTTTGGTAAATTATTTTAAAATTCTAAACAAGTTCTCTGTTTTCTCATAGTTTTGTGTTTTCAGCCAAGATATTAACTTTTCTGTGCAGTTTGTCAAATTAAGTGAATAAAGGCCTATAATTTTATTTAGTCTATTATATAAAATAGGCCCAATGAAACTCTGGAACTTTTCAATGAAGGTTGTTTTAAAGCGAGAGCTAGGGCAGACTTTGTTGGCCCTTCTTTGTAGGGTGAGTTCCGGTCTAAATGCAAGCCTTTTATGCCATAGTTTGATAGTGTCCCTTATGAAGAGTTGCCTCACAGTCAAAACACCATAGTCGCTGTACAGCTGTTCTGTAGGGTATCTTAGGTTTTTAAATAAGATAACTTTAATCACGGCTCTTTGGGCTTTTTCTAATTTGAGCATATGGGTTTTCCTTGCACCACCCCAAGATGTGATGCAGTAAGTGAGAATTGAACGGGTTAACGCGAAGTACAAGATTTTTAAGAGCTTAGGTGTAGCAACGTGGCGTAGAGTTTTAAAAATAAATATAAGCTTGCGGACCCTAGCAGTCAACAAATTTATGTATGGTTTCCAGGTGAGGTTGTTATCTAATAGTACTCCGAGATATTTGACAGTATTAGACATGCTTATTATGGGACAGTTGCAAGGTGCATTATTTGAGGAGTTACTAGGACACTTTTAATTATTAGGTCTGTTGGAATTAACCGCTGTGTGAAACCAAATTTCAAAGATGTTGTTTTTGAAATATTGAGTGTATTAATATTAATTCTTTTCAGAGTTGATCAATATTTTTTTCTTATAGACATTAAAGATATGTTTCGTAATATATCAGTGCGTTCAAATTACAGATCTTTACAGAATATCCTTTGAAGGGATTCTCCCCAAGAAAATATTCAATGTTTACAGTTAAATACCGTTACTTATGGATTAAAATGTTCCTCATTCTTAGCCACACGTTGCTTGAAGGAACTAGCAGACAACTACACAGAGGATTACCCTCTTGCTGCTGACATTATAAGTAATAATACCTATGTCGATGATGCTATTGTGTCACAGAGTTCTCCAGTGCAATTGACTGAGGCTAAGAAGCAACTATGTGCTCTTTTAGAATTAGGAGGCTTCAAATTACATAAATGGGTCTCCAATGTACCAGATATATTACATGATGTTCCTAAAAGTTCACAACATTTTGATAACATAGACTTACAGAAAAATAATTAATGCTTAAAAACTTTAGGAATGAACTACAATACGATTTCCGATTCTTTTATTTTGTCTAGTCCAAAGCAGACTACGGCTATGCCACAGACAAAACGGGAAATTTTTAGCTTTATAAGTAGATTTTTTGACCCTCTGGGACTTGCTGGCCCCATTGTGGTAAGCGCCAAAGTAATTATGCAGAATCTTTGGAAGGCAAAAATAGATTGGGATTCAATTCCCGATCAAAACATTTTAAATTTGTGGTCAGAATTTTATAACAGTCTAGGTAGGTAATATGAGACCAATTAGTATACAGAGGCATGTTAATCTGACCAGCATTAGCTTTACACAAATCATAGGGTTTGCAGATGCATCCAGCTCTATCGCTTATGGCTGCTGCGTGTACTTAAGGGTCGTCGATACAACAGGCAAGGTAAAGTTTTCATTACTTTGTTCTAAATCACGCATCAATCCAGTCAATGAAAGTCTCACCGTGCCTAGGCTTGAGCTGAATGCTGCACTTCTGCTTGCGAAACTGGCTGCAAGAATTCATGACACACTCACTATTAAGCTTGAAATCTCTGACATAATTCTTCACTCAGATTCAAGAATAATTTTAGCTTGGTATAAAACTTGCTTGACCAATTTAAATGCCTATGTCGCAAACAGAATAAGGGTAATAAAACAACTCACAGAACGCTTTGTTTGGTCATACATAAGTTCCGAAAATTATCCTGCAGACTGTTTGAGCCGCGGAGTAGTGCCGCACGAGCTGCATGAGCACCCTCTCTGGTGGAGCGGCCCAGCAGTACTACATTCAAGTAAGTACATACCTGAGGGAAATATACCTCTCACAACGAGTCTGCCCGAAACTAAATCCAGCTCTGCATGCTTCAGTGCCATGGTATGTGCTGCTACTTATCACGAAACTTTAAATCTCGAGTTGTTAGACAAGTTCTCAAACATAGTAAAAATACAAAGAATTTTAGCTTATGTCATACGTTTCTGTCAAAATGCAAAGCCAATGAGTTCCAAAAACAAACTTAATTATCTTACTAGTGCAGAGTTAAACAACTCACTTAATATTATTGTAAAGTATGAACAACAAAAATATTTTCAAGATGATATACATTCACTAAAATGTAAAAATAACATTAAAAAAGGTAATTTAAAGCCATTACACCCATTCATTGATGATAGTGGCTTGCTTCGTGTAGGAGGGCGCTTGCAGAATGCTTCTGCTTCTTACTCTCAGAAGCACCCTATAGTGTTGCCTCGAGATTCACGCATCACTGATTTAATTATAATCAATGAGCATATAAAAAACTTACATGCAGGAGCTAAGCTTCTACTGTCTTCAATAAATCAAAAGTTTTGGATTGTAAATGGGATAAGAAAAATTTAAAAAGTCATACATAAATGTATTATCTGTTTCAGGCTTAAGGCTAAGTCTGCAAGACAGCTAATGGGTTCCTTGCCTTCCGATCGGGTCAACGCTTGTCGCCCTGTTCAAAAGGTTGGCTTAGACTATGCTGGCCCATTTTCAATTAACCCTTAAATGCACAATGTTGGAAAAACTCAGATAACGGAAGGATTGATGTCTTGTGACACGCCGTATGATTTTTTTTCATTTTATTTTACATCAGATCTAAAACAGAAAATTGTAGAACAAAGTAACTTATACGCAGCCCAAAAACAAATCTCAAATCCTGAAATTATAAATGAAAATATCCTAAATAAATTCCTAGGCATTCTGATTTATACCTCAGTTATAAAATTTCCAAACACGAGGGCTTACTGGAGTGACAAATTTGGTTATGATCACATAAAAAATACTATGCCGCTAAGAAAATTTGAAAAAATAAGATCCACTCTCCATTTTGCCGACAATACGCTATGCTTGCCCAAAGATCATCCAGACTATGACAGGCTGTTCAAATTAAGACCCCTTGAGGAAACGCTCAACTGCCAGTTTGGGAAGGTTCCCTTAGACCAAAGACTTTCCATAGACGAGCAGATGTGTGCAACCAAAATGAGCCATTACATAAAACAATACATGCCCAATAAACCCCACAAGTGGGGGTTCAAATTATATCTCATCTGCAGTCTACATGGATATGCTCATAGATTTGAGATTTATTGTGGAGGGGGCTCGAAAAATAGCATCTTACCTGGTGAGCCAGATTTGGGAGAATCTGGCAATACAGTCGTCAGGTTAGCTAGAATCGTACCACGCAATGTGAATCACATTATATACTTCGATAACTTCTATACTTCTGTGCCTCTCGTCACCTATTTAGCTAAGGAGGGAATTTTCTCACTGGGTACAGTAAGAGTTAACCGATTGAAAAACTGCAAATTACCTGAAAAAAACACTATAATGAAAAAGAACGTACCCAGGGGATTCTATGAGGAAAACGTGGCGACTGTGGATGATATTGACGTAAGTGCTGTTGTGTGGAAAGATAACAAGCCTCTTAACCTTCTTTCCACTTACGTAGGAGCAGAACCAGCAACCACAGTCACACGCTTTGATAAATCTAAGAAAGAGAGAGTTGCTATTCCATGCCCCAAAGTCATCAAGGAGTACAATGCCCACATGGGAGGCGTGGACTTGTTAGATTCATTTATAGGTCGTTATCACATCACAATGAAGAGCCGCAAGTGGACCATGCGCTTATTTTATCATTTCCTGGACCTTGCAGTAATAAATTCATGGGTTATGTTCAAGAAGGTAAATAATATAAAAGGAAATGATCAACTTCTCAACTTGGGTACATTCAGACTAGAACTTGCTGAAACCCTCTGTAAATTGGGTCTACCTACAAATGCCGCTAAACGTGGTCGACCTAGTGGGAGCACCATACAAAGTGCACTTGTAATGAAGAAGTTCCGAGGACCAGCTCAAGCAATTTCTTTGAAAGACGTCAGATTGGATCAGACATGTCATTGGGCAGTTTGGCTGGATAAGCAACAGAGGTGCAAATTCCCAAAATGTTCAGGATTTACATTCAAAATGTGTCAAAAATGTAGTGTATCTTTATGTGATACGAAAAAAAGCAATTGTTTTTATAAATATCATAATGAAGCATAAATAAATACATTTCAAAAACAATATCCACTCTTATTTTACCCATACTTGCAAAATTTCAATGAATGCGCAATGTAGTTTATAAACAACATTCACATTATTTCAAAAAAAGTAAAGTAAATTCATGTCTACATTTTTTTAATCATTTTTCCTAGACAGTAATACATATCTATTAACAAATATATTTTTTTCAAACATGAAACAAAAATCGTCCATTTAAGGGTTAAACAAAGCAGAATAAGAAAGCCATTAATAAGCAAGGGCTATATTTGCATTTTTGTATGCTTTGTTACGAAGGCTATTCATTTAGAACTTGCTTCTGATTGAAGAACAGAAACCTTTCTGGCATGTTTAAAACGATTTGCGTCACGAAGAGGTTTACACACAGACATATACAGCGACAATGCGTCCACATTCAAGTGCGCAAGGAACCAATTAGATGAATTGCAAGCTTTGCAAACTTCTGCAGTCCACCAAAGGGTCAATGAAGTTACGGCACAGCAAGGTATTCAGTTTCATTTTTTGATGTGCTATTCACCTACCTTTGCTGGGTTAGCTGAAGCAGGTGTAAAAAGTGTAAAGCACCATTTAAAAAGAGTTGTACCAAGAGCTATACTTACATATGAAGAGCTCAACACTGTATTGTGTCAAATAGAAGCTGTTTTGAACAGTAGGCCTCTCACTGCAATATCTAGTGATGTAAATGATTTCTCATGTATAACGCCTGGCCATTTTTTAATAGGTTCAGCTCTGAATACTTATCCGCAAGGTGATGTTAATGTTTGTACTACGTTACAGTTTTGGAAAATTTGTAATGATATGAAAAGTCAATTTTGGAAAGAGTGGAGTAAATACTATTTAAACACGCTCCAGTCTCGACCTAAGTGGCAAATGGTGCAACCTAACTTACAAGTAGGTTCTCTGGTCATTCTCAGAGGTGACAACATTGCTCCTATGTGCTGGCCTCGAGCCAGAATAACCAAAGTTTTCCCAGGTCTTGATGGTAAAGTACGGCTGGTAGAGGTAAAAACTGCCAATGGTCATACGCACAAGCGTTCTGTAATAAAAGTATGTGTTCTCCCTTAAGAATAAGTTTTATTCTTTACTGTTAAGATATTTGGGTACTTATACAGGGTGTGTCGTAAATAGTGGTCCAAAGTAAAGGAGTCGATACACCGCGTTCCTAGGTAACATATACCGGGATATTAATCATTTTAAATAAGGGGCCTAAAAAAAATCATTTTTTTATTTTTTTTTAGAAAATTGGTACCTTGCATTACTAATTTGGCTGTAGTTTCGACAAATATTATTATTTTTTCATTCTGTTTCTTTATTATTGCTGCTAAATACATGAACTATCTTATCCAAAAGCTTTTTTTATTTTCACGTTTAAAGATAATTTAAAAAATGAGTTTCTTTTGAATTTTCATTACTCAGCTCTAGCAAATCATGTGACTTTAGGTGCTTGTGGTGTAAAAAAAGTGTACTACACTGTCAGTGCCCATTATTTAAAAAAGTAGGTCACTAAATGCAGATTTTAAAATGGTACATCAGTCAGTGGTAGGTCTAAAAAAAAAAAAAGTTATTGCCATTTGAAACAAAAAGGAGCTAAATTAAGGGATTTTTATTTTTTTGAGTTAAGTAAGTTACAAGTATTGTGAAATGTTTTAGAATCAATAGTTAGTTTTATTTTAACTTTTTAATTATTTTAATGGGTTTTAAAAATAAAACAATCTTTTTAAATCAACAATTAACCTTTTATTAATAAAAACATTTATTTTCTAAACTAAATGTTCAAAATGGCCACCATTAGCGGCAATGCATGCTCGGCACCGCCGAATAAAAGACCGTTTCAGCCTGCGTGCAAATCCACTAACATTTATTTCTTCAGCTGCTGATTGAATTTTTTGACGTAAGTCCTCCACAGAAGTTATTTCTTTGCTGTAAACTTTCTCTTTCAAACATCCCCAGTAAAAGAAGTCCAGGGGATTGAGGTCAGGTGAACGGGGTGGCCATGTTATTGGACCTAACCGCCCAATCCATCTTTGTGGGTACGTTGTATTTAAATGCTCCCTTACGATGACAGCATAGTGAGCTGGACAGCCATCATTCTGCAGCCACATTGTTTGTCGCAGTTGTGGATCGACGTCACTCATTAATTCAGGGAGGTCATTTTCTAAAAAATTCAGGTACCTTACACCATTAAGAGTTTCAGATAACTCGAAAGGCCCAATTATTTGACCGTCAATGATCCCCGTCCACAAATTAATCTTAAATTGGTATTGAGATCTGTCCGTCCTTATTAAGTTTGGATTTTCTAGCTGCCAGCTATGCAGATTGTGCATGTTAAAATAGCCGTCTTTTTTACATGACGATTCGTCACTCCACAGTATTTTATTGTAAAATTGTGGGTCTTCCCTCATTCTCCGCAGCATTTCTCTGCAAAATTGCACTCTCAAGGGCCGATCCCGTGGCAACAAACTTTGTACCCTGTGAAAGTGATATGGGTAGAGTTCATGTCTTTGTAGAACTCGGTGTACCGTCCTGGTCAATATGCCTGTCCTCCGTGCTATGGCACGAACCGACGTGTTTGGGTCTTCCTCGACTAATTGCAATATTTCTTCATCATTGTAGACCCTTGGTCGTCCCTCGCTTGCGCCGCCTACGCCCGTGCCGGGTATCCTCCCCTCGGTATAGGCGTTATGCACTCTCGCAAACACACGGTGATCTGGATGTCGACGATCGGGATATTTTTCCCGATAAACTCGACTCGTGTCCAAATCGTTAAGAAATTCAAAGTCCAAATAACGTAAGCTAAGTCGTAAATATCACCAAAACAACGAGTCCAAATCACAAGCAAAACAAAGTCCATAAAGAAAAAACAATTCGACGGTACAGAGAACACAGATAGAGACGAGAAGCGCATGCGATGTACGGAATCACACTGGCTAACCGGGGCAATGTTTTTTATTGTTTAAGTTCCTACATAGTTTGTCTCTTTCTCTCTTTAGGAGAATTGTAATAGAGAATCCGGATTCCTTCCTTTTCACTCGCCGTAACAATACACCGAGATATTTCAAAGAGTTCTTTGTTATCCTCTCTGGTACCCATTTCCAGGAATTTGATTGACCTTTTTTACCTGAGGTATCGTTAATAGTAAACTAAAGACACACTCTGTTGATGTAAAATGTTACACTAATGATTTAATACAACATCCCAAAACTTTTAAAGCTAAACTAAAAAAAATAATGTTAAATTAATTTAGCTCCTTTTTGTTTCAAATGGCAATAACTTTTTTTTTTAGACCTACCACTGACTGATGTACCATTTTAAAATCTGCATTTAGTGACCTACTTTTTTAATAATGGGCACTGACAGTGTAGTACACTTTTTTTACACCACAAGCACCTAAAGTCACATGATTTGCTAGAGCTGAGTAATGAAAATTCAAAAGAAACTCATTTTTTAAATTATCTTTAAACGTGAAAATAAAAAAAGCATTTGGATAAGATAGTTCATGTATTTAGCAGCAATAATAAAGAAACAGAATGAAAAAATAATAATATTTGTCGAAACTACAGCCAAATTAGTAATGCAAGGTACCAATTTTCTAAAAAAAATAAAAAAATGATTTTTTTTTAGGCCCCTTATTTAAAATGATTAATATCCCGGTATATGTTACCTAGGAACGCGGTGTATCGACTCCTTTACTTTGGACCACTATTTACGACACACCCTGTATAGACTCTGGTTGATTAGAATTGAAACTTTATTAGAATAAGTTATTTTTAAGGAATAATTGTAACAATTTGTACTTACATTTCCTGTGTGGTAGTCTGCTCTGCTATAGGCAAGCATTTAGTTTTATAAATAGGCTTATTTTTCCTTAACTCAAGGCACATAGAGACTAGTTTAGTTTCTTTTTTTTTGCTATTATTCATAATACAATAGTGTTCCTTTTTTAATAAAAAGCTAAATATGTGTCTTAGGAGAAATGAATGATTAATCTGTATTTCATGTAAAAAATAGTCTTGATATAATTATGTAAAACAAGAGTATAGCCATAATTTTGGCATGTAAATGTCGGTCAAAGTTGGTATAGATTAAAATTTGTAAAGGGCTGAGTCTATTCTGTTTGAGCCATCATCGGCTACAGATGTTTCAGCATAATGCCATGTTGTAATTACTTTTATTCGAATAAAGATCTAGTTCAATACTTAACTGTCCAATTATCTGAACCACAAAATGTTTGGTTTTTATTTAAGTAACAATTTAAGTTGCAAGATCTCGCAAAAAAAATCAACTTCGATTTCATTTGAAGAAATGCAAATTATCATGTTTCACACTAAATATAGGTAACAAATAAGGGATAATACTATTTTTTTACTTGATTTGACCTATATGTATCAGAACATATTTTACCTAACAGAATATAAGTGTTTTGAAAAACAGTTTAAAAGTGGGTTACCTACAAAACGAAAGAAATATATTTTTGGCGGTCTGCAGTCACACCAAACGTGAGGTTGCGGGAACGATTCCCGCACGAAACAAGAAAAACAATCTTAAGGGTTAGGGTGATTATCCATAAATGTATTTTGTACTCTAGGTTGCTCCCTAGTTCGCTGCATGATATCTCATAACACAAGCTTTGCTTAATTTGAGGCCAATGTACTTGGTATGATTGCGGTTTTTTTTACAGTTTTCTTTTCCTATATTTTCAAAGTATGTTGTCCTAATGACTAGCGTGAAGATATATTGTGGTTTCTGTCTCGACCAGACCAAATACCATATTATGGTGCACACAGGTGCACAACAGCCTACTGTTCTACAGCCAAGCAAGCAATTACAATAATAGTGGAGTACCTATTTTTTTATTAAATATAAAATATATATAGTAAGTTTTTCAGTTTATATGTCTACTTTTGATGTTCCATTTTATTAACTGAATACTAAACTAACTAGTAGGTTGATGCCATCGCATATTTGTAAGTAGTAGGTTTAGTTACCATTTAATAAACTGTTTTATTTGATAGGTTCCACAGCAATTATTTGCCACAATATAGGCTCCCAAGTTTTAGGTTTGCATTTACTGTTGAATTCTTTTATGTTAAATTATGTTGGCTGCATAACTTATTTACTGATGCATTATTTACCGGGCATCTTACAGTCCTCCATGACATAATATTTCTGGTCTTTATTGAAAAAATCTGCTTAAATAATTGAAAAACATTGTGCCATTGTGTCACCCACCGAAAAAATTACAATTTTAAAAACTGACAAAATCCAGGTCTAATGAGAATAATATGTCGAATATGAGCAGCTCTCGTAAGTAAGAAGTATATTCCTTGATGAGAAGAAATAAAGACAACGAAAATTAAAATTCCTTGTTGCACAATGACCAAACAATAACAAAGCGAATGTTTTTTTAATTGAGGGTTGCCGATTGAAGATAACATTTCCGCAAATAATCCCGCCTAAATATTTCAAATTAAATAATTGTATTATTTTGGTTAAATAACATCGATATTGATATTATACAAAGTCGTTTTTGTTTCAATATTTTCGCAAAAAAATCGGTATACAAAAAAATTATAATAATATTATCTTAAAAACTCAGCAAGTTTCAACTCTTTCTTGGGGTGCCTTACTTTTGTCGCACCAGTAGGGATGTACCTATCTGGACCCTGGGATTGCGTATGGTGTGCGCGCGAATGAGTAACAACATTATTTATCTTTCTCTACAGATTATTGAAGTAAATATAACATGGTAAAAACTATTGCAATCGATACTGTGACCGATTCTGAACAAACTGTTTTCAGGTTTCGTATAAACAAAAAATAACGTATATTTTCTGTAGTACCTACTCGATATTTTATTTAAATATATTATTTATGAAATGTCTACTTTACGAGTTTGACACATCATGGTATCCCGCAACTCATTCATATGCACATTTTCCCATCAATTCAAGAACCCTGCTGGGTCGGTAAAGTAGCACGACTATTTAATATCTTTTAATTTTAATAAATTGAATTCTGCATTAGTTGGTTCAGACCTTTTCTCAGTATTTTTTATTAAATGTAATACGAATTATGGAATATTTTTTATTTGTAAAAAGTACTGAAATCTAAAATGGCCTGACATGGACTATAGTATTTATCTTTGGAGTATATAAAATTATTTTATAAAATCACTTTATTTCAGTACAAAGTTTGCCTATGTGTACATCTAGGTCAGTAATTTATTTTTGTAATTGTATGGTCTTTGCCGCCCCCGCAATATGTTAAGATCTCTTAACATTTAGTTTTATATAATCTGTGTCTGCGGTAAAGTCATCTTCTTTATTACCTATGATCTATGCATGATTGATCGATTTTTCATTCAGTTGAGTGAGTATTAAAGTTAAATGTGTGAAGAACTACATGTGAGTTTTCTTTCCTTCTTCTATCGAAGCAATAATACAGTCTGCTAGAAATAAACATCCGGCTCGAAGGACTCGTTTGACCATTCTGAAGTTGGAGTTGACTGGGGCTACTCTTGTGGTTCGATTGCTTAACCACGTTGTCGAGACCCTGGGAACAAGTGTCCACTTTGATTCGGTTTTTGCTTGGTGTGACAGTCAGGTGGTCTTTTGTTGGCTGAAAGGTTCAGTCCATACCCTTGAGGTATTTGTGGCCAACCGGGTGTCTCAAATTTAGGCATCGAAGGCCCAGTTGATTTGGCGTCATGTGCCTGGCGAATTGAACCCCGCAGACTGCGCCTCTCGTGGCTGCGAGGCGCCAGCGCTTGTGGACCACCACCTATGGTGGGGCCCACCGTGGTTATTACGGTCTGAGGATTCTTGGCCTCACACACCTGCAATGGTCAGAGCACCTACCTTCGGGATGCAGGTTAACGTTGTTGAAACTTTGGCGGCTCCAGACTGGGAGTACCTTCTCGAACGTTACAGTTCGTTGGATAAATTGCTAGGTGTCACGACCTGGATACTACGATTCATCTTTCATTGTCGTAATCCCCGGAATAAAATTTAGACTCCGATACTATCTCCGCAGGAGCGTAATGACGCTCTGGTTTTTTGGGTATGGATAGTACAGGAGCGTGCATTTGTTGCTGAGTTAAAGGCCCTCCGCCAACGTACGTCTAAGTTGAAGGGACCTCTAGGGCGCTTGAGTCCCTTCTTAGACGACAAGGGCTTGTTACGTGTCGGAGGTCGCCTTAGGAATGCTCAGCTCCCTTTTGGGGCCTGTCATCCTCTTTTGCTCCCGAAAGACGGCCCCCTGGTGAAATTGTTGATAACGGACCGCCATGTGAAAAACGCACATGCCGGATGTAATGCTTTAACTGCGATCCTCCAGCGGGAGTTTTGGATTTTGTCGGCACGGAGAGCGATACGATATGTCATCTTTCGCTGCCTCCCCTGTTATCGCCTTCAGGCTAACATTACGCAGCCCCAGATGGGAGATTTGCCTGCGGATCACGTCACTGAATCGCTGCCCTTTGCCGGGGTTGGTACGGATTTTGCGGGACTTTTTACGATTAAAGCTTCACGTCTCCGTAACGCTAAGACCGAGAAGGCTTATTTGTGCGTTTTTGTTTGTTTAGCCACTAAAGCTGTCCACCTTGAGGTGGTTAGTGCTCTCTCGACAGAAGCCTTTGTCGCTGCGCTCGGCAGATTTGTTTCGCGTCGCAGACTGCCTTCTTTGATTCGATCCGACTGTGGGACCAATTTCAAGGGTACCGATAGGTATTTAAGGGAGGTTTACGAATTTTTGGATAGGAGTAATGTTGAAATCGGCTCCACACTTTCTCGTAGAGGGGTGCGATGACAGTACTCACCGCCGTCCTGTCCCCACTGGGGAGGGATATTTGAGGCAACTGTGAAGTCCGCCAAAACTCACCTTCGTCGTGTTGTTGGGGAAACAATCCTAACTTTTGAGGAACTCGCGACCGTGTTTTGTAAGGTTGAGGCAGTTCTCAACTCACGTCCGTTGTGTCCCCTATCTTCTGATGCGAATGATTTGGAAGCCCTTACGCCGGGCCATTTTTTGATCGGCAGACCCCTTAACGCCCTGCCTGAATATCCGTATTTAGATATAAATTCCGGACGGCTCTCGCGATTTAAATTGCTCCAGCAGCTTACGCAGAGTTTTTGGCGCCGTTGGCATTTGGAGTATTTGCATATCTTACAGCAGCGGGTCAAGTGGTCTGACAAGACGAACCCACCGAAGGTCGGAGACCTCGTGTTGATCAAGGACCCAAACCTGCCACCGCTCCGCTGGCGTCTTGGACGCATTGTTGAACTTCATCCGGGGTCGGATGGCGTCCCCAGGCTTGCTGATGTCTGTTTTGAAGCGCGCAGTGGCTACCCTCTCTCGCCTCCCGCTAGATTGAGTTGTCGGACCGTTTGTTACTGTCCGGGGCGGGGGGATGTTCGCGCCAGTTACCCTAAGGTGGCGCTAGTCTGTGTTTTTAGTTGAATGAAGACGAATTGATTTTGACAGACGTCAAAACGTCAAAGTCATATTTTTGTTGATCACTCTACTCTTGTGACTTGGCGCCTCAAAAAATACATTGAATTTTGGTTGTACGGTTTCTGTGAAAGTTTTGTGCAACGATTTGTTTGAAGAAAAGTATTGAAAAGTAGTGCAATCTGCTTATTATTACATATAAGTATTATAAACATATCTTTTATTTTTCTCCCTTACCTAGGTTTTTGGGCGACTCCTCTAGCTGGGCACTAGGTATTTTTGGTTTGTTCAGTTGCTCAGAGTATTTGTATTAAGTACTATTATTATTCAAAAAAGACGATAAGTCTCTCCCCTTTTTTTTATTATTATTTTTTCTGTTTTTGTTTTCTTTTGATAACTTTATCATTAATCTGTTAGTATTTTTTTTTGTATTATTATTATTTGTGTGTGTGTGTGAGACAGTCAAGAGCTTTGTGACTTATAAGTGGTAACATGTAAATGATGTCGAGATTTTTAAACTTACTTTTTAAAATGCAATTATATCACTGTTTGTTATCCAACAATGTTAAAATAAAATAAATAAATATCCCCATTCCTATCTATTTAATATTCCCCTCCTTATTATATATTGTATATACTTGCCGCCACGCCGCCTTGAATGGCGTTGTTTGCGCGTGGAGATTGCTGGATGTTGGTGAGTTATTTATTTCATCTTATTTAAAGCAGTGACTATTCGCTGCGTACAGGCATAACATTATTTATTGACCGTTCATCTCCATCAGTTTTCACTGCTTCAGCCACTCTTGCATCGACTGCGAATACTAAACAGGTTCACACTTTGGCATCACTCGCTTTGTCTACGCTCCAATTGCCACTGACTCAGTCTCTTCTGACTCCTCCTGTCTCCACGCCCATTGTGCTTGCTACTGGATCAGCTACGCCGTCTTTAAATATCGCCGGCCCATCGAATTCAAGGAATTTAAGTAGTGCACCGTGTGTACCTACCACGTCAAGCAGATTGCCTTCAAAATTTGCTTTTAAGCCAGCTGATATCAGCCCTATACCTAGAATGAAAGAAAATTCTAGAGGCAGTAATAAACGAGCAGGAAAGCCTTTATTAGTGTCTAGCTCACCATACAAGAAAGAGTAAGAAGAACAACTAGCCATTAGAAAAACAAAAGAACAGGAAAAAGAAAAGAAAAAAGCAAAAAAGCTGAAGAAAATAAATCCAAAAGAACAAAAAAAGGGCAGAATAACAAAACAAGAATGCAAAGAAAATCAAGAAACCAAATCTGCTAAGAAAAATACAACGCAAAGTAAAAAGAAAACATCAAAACCAAAGTGTTTAGCATCGGAAGATAATAGTAAGAAAAAGAAGATGTCGATGTCGGTCAAAAAGAATATTTTGGTCGATAGTTCTAGTAGTGACGAGGAAGAACACCCTACAAGTGAAAATCTAGAAACCAACTCTGCTAAGGAAAAGAGAATACAAAGTAAAAATAAAACGTCAAGACCAAGGTGTCTAAAAGATGAAGATAACTACAAGAAAAAGAAGATGTCAGTCAAAAAGAAGATCTTGTATAGTAGTTCTAGTAGTAAAGAGGAAGAACCCCCACTTGAAGACTCAAGCGACAGCGGAGATAATAATGAAGATGAGCAGTGCATTTACTGCCTAAATCGCTATTCCAATGATTTAGCCGGAGAAAAGTGGGTACAATGTACTAAATGCTTTAGATGGTGTCACGAGTTGTGTGCTGGTATTGATGATACAGACCTGAACTTTAATTGTGGTTATTGCATTGACTATTAAATCTTAAGTCCTGATGTTCCTAATAAATTAGGTATTAAGGCTATGATTATTATACTTTCTGATAAAAATAAAAGTACAAAAGTAAAATTTAATAAAACTTTTAATATTATTAAAACAACAAACTATAACATTGTTTTTATTTCTCCATATAATTAAGGGTTACCTGACCGGAATAAAATTAGGGATATCCCATAATAATATAAGATTTCCTAATATAGTGTAGGTCCCCTTATATGGGATATCTCATATTGAAGCGTGGCACCCAATAAGAGATATCCCAAAAATGGGTACCATGGTATCCCATATTGAGGTACACGTCTTTTCTTCTCAACTTTTGCCATTTTGAACATATTTTCCCGCACTGGCAAATTTATAAATATTAGACGTACAGAACATCATACAACTGTAACCAAGGCTTGGAAACCGGTACATTTTTTGAACCGGTTCGATGAAATGGCTGGTGGAACTTTTTGAAAAGGGTTATGTTCCCAGAAAAGTATGGATATTTTTCATTAACCGGTCAAACATTTCGCTCATACAGGACAACGACCTTTGTGAAGGCGCTTCTTGAAGATCTGCGAGTGTTGAGCGCGTTTGTTTTATTCAATATAGCTGCTGCCCGCGACGTCGTCTGCGTGAACGCTATGCAGCACCAAACGCACCTACGATTATAACACTGCTAGCGTGATAATATGTAGCCTATATGTTGACCCGACTTCTTAACTATCTTCATGCCAAATTTGAAGTAAATCCATGCAGTACTTTTTGAGTTTATCCCGGAAAGACAAACAGACAAAAATTTTAAAAACTATATTTTTTGTTTCTGTTTCGATTATAGATCATACCCCAAGTATTCTTTTAAAAAAATATTCAATGTACAGTTTTGACTTTCCTACCATTTTATTATATGTATAGATAACGTTGTTAGATTATTGTATCGTTTCAGATATTTAACGGTAATTACAACAGAAATAAAACGTTAATTGATATTTTGATTTTATTTTGAGTGAAATTCAATATGTAACAACATAAGAATGGCAATGAAACGTAAATGTTATGAAGAATCTGGTAAGGAAAGGAAGGTAAAACGGACCCTGTGGGCAAAACGGTCCACCTTGATAATTTTGAAACGGTTAACGCCATCTATATGAAAGTTACGTTAGCGTGTCGCCAGTCGTGTTTCCAGTATTGGTCAGTGTACTGGATTCCACCGGCCGCACGTGAACAGATTTAGCAAGGTAAGTTATTTTTTTTGTATTTTGATGTAAAATTTGCATTTTTGAAGTGGCCTATAGTTCGGTTTGGTTTGTAATAACGTGTTCTAATGATAATTGTGTGTAAACTGACATATGATTAAACTAATAACGATGTATCCCGACTACGTCTCAATTAATAACCTAAATTTTTTTAGTTTTTGTTGATTATAGCGAAAAGGCAAAACGGACTGGGGCACCTTTTTACCTTCACTGGGTCCATTTTGCCTTCTATGAAGTAACGTGAATCACACTTATATTATCAGAGGGCTAATATAAATGCGAGTGGTTGTTTTATTTGATTGTATATTTTTTTTTGTAGTTTTTTGGCTGTCTTTCATGTTCAAACGCCTTAACCGATTATAATGAAATTTGTTATTTCTACCAAAAGTAAGTACTCTACGCTGGACTGGGAGCGAAAGAAAAACATAGAATGTGCCAGCTGCTTCTCTTCCCGGGCACACAGTGGAACGAAAATCAGCTGTCATAGATATAGGGACTTCAATTTCAAAGTATCACTTTTTATGCTTGAAATCGATACAGCTAGTTATTATCATGCTCAAAAATAAATTTGAGGCAAATTGACTCAAAAATGGAGGAGATATATTTTTTTTACGAAAAATTTGTATGAAGCAGACATAAAAATTCAAGATATTTCCGGAACCGCAAGGAAAACCGTAATATCCTCTCACATGGTTATAGTACTAATTATTTGTGATTTTTTAGCGAAGTTCACATTACGGGAATCTTTGCGGAATTTTTTTTTAAATCTAAGGAAAAAAAAATATTTCTATATTTTTTTAAAAGGGGACTTCAATTTCTTAGCGTCGGTTTTTATGCTTGAAATAGATAACATAAATTTGCCGCAAATAGACACAAAAATGGAAAAGTTACAATTTTTTTACAAAAAAATTGTATGGAGCAGACATGAAAATTCAATCTGCTGTGTTGCAAAAGGCATTGCATACATCGCAATAATTAAAATCAACAAAATAATAGGTGTAAAAATTTATTAAAATGAAAATTAAAAGAACATACAATAATTTGAAGTTAAAAAAGTAAAAAGCACACAATTCTGCATTTCAATATTATGATAATACTGTTAATTGTATCTAAAAATTATTATCACCATCACTCATCCGAATCCAATTCAGAATCAAGCTCCACATCAGACACGTCTAAAAACTCTATAGAAGGTTCTGAAAATTTTATAAGGTCCAGAGTATCTGTAAAAAAGGTATGTTCTTTCCTTGAATTCAGCGCAGTTCTAGTTCCAGAAATAAGAGGATCTGAAGTTAGAAGGAGCATGTTTAAGATATCCTGATTAGAATCTTTTCTGCTCTTCTTCCTGGAATGATATTCTCTAAACCTTCTGAAGTCATTATTACGAGCTTCAGACGCTTCTTCCGACAGGCAGCCAATTGGCACAATAGAGTTGTTGGCTATAATGTCTGTACCAATCGTACAACTCCACGTACTTCTCGGCAGTCTTAAATGCATATGTTTTAAATTTTTCAATATCTAGTTCCTGTCCAGATGTTATGGCCTGGAGGATTACAGCGAACCTGTGAATCAGGTCTTTATCGATGCCGGTAATAGCCGCGGTTTTGTCAGGGAACTCAAAAAATCTTCTCGCCGTGTTACCATCATTGGTTGTACCGGACCCTTGCTTGACAATATCGATTAAAAGGTCTCCGCCTTCTTTCTTGTCTCTTAACATATTTTTATGGTCGTTTCCTCTGGCAGCCCACATTTTAAAATCTAAACGATATGAAATATGCAAAATGCATTCCATAAGATTTATCCGTGCATGTAGTGATGACAATCCCAAATCTAATGCAGATGAAGAAACGGGCTTTGTCGTCACACTATCTAGACGATTCATTTCAGTAGGCTTGGCCAAACAAAGATAACACGTTGCATTTGATCTTGATTCTGATAGATACGTACAGACCTTGCCATCTATCATAGTCATCATTAGTTAATGATTAACTAGGTTCCCATTTTTACATTGTGTAGGTACTAAGTCCTTGATCTCGTCATCTATCTTCGATTTTGCGTTAAATACGACCTGTTTACTCTCTTTGACAAATTGAAACTCCACTGGACGACAATATGAAGGTGAACAAGGTTTTGGATTTGTCCATATCGTTTCGTCTCCAGAGGTCAGTTTCAAAGGCACCAATGAGGTCATAAAAACACTTGAATCATCGTCGTCGCTCTCGTTACTATCGAATTTTTGTTTATACCTGCTTTGGCTGGATGCGCCATCGAATCCCCACTTTGATATTAAAGCCAACTGCTTGTTTTGCACGGTCATAGGTATAATGTCCAGAATCCTTCTAGTCGTTAAATCTAGTAGTGCCTGAAGAGCAATCTTAGCAGAGGAATCTGTCACACATTGATTCTTTCGGTGGATAGCACTGTAGTTTAGCTTGCTGCACCTTGTAATATGAAGGATATACATTTTCAGCACCTTCCCGAATGGTTGATTCTCTTAGAGTCATATATTGCCACTTAGTGAGCTTCAATGAAAGTAGTAACCCCAGAGCTTTTTCGGGTGTGAACAACAATTTTGGTTTTTGTATCATTTTATTGAACTTTGCAGCTGCTTCTGGATTTTTAAGCATGTATTGTATCACAGAGGCAACATTCTCACGACCCTCCTCCTTTAAAAGCATTGCAGCTGCATGTGCTGTTTCACTACTGTCTCCACCTCTATACTCATCAGATCTCCTCTTCTTTTGTTTGCTTGATAGAGTTTCATAGGGCTTCCGAGATCGTTTCGTCATAGTTCCAATTGATGATGATGTTGATGGTTGAGAAGATAAATTATCAAAAACTGATTCTTCATGAGACACATTAGTCTCAACACAGCTTGGCCAACCCAGATTTGCCTGGAGCCAGTCTTGATAATTCTTGGTAAAGCTCGGGGAGTTTCTATGAGACTTATTCCATCTCTCTTGAACACCTCGTACGAATTTCAATTTCAAAATTCAATGACAGTAATACTATCTTCTTCAGACAGACTGCAGCCTAGTCGTGTGACCACAGCGTCAAACAAAGCTTTGTGATCAAAGGACAACCCTTGACTCTTTAGGAGTACGTATAAGTCTAGGTTGGTAGTTAAACTTTCCATTATAACAGTTAGATAGGGATGTTAGCAGATAAAAACTAGGCCAATAGCGAACTAGGCCAATACGTTAAATTTTCACTTATTTATACTAAATGAATGAGGGATAATAAAACAGCACTATAACTGTTTTGTTGGTATTCATTGTTTACTACGTTTACCAATTAACAGTTCGAAGAATCCTTAATGATTGTAATGAGAGGGCTTATCTCTTTTTTTTGTAATTAGTTCTAATGATTACTAATGAGTTAAGTTTAACTAATAATTTATTTCAATCGATTGAAATGGTGATTAAAGTTGCAAGAAATCTCATTAGTAATAATTAATGAGTTAATAGTACATATTATTTCAAATGTTTACTGTGGTATAATAATAATAATTAGAAGATAGTGAGATAACTCATCATTCATTTAAATAGTTGCATCCACTAATAATTAGAGTAATTAGTGATGAATCAGTTTCTACAATAATAACTCGAATTAATTTCGATCGATTTTCGATTGACATTAATTAATTTAATTCTCTTATTAAAAGTGGATGCTGCTATGTGAATAAATGATGGGACATCTCACTATCTTCTCATAATTATATCAGATCCAGAGAATGCCTGCACTTTAGGAATCCAATATTACACCTGTTTATATTATCTTGGAATGGTTATGTTTATTACTTTTCCGTTTTCACGTACACTATTTTTTTCATATATATCTTTTGTGTCGATTTGCGTCAAATTTATTTTTGAGTACGATAATAACCAGTTGTGTCTATTTCAAGCATAAAAACTGACATTAAGAAATTGAAGTTTTTAAAAAAATATTTTTGTCTTAGATTTTTAAAACAAAATCCCCTAAGAATCCCGTAATGTGAACTTCGCTAAAATATCACAAACAATCAGTACTATAACCGTGTGAGAGGATATTACGGTTTTCTTTGCGGTTCCCGAAATATCTTGATTTTTAATGTCTGCTCCATACAAATTTTTCGTAAAAAAAATATAACTAATCCATTTTTGTGTCGATTTGCGTCAAATTAAATTTTTGAGTATGATAATAACCAGTTGTGTCCATTTCAAGCATAAAAACTGACATTAAGAAATTGAAGTCCCCTTTTAAAAAATATAGAAAAAATATTTTTGTCTTCGATTTAAAAAAAAAAATCCGCAATGATTCCCGTAATGTGAACTTCGCTAAAAAATCACAAATAATTAGTACTATAACCATGTGAGAGGATATTACGGTTTTCTTTGTGGTTCCGGAAATATCTTGATTTTTAATGTCTGCTCCATACAAATTTTTCGTAAAAAAAATATAACTAATCCATTTTTGTGTCGATTTGCGTCAAATTTATTTTTGAGTATGATAATAACCAGTTGTGTCCATTTCAAGCATAAAAACTGACATTAAGAAATTGAAGTCCCCTTTTAAAAAATATAGAAAAAATATTTTTGTCTACGATTTTTAAAAAAAAATCCGCAAACATTCCCGTAATGTGAACTTCGCTAAAAAATCACAAATAATTAGTACTATAACCATGTGAGAGGATATTACGGTTTTCTTTGCGGTTCCGGAAACATCTTGATTTTTCATGTCTGCTTCATACAAATTTTTCGTAAAAAAAATATAACTCCTCCATTTTTGAGTCATATTGCCTCAAATTTATTTTTGAGCATGATAATAACTAGCTGTATCGATTTCAAGCATAAAAAGTGATACTTTGAAATTGAAGTCCCTATGTCTATGAAAGCCGATTCGTTCCACTGTGGGGCATGCTGTAAAAGTCAGTTAAGGGACCGAGGTATTATGGGAGGCTTTTTTGTGGGCGATAGGCTGACCCCCTGTCACTGCAATAGTCTCTCTCCACTATTATAATGCCTCCAAATTTGTCAAACGTGATATCAGATGGTTTTATTACCTCTGGTGTTCTACCTACCCCATACAGGATACAGGCGTGAAGTTATGTATGTAAGTTATCTTAGTAAGTAAAAAAGTAAGTACTACAATAATCTTTTTGTTTTGGTTTTAGATGGTAAACAATTACAAAAGGAAATCCAATCGAAATTATTGGGATGAAGCTAGCATGAAAAATGCAATTGAGAAAGTGGCTACTGGAGAAATGGGCCTTAATAAAGCTTCTAGCTAGTCAATTTCTGGTACCTAAGACTACTTTAAAGAGAAAATTGGAGAAATATAAGTCTACTCAAAATATGGATAAAGCCGTACAAAAGAAACTAGGTAGATTTGAACAAGTATTTTCTAAGGTTCAAGAGACTGAATTAGCTACTTATGTTAAACAGATGTAAAGTCGTCTATTGGGGTTAACCACCAAAAATCTGCAGAAGTTGGCTTATGATTTAGACGAAAGAAATAATATCGAATAAATCATGGTTTTTGGTTGGTTTGATTTATCTCCAACTCCATCTCCATTTCCTTCCCATCCAACGCCATCTCCATCTCCTTCTTATCCATACAACAGCAAGAACGTTATGCTCCCTCAGGCGGCATGGCTAGCGGTAGCGTCGGGTGTCGGGTCACCCTCTTCCCTAAAATATGGTTGAGGAGGGTGATGGCTGGTGCTTGCGTTATACTCGTGAACGGGTGCTGCTAGTGGTGCTAGGTCGTTTTGCTGAAGACTTTATGACTATGTTACTTTTTGAATTTGACTTCCCATCTCCATCCCATTCCCCCATGTTCACGTCCGTGTTAGTGTCCCGTCTCTGTCCACGACTATCCTCATCCTCATCTCCATCCACATTATCTGTATTATCTCTCACTTCTATCGCTAGATCTATTTATTTCTATCTTTACCTCTATATCTATGTCTACGTTTCTGTCTAGTACTTGATTGCCTAATGTATAAATATAATAGTAGACTCCAGAAGATCACAAACTCGTTCATGGGTCAATGTGTACGCTTTTATAATAAAATTCCAAAATATTTAAGATTAACCCTTCGATAGATTTAAGGATAAGTATAAAGTTTTATTATAAGATATCCAGATGCAAGAAGATTGTTAATTGTTATTGTGTATTTTTAAAAGATGATTGCTGTTGAGTTTCTTGCCACTTCTTCTCAACAGATCGACTTTCCGAAGTGGTGGTAGATTCAGTTCAATTTGTAAATTGTGAAGTATTTCAAATGTATATAAATACAGGGTGGACCAAAAGTCCGTTTAAATTTAAATCGGTAGCTGCGGCGGGCAACGGCAACGGGGCGGGGCGGGAGGGGTACGAAGCGCTAGAGCGGCCAATAGGAATTCAGTACCATGGCGTCGTTCAGCGATAAACAACGTGCGTTCTGTGTACGTGAGTACTACCGCAACAACGATTCCTTCACGCTAGCGCAACGGAAATTTTGCGTTCATTACAACATACGGCGTAGAAATGAAGCTCCATCGGTTCAATTGATTAGAAAATGGGTACAGAAGTTCGAGGAGACAGGTTCAACAAAAGATCAACCACGTTCCGGCCGACCTAGAACATCAAGAGGCCCGGAAAACGTAGAGCGTGTAAGAGCGTCTGTTCGTGAAAATCCCGGACTCTCTACTCGGAAGCGGTCTAACGCCCTAGGTGTGTCCAGAACAACTTTAATTCGTATTCTACACAAAGATTTACATTTACATCCGTACAAAATTCAAATGGTACAGGAATTGAAGCCCCAAGATAAAGCTAACAGGCTTCAATTTGCAAACGAAATGTTAGAGAGGTTTACCAGCTTTACCAACATTTTTTTCTCAGACGAGGCACACTTCCACTTAAATGGGTATGTAAACAGACAAAATTGCAGATACTGGAGTGACACTAATCCTAAATTGAAGCATCAAAAACCTGTACACTCACCCAAGGTTACGGTATGGGCAGCTTTGTCTGCAAGAGGCATTATTGGCCCATACTTCTTTGAAGATCACCGAGGAAATGCTGTTACAGTGAATACAGAGCGGTATATTGCCATGCTACAGGACTTTTTTACACCAGCACTACAGGATTTCGATGGTTTTAATCAGCGGACGTGGTTTCAGCAAGATGGCGCCACATGCCACACTTCCAATGACTCACTGAGCGCTGTACGTGAAATTTTTGGTCAAAAAGTGATCTCCAAAAGAGGTGATATAAACTGGCCACCTCGTAGCCCGGACCTATCCCCAATGGATTTCTTTCTATGGGGATACCTCAAAAGTAAAGTTTTCAACAATAACCCGGCATCACTTGAGGAATTAAAAGTCAATATTCAAATGGAAATGAGAAACATTCCACGAAACACTTGTGTGGCCGTCATTGAAAATTTTCGCTCCAGATTGCAGCAGTGTCAAAATAGTGAAGGATCACATATGGACGATGTGATTTTAAAAAAATAAAATCCCCATTTGTGTATTTTAGAAACAAATAAATAGATTTTAACTTACTTAACTAATTTCATTTAAATCATCGTTTAAAATGTAAACGGACTTTTGGTCCACCCTTTGGGGACTGGAAACTGCTCGCGTCCGCAAGGTTTAGCCCTCGATGCCTTGTACGTGGTCCCTGGGTGGTGCTAAACGAGCAGTAAAATCTGGTGGTAGGCTTCGGCCGTGGCTTGTCACCACCCACTAGACAAAACCATGCCGCCAAGTAACCTAGTTGCGTTCCGGCATGATGTCTAGTGTAGCCAATGAGGAGGATAGGTCTGAGTAATCGTGCTGCATCGGAGAACTGTTTACAACTCGTAGGATAATGACTCACCAGGTAACTCGTTTTGGAGGGTAGCGGGATCCGAAGCACGGTGCACCGCTGGCCGACCGCAGGTAGTAGGGGGCCCAAGTAGCATGCCAGCCACATGCAAAAGGCTGCCCCGCCACCTCGCGAAAAATCCCGGGAGGCTCCATCGTGCCGGTTGGCGACCGGTTTGAGAGGACCCGATGGCGAACTCGGGGGGGTTCGGGCGTCCCCGCAGTCTTCAAGCGAGTTTCCCAATGGTGCGTCACCCCTATCGAGCTGCTTGGTTCCATTTGCAGCGCTTCACTCAACTTCTGTTCTCCTCCCTATTCACTCCACTCCAAAACTAATGAAAGGTCCAAAGAAGAGTAAGGTAACACAGCGGTTGCACTTCCTCTCGTTTAAAGTGCACTTCTGTAACATCCGAGGAGTGCACTCCAATCTCAATGATGTCCACCACCACCTCGAGACGGAGAGACCCCACCTACTCTTCCTAACGGAGACGCAGATCTGTGATCCGTCAGACTCGGCATACCTTTGTTACCCAGGTTACATCCTGGAGTCCAAATTCCACCCGCACGCCGGGGTGTGCATGTATGCCAGTGACAAGAGCTGTTGTCAGCGTCTCCGTTACTTAGAAGTGCCGGACCTTTCAGTTATGTGGGTTCACATAGATACCGGCCTAGACCAAATGGTATACGCTGGTATTTATCGGTCACACAGCGGAGATCGGGAGACAACGAGGCTTATGGACTATCTCAGCAGTACAGCGGACAAGGTTCAGCAACGTTTTCCCACAGCGCAGTTGGTGTTCCTGGGGGATTTTAACGCACACCACGGACAGTGGTTATACCCGTTTCAGGACACTGACCATGCTGGTAGAGAGGCTTTTAAGTTTTCGCTCACTCATGGCCTCTCTCAGCTTGTTGACGAGCCTACGCGCATCCCAGACGTTGCTGGCCACACTGCTTACTGCCTGGACCTTCTGCTGACAACCGATCCGGACAGATATTCGGTGTCCGTCACTGCACCCTTAGGGACATCCGATCACTGTCTGGTGAAATCTGTATCGCAGTACTCGCCACCTGACACCCGACCAAGTGGTTCTAGGCGAGTATGGCGTTACAAGTCGGCAGATTGGGATGAAATGCGACATTTCTTCGCATCTTATCCGTGGCGGCAAGCTTGTTTTACATCAACCGATCCATCGTGCTGCGCTGATGCAGTCTCAAGTGTGATAGGTCAAGCAATGGAGTTCTTCATTCCCTACGCTGATCTATCCCTTGAAACCAAAGCTCGCCCATGGTTCAGTGCTGAATGCTTTTCCGCTGAAAAGCGTAAGCGAGAAGCGTACAAAGCCTGGGCAACCGCTCGCAGAAGCAAAGCCGTGGATTCGCATGAACACAAAAAGAGGTACAATGCTGCCGCCAAGTCCTGCAAAAAGGTGATCAAGAGAGCTCGTTTCGCCCACATAGGCTGTATCGGAGACAGAATAGCCTCGTACCCCTCGGGAAGTAAAGCTTTCTGGTCCCTCGCCAAGTCGGTCGAAACGAACTTTTGTCGCCCGTCGCTGCCGCCTCTGCGGAAACCTGACGGTTCTCTGGCCCACACCGCTAAGGAAAAGGCGGATTTATTTGCCAGTATCTTTGCGGAAAATTCTCGTCTAGATAGCCAAGGTAAAATCCCACCCCAATTACCTCAGTTCGGTCCTACAATGGGTACCGTTCATATTCGACAAAAGGAGGTTCTTAAGTGCTTGCTGCACCTAGACGAGAATAAGGCTAGCGGCCCAGACGGTATTCCTGCAGTGGTGTTGAAACGCTGCGCAGCTGAGTTGTCTCCCGTTTTGACGCGTCTCTATAGACTCTCTTTGGAATCTGGTAAAGTCCCCAAATCCTGGAAGCTGGCTAACGTACAACCAGTACCGAAGAAGGGAAGCCGTGCTGATCCTGTCAACTATCGACCAATTTCAATCACCTCCATACTTTGTAAAGTCATGGAACGTGTATTGAACAATCGACTCCTGGCATACCTTGAGACCAACGAGCTCCTAAGCGATAGCCAATATGGTTTCCGCAGTGGACGCTCGACCGGCGATCTTCTCGTGTATGCCACACACTTATGGAGTGAGGCCTTGGAGGGTCATGGTGAAGCAATAGCTGTATCCTTAGACATCTCCAAGGCCTTTGACAGGGTCTGGCGTGATGGTCTCTTAAGCAAGCTTCCAGCATATGGCATACCGACCGGGCTCTGCGACTGGATATCTGATTTTCTGAGGGAACGGTCGATTCGAGTAGTCTTAGACGGCTATTCCTCTGACCTAATGGCGATTAATGCCGGGGTACCTCAGGGATCTGTTCTCTCTGCAACTTTATTCTTGCTGCACATTAATGACCTCCTAACACCAGGCATTATTGGATATGCTGATGACAGCACTGTTGTTGAGAGATATATATCCAATGCGCGAACGAGCGCCCATGAAATCCAGGTTTTGAGAGAGTCTATGATTGAGCGCGTTGATTCGACCTTGCGGAATGTGTCCGATTGGGGCGAATCTAACCTGGTCAAATTCAACGCCTCCAAAACACAAGCGTGTCTATTCTCCGCAAAAAAGAGCACCTTTACTCTTACGCCCACTTTCCAGAATGTATCTGTTCCCATCACCGATCAACTAGGGCTTTTGGGCGTCACTATAACGTCCAAATTAAACTTCGGACAACAAATTGAGTCTATGGCAAAAACGGCTTCCAAAAAATTGGGTATCATCTCGAAGGTCCGGCGGTACTTCAGCCCTGAACGGCTCCTCAACTTATACACAGCCCAAGTGAGGTCTTGCATGGAGTACTGTAGTCACCTTTGGGATGGTTCTGCCAAATACCAGCTCGAAGCGCTAGACTCTGTTGACCGAAGAGCCCGAAAACTCATAAATAACAACAACCTTACAAATAAAAAAATTGCAGACGCTGGAGCATCGTCGTAAGGTTGCTTGTTTGACAGTATTTTATCGGCTACATTTTGGTGAGTGTGCGAGTGCTCTTTTTGACCAAATTGAACCCACCCCTTTTTACCACCGGACTACCAGACGCAGACAGAACTTCCATCCGTATATAGTGGATATACCAAGAAGTCGAACAAAACGCTTCGATAGTTCCTTTTTGGTACGGATTGCCAAGGTGTGGAACAATCTGCCTGCGTCTGTTTTTCCTGACCACTACAGTCCTGGAACTTTTAAGTGTCGAGTGAATAGGTTTCTCGTGGATGGACGTGTAACACCATAGTCTTCATGCGCACTTTCCATCAGGTGGCATGGAAGACAAACGTCCTATCCTTACAATATAAAAAAAAAAAAAAAAAAAAAAAAAAAACCCTGTACTTTCGAAATAAAGAATCTTTTGACTTTGACTTTGATACCAGCAAAAAGATGGTAGAATTTGGCTAGAAAATTTCTTAAAGCGTAACCCGGACCTCAGCTTGCGTAAACCTGAACCAACATCTGCAGCCCGAGCAGCTGGCTTCAATCAAGTCGCAGTCAATAATTTTTTTGATGTACTGTCCCATGCAATAGAAACTTATCGTCTGACTCCTGATAAAATTGTAATGTGGATGAGACTGGTATTACAACAGTCCCCAAGTGCTTATCAAGAGTTATTGGCACAAAAGGGAAAAAACAAGTGGGCCTGTTAACCTCTGCTGAGCGGGGTCAACTGGTCACATTAGTGTTTTGTGTTGGAGCAGATGGATCCTATATGCCACCTCTTTTCATATTTCCACGGAAAAGGATGAAGGCTGAATTATTGAACAATGCACCTCGTGGATCTTTGGCTGAGTGTCATGAAAGTGGCTGGATTCAGAAGGATATTTTTACCGCTTGGTTTCGGAAATTTATTGTTTTTTCTAGAGCCTCCAAAGACAACCCGGTGCTCCTAATATTGGATGGGCATAGGAGTCATACCATGAATCTTGATATTATAGACTTGGGGCGAGAAAATGGAGTCCAAATTTTGGCAACCCCACCACACTGTACTCACCGTCTCCAGCCACTGGACGTAGGATTTCAATTCCAGGAACTCAATTCCAGATTGCAGAATTGGTTGATAAAGCGTTCCAAAAAGCAGCTACTATGACAACAGCTTTCAATGCCTTTCGTGCCACAGGAATTTGGCCTTTTAATCGTAGTATATTCACAGAGGCCGACTTTTTAGCAGCAGCAGCTACTGACATCGAGCTATCACATCCAAGTCCAATCCCATGCTCGTCAAAATAAATCAAAATTCAAGCGTCCAAGATCCTCAACGCTCAAGTACTAATCAGCTCTCAATAGTAGTTTCGTGTATATAAAATTCTCAAACCTCTACGTCAAGATCTAATCAGCCCTCAACATCATTTTGTTGCATCCAAGAACTTAATCCCCTAATATCAATAAATAGCTCGACATCTACGTCTAACGAGGGACATCTACGTCTAACGAACCATGATGCAAATATATCAAAATCGTCTACGCCCATCATCTTGCATGTTGACAAGTCTAATTCCAGGGTGTCATCACCATCTATTTTAAATGATAGCCAAATTGACATCCAATCTATCTTGACTTCTGAAACGGAACCTTCAACATCCACTACAATTAATTATGAACCTTGCAGTGTATTCCATTTTGGACCTAAAGATATATTGCCTTTTCCAAAAACCACAAAGACTACAAGACATCATGTCAAGCGAGGTAAAACAGCAATCATCACTTCATCACCCTACTACCTTAACCTGGAAAATTCTCAAAATAAACATGTCGAAAAGATTAAAAAAAACCTTAGTTTCGAGACAAACATAAAAACTTCGAAAAAGGGAAAAGCAAAAAGTAAGACAGGAAAAAAAATAATCAAGGAGAAAAGTAAAAATAAACTAAAAATTTCAAAGAAAGGAAAGGCAAGTAAGAAATCCGATATAAAAAGATCAAAAACTATGAAAAATGATAGTTCGTCTGAAGACGATGACGCTGAGTGTCTCTACTGTACTCATTTATTCTCAGAGTCAAGTGAAGGTTGGGTGCAATGTCCAAAATGTCGTTTATGGGCACACTGCGCTTGTGCTGGAGTAGAAGACAAGGATGATGAAACAATATTTTTATGTGAAAAATGTGTTGACTGATATATTTTTATGTAAGTCCATTTTGCCTTCATGTGTGGTCCATTTTGCCTTACTCATGAAGGTAAAAAAACGGACATATTGAAGATATTGGAAATCATCTAATATCTTCATAGTCTGTGATTTTATCAAAGTCTGATTAATAAATAACGTAGATTATATAATGTTGATGGAAATTCGGCACGTAATTTTTTCAAAACTATAAGGAGTCTTCAAGTATAGCTAACATTGATGAAGAAATGTTTAAGGAACATAGTTTCGACACGGCTCAATATATGTTATACCTGTGGATGCCTATGATACCAACTGTTGATCCTTGGTGATGAAATTGTTAACCATGCATTACTGCATATAGGGATGCTGAGCGAGGAGGCTCAAGAAGCCCGAAATAAGGATTTCAAGACTTGCAAAAAAAGGCAAGGACTGATAATGTTACCGACATAATGAATCGTTTATTCATTTCTTCCGATCCAATTATAACATCATTATCTTCATGAGCCGAGAGACGCGCACTTCTAGACGGAGGCCTCCCCCAGGATTCGTCATGTCGTCCGGGCCCAGCTTTAACTTTCGTAAAGTGTATAAAAATACTTAAGTACTACGAATAAAAAGTTTTAATTTTCATTTTCAACAGACTGAAACAAATTCTTCAAAAGTTATTACTTTGGCAAACTTCAAAGAAATAGTCGAAAATCTACAATGTCAAAACTTAACACTTATGAAAACACGACAGTGATGAATATTTGGATGTTGTTTTTTTTTTAAATGCTATGGTGGTACACGTCTATCCACGAGAAAACTATTTACTCGACACTTAAAAGGTCCAGGACTGTAGTGGTCAGGAAAAAACAGACGCAGACAGATTGTTCCACACCTTAGAAATCCGTACCAAAAAGGAACCATCGAAGCGTTTTCTTCGACTTCTTGGTAAATCCACTATATAAGTAATCGAAACGAATCGTCTTTACTCAAGATTTCACGATAGCTCTTGTCAGTCAGCTTTGGCACAGTACGTTTCTATAATGGTACAGACTATGTTCCTATGGAGTATATAAAGCCGCAGCAGCCTGTTCATTTCTATGAAGATAATTTTAATTTAGGTACGTGAAATGAAAAAAGTAAATGATTTACAAGTTATATTTTCCAAATATGAAAATTTAAGTGAAAATCCACCTAATTCCGAAGACACTTCTATCGTTCGTGAAAGTCCGTACACGACTCCGGCCGATGATATCGTTGGTGTAACCACGGAGGAAATATACAGGGTGTCCCAGAAAGTAGTGTCAAGCGTTCATTTTTGCTAGTTAGCAAAATAATGATCCTTAGAAATGAAAAAAAGGCTAGAAAAAAATAAAGTGATGTGATAATAGTTTAGCTGATTTCAAGAATTTTGCACCTCGATGTCTTTGAGAGTCGATTTTAGCCAAAGTAGCCCGTTAAGTACTTCTTTTTTTAATTGATTATGAAAGCAGAGAATCTGGAGAAGTTTTCAGACCTACTTAGGAACCATGAGGTCACCTGTTTACAATTTTCATTATCTACCAACTGTTAATTTTTGACTTTACATCAATAATTTTGTAACTTTCATTCAAGTTACGAAGCTGATTATTTTATGCATAAAAATACATTTTAATGAAAAAAAAAGTGAAAAATCGTTTACTTTTTTCAAAATATATATTTTTAAGGTTACGAGGTCGAGAATTTTCAAAAATTCAAGAAAAAATTCATAACTCGAAAGCTATGAATAATCGCGGAACATACATGGGGGTGATTCGGGTACCCCAGGAAGTGCTCTACCTCTGGCCTTTCGCTTGACACTATTTTCTGGGACACCCTGTATAGAGGAGCTGCCCTATCCAGTTTTTTCTTGGGACTCAAGTGAAGCCTACGCGCGGGGTGCGGGAGGGGTAAGCGGTGGGTTATGAATGGCCAATCATAGCCAAACAGGCGATGGCATTAGTCACCTAGTAGCGAGTAGTAAAAACCGGTTGAAACATAAGGTTAATATTCATATGATCATCAAAAAAGTTCAGCTATAATTTACTAGGTGGCTCTAGTTTTTTAACGTTTCATACGTTCCAAATCTGTCAGAAAAAACCGCGAAATAAAAGTATTTCTACTTCACGCTAGATAGCGCAACCTTTTTTCGCGGCATAAAAATCACCTAGGCAACAAATCGACTGCCGCAACGAACAGTATCGAAATTGTAAATTATCAAAATTTTTTTTATTGCTTTATTTGAAAGTGCATATAATGTTCTATCAGAAATAATAAAAATATTTTTGAATAAATATATATTTAAACAAGTTTTAAGTCGAATAAAATCGATACTCCATACTCTGAGCGACTAACATCATCGAATGTGACACATTCGATCGTGTTCGTACGTGTCGATACGCGCGCATCGATCGTAACTGCCCGAGTCGTTAGCAGTGTTTTTTCACTTAGTATTATTTCCCTTTCCTTAGAATTCGCTCTTGTGGTAAAAGTATTGATGCTTTCCGATAGATGGCATTATTCTCAACACGGTAAATATAATGTTCCATTTTAAACCAATAGATGTCACTTTTGCTCAACGGTTCCTGAAAAAATATATTGTGCTTTAAGTAGTTCATACAAAATTAATATTATTTTATCCGCTATATAAGGTGATATATTTAATATTTAAATTGAATCATAAATACAATAAATCGTAGATTTTTCTAATTGGGTGTGTTCTACGCAGTTAGAGTAACTAATTGGGTGCGTTCCAAGCATATGAAAATGTCTTTTTATGCCTGCAAAAAATACCCAATATATTATTTAATCCACAGTGGATAGTGATATGAAATAGATTTTATGCAATGATTTAAAGTTAGGAAAATCTTGAAGTTTTTAGTAATACTACTATATAATACTAGTTGTCAAAACGAAAGTGATTGAGAGACTGACATGAGTGAAGAATGAATTTTTTCATTCCGTTTCCTCCCGTGGCTCGTGAATGTGCTCTGGATTGTGTTTTATAAATTTTCTACAACTTTGGCAAGCTCCCGGACTCTGAATTCTTCGCATAACACGTTGGACTTACGCACGTTACAAGGACACCGAAAAAGAAAACCTAATAAATCACGCAACTGCTAAATTGTTTTTTATTTACTTCAATACATAGACTTTGATTGAACTGCTGGATTCATCATACCCAAAACTGATTAACCTGTAATTTTATGAATCTAGCTATTCCAAAGTCTAAGTTATTTTTTAAAATTACCCTTCTTGAGAATATAAGCTAGAGCGGTGCAGCTGGGTTTTGGTTATAGAGGTACGGTTGTTTTCCGTTAGATCGCGCTAGTGCCAAATTTGTTAGTGACGACTCTATACCAGTATATAAGTTATTAGTGTTCGCCGCGATGTGAGGAAGGAAGCACGTGTTGATGTTGTTTAATTTTAAGTAGTTTTCATTTCTTTGTTTCTTTTCTTTGTGTTTTGTTATTTCTTATTTTAAGTTTGAAAATGAATAGGCGAGGTAGATGTATGGTTGATTTAGTTAAAAAAGTTGAACAACAACAGCGTTGTGAAACCGATATCAACGAAAAAAATGTCGAACATCCCGGTAAGTAAATATTTTATATTTAAATTGCTTACCTACATTAAAAATAAGTTTTGCTATATGTCTATATGTTTGAATTTATTTAAATAATAGATAATAATAATTTTGTTGCATCATAATTGGGGTTAACAAACAAAACTATCGAATGTGGTAGATTCGATACTGTTCCACGTAAAAATAATATTGACAAATATTGAAAGTGGCACTTTCGATAGTTTACGCGGACATTTTAAGCAAGTGAATTGTCGAATGTGGTAGTTTCGATTGTATTCTACGGGCGACATTTATCGAATCTACCAGTTGCTATACTGTTCTACGCTGAATGCTTATTGTATTGGCAGTTTCGATAGATGTAAGATATTTTTATTAGTTATTCTTTTATTTTATAGGTGTTTTCTTTTATTTTAGAATCCCCTGTTCATTATAAAGACTACACCGAAGAAGAATGGAGACTTTTGAACAATATTTATGATGATATTGTGTTTCCTACTTCACAACTAGAAGAAGACAAGTCTAATGAAAGTCTGGCAAATGATTCCCATAATGTTATACTTGGCAGTGAAGAAGGTACACCAATGCCATCACCTGTCTCTGGACAAGACCTTACTTTCGGTATACCCCTGTCTGAAGACCCCGTAGACGCCCCTAATGAAGAAAGATTACTGATGCAGTTGCTTCCTTCTGGACCAGACCTTCCTATTGACACAACACCAAACGTAACTGATGACCCTGTAAATATACCAAGTTTAAGTTCACTAATTTCAATATCCGACAGTGAATTCAGTAATTCTCCTAATCCATCTTCTTCACGCAAGCGCAAGCCGACGTACAAAACTGATCTTGGTCGTAAACGAAAACGGCACATCAAAGATTGGGTCGATGTTCGTAGAAAAACATTGACAAACTGCGGGCTACAATATGTTTCCAAGAAAGGTAAAATTGTGCCCGCTAAATCCATGAAACCACCATGTCCTGTAACCTGTAAGTTGAAATGCACTAAGGATTTTACAGATTCTATGCGAAAAAATATTTTTGATCAGTTTTGGCAGCTTTCCGACCACACTAAGCAGTGGGAGTTTATAAATAAATTTACTAAAAGATTTGATAAAAAAAGGATGACAACTGAAAATCCGTCTAGACGAAAATTTACCACAAAATATTATTTACCTTTGCCTACGGATGATTCCACCTTCGAGACTCAGCAAGTTTGTTTAAAGATGTTCTGTGGCACTCTCGCTATCACCGATCAAATAATCCGAACAGCACATAGCAAATTAGACTCTTGTGGAATTACTAGCAGTGACAATAGAGGAAAACATTTAAATCACCCGAAAAAGATAGATGATGAAATGATACGCAGTGTTTGTGATCACGTCAAATCTTTCCAACCCGTTGAATCCCATCACACTAGGAAAAATACAAGTAAATTATATTTGGATAACTCTTTAAGTTTTAATAAGATGTTTTCAATGTACAAAGATTGGCCAGAACTATCGAAATATAATAATACAGCTGAGACCGAAAGGCAATACCGAACCATTGTAAACGACCATATGAATATTGCATTCTTTATTCCGAAAAAAGATTTGTGTGACAAGTGCCACGCATTTTCTAATGAGGTGAGCCCTACTGAAGAACAAGTACTGGCTCACAATAAACATATTTTAAACAAGGAAACTGCAAGAAAATATAAAGCAAAAGATAAAGAAGAAGCCATTCAGAGTACATCAAAAACAATTTGTGCAACATTCGATTTTCAGAAATTACTTAACTGCCCTTCTGGCGAAGTGTCTCTCTTTTATTATAAAAGAAAGTTATCATTGATGCATTTTACAGTTTTTGACACTGGGATTAAGGAAGCTTCTTGTTATTTATGGCCACAAAATGTTGGTAAACGAGGAGCAAACGAGGTAGGAAGTTGCTTGTTAGATTTTATAGAAAAAAAGGTGGCTCGTGGTGCAATTGACATACGGTTTTGGTCGGATAATTGTAATGGTCAAAATCGCAATAGAGTGATATATAGTCTCTACATGTACGCCAGTAACAAATATAATATTAATATCACTCACAGATTTCTGGAGTCTGGTCATACTCAACAAGAAGCAGACAGTGTACATGCTTTAATAGAAAGAACTGCGAAGGGTAAAATAATATATACACCCGATCAATGGTATGCTTTGGTTCGCTGGGCCAAAACAAATAATGAGCCATATAACGTCATTGAAGTGTCTCAAGACATGCTGTACGATTTGAAAGAACTCTTGCAAAACAGAAATTTTAAGAAAAACACTTCGAATCATGACGTCAAATGGAATAATATCAAGGAAGTTTGTGTGAAGAGATCTGAACCAGACATTATTTTATACAAATATGATTTGGAGGGTGATTACTTTAGATTAAATACCTTAGTTCAGACACGTCGCAACAAAAAAACGGGTTCACTACGCCTTTCCGAAATACGATTAACCTTGTTACATTTCTACTATGACGAATCACCGTAAGCTAAGCTAAACTAAGTTTCATTATGACAAATTATATTACACCTATGGTTCATTTCAACTAATGACATTTTATTAGTGGTTTATTTTTTCTACAGTTCATTAATTCTAATGATGGTTAACCTACGTGTCATTCGATCCAGACTAGTTTGACCATCTAAATATTTCATCTCATTCGTCGTCGTGGCACCGTGGTTACTGTGTGTATCAAACGATATCACAGGTTAAGCAACGTTCGGTGGGGTCGGTACTTGGATGGGTGATCGCCAACCATTCATTTCTCACGACGACTTCCGTGCTTCGGAGGGCACGTTAAGCAGTCGGTCCCGGGTGCTGTATACTTGTATACAGTAGTCGTTAGGGTTTGTCAGAAGCCATTTCGGCGCCCTGAAAATTCTGGCATCCACCACCCAGCACTGGGCCAGCTAGGTGGATTATGGCCTATGCCTCCTCGTCACCCAGGGGAGAGACTCATGCCCTGCAGTGGGCTCATTACTAAGAGTTGTGATGATTCATAGGATAGACAGGTATTACCAATACAAACCAATACATACAAACTAAAATACCCTAAGTATATTGTAAATGCTAGTGATAGGGATGAGAACTGATTGCTACGGAGACATGAAGATATATTATTTTGAGAAATTAAGACACCTTTTTTAACAGACTATTCGACGTATGATTTTGAATTCAAATTTATTAAATCAATATACGCGATTAAATCCGATTTTGATTAGAAACGGAAGGAAAAGTTAGAGGAAAAGATGGCGATGCGAGTGTACTTGTACATTTTTGTGTGCATGTGTATGTGTGTGCGTGTACGTGTGTGTGGAAATGAGGGGAAAGGAATGGGAAATGTGATGGAATGAGAGGAAAATGAAAAAAATTATAAGGAGATGAGATGGACGACTAAGTTCATATTTTTGGTAAATGCAAAAAAAAATCAAGTATTTATTATTTTTCCACATTGAATCAATAAATATAAACGTCAATTAAGTAATGAAATTCTGACAATCATGATTATTTAAATTTGTATTATTATAATCACATTTCAAATGGAAATGTTATTTTTGTTTATGTACCTACTATTATACTCGTAGATATTAAAATAAAATTTAAAACTTTGTTTTTTTTATACATCAATTTTTATTTTTTTTTACTCTTTGCTACAATTCAACATGGTTGGCAATTGCTCTCAGGAAATCTAAGGTGGTCATGTTAGATTTGTTTTCATATATTCTTTTTAGTGCATTAAATCTTCTCATTCCTTTTTTTCTGGGTGGTGTTTTATCTATACTAGCGTTGGCTTTTTCTATAGCATGATTAGCTGTCATTTGCTCCTTTTGCATGTAACGAATTGTAGTATACACTCCAAACCGTGTTTGACTCAAAAGTCCGTTCCATCGCCGATGCCAGGCTTCTATTTTATTTTGTGTTCTTGGTAGATGTATTGTGTTACTTCTATAAACAGACCACAAAGCAGGAGGAAAAACTGGAGGGCTTCTGGTAACACATACACCAGTGTCTGTTACACGTGAATGAATTTTACCACATACGTAGTATTGCTCAAAATATGCTACGACTTCTTCGGCTTCTTCCGGAAAAACATTGTCTTTGAGCATCGTAAATGCTTCCAATATCTCTTCTGGTGGTAAATAAGCCAAAGAAATCATGTGACGTAATTTCAAAGAGAAATCACTATCTCTTCCATATCTAGTGGCTAAATGACAGGATTGTATTTTGCGCCAGATATTTTGCCCGAAATGGAATAGGCAACCATTGTGTATAGCGTCAGGAAACTCGATTTTGGTGGCATTTAAAACAGCGATTTCAAAATCTGTCACTATATGTGCCGGATTTAAAACACAGTCAAACTCACGCGCATATGATTTGAGCTTTTTGAAAAAAGTCATATAGGATTCTTCGGTTTTATCGGGTAACAGACAATATACTACCGGAATCATCTTTCTGCTCTCAACGTCGTTACCGACATAAGCATGTATCGAGTATATCTGCTTGAATATTATTGGACAAGATTGAAAAGTGCCATCCATCTGCCAGGACGAAGAATTTCTCAAAATTTCAATGTTCTTCATCGTACAAAAAATTAACATTCGCTTATTTTGACCATACGTAACATCCCTAGCCAGGAAGAGCTCCCCTTCAACAACCTGTAATAAAAAGTTGTATTTAGATAGTAAACTAAAATAAAAAGTAATTTAAAGTTATTTTCTTTAAAAAAATCTTATTTACTAATTATACACAATTCTCTATCTCATAAAACTACTGAACTGATTTTAAAGAAACTGGTACATAACTTGAGTATAAACCTATTTCAACCTTATATATAACATACTGCTAATATATATAAATGCTGGTGAAATTGATAACCTCCCTTTTTCAAGTGTGTTAATGAATTTTATAACAATCGAAAAACATTTGTTTCATAGTTTTCGTACGGCCTCTTTGGTGTGGAGGTAGAGTAGTCTTGCCATCCATACCAGAGGTCCCGGGTTCGAATCCTGGTAGGGGCGGATATTTTCATGTCATGGATGTGTATGTATGTTTATTTAAAGTTTATTTATCTATATAAAAATATATTTTCTTAAGTTTATTTGTCCGTTATCTAGTATTCATAGCACAAGTTCTTAATTGATACTTAATTTGGGTTAGATAATGTGGTGTGAAATGTGGTAAGAAAATTTGTTTTTTTAAATAGTTTCAAAATTTAATAAGCTAACACAAATAAAATAACTTAGGTTTTGGTCCTACTCACCTTCATTTCTTCTGGAACGTCGATTTCGTCTAATGTTTTAGGTTCCACTGGTATTTTCTTTCTCCTAACGCGCCTTATAATTTGGCGTAAAGCATTTTTATTCGGTACACTACATGCGCTGCTACTCGGTATTTGCGCTAAGTTATTTTGTATGATCTGAGTAGGTGCGGAGAAGCTACTCGCAGCATCACGTTTCAAACGATTTTTGAGAGTTATTTCATCAGATTTGGAAGCACTGGGCGAATGAGAATGGTCACTTGGAGGTTTAATTATCGAGTGCCCGTCACCAGCAGTAAACTTTGTGATCACAGAACTTCTACACTGTTTGGTTTGCTTTTGAATGCACTGCCAATAGAACTTGTCATTGTTTTGCGAGTTAACATAAAACTGATAACCGTTCAATATCAGCATATCCTTTCCGCGCATAGTTTTTTCTATTATAATATCACATGTGGGAAAACTAATATTTTCTGACATTATTAACAAATTAAAACACTTTCTGAATGGTAAATTTAACTAAAACGAAAATTAATAACGCAAAAGTAATTGCCAAATGCCTACTATATCTACATTCATTAGTTTAACTTTTCACCACTACCCTCATGTTTTGATGTAGTATTGCAATATTTGTTCAAGTTGCGTTTTGTTTATAGAAGTTAGATAAGTGACGGTAAGTGTAAATAGTACTTCGATGAAACATATTTTGAAGTATAGTGTTTAGGTGAAACGTAGCACTTAACAAATGAAAAAAGGCATATCAAACATCTTATGAGTTAAACTGAAGGTTTACTGGATGGTCGATGATGCGTCATAGTAGAAATGTAACAAGGTTAATCGTATTTCGGAAAGGCGTAGTGAACCCCAAAAAAACAGTTGTAGATTACTGCAACGACGCACTGAAACCATTATATTCCGATACTTTACCAATTCCGGAAGCTAAATTTAAGATCTTATACATCTTTGTGAAGCAGGACATATCCCTAGACAATATCATGCCTTTTTTAAAAATCTTAAAAAGGTTCAAAGTGAAAATGTTTCGGGGAGTGATGAAGATGATTAGATTTGGATGAATAATTGTAGAATGATTTTTATTGTTTGGAATAATTTTGAGACTTTATTTTTTTACAGTTTATTTTTTTAGTAGATATTAAGTGTTTATTAGAATTTATTTTTTGTTAAAATACCAAATTGAGGGGATTTTATTTAATTTTTATATACCTACCATTAAAGATGTTTCTATTAACGAGACTGAATATAGTGACTGACTAATATAGACAGGCACAGTTGTGTTACACGGTAAGATTAATTAATTTACATAAGACTTAATAATCTCATTATACATTAGGTACCTACGAACACTAATGTGTCGTTAAAAGATTTCATTTATTAAGATTTAAGATGTGTGTGATTTAATTCTGTGATGAACAGTTTGTTTAGTTTTCTTTAAATAAATAATGTTACTCGTGATTGATCTCATGGTAAGATGACTAGTTTTTATGTTTTATATTAATAAATATGTGTATTTTAAATTACCAAACTAGCGTTTAATTTTAATATGCCTCTTTCTGCGTCAAAAGTCCACTATTATCATAAATTGCAAATAAGCTACCTATCGAAAGTGTAGCACTATTTTTGTTTCTTACATGAATTGTCAAAGAATATCATCGAAACAGGCAGATTCGATATTTTCTATAATTTTATGAACCGTGAATACTATTGAATATGCCACTTTCGATGATATTGCAGTTTTTTTTGACATGGTATATCATCGAATGTGAATTTTATATACAATTTACGTTTATTATTTAAACCAAGTCTAGGCAAACAGAAACACATGAAATTAGCTATCTTTTAAGAATATAAGTTTTATAACATTATTATAATTTGTGATTGGAGGTCAAAATATAACTTTGAACTGCTCTCTTGTAAAGTATGTGATTTGCAGATTCGATACTGTTCGTAGCGGCAGTCGAAATAACAATCTGGAATTTTGGTCACAAATGATTGGAAAACAACTTGTAAAAAATGAATGAAATTATCTTCGTGGTAAGTTAATTTTATTTGGATTGTCAATGTAATCTTATATATAAAATTCTCGTGTCACAGTTTTCGTTGCCATACTCCTCCGAAACGGCTTGACCGATTTTGATGAAATTTTTTGTGCTTATCCGGTACCTATCTATGAGAATCGGCCGACATTTTTTATTTATATGGCAAAACAACGTTTGCCGGGTCAGCTAGTTCCTTTATAAAAGTATAAGAAACTAAATTTTACATCGAGAAACAATGGAGGATTAAATTTTTTTAATATCTACGCGTGTACATACTTCACAGAAGTCAGCGACGAACTGACGCTAGTGCCTCTAGCGAGGAATAGCTTGAACTAAAGGCTGTGACGTCAGGACAACCCAAATTGAAGCTGTGCAACTTTGCTTACAGCAGCTCTATGTATCTGCTTTGTGGGTGTAACAGTATTTCCAATTCGAATTCAGCACAAGTATATCTTCCTCAACCGATATTTGACACCAGCCCTTCGTTTAAAATTATTTCTGATTGTCCATTGGGAATTTTTTGACTGTACACAAAACTCCAAAGAAAATGTGCATGAAAGTCAGTACGAATTCCATATGAAATAACATCTGAGAAATATAGATCAATGTTTAAAGAACTACTTTATAAAAAAGAAATAGAAAAAGCCAAGGCTGAGAGAAAAAGCTCATCACTCAATGAAGAACTTCAGTAAAATTTTTTGGATGTTCGAAATATATTTTAATGTCATCCATATCAATGCACAAAGTATTTCTGCCCATCATGTTGATATGCTTAATTCTTTTGATCTACTTGTATCGGAATCCTGGCTAAAGCCTTGTTTATCCTCCAACATTTATACCAGGATTTCAATTAATTCGCAACGACTGAGTTCTGCGAACTGGTGGTGGAGTGGATGTGTTTTTTTAGTGGTGCTCATCTTCAACTTCTTTTAGGGGTTATTTATAACCCATCACTGCATGTCAGTTATTTTTCTGACTTGGCAAACCTTCTTGAAGATATATCGCCGCGCTATGCTCATGCACACTATAATCATGGGAGATTTCAATACTTGCCTATTGAGAATAACTCACAACTTCGCCAAATTATTTCCGCAGTCCAATCTAGTAATTTACATTTAGCTCCATTAAAGGCTACACATTTCATTCCGAATTGTGAAACATCTCTCTAAGACCTACTTATAGTCTCATCAAATAACTGCATTGCTAAATACGGTCAGTGTTAGATGCATTTTCCTACCATTTTCATTTATCATTTAAGATCCGTCTTCCTAAATTAAAGACAAATACCGATGCGCCGGAAATTATTTGGTATGACATGAATTAACTTCAAAGGGATGCCGAAGCAGTTGTCGGTACTCGATCAGGCACGGACTGTTGAAGATCATGTTTATTTATTCAATAACATACGTACGTCGACATGCACCAAATTGCCCAGTAAAAATAAAGCGTTTGTCTGCTTCCTGGCTTACTGATGAAATTAAACTACTTCTTGCTACAAATAAATGGAATCCTTCAGATGCAAACCGTGAGCGATACAAGAAAATTAGAAATCACTGCAATAGGTTGTGTACGGATGCATAGCGTCACCACATCCACAGTTCTGTAGAAAATGTTTTTTTTTTAAATCGTTGGGTATCGTAAAACTAAGAATGAAAATAATAATCCTTATAATACAGACTTCAATTCATTATTAAAATTAAATAAGCACCTCTCCTATATTTCAGCAATGGATGCAACTTTAAAAAGTCTATAAAAAAGCCTATTTTAAAAATATATTGACACGGAGTCATTGGCATGGACTGTAAACCCTTCTAAAACCAAAGTTACTCTTATAGTCCCAAAGAGGCTAGCCGGCAATTATATTCGACGGATATCTGTATTCCGTATTCAACATCGGATAAAAAACTTGGTGTTTTCATGGATTTTCCTTATCTTGGAAAGACCAAATTGATTATATTAGACACAAATTGTTTGCTGCAGCAGGGTCTTTAAGGCGCATTCGAAATTTCCTACCAACAAAAGTTGCGCTCGCAGTCTTTTCTCCTCCCCATACTGGATTATGCTGATGTAAGCTGAAAAAAAAATTCGGCCTGAGGAGCAGCTTGATAAACTTAGCGTCATCAAAATATGTGTAAAAGGTTACCAAATTTCGTGATAAGCTCAAGTGGCTTCCAGATCGTCTTCGCTGGAAAACTCGCATTTTGTATCACTTTTGTACAAGAGTGAAGTCTTGGTAAAATATGTTAACTAATTTAATAAAATAATTACATATGTAAAACTAATTTAATGAATTTAGTTTACATATCTTTTACTATGACTTGATATTTAGAGCACTTGTAAATTTTAAGTAGATTGTTAAATATTGATACCTGCCAGACACGACTGAGGATCCTCCTTTAACCCAATGTTACTTTTGAGTGCCGATTTTTACATACTAGAGTTTGCATTTGCAATCGTTTGAGAACTTTTGTTCAAAGCTTGCAAATTCCAATGTGGCCCTCAGCGGGAACGCGTATCACAGATTATGTTACTTTATTTTTAATACACTTTATTAACACATAAATATTCAGAACATTGTTAAATCTAAACTTTATATCGAAAAAAGTTAAATCCTCAGTAAAAAATTCACTGTGAAATCTTGCCAAGTTTGTTTCCACTGAGCCTTTTTACACACCTATGCAATACCTACGCCTATGCAATGTTGGTAAATTTGTGAAATATTTTTGACTGCATTTCTGCTTGTTGTTCTATTTGCTTCTTCAACTGCCTTCATAACTCAGCCCAAGATGCTTGCGGAGATTTTATTAATTTTGACTGATTTAGCTAAAACATTTTTATTTATTCGTAATATTAATATTGAATCCGGTACAGCCACTGTATCTACTTGTCATCAATGACATATTTTCTAGGTAAATTAGATTTCGGTTGTATGTCATAGTTACTAATTAGAGTAAGGATCTTTGCATATATAAAACTTTAAAAAAAAAACAAAGGCACAGCCTGCATTTATTTTTATACTTACCCTATGTACAGAGATTTGAGATTTTAAAATTAAATGAGAAAGAGAAGACGGAAAAATTCTATTTTTACCAACTGTAACATGATCATTTTGTACAAACTTTATAGATTTTGTATACTAATTTTAAACAGTCTTTAATTATGTGAAGTTAACATACAATTATGTAACATTTTATTTCGGCTTCCGTCCCCTGCCTCCGCCCGTCTTCGCTTTTTTGTTTGACTTATTTTTATCTTCTTCTGCTTTGCGTTTTGGGTTTGGTGTCGTGGAAATCTGAAAATAATAATAAATAATAAAATAAAATCCCCAGACAATCACACCAACTACATGGCCCCAAACTAAACAGAGCTTGTGAAATGGGATACCATGTAGCAAAATAGGGGGGAAACTAGAACATAAATACATATACAACGTGTAACATAATGAAGAGATAATACTTAAGGGAATTGTATGTTTGGTGATGTAGTTTATAAGTAACAGTAACATATATTTGTTATCCTTACGGTTCGTTCGAAAAACAAGTTCAAAGTTTAGATCAAAATATCTAAGTGTCAACCCTACAACAGCTGTTAGCTTTTGATGAAATCTCTTCGATAACAGATGGCATAAAAGTAAAGTGATGGGTTACTAAGACAGATACTACATAGTTCAGCCGGTGCGTGAAAGGTCATAAGGTCACTGACTGCGGCACAAGTCTTGTTTTAGCTTATAAGGTTGACTAGGGTTGTCAAAATGTTTTGTTGTAAAATAATTTAAAAAAATGTATAAAGTCTATACCAGCACTGATCAAGCTAATTCTTTTACTGCGTATTCTACGTATGGTATAGAAGCTAACCCTTAAGTTTTATCTCTCCATTTTGTTACACGTTGTATAGATAAACGCCCAGACCCGGAACATTTTTTTTTCTTCCGTGCGGGAATCGAACCCGCGCCCCCTGGCGTCTGAGGCGTCTTATATTTCTTACTGGTTGTCAAATATTTACCATGCAATGTATTTTTTTTATATTCATGAAGTCGTCGTGGTGTAGTGGCTCTTTCTGTGTCAAAAGGTAAAAATACAGTATTTTCGAAGAGACAATTTAAATGGGAAACTTAGAAATTTGTTCAGAATATAGAGTAACAAAACTTGTATGCATATAAGTTAACATACGTAGACTATTATGTCACAAGACATAACAATGTATTCAACGATACATTATTTTGCCTTTATAAGACTTCAGTGTGGACATCATTCGATATTAGGTATAGATAGTTAAGTTAGACTTTCTTAACAAAAACTGTGATAACTTAGCTCGTAGGTAATCGTGATGTTTAGTTGCTTATAGTGGTTCCTGAGAACTACTCTTAGACTTTTGCAACCCAGATTATAATTTATTCGGCAGTTTGGAAAATTAAGTCGAAAATAAAGAAAGGCAGATTCTAAAGTATATGCGGACATTTTTACAAAACTTAAACAAAACATGTTTAAGGTTGCAAACTGGACGGCAGCGACAGTGGTGCGGGCAGCGATGTTTTTGCGGTCGATATGACAACATTATAATACCTCCAAATTTGTCAAACGTGACATCAGATAGTTTTATAGCCTCTGGTGTTCTGCCTACCCCATAAGGGATACAGGCATGATGTTATTTGTACAAAAAGTAGAGCACCTAGTAGAGCAGCAAAATGTATGTAGCAATGTGTATGTATGTATGTATGAATGCCTTTCGTGGTTTTATTGTAAAAACTTTGCTATTTATTTAGTTGTTGTTAAGCTGTATAAAATTAAAATTTATATATTTTTTGTAATCATAATGTAATTAGTCGCCGAATGAAGAATAGACGTGACCTGGCACGCTGGCCAACGCTAGCGTAACCATGCGTTGCGTAACCAATTCTTTTACTTTCGGTTAAGTTTAGTCAGTAAATAATTAATATTATTTTTTTATTATAATTTTTTCTCATCATGTATGATCTCAAACTATCAGAAATGAAACTAGCAGAGTCAGATGAAATTTCCCAACATTATATTCAACAACTGTCGTAAGAAACAGTTCTTCCTGAGAACATCTTCGCTTGAAAAACTGCCACAATATATAGTGCAACAAGATTCAGTTCCCCAGTCACTTCCTGAGGAGACAGCTCCATATGATAAGCAGCCGTCTGTGAACGACTATTGCAACTACTTATTTTTCGTTCGGTGATGAATCATCGGATGATGAATATGGAAATTTTAATCGAAAAAGCAGCATAAAGGGACTCTAAAAATAAATCTATAACGAAAGTTAAACGTATTAAAGGAGAAGAGAAATTAGAAGATAGTTCAAGTTCCAAGAAAGTTTCAAGAAATGAGAAATTTAAAGTACTTCGTGATATACCTCGTCCAGCACGTGAAATGGGTCCTAGGTACACTACATTTTGCTGCTCTACTAGGTGCTCTACATTTTGTACAAAGACTAAGGTCCGTAGTTGTTCAGATTCGACTGACGATGAAAGGCAGAGTATATTTTCCAAGTTCTGGAAGGATGACATGGAAGCAAAGGGAACAGTGTAACGTCTTGTGCGAGAAAAACGAGTTACAAATAAATTCGGGAAGGACTGATAGCAAACAATACTTTCTGAGTACCTAGATCTAATGGACGAGTTCAGGTGTGTATGCAGACATTTTTAAAACTTTAGAGTTGAATGAGTCTACTGTAAGATAATGGGAGGCTTCAGCGGAGCATTGGATAGCAAACATCTAATAATAACGTTTTTGAAGAACGTATGTACAAAGAAAGATGACATGGCTTTAGTAAACCAATTTTTGGAGTCGTTGCCGAAATTCCATTGCATTATTGCAGAGCCAGTACGTCAACAATATTTACAACCGATCATTGAAGATAAGACCTCGTTATACAAATTATACGCCATGGAGTTTCAAAAAGCTGAAAAGTGGCACTGAGTTGGACACTGTGCAGAGATTTTGATGAGCTAAACCTGAGTCTGTTTACACCCAAACAGATCAGTGCAACACTTGCTGTAAACACAAAGTCGGCATTATAACTGACGATTTGTTCACGCTCACATACTATCAAAAGACATGGCTAGAAATGAAAAATTTAAGGATAAAGAGACCGAAAGATTAAAATATATTAAAAGACAGAGCAAAAATGTACTTCTATAAGAAATTAAAACTTATTCCGCCAAGTTTTTCTAATGAAACTGTATGTGAAAAATTTTTTTTCTTGTACTGCACCCGTAATATAAACAGAAGTGTAAATAAATTAATATTCTGACGGGTGTACGGCACAAAATAGAAATGTATTTCTTGCTAATGCACTTCTGCAATTTGCGATAAAAAAAATGTCGTAATCGAACAAAAGATCTTAGAGGCCTGCCCCAAGATTATAGTGAATAAAACCTTTTAGAATTTAGAATTTTCTGTCACAGATTTGAAAGTGCTCCATTACCTATATCCCTGACGGAGTCAAAAGGCACAAGTTAAGCTTTGATGCATAGCAGTAGAATCTTGATAACTCGAACCTTGTTAAGTCGTAATCCTCAGTAAATCGAAAAGATATGCTATTCCCTTCCGCCGAACCCCGAACGACGCAGTAACTCGAATTTTTTAGACTCAGTAACTCGAACAATAAGTTATTTCCCTGTGAGGCATTACTCGTACATTTAATACTCAGTAACTCGAACTGCAAATACCTACCTCAGTAAGTCGAAGTTCATAAAATATAATGATTTCTTACTCGGGATTCCCAGAGCTCAAAACTCGTGGCAATAAAATCAAAAAGGAATGTTCGGGGCTCGGGGCCTCTTATCTATTGTTTTTGTTTTGCACACGTGCAAGGAATGAATACATTCAATAAACTTTCTAATTTCTAAGAAACACAGATGTTATGTTTCTTCATTTTTGGTCACTTTTGGTTACTTGGCTCAGTCAGTATTTGTTTGGCTGTTAACAAGCAACAACATGAGTACTAAAAGAAAACTAACGACCTTAACTTTACGTGAAAAGATTGCCGTTATCAATGCGGTTAAAAGTGGCATGAAGAAAAAAGACGTGGCAGCCCAGTATGGACTACCAGCAAGCACTTTATCTACAATCATTAAGAATGAAGCCGACATATTGCTAAGATACGAATCAAACAGCAATTTATCAAGCAAAAGACGACGTCTAGCCGAGTTTCCCGACATAGAGGAATGCTTAATCACCTGGTTTAAACAGTGTCGTGATAAAAACATAAGTGTATCTGGGCCTTTATTACGCGAAAAGGCCGAAGAATTTTCAAAATCATTGGGACACAAATCTTTTCGCGCCAGCAATGGCTGGTTGATGAATTTTAAAAAGCGTCACGAACTTGTGTTTAAAAAAGTTTGCGGCGAAAGTGCAAGTGTCAATAATGAGATATGTGCTGAGTGGAATATTGAGTTGCAGAGTTTATTGAAAGATTATGAACCAAAAGACGTATTTAATGCCGATGAGACTGGCCTTTTTTTCAAGTGTTTACCTGACAAAACGTTAATTTTAAAAAACGAGAAATGCCATGGTGGTAAGCACATTAAAGAGCGATTAACAATATTGCTAGCAACAAATATGACAGGCACTGAAAAACTTAAACCGTTGCTTATAGGAAAGGCTAAAAAGCCTCGTTGTTTTTCTGGTCTTCAAACTCTTCGATTGGAGTATGATGCAAACAAGAAAGCTTGGATGACAGCCGAAATATTTAAAGGATGGCTCATTAAAGTCGATAAGAAAATGACGAAAGAGAAACGAAAAATATTGCTTTTCATTGACAACTGTACTGCTCACAACATAATGCCGCCATTGAAAGCAATAAAAGTTAAATTTCTTCGACCCAACACAACGTCTAAGTTACAGTCTTTAGATCAAGGGATAATAAAGAACTTTAAATCTTTTTACCGAAAGGAAGTGGTCAGTAAACTGATAATTCTCGTATTAACGTATTGGATGCAATAAGGATGGCAGACAAAGCTTGGAGAAGTGTGTCTGCGACAACAATATCGAACTGTTTCAGAAGTTGTGGATTTTCGATGACACAAGAAGAACCTCTTGAGCCAGAATCGAGCTTAGAAGTTGACTGGAATAGACTTCAGAACATAGAAGGTCAATTTGAAGATTATGTGGAATGCGATGAAGGGCTAGCTACTACTGGTACATTAACTGATGCTGAAATCATCGATTTCGTTAATCAGAATGGAGACGCCGATAACGATAATCAAAATGACGATGATCAAACTGATCCAGCAGATTTAAAACCATCGGTGTCAAATAAAGAAGCAAGAGCAGCAATTGATACACTACGAACTTACATTGAAAGATGTAATGATATCGAGGATCATACAGGGTGTTTGGGGCATCGTGTGCCAAAATGAACGGGCCGTCAGGAGAGGTCATCAGCTCTCTCTTCAGCCCCCATAGCACTCTCTACTCCCCGCAGTTTTTTTTTGGGTCAAATTTTATATTTTTTCATAGAAAAATACCAAAATCATTCAATTAAATTCAATAAAAAAAAGCTGAATATCGTATTCCTCAAATTTAAATTTTATCTCAATTTGTAATGATACTTTAGTGTATCCAATAAAAAAGTAGTTCCAGTTTTGATCTACTTTTTTTTTATTAACTGTCAAAATTTTCGGAATTAAATAAAAAAAAAATCTTCTTTGCATAGCTCTAAAAAAAAAAACTAAAAGAGATTTTGATCTTCTAATTTCCTGAAAACTACTGTAGTCTATCCTCATTCGAATGATACCCTAATTATTGAACTGGTTATAAAAATAAAACTACTACATTAATTTTACTAAATTAGACATGCGTCAGGCTGATATTAAAACTTCGAGATAGAGGTTCTTTTTTGTGTGAATTCAATTTGAGCAAGTTAAAAATGCTGTCTCGCTCTAGCAAAGTTAAATCTATCGCCCATTCAAGGAAGATTCAGTTTAAATGTTTGGGCAGGAGTAATTGGAAACCAGGTGATTGGGCCGCACTTTCTACCTGAAAATCTTAACGGTGAAATTACCTGGAGTTTTTGGAAAAAGACTTGCCCTTTTTGCTGGAAGAGCAATACGACCAGTTCAATGAGAACATTCCGATCGTGTTCCAAAATGATGGCTGCCCTGCGCATTGGAGATTAATAGTGCGAGAATATCTGGATAATGTGTTTCCAAACTCTTGGATTGGGCGGGACGGCCACATTCAATGGCCTCCACGTTTCCCAGACCTAACGCCGGTAGATTTTTATGTCTGGGGACGTGCGAAAGAACTTGTCTACGCGACTGAGGTTCATACAACAGATGAATTGCGGCAAAGAGTCGAAGCCGCATTTGAAACAATAAAAAGAGAGATAAGAATGAGGACAACCACGGTGGAAATAAGAGAAAGATGTCGTGCTTATATTCAGAACAGAGGAGAACAATTTGAGCAAGACTTATAATTTTATCATGAGTGAGTTGAGTGATTTTCAATAAACAATTAGGATTTGGATTTTTTTGTTTCATTTCTAAGTTAAGTACCTATTCATTTAAAACAATACAAGCCAGCAAACTAGGTTTGACTTCGCCAGAGCGAGACAGCGTTTTTAACTTGCTAAAAATGAGTATTTCACACAAAAAAGAACCTGTATCTCGATGTTTTATCAGCCTGACGCTTGCCTTATTTAGTAAAATTAATGTAGTAGATTTATTTTTAGGACCAGGTCAATAATTAGGGTATCATTCGAATGAATATAGACTGCAGTAGTTTTCAGGAAATTAGAAGATCAAAATCTCTTTTAGTTTTTTTTTTCAGAGCTATGCAAAGTTGAAGATTTTATTTTTAAATTTAATTCCGAAAACTTTGACAGTTAATAACAAAAAAAGTAGATCAAAACTGGAACTACTTTTTTATTGGATACACTATAGTACCATTACAAATTAAGATAAAATTTAAATTTGGGGAATACGACCTGTAGCTTTTTTTTTATTGAATGTAATTGAATGATTTTGGTAGTTTTGTATGAAAAAAAAAAATTTGACCCAAAAAAAAACTGCGGGGAGTAGAGAGTGCTATGGGAGCTGAAGAGATAGCTGATGACCTCTTCTGACGGCCCGTTCATTTTGGCACACGATGACCCAAACACCCTGTATATTCGGTTCACTATATGAACTAGAAAAAATAATTGATAAAAAATCTGTAAATGGCTTGAATCAAACGAAGATAACAGATTTTTTATCAATTATTTAAAACATAAAGTGTAAGTTCATTCATTATAATTGTGTAATCTCTCATTTTATGTTACCTAATGTAATTTGTCGTAATAAATGTTCTATGAAATTGTGCCTTTTTATGTCGAAATTTGATGAGTTAACTCTTCATATCTCGAAATTCTTATTAAGTCGAAAACTTGCTATCTTGAATTTTTTTTGGTTTCCCTTGACATTCGAGTTATCAAGATGTATCAAGGATTGCCACGCGGCAGAACTAGCTGAAGAACGTTGATGCTCCCTGAGAACCTACCTAGGAAAAAAAATCTATACCAAAGCACCAAGCGGGCGGTGCCGCGACAGCGGCCGCCTAAGCGCCATAAACCCTAGAGCTTTGTAATTTTTTTTTTAAGTCGCTCGCTTAATTAAAACAGTAAGCCAATTTCATCATTTCCCTAAAATTTTAATTTACAGTTACTTGATTAAATTGATAGTTACTCGATTAAATACTACCCATTTTGATACCTTAATCCGCAAACCAGCCAACTCCATTTTTGTCAAAAAAAAATATAAGATGCCGTTTTTTTACTACTTTAACTCCGCGTAATCCAGCAAAAACAGTAACTCCATTTGAAGCCTATTTGTTTCGTAAATTGCTGTTCGATCAGACAATCAGACAACTCCAAGCGTTTCGGAACGCGCGAATTTTGACAGCTAACTCCGCTCAGTCGGCCATTTTGTATGGCGACACAGGACGATTACGTTGTAGCTCCAGATCATTTTCGTAAATTGATATAAAAACAGTGTGTAAGGTTGTAAACGAGTGCAAAACAATATTGTTTGGATTCAAGGTAAATGTTAATCACCTGTATTTTTCTAAATGCACCGTAAATTTTGGGTAATTTGTGTTTTTATTTTTTGCTTGGAGTTGGCCGATTTGCCTAGTGATTTTTGTGAATGTGGTGGGAGTTAGCTTGTATTCTTCATTTCATTACAGTATTGCACTTTGCAATTAAAATTTCAATACAAACTGCATGATTTTTTGTTATAATTTTGTATGACGAAGTAAAAATTAGTATTTAAATGTGTCCGGTTCCCTAGCGGCGGAATAGTGAAAAACTTAACTGTCATAAAAATGCATACCTAATTTTTTTTTTTCTTTGCTTTTTTGTGTGAACCTTCTTGTGAATTATAAGGCTTTTTGTTCTTGTTTCATGTACTTATAACGCTAGATGGCTGCCCAAAAAGCACGCTTGAAAAAAATATTTAATATTATGCAAAAAGAAAGCACAGAAAATCAAGACGGGTTGTCTCTGCTTTGTTTCAGAATAATCAGTTTCCTACACCCTATGATGAAAATCCTTTTCCTTTAGCTGTTTCTTCTTCTAACAACAACAGCTCTGAATTATATTATGCGCTTGAAGTACCCGCTGAGACTTTAAACTTGCCTGATGACCAGATCCTTGCACTCAACAATACAGATACTTAAAGCATTGTCGACGGCGTTATTATTGAAGAAGTGTTTGAACCAAGATCTCAAGAGAAATCCCCAAGTTTACTGTCACACCTTGACCAGTCTTGGTACCCAAATAACGACGAATTTATTATTGAAGCTTCTGTTATTACAGATGACTCTCTCAATGCCGTTGATAAATATATATTTTCACACGATGCAGTTCCTTCTACATCTTCAAATTATATAGAGGAAGGTACTTTAATACCTCAAACACCCAATGCACCTATCCCAGATACACACAAACTCGTTGATTACAGTGACACTGAATCTGAAGCAGATGAACCAAAAGCAAAACGGAAAAAAAGATGTCAGGTAAGGAAGGAAGATTGGGCGGAAGAAATTAACAAAAAGAATAGAGAAAATGGAAAAAAATACTTCGGTAAAAAAAACTGAAGGTGAATGGAAAAAAGATATTGAGAGACCTAATAGGATAATGAAACCTCGATGTGCATGTAAAGAAAGGAAAGGAATGATTCAGTGTCACCTATTATTGGATGAGGACAGACAAAAGCTTTTTCATAAGTTTTGTGCTATGTCTTGGGATGAAAAACGGGTATACGTTGAAAATTTGGTAAAAGTGATTCCCACTAGTAGACAGAGGGACAGAAAAAATCCTGATGAATCAAAAAGATCGTGCACTTTTGTATACTATTTGAAAAAAGGAGGCGAGCCGATTAGAGTTTGTAAAACATTATTTTTGAATACTTTATCAATAGGTAAATCATGTATCTGGGGCTGGAAGACGCAAGCTAAAGCCACAACTGATGAAACAAAGACTACACAACCTAAAAAGACACCTTTTAAGACTGAACTTAAAACAATGCAAAATTTTGTGGATGAGTTACCGAAGATGCATTCGCATTATTGTAGGAAAAGGACCAGCCAGATTTATTTACAGCCAGACATTGAGAGCAAACGGCAACTCTACAATCTCTATAAACAATACTGCTTGGATAACAATACTAACTCACTATCGATAACTACATTTTCCAACGCCCTGGCAGTACAAAAGATATCTTTATTTAAACCCAAAAAAGACTTATGCGAGATCTGCAACGGATAAAAGCTAAAAAGTATAAGTAAAGAGGAATACGATGTTCACATTGCTAAGAAAGAAGAAGCTAGGGCAGAGAAAGATTCTGATAAAGAGCAGAAAGATTTCGTGTATACTGTTGATCTTCAAGCGGTCTTGATGGCACCTCGTTCTAATGTGTCGTCGCATTATTATAAAACTAAGTTGTGCGTACACAACTTTTGTATCTATGATATGAAAACTAGTGAAGGGTATTGCTTTTTTTGGAACGAGACCGAGGGTGGTCTTAATTCAGACGAGTTCGAATCACCGATACCAGTGACTGACGATTCATTCAATACAGAATTGCTGGATTCAGATTTTGATTAGAATAAATAAAAATAATTATCGTATTTTGTTGTTTTATTTTTAATCCTGATTGATACAAGTTGCCTATAGTTTTAATAATATACTTCAGATTAAACAGTAATACAGTACCAATTTTGATATTTTTTACGATACTTTTATGAAAAAAATAATCGAGTATCAAGTTGTTTAATCCATGTATTTCGCACTATTATCGGGGTATTTTTTTAAATGTGCCACGGTTTTTCAGTCTCTACTTTCATTAGCTAGGCTATACCACTAAATCTACAGGGTGACTAGTGACAAATTTTAAATACTGAAGGAGAGCACTCTGTACTATGTACTATGATTATGTAATAATAGTAGGTACTTAATTTTTCACTACAATTCCCTATAAATAAATGAGTACAATATTTTCTGTCACCTAAGTTAAGATGTGTCACTAATCTGCAATACCCTTATTATAATATCTATCCCCATGAAATATATTAGTCATCACAGTTATAAAAACTATCTCTAAATATGAATCGTCGAATTTATGAATGAATATTTTAATATACATATATTTTCAATTATAGTTTGATCACTTTTTTCTATAGCCTGAATATAAGATCAGCTCTCTAAAAAGTAAGCAGCAATAATACATTTGTACCTTAAAATCATAATGTTGTTTGGCATAACTTAAATAACATGGGTAAATAAAAGCTTAGGACAAAAAGGGTAGTGGCACCAGATCATGTATTCGGACCGGTTAGGTGCGACGACGAGCGTAGCTAGGAGAAGCATGATAGGTTGCATATAGCTATTTAGTATAATAATATGCCAATCCGATAACTATTTTTTTTATTATTTGATAATTGATATTATTTCCAAGTAATTCTTAATTAATATTTAGGTAAACGTTTTAGTATTATTTGTTGATTTACTATTTTAGGAACATTTAGGTCACTAAAAATGCATTTATTAGGTATTGAGTCGCGGGTCTTCCCCCCGCGACGACGTCTCGGCGGATGCACGTAAATTGTAAGGGCTCCTATTTCATTTTTAATAAATAAGTTCAAGCGCGCCAAATAAGTTAATATTCATACGAATAGTAAACCAGTGATGTGACTTAACCAAATGTGAAAAAACATCTCAAAACAGTTCTATAATTATCGAGTTATCAGTGAAAAAAGACACACTATTTGCTTGGTGGTAGGATCCCTTCTGGGTCCGCCTGGCTAGCGACCACCCTTTATATAAAGTCTGCCGCCAAATGTTACCGCTCCGGCGGTAATGTGTTCCGGCAATATTGTATAAAGAGCCAGTTCCTTCCTAAACCCGTGTGCTTTCATCTTCGACCTCATCGTCACTTACCATCAGGTGAGATTGAGGTCAAACGCGGGTTTAGTCACTTATAAAAAAAAAAAAACAATAATATCATCAAAAAACAGTACGTATTAACATTATACCCAAAAGTGAACAAAGACTTGGGCCGTCCGTGACCAACGGTCGCTAACGGTAAATCGTAACACTTACAACTCAACGTTGGATCAACAGTGCAATTCACTATTTCACCACTTAACGCTCGAGCTGCTATAGCGTGATGCGTCCAGTGTTTAGACTGCAACACTATTGTACAGAAGATTCCGGGTTCGATCCCTAGCTGTGACACTGATTTTACTTTTTTTATTTTTTACATCTTCATTCAGAATATAAAGTATTTAATGAGAAATAATTAATAATGGAGAAAATAATTTGCAATAAATGTAAAAAATGTATTGACGGAAATGATGATATAATGAAATGCTGTAAATGTAATAAATATTATGACCTTGACTGTGCTGTAATATCGGAAAAACGTTTCTTATTAATGAATAAAGAAAAAAAATTAAATGGTCCTGTCCAACTTGTCTTCGCAATAAAGCACTTATTAGAGAGAGAAAAAAAACAAGTACTCCAGTGTGCAAAGAAAGACATAACACTTCTAATGAATGCGTAACGCCCATTAGTTCCAAAAGTCAAAATGAATATGTTAAACTGCGCAATAGTAAAAAAAAATATCTTAATCCCACCATTTTGAACATATCAAGTAACACTAAAAGTTCTATTGATAATTCCTTTCTATCTACAACGTCTACACCGCGTCGGAGTTTGCCGGACTTGTCTACACGATGCTGTGAGGATGAAATGGATGAGTTAAAAAGAAAAAATATTGAATTATCCAAAAAACTCGAAATAGCTGACAAAGAAATAGATAATTTTGCAAAGGAGAAGTTACATTTACAGAAAAAAATACTAGAAAAAGATGCAATAATTACAAAACTTAAAAAAATATGTAGTACCATTCCCCTTAATAATCCTGAGACAAAAACTATGGAAATTAATTTTGAAATAAATAAATCAAAATATGATTTGTCATGTATTCATAAAACACAAGAACCAAATACAATAATTTTAAATAATCAAGGCTCGGACCCTATGGAATCTTCAGTTATTCAAAAAAAGAAGATAAAAATTTTTGGATCGCAACAAAGTAAAGGACTTGCTGTTTCTCTTCTACGCTCAAGGAAAAGAACTGACTACGAAAAGTATGCCATAACTTCTTTTACCAAACCAAATGCAAATGTAAAGGAAATTTTAAAAAATTGTGGCAACGACGTGACAACATCGGATGTATGTATTTTATCTGTAGGAGAAAATGATAGTAATCCTCTCCAATTAACAAGTGAATTATACTCCACATTAGAGACTCTAAACAAACACACGGTCATAGTATTAAATGTATTAAAAAATGACTATCTTCACGAAAATAAGCTCAATACTGAAATAAGGCGTGTTTGCAATATGTTTAAAAACTGTTACTTTATTGAATGTCCAACTAAGTTAAATTTTTATACAGGAGAAAATAATTTCAATTTATTTGAATTATGTAAAAAGATAAACTTTATTTTAGATACAATTTTTTATAACCATAATTTTCTTAATTTTAGGACTATGAATAGGGGTTTTAAGGTGGCTTCGAAACAACAACATGCAACTAAACCTAAAACTATGCTTAAACAACTAACTATACCATACTTTTTTAAAACCCTTTCACTGAAACCAATTTTAGTCAAAACGTTAAATAAAGTACATGAATCACCCCAGCCTTCAAGCTCACATGAGAATAGGTTTTTTCGTTAATGATAATTCCAGTAAGTTTGTATTAATACATCAAAATATAGCAGGGCTAATAAAAAAACAAGAAAATTTAAACATTGACCTTCAAAAATTAACCGAATCGCAAATTTACCCTAAAAAAATACTACTGTGTTACAATGTACTTTACATACAACTGAGTCGACCGCTGCCAACGCTAGCGTAACCATGCGTAAGTTTACTCTGTAAACAATTAATATGTATTTTTTATTTTAATTTTTCTCTTCATGTATGATCTCAAACTATCACGTCCTTGAATTTCAAAAGTGACCCACCAGTCACCCTGTATATAAGTATTTATGCAAGCAAAAAACATTAAGATATGTTTATTAAGAATATGTCATTTCCTCAGCACTTACAGTGAAGAACCCGTCGAGGCGGCCCTGCGTGGTGCCGCTGCGCGCCTTCATCAGCTTCTTGGCGCCGTTCCGCACGCGCTCCTCGCTGAACTGCTTGTCCCCGCACAGGAACTTCACCAGGCCTTCCTCGTCCGGGTCCGACCATTTCACCTGAACAACATAAATAAATAAATACATTCCCCATTGGTTCCATGCTGGCTGGACGAAGGAAAAACGTTAAATAAATAAATAAATAAAATCCCCAGACAATCACACCAACTACATGGCCCCAAAGTAAGCATAGCTTGTGTTATGGGATACCATGTAGCGAACTAGGGGGAACCTAGAATATAAATACATAAATAGATAATCACCCAGACACGGAACATTTTTCTTTTTCTTGTTCCGTGCGGGAATCGAATCCGCGACCACTGGCGTCTGAGGCAGACAGGTTTACCCCATCGCCAAAGTGGTCGTTAAATGTACCAATTGAATCATGACCCCATTTTGGCAAACCGTCTAAATGCTAGTAGGTCGAAATTCGCTTGAAGATAGGTTTCTTTGGTGACGAACTTGTTATTTCATTCGACACTAACATTTACCGAGTACAGAATTCGCACAGTATCTAAAATGTCCTAAGTGCATTATACACGATAGTACTTCCTTACAAATTTGACACTTTTCAAATGAATTATCAACAAAGTGGGTCATGATTCAGTTGGGTCGATAGTACCAACGATATGGGTCGATAGTACCAACGATATGGGTCGATAGTACTATAGATACCAACGATAGTACCGATAGTACGATAGTACCAAAATAGAATACCAGTTGCTTCTTCAATTCCTGGGCATGCTGTAAAAGCCAGTTAAAGGACAGAGGTTTTATTGACGTATTTGTAGGCAATAGCCTGACCCCCTGTCGCTGGAATAGTCTCTCTCTATCATTAAAATACCTCCAAATTTGTCAAACATGACATCAGATGGTTTTATAGCCCCTGGTGTTCTGCATGCCCCATAAGGAGTACAGGCGTGAAGTTCTGTATGTATGTCTATTACCCATATTGACACACCAACCATGTGGCGTCAAAGTAAGCTTTGATACACGCTTGTGACATGGAGACCAAAGGGCGGGACTAGAGGGTATCTTCAAGTTAATTACTTGACGGCCTCCGTATGGCATTAGACGAGTGTCCGGCTGCGGCGAGATCCGAGAGAAAAAAGAATAAAGTAGGCAATTGTAGTGTTCTAGTTATCTTTATATTTACTTTTTATTTATTATTAGTAAAATTTTATACCGATATACTGAAAAATGTGTTACCCACTCTATTTCTACGTGATGTATGTGAGGCGACAAGTGAATATCAGCGCGATATTCGAGTCCGTTTGCAGCAACGCTCAATGTGAAGCGTACTGTTTCCTTCTTCCTTAATTTTAATATACTTACCTATTAGTTTTGAGGTGATCTGTTATGTAATTAATTTTTGTTACTTAGGAAACAATAAACATCTTAACCTGATCCCGAGTTCACATCAGGCCGCGCGCCGGGTCGTCACACCGGTCCTAGCGGCCGTCCCACCGCGTCCCCCACAGCCGGCGGCCATGACATCCTTACAGCCCGTTCACACATGGTCCGTTTCACTGGATACATTTTTGTACCGTAAATACGTATACTGAATACTGTGCCATATGTGAAGTCGCGCATACAACTCCATGCGCCATCAATGAAAAAAAGACGTATCCGGTAAAACGTATCCAGTAAAACGCACCATATGTGAACGGGCTGTTAGGGTACAAAAACGTATCCAGTAAAACGCACCATATGTGAACGGGCTGTTACGGTACAAAAACGTATCCAGGAAAACGCACCATATGTGAACGGGCTGCTATGGTACAAAAACGTATCCAGTAAAACGCACCATATGTGAACGGGCTGCTATGGTACAAAAACGTATCCAGTAAAACGCACCATATGTGAACGGGCTGCTACCGTACAAAAACGTATCCAGTAAAACGCACCATATGTGGACGGGCTGTTACGGTACAAAAACGTATCCAGTAAAACGTATCCAATAAAACGGGCTGTAACTACGAGAACTATGAGGATACCCGCACAAACTACGGCCATCTTTTAACATCTTGTAAATCTATAACATAGTCCGCTTGTATCGAAGTTAAGTATTTTATTCATTCAGGACCCTAAACTGTAGCTTGACCCAAACAGTACGAAAAATGAGATTTGCAAACTGACCTCAATATCCTTAGCCGCCGTCACTTCGGGCTCCATGAACAATTTCCTAGCGAGCTCGAACTGCCAGTCTTCGGGAGGCGGGTACTTGCTGGTGTCTATGTTCTTGAGGATCTCTTCAATGGAGCGATGCTGTCGGATCAGCTCGATGGCCCGCTTCGGTCCGACACCTCGGATAGACCCGCAGTAGTCACACCCCAGTAGGATGCAGAGGTCTATGAACTGTATTAACATTAAAAACATTTTAAAAACCCAGGCTGTTACTTAGCAAAGATTGATTTTTGGGATACCATGTAGTTACCTAGGGGGAGCTTAACAAGAACATTTATAGAAAGTGCCCTTACTTGGCCTATCTGAGGCGGAACAATTTAAGAAAAGCCAATTGTGGGCCTAACTAGCTCTCGCTTTTGACGGCGCTGAGCCAAAATTTTCCGTCATGAGTTAACGCAATATTTGTGGTACGTAATCGCTAAAGGTCTTATTTTAGAAAACAAAAACAATAACACAAAACGAAAAACAAACAATTGAATCAACACCAATTGTTGTTCAGCGGCAAAATTGTAGAATGGAATACGTTTGGAGAAATTGTCAAACAAACATCAAAAATCGCAGAGTACCGTTGAGACATCGACCTTGCATCCAGTGCGTCGGTACTAACCATGCCACGCCAGATTATACTTTTGGTTAAGTAATTTCAATTCCTTGCAATGTCGTAAATTACAACCTTAACCTTAAATTGATCCCAAACCTGCTTCCATAGCGCCGTCATTCTTGATCTGCTCTTTAAATATTATGCACTATTTTAGTAGGATACTATATCGCGGCCGATGAGAGAATGCATACCTGCCAGCTATTAAAATCATTGCTTTATAATAAAGAACTTTAGGTCCACTAAATAAAGTTCATTATTAAAAAGCGACGATTTTGGATAATGAACTTTATTTAGTGGACATAAGGAAAATTTTTTTCCCAGTCCCAGTGTGCCCACTTTAGGGAAGAAAAAAAAAGTGTTTTGTTTTAAGTGAATTAATGTAATTATTTTTTGAATAATAATATCGTAATATATGGAAAAACAATATTCTGGCTGACAAGATATTTCTTTTTTTTTACGGTGCTGTTGCAGCACAGGGAAACTATTTTTGAAATTTCACTTTATTTATTAAACGAGTTTATAAATAAAGAAGTTATCATGTTGATTTTACTTCTACTTTAACTGTTTTAAAGCACTAGGTATGTTTTGGTAATTATTTATTTTCATTGAAGTTACTTTAAAGATTAAGTACACACCTCAAATCATTTATTTATAAAATTCTTTAAAATTTAATGCAAAACGAATGACAAAAACTCGTTCGTTTTCAATCATTCTTATCAGTACTTCCACTATGAAGTTTTTAACTGGTATCATTATTTTTGTAGTTGACATTTCGAACTCTCAGTTTACTGCATTTAATTATTTGCCAGAGTTTAGATAAAATAGCAGGAGCGGTGACATTTGGCGGCAGATTTTAAACGCTGGCTGGCGGCCCTGAAGGGGTCCTATAACCACACAGATTAGTCGCCCTTTACAAATCGCTTATCCAGGGCTAAAATAAAAAAGGCTGCCAGGAACGCACTCTAGCACCGGCCGCTCTTTGATTATAACATTCTTATTATATTTACTAGCCGCGTTGTATTACCCCGGTAACTTATGATCCTGCACGAAACATTAATTGATTTATCAAATATAACTGTTGCCAAGATTAACGGTTCAAGTTTATTAGTATCAATAGATTGTAATACTCAACTACCAAGTACTACTGCCAATTACAACAACCTAATCTAATCAAGTTATTTACCAGTGAGATTCCCTAATACAGAGACGGATACAAATCCACATTAAATTAAATGAAATAATTTATAAATGTTTAATTTTATTTACTAATTTTGATTTTAGGTATAATTCTGATATTTGAGTTTTATATTCTGATATTATTTTCCAATTTTAATCAGTGTTTTGTATGTAATATTAATTACAACAAAAGTAGGTATACAGGGTGACTGGTGACCAATATTAGATACTGAAGGAGAGCACTCTGAACTCGATTCTGGACAACAGTAGGTATGTAATTAAACTTAGGAAGTTTATTTTTCACTAGAATTCCCTGTACGAAATTAATAAAGTTTTGTTACTATTTACTTTACTTACGCCTGAGTCAATTGCGGCACATGACCTGGCACGCGGACCGCTGCCAAGGCTAGCGTAACCATGCGTTGAGTTATCAATTCTTTAACTTTCGGTTAAGTTTACTCAGTAAATAATATTTTTTTTCTTTAAATAATTTTTTTCTTCGTGTATGATCTAAAACTATCACTAGAATTTCAAAAGTGACCCACCAGTCACCCTTTGTAAGTAAGTACTACCAACCTAATATGGATGTACCTAAATCTGATTTAAATAAAGATTATGATTTATACCTCAGTCTGACTTAGCTCCAGTCCTTTCAGCACAGAGTCTAAATGGAACTCTTGAACGGGCATTTTCCTTGCCTCTGAGAAAGTGAGATGACGCAGCAGCACATTCGAGCCGAACGTTAAAGCGTCCATATCTTCAGTGGCCACTCCAAATACTTTGCCAGATTTCACCTGTAACATATAATTTAAAGCATAATACATCCACTGCTAAAGTTAGAGGTTACCTGGAATATTTTGTCTTTTGGCGATAAATTCATCTTTTAAACCTATCTGCCTCAGACGCCAGGGGTTGCGGGTTCGATTCCCGCACGGAACAAGAAAAAAAATGTTCCGTGTCTGGGTGTTTATCTATTTATGTATTTATATTCTAGGTTCCCCCCTAGTTCGCTACATGGTATCCCATAACACAAGCTATGCTTACTTTGGGGCCGTGTAGTTGGTGTGATTGTCTGGGGTTTTCAACCGACTTCCAAAAAAGGAGGAGGTTATCCATTCGTCTATGTTTTTTTTTTTGTGTGTCTTTGTTACACGATATTTCAGACTTTAAAAATTCTTAATTCATATGATAGAGGATACTTCATAGTTGGTCCCATATAAATTTCATCGAAGTCGGTTGGGTACTTCATTGAAAATTTAAAATTTTTGAAACAATATGTATGATTTCGGAGAATGTTAACGTGGATGACTTTATTAGTCGGCCAAAGTGTTGGCGTGAAGTCGGTTTTTTAATGCTCTGCTAATTATTATTATTTATATTAAAAGCTACACGCCTTTCGGCGGAAAGACCCGACAATTTGACCAGTCGGTCGGGGATCAGGGCAAGAGGAACATAAACCGGCGAACGATTCGGGCAGTATCCAGAAAAACCGCTTTTTGCATGCGTGCTGGAAGCGAACTACCGCTGAATCCCAGCCTTTCAAGGTTATTATTATTATGTCATTGTTTTAATTTAAGTGTACAATTGAGTGTTACTGGACATGGGGATCAGTCGACAAGAATTAAACTATCCAAAATGAATGAAATATGAAGATGGACCTCATACTTGACGACTTAGGAAAATAGTGGATAGATAAGAAAGCTTTATGTAGCTTCTGTTATCTCAAATCCTCAAGGAACTAGGTTTCATTCTTATATACAGCCGGATAAGCTATAATAATAATAAAATAAAACAAACAATACAGCTCAATTAATAGATATAGCAATTCCGAACACGCATAACTTACAAAACACTATTTCAGAAAACCTAGCAAATTACGTTCCACTTAAAGATGAGATAACTAGAATGTGGCGATTAAAAAATGTAGTCATAATACCAGTTGTTATTTCTACAACAGGTGTTATCCCAAAGCAGATACATAGATCATTTAAAGTATTAGATTTACCAGCCCACAGTACCTTAATAAAGATGCAAAAATCAGTAATTCTCAACACCTGCAGACTGGTCCGAAAATTTTTGAGCAATGCCGAAGATTTCTCACAGAACAATACCCCTATTAGTACCTAGTTACCCAAGGTGCTTTTATTCCGGTGCTTACCTAGTACCGAGTACAATTAATGTTTTAAAAAAAAAAAAAAATAATAAATTCATTTATTTATTTCTTTTTTTTTTAATGGAATAGGTTTATTTATTTATTGATAAAACACAAATGTAATTTGTCCTGCAAATTAGCTGGGCTGGATTTGGAACCCACTAAAGTATGCACAGTTTACCACTGCACCACTGAAATATGAAAAGTCACTGCTTCAGTCAATTCTTGGCAAAAGGGCTAGTATAGTGGATAATTTGTTAATCATCTAAATACAAAGAAGAATATATCTAGAATGTCTATTAAGAATAAAGAAGATATAAAAGCTTAGAATCTAAAAGAATCAGACAGACAACCTTACACATGTTAGCAGAGAAAAGGTTTTAAATAACTGAAAAATTATTAAATGTAAAAACTTAAACATATAGGTTCTTTCACACAAAACAAAAACTGGGAGTTGTTCAGTAGATAATAATAATAAAATCCCCAGACAATCACACCAACTACATGGCCTCAAAGTAAACAAATTTTGTGTTATAAGATACCATGTAGCGAACTAGAGGGGATCCTACAATGTAAATACATAATTATAAGTAAACAACCAGACCCGTGTTTTTTCTTGTTCCATGCGGGAATTAAACCTTCGACCTAACGATTGGCGTAGTAGCGTCTAGCATACTGCACCACGGAGATATTGTCTCTTAAGACAATTGAATTTTTTTTTTGTTACGCACGCACTGATTTTGTTTCAATGTATCTCTCCAGTCACAGGTCTGCTGGAAGAAATTTCTCTTAGAAATAAGCTGTACCTTTGTACATATATTAGTCTTTAAGTATCATTGTATATGTTAAAACTGTGTGTAAATAAATGATTAAAAAAATAAATAGTCTTATATTTAATCTTTTAAAAAAACAGAACTGGATAGATAAAAATGGAGGAGGCCTTTGCCAAAGTTGGGCAAACAGATGAAATGTTAATGTAAGAAGGTTCTTATTACCTACAAATGGGGCTTGTAGGTGACCAATTAGTGCTCTAGGGTAATAATGTAGCTAGAGAAGCCCTAGGGCGGTAAGTAATTAAAAAAAAGGACTTCTTTCTTTCAAAAAGTTCGCGTATATCTAACCATCATACTGGCAATAGACATCATGCATTCAGCCCATTGACCACAGAAGCTATTCAGCCTTGTCTTCGTGTGAGTATAATAGTCATCAATTTTAAATATCGAACGGCGAAGCTCAATTTCGATCTTACAAAAAAAAGTTCTTTACTTGATTCTTTTTAATGAAAAAAGGCGGAAATAAAAAACACCTGTCCCTAAAATTTGAAAATTGTTCTCATTTCACTGTAAATTTCAACAAATAAAATGTTTTATTATACTCGGGACCCTCGAACTATAAATATCTCGGGCTGCAATTGATGCCTTACAGCCCTTGGCTACTAATCTACTATTTATATTATTTTGTCTGAATAAAGGCTTTTATTATTAAAACAACAGCTATTCAATAAGCTACTTTAACAAAGTTACCTTGCTAATTCCGCAACTTGTATTTGAACTAGTTTGGTGGTGGTTGTTGTACCCTGAAGATGCTTCTGGTTGAAGCGAAACACGAGTCGGTGATAGCTAGTGGCGTGGGTTACAGTATTTCAAGTGCGTGTTCATTGCTTTTCTTGCTTTTAAGCTATTGCATAGCTTCTATCGCGGGCCTTGAGCGTGGGGACCGAATCCAGAAATTCCGTAACGAAAAATACCTAACACCCCCCACTCCGATCGGCACAGTGGTGATACTTTGATTTTATACCTTTACATGCGGGCTTTAATAAACAATCAGCGCCATCTACTAGGAACTTGTGGAACTTCATATTAGATCAAACATTACTACATTAATAAAAAAAAAAAAATTATAATTGCATAAGTTGATGAAAAATGCTATGCAGTAGTTTTACCGCGGCAGTCTCCGAGTGCCACACGTCTTTTTTGTTTGAGGGAGGGAGGCCAGTGAACCAACGCACGAAAATCTTGTATCACAAATGCAAGTCCAAGTCGTGGAATTAGCAATGTAACTTTGTTAAAGTAGTTGTAGACTCAATCAATTATTCACTAAGCGACAACGCACGCACCAGCTCCGCGCACTGCGCCTCGGCCTCGCACGGCGCCTCCACCACGGGGACGCCCATGAGCCGCAGCAGCGCGCGCGCCTCCTCGCCGTGCTGCCGCGTCACCTTCACCAGCCGCCGGTTCAATTTGTCTATGGAAGCTTGGTCGCCTAAAAACATTACACAATTTTTAAATTTACGTTTCTCACAAAATGTTCAGACTTGGGAATTTACAGAGCTGCACATATCTCTTTGATCATGGGAAGATCTATCTACATAAAGGGGTAGATAAGGACATGGCAAAGTAGTGCCATTACACAAATGAAATCACCTGCCACATGATGTCTTTTTAACCGATTCGTTGCGATGGCTAATTTCGCTAACTTTTACCTGTGGCGTCAAACAAAAATAACGTGGCACTGTTCAGTGCCAAGCGCCATACGATAAAATGACACGCATCCGTGTCTTCCGCCATGCGGAAAAGAAAACAGTATTTTGACCATTATTTACATGTTCAAAGCTTGAATACTTTTAGTTTACATTTGAAATCCAATGTAAGTGGACATGCGCTTTGTTTAAAGTGATTAGAAGTGGCAAAATAAGTGTATTTCTGGAAATGGAAGGTAAGTGAGTTTTTTTAATACAGGTGTGCTAAACCTTTTCAACTTAATTTGCATTTACTTATGATTTTTTTGAATGATCCTATTCAATTAGGTCTAGAATATTGTTTTGGCTTTCCTTACAACAACAACAAGATTTTTAAAGAAGGCAGGTGAAAATGATTATAACACCGTTTTGATTATCTATTTTTATTAAGAACACAATTAAATATAATTCAAAATACAAAATCCTTATCGGCATTTTTCTAAAGAAATGTAGGTACTATATTAATGCATTAAGTCGACAAGCCGCCGATCTTGTTCAAATGTTATAAATATTGAAGATAGCAAATTAAACCTTATTGCGTATAGCATAAGAATGTAAAGATTATTATTGGCTCAATTAACAATAAGGTTCAACTTGTTGTTACCTGGCCATAAATCAAATGATGCTTTGTTGTTTTGCGATTTAAGCTAGGCTATTGATTAATTACCTACTTACCTATAACGTTGAAGCAAACGTATTTTTCTTACGTGAATAATTTTGATAAAAAGAATGGGTGTATAATAGTTTTATTGGAGATAAGCTAAACCAACATAGTCAGAGCGATTTCGCTTTAGGGAGTTAGTCGTTTAATCAAGTGACGTTATTTAAAATTTACTCTGTATGTAATAAATTTCTAATATATTATCATAATAATATTATATTATGATGATTTAATATCAAATAACGCAACTTTCAAAAAGGTTGGTGACCCCTATTTTTAAAAAAATCTTACTTAATCCAGAAACGGCGGCTACGAGCTTAATATACGTGAAAAATAAGAATAGTTTGGTTTTGGGTAAAAAATTCCCTAACTGATTTGTAGGAGTTACCACCGATTTCAAAATGACACACATTCGTGCCTAACGCCACACGCAAAAAAATTTGATGGCACTAAAACGTGCCATCCGCAATGAATCGGTTAAGTAAATGCATAAGTAAACAACAACTCATTCTTTACAAGGAGATTGAGCCCATCATTACAATTGCCACTGCACACAACACCAGGTGTTGGTGATCTTGCAGTAGAGTCACTTGGTACAAGTTGTCTTACAAAAGTAGCAGCATCCATAGTACTGTTTCCAATCCCAATGACTTCCAAATACCTATAGTTTTGAAGTCAGCCTTTTTATTATCACATACATTTTAACTTGGCCTGTTTGAATACAACTTCAATTACAAAAAAGAAAAACCAAAAAGAAAATTGGCCCAAAAAGAAAAAAAATATCAAGGCCTGTTTGGTAGAAAATGAGTGTTGTTCTATGGCTATGAATGTGTTAAATGGACTAACCAGTCTCTGTTGCTTTCTGCAATTCTTTCTCTGCTTCTTCTCTTCTTTCAGCCCTTTTATTTAATTGATGTGACTTCATATCCGGAGGTTTTCCATCAAAAACATAAACTGGTTTGATTCCATTCTCTACTAGACGGATAGTGCGATAAAATGTTCCCATCAAGTGAGATGTTGTTTCACCATCAACAGAAGTCAATTGTGCACCTGTAATAGTCAAATATGATATTTAAATGATCAGAGTGTGCTTTAGTAGCGTGCCGTCGGATTTGGGGGGAGGGGTACTACCACTCCAGGTGGTCCCCCCCTGCCTAGTTTCTGAGATATAAATTTTTACGAATGCAATTTTGAGGTTATAATTTTACCTAAAAATCATCAAAAAAAAATCTCGCATATATATTTTGGGTCTGGCGCATCGCCTGGTGCTGCCTTGATGCGTTCACTCGGCGACACAAACCTCAAAAAAATATACATGGATAAATAAATCATTATCAGATTAGCATATTATTTCATTTTGGTTATTTACACATAAAAAACTATATCCTCCTCCTCACTACGCTCATTGACGCACCTAACCAGTCGGACTACATGTTCTGGTGCCGCTACCCTCTTTAGCCTATAAGCTTTTATTTACCCATGTTATTTAAGTTATGACAAACAACATTATGATAAAAAAGTTTAAGCAACCAAAATGGGAATAAACTTGGATTGTAAAATTAATCCATCTTTGTTTGTAACAGAAACAGGTAAATATAAAAGAATTAATTGTTTTCTCTGATCTTCTCATTAGATATTTCACTATAATATCTGTGAAGTTAGTAGGGTAGTTATAGTGGTCTCTATTGAAAAACTTCTAACCACCCTCTAGGAATATGAGTCCCGTCCTCCTCCCTTGTGCCATTGATTATTGGATTATCCCAATTGCTTAGGTTAACTTTTTTATGAATGTTTTTATATCAGAAACTATATTGAGTGGTTATTTAATGCAAGTTTTGCCTACAGTTGCTCTTAATTTGATTGTTTTGCTTAAAAATAAGGAAAAATGCCATTCCATTTCATGGACACAAAAGTGGCTGTAAAAAAATAAACTAAGCATCTCCTGAACTTGGGACTAGTATTTTTGTAAAGGAAGGATCACCTGCTACCTATTTCATACCCTATCAACACCAAAATCCGACGGCACGCTACTAAAGCCACCCTCAAGTGTAAATGATTAGGATAGGTACATTCTGAACCATACACATGTTATAATCAAAGCATCGATTGATTTAAAGTACATTTCACAATTATATGTTGACAAATATATTACAAAAACTTACTATAAAACAACTGTTAACTCACCTTCACTTCTGACTGCAATAAGAAATTGATACAAGCTCATAGACGCATCAATAGCTACTTTTCGACCTGAAAAACGAAGCAAGCATTAATTAAGCAATTATATTATTTACTTACTATATGGTTATCTATCTGATATAATTTTTATTAGAAGATTCTTACCAAAATAATGTTTTATTTCCATTTCCTTAACAGCCTGCGGGGCTATATCAGCTATTAACTTCGATAAACCTAAAATACCCATATTGACGGATTAGGTAAATTTAATTATCAAAATTTATTACTTCTTCACTGTATTTAAAGTTTAAATTATTTATTATTGCAATTTGGACAAATCTTGCAAGCAAGCCGATCGAGCCGTCTAGTCCAATTTGGCGGTATTTTTGATTGACAAACAAAATTTGACAGTTAAGTGTGGTTTAGCGTTCGTCACTTAATTTCATTATTCAATTAGGAACTTAATTTCATTATTTTAATATTTATATTAAATTTATCAAATAAAACGGGGAAGTAATAAACATTTTTATTTATAAATCGATACTAGATAATACCGTGTTTAAGTACCCAAATCAGATATTTTTAATCTAACCTAGAACGTAATGATTGTATGCTTTTTGATCTAACCTAATGTCAATGTAAGTCAATAAATAACATTGATAAAAAAAAATACTTTCATGTTTTTTAGGGTTGCACGCATAGATTATACTTATCGATTTTTAATAATATCGTTATCACAACTTCAATGCTAATAAATAGCAAAATGGGAAAGTAAAAAATATACATTTACATGGCAAGTGTCATAAAAAGGAGTGTATTGTTAATTGTAAATCAATGTTACCATTCATTCGTTCTCTTCTTAAAACGTAAACACAGGGAGAGTTACTTACTCGAATAAGTCATATGCTAGCACGTCAATTGGGCGTGTAGTATTTTATTTCGTAATTTTTTTAGTTTAGTGCACTGACAGTCTAATATAATTTCTGCAAATTAACAACTTTATTTTGAGAACAAGATGGGTAACTTCTATTCTGTTAATATGGAGGAAAATTTTAAGAAAAATCAAGAATTTATTCAATCGATAAATAAGATAAAGGTAAACTGAATAACATTTTTTTGTAAAAGTGATACAGGGATCTGTATTTGATTTACTAGATTTGATTTGACTAGTTTTAGAATACCAAATGACAATCGTATCCCATTGCTTATTAAAATCTTTATTAAGATGGCATTGTTTTATAGCGGAGCTTAGAGTGAAAATTTAAAAATATGTTAACTAAACTTTATGTAATTAGATAATGCGGTAAGAATTTTTTATTAATTATACAGATATAATTATAAAGATATAAGAAGTACTTACGAAAATATGGATTTTGACTATATACGTATAGTTCAGTGAAAAGTTGTCACTATTTTAATAAACACAAATAGTCAACCGTTTAAGTAAATATTTAAATAAAAATATATCATTAAAATTTATATAAAGTTCATTCCGCTTATTTAGTCTCACCCTGTATATTTGTTTTTGTTTCGCCTATATTCTTGAATATCTGTCTGAAAAAGTATTAGTATTTCTAAAAGGCGTTTGTTTTTATGGACATTACCTTTGCACGGACTAGGTACAATTTGTGGGTATGGAAGAAATCATTTTGCAGTGATTAGGCAGATGAATTAAGCTTTGAAGTAAAACAATCTACCTACAAGGTTGATTATACCGATACATTTTAGGTGCTGGACTGGGAGCGAAAGAAAAACATAGAATGGCCATATATAAAAACATAGAAGCTGCTTCTCTTCGCGGGCATAGGTACTGTAAAAGTCAGTTAAGGGACAGAGGTTTTATTGGACGTTTTTTGTGGGCGATAGGCTGACCCCCTATCTATAAAGTCTCTCTCCGCCTTTATAATGCCTCCAAATTTGTCAAACGTGACATCAGATAGTTTTATAACCTCTGGTGTTCTGCCTACCCCATAAGGGATACAGGCGTGACGTTATGTATGTATGTAACCCAGTACGATGTAAACTGCAAAATTATATCGAACATTTTAGATACAAATAATACACTAAAACCAATATAAAAATATAAAAAAAAAAGCAATTAGTAGGATATACGGGGTGACTGGTGGGTACACTTTCGGGATTCGAGGACGTGATAGTTTGAAATAAATTTTAAAGGCTTGAAGTTGTGTACCTATGTGTATTTTAGGTTTAAGTTAATATATAAAAATACTACACGCGAAAATAGGACGCAATCATATGATACCACATAATAATTATTGTCCGAAAGGGAACTATTATGACGGCCTCCGTGGTGCTGGCGAATTTTAGGCTGCGGCTTGACAGGGGCTGGGTTTGAGTTCTAGCCAGATTAGTCCAAGAAACGAACTTTTCTGAGCTGACTCGGGTCTGGGTGTGTACTAGGATACCCCCTGATTCCACTGTGTGTTCTTGCTAACTCAACATAATTTTGATGAAAGCTGACTTCGGGGCCACATTTTGGGTAATTTATTTATTTAGTTTTTTTGTTAAATCCACTTTTACCTCTTTAATCGTCATTTGTAATAAAATTAATGGTCCAATTCCGAGTCTGTTTTCTGTATTTGATCCTTTATTTTATTATTAGTAAAAACGGGAAAATCGTGTTAATGTGGTTCCAAACAGGAACTACACAATGTGTCATAATAAGTACCTACCTAGTAATTTTATTTTCATCCAAAAAGTGTTCATATGAATTTAATCTCCATTTTACTTTAAAAATATATTCAGGTCTCCCTAGCTATGGAACGATGTTAAAAAGTCAGCATTTAGTTACACAGTTGCAGAAAAAATATTTTGATCCCTCAACGGAACTTTTCACGTAAATCGTGTATATTACGGTTTTGATATTACAATGTGAGGTCAAATGATTGTAAAAGACCTCCCCTACGTTTCCTTAATTATTTGGCAATTAGCAATAACACTGTATTTGCAGGCTAAAGTTTCTAATATTTTTCCCTTGATATTTTACAGATGGAACGTCAAATACAACTTCAGTTTCAAATGCAACAGCGTATGGCAGCAATGCAGGTAGCCAAAAATAGGGACATATGTTTGTGGTTAACCGGATTCTCTATCACTGCTGCAACGGGATTGCTAACTGGGTAATTAGTAATTAATCTTCTTTCTGCTTACTTTTTTTATATGTCCTGACTGCCCCTGACCTTAGGGCAACACGGCCATATTCAATGTATTCACTGCTGATCTCTCGTAATGCGAAACATTTTGTAACCTTTTATTGGAAAGTCACATTCGTGGTAATTATTTATTCTTAACTAACAACTTTAACCCTAGTTACAAAATCTATGTTACGAAATTTGTAACGATATTTCTAGGTATCTATGCATATTTTCTACTTGATGGTTTGCAGTAGGTACCTAATTGGCAAGTTCAACATAACATGTAGTAATACCACCGATTTCGATTTAGCTTATTCTTCTAATTGATTTAGCTTATTATTTCTTCTTCCGTAATAAATACAAAACTATAGTTGTGGATTCTCCGTTTCATTTGCCATCCATTTTTTAGTAATAAAATACTAGAGATGTTGATTACTCAAACCATACAGGTATAATCAATATCTCTAGCACTAGGGACTCCAGTATTTTTTTTGTTTACCTACTACTTTCTACTCCGCATGAAGTTTGTGTTATCACTCTTAAATTCAAAAACTTTATGTGTCAGCATGTGAAAAAACTCGTATAAGTACCTACTTAAAATCAATGTTGATGCGTAAACTATTAGACCAGTAAATAAATAAGTATCTGTTCTCGAGTTATTAACCTTATTGTTAATACTTTTAGTTTACAGACCGAATAGTAAGTAAAGCGTAGCCTTTTCTTATATTATTTCATACTAATTTGGGAACCTTCACTGTTTTTATTTAATTTTATACAGTAGACTATTTAATTAGATATCTTGTATTCATTCAGATTGTTTGTAAGGACAATATTAATGAATATTTATGAAGCACGAATGTATTCATGAAAATTGACTTATCCGTTTACTTTTCCAATATTTTATACTTGCAGCTAGATTTTTGAATATTCCATAAACCTCTTTTATCCTAATATTGTCTTAAGTTTTCACGATTCATCTTTTATCCTTTTTCTTTTCAATAGGTACTACTTTCATTAACTGGATGTTTAAACTCAGTTTCATTAGTAGTATTATTTTTAAATTAATGAGTTATTTGAAAAACATAAAAATTTACATTTCAGCTTCAGAAGAACTAAACGAGCATATTTCTTAATACCGCTGATACCACTTTCGTTCACGACATTGTATTATTGGGACTTAGCATATGGAAATAAAATGCACAGGATCCGATGTAAGTATGAAGATATGACAGCTTATTTAAAATCAAAATATTTATCAGCTTTTATCATGATGTATCTTAATTGCTTATCACTAATAATATAAGACGTATGGCTTTGAAATCTTGACATGAACTAAATACTATTTACGCAACAAAACGTATTTCTTACTTCAGCCCAAAATTAGAAACTACCTAAATTATATTTAATGTTGAGCTAACCATTGAAGAAGGCACACGTTAGTCTTCAAAGAATTGATCATAATAAAGCCATTCATCATCGTCGATACGATCATAATATATTATTTAGGTAGTGAAAAGGGCACTTTATATGAAGCCGGCCGGGGCCCCTTGAAACATGTCCTGGCTGTTTGGGTTAGGTGCATTGATATCTTTCCTATAGGTGGCAGTGATAACAAACCTTACGCTCGTTTGTTCGTTTTTGTAAGTTTTTTGGAAATAAAAAATCTACGCGAAATGCCTTGCATAAACTTCAGAGGGGACTAGATGTTTGGCGCGACCTCTCCTACAATTATAATGATCTACTATGGAGGAAATTCTATAGCTTGATATTCCTAGTACCTAGCATTAAGTTTTACCTTATAAAATATAAGTATTATAGGAAATGCCCCAATTACGACTCCCTAACCAATTCATACTAAGTTTCTATTAAAACTTTTACTTTATTAAAATATCTAAAAAGATATTTTTTACACGGATGAAATCACGTTTCCATTTAAAAAAAACAAGTTAAACTCTGAATTTTATTATTTTTCTCGACAGTGGAAGCTGAACACATTATGACACATGAAGCCGATATGCTTGAGTGGCCATGCGGGCTTCCAACACCTTCGTCCATTGACCTCGGGCGACTAGATGTAGAAGAAAAACATAAAATCCATCCACCTCCAATGCAATAATAACGATAATAAATAAAATTACAGAATCTGAAGTGTGCCTTGGCCGCTATGTAGAGAAGGCTTAATAAGTAGTTTTGAAAATCAAAGCTCAGACAGCTAGGTAGGTGTAGGTAGAAAAGCTCAAATCGAAAATTTGAAACGAGTATTATAACTATAGAGAATCACGAGATTAATTGTTAAGAGTTTGTTTGATCTCTTTTCATACATTAAAGTTCAGATATCTTAATGAATGAATTCATAATATTTAGGAATCCTTAGGATCTTTAATGTACTTAGAGCATTGTTAAATGCATGGTTTATATGTAACTTCAAATAGAAAATAAAACTCCAAATCTAGCTAGGTACCTATTATCATTAACGGAGACATGTAATTATGATCGTTTACAATAAAATTATTTTTTATATTGACAAAACAGTAGGTAGTCTGTTTGAATTGAATCAGTTGCATTTTTTACTATAGTGGAACACGACGCTCTATATCCTCTTATATATGTATATTTCTATCATAACACTGAGTTGTCACTTTTATGTAGCCATTCTTTTTATTTTTATATACATGGGTATGTATTATCTGCGTATAAAGATTGAAAGCATTAAAATAAAATAAGAGTAGGTTATTTATTTATTGCTATTCCTAAGAGAAATGTATAGGTTAACTAACTACCTAATGTGCAATTTTGTTATTTATTTTTAGGCTACAAAGTTTACTTAATAAATTATTTTATTATTTGTACTGTTTGCTGTTTTATTTTAAACACCCTTTATAAAGTTATGAATAATTATGTAGGTACCTACTAATTTAAATGTTGTTGCAATCGGCAAATTCGAGAATTAAAAGAAAAATTAACGCATCTTATAAGTAATTTAAATAGGAACCCCTTGCTAAAAAAATTGTCGTCTTGTTAAGGTAATTATCATTTCTTTGGGCGGGCATAAAAGAATGAACATAATCGATACATTCTAAATACATTTGATGTACGAATTATTTTAGGCAATTGGTCTATTCCTTCAGTTGTCAAAATTCGTTTCCATGGCAATCGGCATGTGTTTTGTCTGGCGGCGTAAACAAATGAACTTCGACTGGCAGTAATCCAACAAACGAGTTTTAGTATATTTAATGTGTTTTAAATAACTTGAATACCTAGGAACTTAAAAAATGACCAAACATTATTGTTTTAGTAATTTGACTGGTACGTGAGATAAATGAGTAGGTATTGCACAAGCTAATTATTCTGGCACTGTCACTAATTCAAATCAAGTCCTCAAAACTTATCGATTTATTTGCGGTTGCTTAGGGTATCGTTACTGTATACAATCAATAATATTCTAAACGACGTAGGGACTGTAGAGTTTATATTCAAATTAGTTTTGGGCTTAACAACCTCAATTTGCATAGTTATGATTTCCGTAGTCTCTGTTTTCGCAGTTGTGCTTCCTTGTTCTTATATGTGCTTAGAGATAATTGTGTTTCTAGATATTTTTGTTGCAACTAAAAATTAAAGAAGAAAACAGAAGATGAGCCAGAACCACCATGTTGGTAAAGATGAACAAAAAAAGAAAGATTCTCAGAATAAAGGGCAAAAGAAAAGCCCAGAAAAGAATATGTCGGAGATTGATGAACATATTCTGAAGAGGTTTGAAATAAAGAAGCGGTTAGGTAAAGGTGCTTATGGGATAGTCTGGAAGGCTATTGATCGAAGAAGCAATGAAGTGGTTGCAATCAAGAAGATATTTGATGCTTTTCGTAACCAAACCGATGCTCAAAGGACATTTAGAGAAATTATCTTTTTACAATCTTTCCGAAATCATCCTAATATAGTCAAGCTACATAGTATACACAGGTGACATCGTTGTAATACTTATATTATTTTAACATTTAAGAAATAGTTTATTACTTAATGTATAAGTCCATTGTGAGAGTAGAGAAGTAGGTATACAATTAAAAGTGCTCTTGTCAAATATGGCTCATTAAAAAAATATGTATGTTCACATGTATAATATACAATTAAATGTGCAATTTGGGCCGCCTTATCACTTCAAAGCAATCTCTTCAAATAATAATGCTCAAGGGCCATATACAAAAAACCCAGGTCCAGGGGAAAAGAGATTTTTCTCAATAATCAATAATAATAAGTTATAAAATAATAATCGGTTATGATTGTGATCCTTACTTGCAAACTGTAAAAATTCATTCTTCAGGCGTCAACTAAAAATATGATAGTTTAATTAATTATTTTATCCACCCAATGCAAAAACAGGGGTGTTTTAAGTTTGATGTGTCTGTGTGTGCGTGTGTTACTCAGTCTGTGGCATCATAGCTCACAAACAGGTGAACCGATTTGAATAATTATTTTTTTTGTCAGAAAGGTGACTTAATCGAGAGTGTTCTTAGCTATGTTTTTATGTAAATCTGTGCAGCTCTTATCCGACATGATGTAGGTAATATAGTAGAATCCGTTTATTATGACTCCGCTTATATTGACCAACCGCTTATTATGTCGTGTTTGGTTTTCATATAAATTATATAACTAAGTCGGATATCATGACTTTGGCTATAGTGACATATCGCTTATTGTGACCCTTTTTTATCAAATTTTGTCCGCTTATAGTGACCGACCGTATGATTTGTATAACCGTTGACAGTGTTCGGGAGAGTCACCTTATACCCAAAGACTTTCGGCGCGTGAAAGGCTTTTTTGATTCGAGTCGCAGAGCGTAGATTTACTTATTGAGTCTACTTTTTAGTATCTACTTTGATTTATTTCTATTTTATTCCTCTCTATTAAAATAAATCACATACTAACTTAAACAGTTTATTTATTCTTGCAGTACCTATGCTTTGTATGACGTCCGTTTAGTATGACTTGTTTCTTATTTCCCTTCGATGTCATTATAAACGGATTCCACTGTAATTCATTAATGGATTCTTAGAAAACATCATAACAGAAAATTTGAGTAGAAGTTTGAGATTAACATATAAGAATAATGTGTTTATAACCATTAAAAAAAACATTTCAATGTGTGATTCGAGGGATTACATCTGAATTTTTTTTATAAGTTTGACAATTATCAAATACCATTTCAGAGCGCTTAACAACCGCGATATCTACCTCGGTTTTGAATATATGGAGACTGATTTACACAATGTCATCAAAAGGGGTAACATACTCAAAGACATTCACAAGCGTTACATTATGTACCAAGTGCTGAAAGCCACCAAGTACATACATTCCGGAAACGTTATACACAGAGACCAGAAGCCGAGTAACGTGCTTATTGATAGTGCATGCAGGTATGTAGCAGTTGTTTTTTTTTTGTATTTAATAATGCTCACATATTCTTAAATAACTGAAAAAATATTCTAAATTAAATCAACCGATCAGGTTTCGAACCTGGGACCTCTCGTTTACCGGACGGGTTCTCTTCCACCTGAGCTACCGGGCCTCGGTTCCTAAGGCCAGCATGTCCAAAATCCGGATCACTGTGCGCCATCGAAATTACTTAGCATATTCTGGTTTTGACTGTATATTATATTGCTAATGTAGCTCCATGTAATGGTTTAGCTTTGCAGTTGTTTTTTTATTATAGACTAAGTTCGTGTTTGACCTCAATCTGATCTGGAGGTAAGTGAAGCACGAGTTAGGCCGTGAGCTTGCACAGGAAGCAACTGGCTCTTCCTTAGACGTTGCCAGAGCCAGTGCTCAGAACCGGTTTATTTCGCTTTTGCTCCGAACTATTAATATGGACGCGAACGTTTTGAGAACTTTATGGAAACCTTAAGGCGGTTCATCGAAATGTTTTTTCTTGAAATCTTAACACCTTAACACGCCGACATAAGGTCGCGTATTGCATAGAAATCCCCACCATCGACACCGCTCAGACACTAAAATCGTTTCCAAAATCGATAAAAAAATAATGGTAAATGCTATGTAAAATTTGAGCAACCAAAGTTCGAACAATATGTAATGTGAAGATTGTATTTAAGTTATTTCTAAGTATATGGATTTCATAACTACGTGTCAAAAAGGGTTTTTATAGACGTATTTTCGAAATAAAAAAAAACTATCGAGTCAAAATCATTAGATCATGTTTTTGAGCAGGCAAAGTATAGGTAGATAAAGATATGAATTTATAGGGTCTGTTTGCCGCGATGTCGCCTTTATCCCCTTAATTATTTAATCTCAATGTCTCCTAAAAAATAACGCTTATGAGACATAAACTCTTTGAATAGAAAAAAGATAAATACTGGCAGGCTAAGTTCACTTGTTTATAATTATAAAAAAATGATTATCTTTTGTTTTTTAAGTAGATGGTTCATATTTGTTTTCTGTGAAAAACAATGATCGTGAATGAAAAAAAAAGTTCGCGCGGTAATTAAATACCTTTGTTAGAAAATTTTTACAAGTCAAGTTTATTTAGGTTTATTTTAAATGTTTCTTATGTTTATTAATCAGTTATGTACGTTATCACTTCTCAAGTTCTCAAATATATTTTTTTTACTTAAGGCTTGGGATATGTTGTTTTAATGTTAGAAATATTTATTTGTTATCATGATATTGTGATTCAGGGTGAAGCTAGCAGACTTTGGGCTGGCTAGGTCTGTGTCGAGCGTGTACTCCGGCGGCGAGGAGGGAGCCGAACCTTGTCTCACGGACTACGTGGCCACGAGGTGGTACCGCGCTCCCGAGATACTGATTGCTAGCAAGAAGTAAGTTTTTTTTGCATAATATACTCATTAAAGGAAAAATCAAAAAGACATTCGTATTAACAGTATGGCCTCAAAGTAAGCAACGCTTGTGTTATGGGATACCATGGAGCGAACTAAGGGGGAAACTAGAATATAAATAATTTTGATAAACGACCAGACCCGGAACTCTTTTTTATTGTTCCGTGCGGAAATGGAACCCGCGTATTCACTATTGGCGAAGTAGCGTCTAGATCACTGCATTTAAGAGCTGTGATTAACATTTCGTCAACTTGTTAAAGGTGACTTGGTGATTTGAAATATTTTCCATGTTGACATGACGTATTTAAATATAACACTTTAAACAGATTTATCGCGTCTGATAAAACAGTTTTTTCAACTCGACGTTTCTCTGTGTTTACAGACTCCGTGATCTCAAGCGATTGTTAAAGAAAGTGTTTTTTTAAATTTAATATCCGTACGCCATGTACTTAAACTTAATACAATATTAAATGTGTAATTTTCCTTGTCAGCTACACCAAAGGCATAGACATGTGGTCTTTGGGGTGTATTTTGGGAGAGATGCTGACGGGCAAGCCGCTGTTTCCGGGGACCTCCACTGTGAATCAGCTCGAGCGGATCATGTCAGCGCTGCCCAAACCTTCTCCTGAGGGTAAGACCACCTTAATTAATACATACATATATAACTTCACGCCTATATCCTTGCAATAACACCTTTATCTGGTAGGCAGAACACCAGAGGCTATAAAACCATCTTATGTCGCGTTTGACCAATTTGGAGGTAATTTAATGATGGAGAGTGACTATTGCAGGGGGTCAGCCTATCGCCCACAAAAATGCCAATAAAACCACTGTCTCTAAACTGACTTTTACAGTATGCCCGGGAACAGAACCAGCTGGTACATTCTGTTTTTTTTTCGCTCCCAGTCCAGCTTGGAAGCATAATTAATAATAATTGACTATTCAGGGTTTTTTACCCAAAGGGTACAATGGAACCCTTTTACTAAGACTCCGTTGTCTGTCTGTCACCAGGCTGTATCTCACGAATCGTGATAGTTAGACAGGTGAAATTGTCACAGATGATGTATTTCTGTTGGCCATACCTAATAACAAATATTCAAAATTAGAAAAACATAAATATACAGGGTGACTGGTGACAAATTTTAGATACTGCAGGAGAGCACTTTGTACTTGATTCTGGTCATAGTTATACCTATATACTTACCATAAATAAATAAATTTTGTCACTATTTACTTTACTTACGCCTGAGTCAATCGCGGCACATGGATCGCTGCTAACGCTAGTGTAATCATGCGTTGCGTAAACAATTCCTTAACTTTCGCTTAAGTTTACTCAGTAAATAATTAATATTTATTAATAATGTTTTTCAGTTTTTGCATTTAAATGCTCAATTATTCTTAAATAAATAAAAAATGTGATAAATAAAAATTACCATGCTTCCATGCTGGACTGGGAGCGAAAGAAAAACGTAGAATGTGCCAGCTGCTTCTCTTCCCGGGCATACTGTAAAAGTCAGTTAAGGGACAGAGGTTTTAAAGGGGTTTTTGTGGGCGATAGGCTGACACCCTGCCCCTACAATAGTCTCTTTCCATCTTTATAATACCTCCAAATTTGTCAACCGTGACATCAGATGGTCTTGTAACCTCTGGTGTTCTGCCTACCCCATAAGGGATACAGGCGTGAAGTTATGTATGTACCCGACCAGGCTTTTTTTTATTTATCACATTTTTTATTTATTTAATATTTATTATATTTTTTTCTCTTCATGTATGAACTCGAACTATCACGTCCTTGAATTTCAAAAGTAACCCACCAGTCACCCTGTACAAAAGGCTCGCACGCAACAAAGTACGTTCACGGACAGCTTCCTACTCACTGGATGGTGCAGCATGCGTACCTAAATTGTTTAGCTCGGAAAATAATACCATACTTTTATCAGTAAGTAGTAACAAAGTAATCGGAGGCACAGGACGACGAAACCTTTCGTGTGCGAGTGCGACAGTCGACTCGCACTTTGCCATTTTTTATTGGTGACTAAACCCGCGTTTGACCTCAATCTAACAAGATGGTAAGTGAACATGAGTTCGAACATGACAGCACAAGGAATATTCTGGATCCTCATCAAATATTGTCGGAACACATCACTGCTGGAGCTGTGACATTTGGCGGGAGATTTGGTGTGAAGTATGGTTGCTAGCCAGGCGGATCCTTAAGGGGTCTCACTACCAAACGGAATAGTCGTCTTTTACGAAACGCTTCACCAGGAGCGGTAGGGATATTCTTGGCAGTAAGCAACGCATAGTGACAATATGAAGAATGCTTCTTCGATGCTCAATAGGCAAGCGAGGCACATTCTACATTGCGTAATTTTCAAGCTCAATTACATTTAAAATTACATTCTTTTGGTCGGTGCGTGTGTTTCGTTCGTCTTATCTCGTGATTTTTTTTTACTAAAGTCGCCTTTGTATCCATCTTTGCTACCATATTGCTACCTTAGTTGACAAATACCACTGAAAAAGAACAGATTTTACAGTTATTTTAAGTATTAAAAAAAATTCAAGCAAAAGTGTATTATACAAGGTTTTGATATCCCATAACTTTGAGGTTTTGTTCTTTAGATAAAAATAATACTTTTTTTCAAAGTATATGTGGTTCAAAAGTGCATACTTTCCGAGATAAAATAATGTTTTGTTTTGTTTTTTGATTAAAATAAAAAAACAAAAAAAGTTTTATTCATCTTAGGAATTTCACAAAACACTTGATGAAGTCAGTCATCACATACTTCGGCTTTAACTAGTTGTTGATAGTTGTTAATAAGATATTACAGTAGAAGAGACAAAAAATCCGGCGGAAAAAAAACTCTTGGCACTCTTTTTCAGTCAGAATTATCAAATTAATACGAATAGGTATAGTACAAATTGACCGTGACATGAAAAAAAAAACAAACACAAGACAGCTAATTGTGAGAGCCCATGTCATGCCACAACCAAATTGCTTACATAGTAGGTGCAATGAGCTATGGATGCACAATACGAACATGACAAACTGGGACCAGAGTATTTGAACAAGAATGGAATAAAATAGTCATAGTATCATTAGCAACATAGTTAAGGCTACTTTCTCAGCATAATGCCTGTAATGCAGTCCAGAGCCGTGCAAATAATTTCTTATCGTTTGCATACAAACGTCAAATTGTGCCGCAAAATTTCGGATGGGAGTAAATGGATATTGCTCGTAATGGTGTTACATATTAACTTTTTGTTGGTCCGTGAGTCGACGAGAGCCATGGTTATGTCGTCGTCTATCCTCAAGGTTGCCCCCTTCAGTGTGCCGTCTGACCCAAGTTGTCACTGTGTTTCGTGATATATTTAATTCTCGTGATATTTCTGGTATACTATAGCCTTGCTCACTTAGAATATAATCCGATACGTTTGTTCTTCTAAATTTGCCATTGTTTAAAATTATAAACTATTTAATTTCTTCTCTATCACATTTATTGAGAATTTTATTTTTGGACGCACTTGACGATATTATATATATTTTTTTGCATTATTAAAAATTTAAAAAAAGCTAACTCGAGATTCAAACAATGACCCTGTGTAAAATGTGTTTCTATTGCTATGATAGTATGATAGGTTAAAATCGCATAGGTGTTCGCCCTGTATTCACGTTATTTTGTTAGTATCTAAAATGTCCCTAGTGCAGTATGCGCAATAGATCTTACAATTTTGAAATGTAATGTTTTCAAATTGGAATATTTAATAAACACTAAACAACAACGTAGCTAAAATTATGCTGGTATCGATAAAAGTATCGAAAAATTACAATAAGCGGGGTCGATACACACGCACGGAACGAGAAAAAAAAATCCGTGTCTGGCCTTTTATCTATTTATGTATTCTAGTTCCTACAGTTCCTAGTTCGCTACATTGTGTCCCATAACACAAGCTATACTTACTTTGGGGCCATGCAGTTGGTATTATTGTAGGGTTTGTTATGATTGTCATAATCTATACTAATATAAAGCCGAATTATTTGTCTGATTGAACAATTTAAAATAACTTTTAACACTATGAAATTATAACTGTCTGGAGTCATTATTTTAACACACAGGAATATTGGTGGTAGATGCCATCTATATTCCCTTTCAAGAACTAAGTAAGTAGGTACTTTTTATTTACTAATAATTACATCAAGGAAATATAGGTGGCAGCAGTACTCCAAAACATATTTGTTGAAATCATAAAGATACCAAACTGATTTGATATCTGGAACTTTTGAAAGATATCTATTTTACTCGTGACGAAAAAATTACATGAAGGTATTTTAACGGACAGACATTTTCAATCCATTATTTTATTTGACGTTTAAGTACAGGCAAAGCAATATTATTTGAACGTTACCCATTCAAACAAATCATTTTCGGGTTACTTTCATTGGTGCACTCCTACCCCAACATGTTCCTAGTAATGTATGTTTAAGCTTCAGCTCTTTACGCCTAGTAGTTATGGCTGTACGTTGTCTATCAGTCACTCAGACGAGTTTTAATTTAGGTAAGTATGATACTGATGTAGCTCTGATAAAGCTTAGAGCACGAATGAGGTCTTCGAACTCTATACCTCGTGTGATTTATTAATTTTGTGAAGTGTCTCGGAGAGAGGTATTATCAAATGCATTAAAAAACCGACTTCTCTAACATTTTTAAATGGGTGCTAATTAAATAGAATTCTTTTAAATAGCATTATGCCCTTCTAAAAATCTAAGTTTCCTTCTAAATTACTATGTCAGCCACAATCCGTGCCACAAACCACGTCGAGGTTATTTAAAAAAGCTTATGGTGCTTCGCCGGCCGCTGCCGCGGCACCGCTCACTTCGCTCGCTCGGCTCGCGTACGTGTATAACTATATGCAACCTAACTATGTACTGACTACGTCCTCCGGAACGGGAGCTCTTCTTGTTGCATAATATTTTTCAACGCAATGTTAATAAATATATTACTTAGTATAAATTATTATGGTATAATTATAGTATAAATTGCTTCAAGACACATTTTTCACAATTAGAAGTTATTTGTGGCTAAGTTATGAAAATAGAAGCTTGATCACGTGGCCAAAAAATATATTTATATACAACCAATAGAAAATGCGATGCATAAAGGTGTTTTGCATAAGATCTTTTGACTTAAATCAAAATTGAATTATTTTGTATGCAAAATAAAACAAAAAAGAAATTGAAAAATTATTCACATGTTTCCATTAATACCCTAGAGTTATGGGAAATCAAAAGGAACTCCTTGTATCAAAAACTTTATCCAAAAAAATGAAATATAAGTGTATTATATGAAATACTTTAACAATGGCTTTAAACTTTAAATTCCTGACGTTTTAGTGTCCTTGCAGTCCGTACTAATATGCGATATATTTAGATTCAAATTTAATATAATGAATTATAAAAACGTAAGATAAAAAAGTAGGTTAACGCTAAAAATAAGGTAGGAACCTTATTTCCAAAAGTTTTCAAAAACGTAGAAAACCCCCTTTATTCATTATAAATTGATAATATGTAGGTGTTGTGATCACAAATTTATTTTGTCTCCGATAGACATAAAAGCAGTATGCAGCGGTTATGGGTCTTCCCTGATAAAGGAGCAGGTGACAGGGAGCCTCAATGGAGTGAGCCTCTCATGCCTCATGTCCTGTGCGCCGAAGGACGCGGCGGATCTTGTACAGAAGTTGCTGCTCTTCAACCCGGCGAAGAGACTTAGTGCTGAGAAGGCGTTGCACCATGATTACGTTGCCAAGTAAGTGGTGATACAATTTTTTTATACATGTCTTTTTAATATAGATAATTATTATTTATGCAATTATTTATGCAGGGTTACTGGTGACAAATTTAAGATACTGAAGGAGAGCACTCAGTACTCGATTCTGATCATAATTTTGTAATATAAGTTGGTACTTAATTTTTCACTGAAATTGGTTATAAATAAATTTCGCGGCACGTGACCTGTCACGATGCTAGTGCAACCATGCGTTGCGTAATTATTTCTTTAACTTTCGCTAAAGTTACTCAGTAAATAATTAATATTTATTTTATATTATATTTTTTCTCTTCATGTATGATCTCAAACTATCACGTCCTATCACCCTGTATATTCGCTGAGCTCGTCGGAAATTTTGTATGAATCAAGTAGTAGACAATGATAAAAAGAAAACAAAAAATGAACAGCCAAACAAATTAAAATATATAAGATTATCGAAATCACAATGACAAGTTATTAATACAACACAATATATTCATTTATGATACAATATAATTACAAAAAAAAGAATAAAACAGAAAAAAGGCTTGGTGAAAAGGCACTGCATGAATGCTGCGAACGCCAACGCTGATCTTCTGTCAGCACCCGAAATTAAATTCAACCAAATTAGTGTGCTTAACAGCTGGTGCGGTTGTTATTACGTCAAAAAAGTAACAATTATCTTAGCGGCTGAACAGCTTAAAGCGAGGATGCAATGGTTTTACACTTTTTTTGAACGATTGTAGGTTACACTAAATGTTTTGCGTACCTTAAAAAACAACATGTTATAACCAAAATATCATATCTTTTAACTTTCAAAATATCCTCCTTTACATTTTAAACATATTTTCATGTGATCGAACCATTTTTCAAAACAGGAGCACCACAGACCTGAAGGCATGTTTTCTGATTTAATGATATCTATTCTTTGTTTTGGGGAAAATACAGAAATCCCAGGGTGCCTGTTCGGGGTTATGTGCAGGATGGGTGACGAGTTGTTCTTTTTCGGAAGCTAAAAATGACTTTATTTTGTGGGCTGTGTGTCAAGAAGCGTTGTAATGATGTAGGAGAACGCGGCTTTTTGCTCGTCTTTCGTGAAGTTATTCTAACACCTTTGGTAAAACAAAGGGTTTCATACGTGATATCGAATGTTGATGTATCTATTGTCTATATATCGACAACGATACATCAACGGTACTCCATATTAAAAGTCGTGGAATGAATCGCTCGTTTTATCAGTTTCATGACATCGAAAGTCATGGTGGGAAATAATGAAATTCTCAGCGAGGAAAGACGGTTATTATTTTTCTATTTTTTTTTGTAGTTTAAGGTTTTATCCAATAATCTTTTAGGGAAACCGTTGAGCGTTTAATAATACAACCAAATCTCTACATAACAATTTCGCTGTATTATTTTATGTTTATTATTAATGTCTTGAGTATTAGGTTGATGATAACTAATTATTATAATTTTGACAAATCATGTTCAGAATAGATATTTTAATTTGTATTGACATTGTTTTTACCTCTAAGAAATCATTTTGCCGTTCACGTGATTGATTTCAAACCAATCCATGATTCGGGTATCAACTGTAAGGAACACGTTTTGTTTTTCTTCAAATGCGCGAAAAGTGCCGGTATCTCTTCGGGTGGCAAATACGCTAAAGCGATATTGTTTTGACCTCAATTTTTTTTCATTATTTTCATAATTAATTATTTCCTGTGGTTCATTATTTCATTTCACTTTTAGATTTTGGTTATCTGACATATGTATGATATACAATAATAAATCCTACCTAGGGAATCTGAGTATTATTCATCGTTCAATAGGCTCTGGTGAAACCTTTAACAGTACAATCTTGAGTTATGATACCTATTTTTGGTAAAAAAGTATTTGATTTAAAGTAGGTTATAAGAAAAACAAACATTTTATCGTATATAATTTTATATTTAAGTAACGAGATCAAATACTTGATAAGTACATGTGGTACTCGGGTTAAGTACAATAAACACTACAAAAAGGTATTGCTTGCTATTCCTTTCAGGTAGGTATTGTAAAATGTCCATATCATCACGACGTTCAAGAAATCGCGAAATTGCTTCCTGGTGCATCCTCTTTTTCTTTCTAAGTGGAGTAAGTGGTACCTACCCCATTTTCCATTCTGGCAATAATTATATTAGTGGTCGCCTGTTCCTTTTTCAGCTCAAAAATGGTGGCATAAAGACCCATTTTTTTGTCATCCATTAAAGAATTCCATCGTTTATGCCACGCTTCAATTTTTTTTTGTGTCCTCGGCAAATTACTTATATTGTTTTGATGCATGGACCACTCAGGAGCAAATAGTGGCACTGTTCTACCTATCATCAGTTTTGTATCATTAGTCCTTCGAGAAATCATTTTGCCGCTAATGTAATTGGTTTCATACCATTCCACGATTCGGGAATCAACTGTAAGGAACACATTTTCCTTCAAATGCGCGAAAACTGCCGGTATCTCATTGGGTGGTAAATACGCTAATGCGATTAAATGACGGATCTTAAGAGAAAATTCGCCATCTTCAACGTATTTTTTTTGCAGCCCATATTCTCGTCGCCAAACATTCTGCCTCAAATGAAATAAACAACATTTGTGGAATGTTCCAGGAAATACAACTCTCACGGTATTGTTAACCGCAAGCTCAAAATCTGTCAATATCATATGTGGGGCAATAGTGTCTTCCGTTTCTCCGTTTTCATTAGAGTTGAATATTGAATCTGCATAACGCTTTAGCTCAGTAAAGAACTGTACGTAGCACTCCTTTTTTTTGACAAAAAGGCATACACCAGAAGCACAGCTCTTGTATTATCACCAGTACCTATAAGACCGTGTATGGAATATAATTGAGTAAGTGTAGATGGGCACGTTTGAAACGTTCCATCTATTATCCACAAGGGAGAATCATGAAGACATGAATGAATGAAGGTGTTATGTCGCAAAATTATGATTCTGCGGAAATTCACTTCAAAGTTTTGAATAAACATTTGAAGGTTGTACCAATCGTGATAAATGTAGCAATTTTAAATTGGTGCCTACTTATGGAAAATTACACAATCTATTAGTTAAAGGAAGAAATAAAATAAAAAATATAGTTTTAAGTATTTTATATTAAAAAGCGTGTACATAACTCCTTCTTCCAAGAATAACAAATCACTTTCACTTGTGATTGGGATGTCTGAAGGAGGTAAGTGCATAAAAAAATAAAAATAAAAATTACTTATCAATAATCGTCTCATAGTAGTACCGATATTCTTCTTTTACAAATTTAAGTTGTTCCCTGATGTTGTTTTTTTTCTCAGTTGTTACCGATCCATATTTGCCTTCTACACGTGACACCTCCAAATTCATATCAACGTGGCCTCTTCCCTTCATAATATCTACCTTCTTAAAAGGTGTCATTTCGTCGTAACACTCTTTGTATAAATATGACCCATACTCTTCCACTCTAAGCCATTTAATTCCATCCCTAAAACTTACTTTTCCATTATTGCAGTCTTTTTTTCTGTTTATTAAGTTTAAATTCTTTTGCAAGTCATTAATTTTTCTGAAATGGTTAGTCATATCAATAACTGTGTTGTTCCGTGAAGCTTTACAAATAATACTCCGGTACTGCTCAGGTGCATAGATTGTATCATGTTTTCGAAGAACTTTCTCAATTCTTCCAAAGTCTCGGTCAGAATCTAAGAAGGAATGACCTACTTCAGGAAATTTGTGGTCTATTATTTTAAAATAGTTTTTCAAAATCAAATATTGGTAAAGAGCAATCATGTTGAAATTTTTGTTCTGTCCAGCACACGAATCTGACCAAACAATGAGATGTTCTTTACCTTGACAACTTGGATCTACCTCAATAAACCTCAAAAGAGCACTGGCTACTTCAGAACTTCCACGGTCAGCTAAGTCTTCGGTCCATGTGCAACATACAGCTTTTTCTTGTGATTTACCGTCTATAACATGAATACCTAAGTTATAAAACCAAAGCTGTCGTAGATAGAACGCCTTGGATGTGCTTAACTTAGGCAATGGCATGGTTTGTTGTAGATCGACAGTGATATAAATTGTATCACCAGCCGTGTTAGGTTTCTTTCGGTCAATTTTCATAGCTTCTACAGCGGCATGGTAACTATCTTTATGTTCCTCAGTACAGTTTCCTGAATCGCAAGTTGAACAGGTGTCACTCTTTGGGTATCCAAAGGATAAATTAAATTGGGTTATAAAAATTTTGTTATATGCTCCTTTCTTTATTTTGAATTTGGCAGATAAAGACTCAATATTACATGCTTCCAGATATAAACTATGCATTTTGGTTACATTTAGAAGAGGAGAAAGATATAGCTTGTGCATATTTTTATTGCGTGAATAATGGGACTGCTCGGCAGGAAAGCTTGCTATATGCTGTTTAATACGACAAACCACTTCTTCGTCCATTTTGTGAGGTCGATTTTGGTGTTTGCCTCTGCGGTCTGGGCTTGGAGCTGAGCCGCCTTTCTTTATCTTTTCCTTAATCACATCAATTTTTTTCCGACTTATTTGATACAGTGCACACATCGCCAACTTACAAACTTGGGTGGTTGCACCTTCAAATTTAATGGAATATGTGTATGATGCCATCTTACGTCTTCTTACATTATTATGGGGTCTTGCCACAGGCATGCTGGTAATGCTGCTGTAAAGGAGAGCATTTTTGCTATTTATGTCTAACGAATAAAAGCCACCTAATACATCCTCCCTGCTAGCTGTGGAAAACTTATTGGAACACCCTAGCCTACATTTTTCATTGCATAAAATTCCTTCTTTGACAGCCTTTCTAGGAATTACTGAACTTTTGTACGATGTGTATTCTTTACCCTCTTCTCGAGCTTTTGCTGCTGCTTTTTTTTTCCATGTACTTTCATTTTTTGGTCGTTTTTTAGATGTGTTGTCCTTAGGTGGAAATTGTTTTCGCTTTTGAGTAATACTACGTTGTTGGGCAACTTCATTTTCTTGCAGGCTACTGTTTGATGCATGTGCGTCGTTAGACTTATGATGGTTTAAGCTATCAGTTTTTTCAGGAGCAGGTAGTTCTTGATTCTCTGTTGCATATAGTAAAGTTAAATCTTTATTCGGATGTCGAAGACTGTCAGCATAAATAAGCGGAGCATGAACACTACTAGTAGATGATTGATCTACTTGATATATGTTGTCATTTACTGCAGATTCTAGAGAGATCCATGTGCTCGGGGAACTTTCGGGGATATACCTCTCCTCTCTATCCGAAGAAAAATCACTGCCTGTATCAGAAACATATACATTCCTCAAAATAGTATAAGATTTTTGTTTAGGCAGTGTTTCTATCTCGACTTGTGAATTTTCTATAATTTCACCTGAGACATAGATATCAAAGGGCCTGGAATTTGTTTCATAAGTTTCATGACAAATGTTTTGAGTGTGAGAAGTTAAGTTAAAATGAGAAGTTGAAGACATAGGCGCTTGATTATGCTCAATCCATTTACATACATGCTGATAGTTGCACGGATCTAAGAAAGAAGAAAAAGCCCTTTTGCATAAAAAACAGTAAGCGCACAAAAGTATAAGCGTAAAATAAAAAAATAAATACCTAGTCATACCCTTTATACAATGTGTCCCAGTGCGGACAACCCACTCGGAATTCCCACTCGGAATTGGTTGCCAACAACTTAACCTTCCTTAACCTTGGTTGGAAGCAGTGGTTTTCAACGTGTTTTCAACAGTCTGGCTGGCCCCTTACTTTAAATTGCTCTACTAAATGGCAAAAAGTGCTTGTGGTATTATTGACACACTCGCTTGGCAAATAAACAACTCTTAAGGGCTGTCTGAATTTATTACTGCATACTGAGTAACACGGAGATCACATTTCAAGAGTTTGTACTGCGGCACTTGTTGAAGTTAGCCATAAATTATCTTTGAGGATAATGTAGGCAATATTATTTAATTTAATATTAATCTAAAAACTAAGGACATTTAATGGTCGTTTTTTAAACTTTTCACAGAATTTGAAAAAAAAAACATTATTTTTCTGAAAAAAAATTGGTTACTTTATTATTTTTAAAATGATCTTTTTAATTTCGGGCAAGTTTAATATCTTGTAACCATTGATACTACTTACTAAATAAAAAAAACAGAATCAAAATTTCTGTGAAAACAATTGAGTAATTTGAAAAATTCTAAACCAAGTCAAGAAACTCTACAAAAAAAGTTGAAATCCCCGTAAAAAAAAACCATACTGTTAGGACCTCTAGTTTTATGATAGTTATTCATTATTTTGTACACATATTCATATAACGCCGGGCGGTCACTTCGCACTGGGACACATTGTATAAAAACCTCAAATTTAACTAAATTAAATTTAGTTCGGTTCGATTTAAGCAGCCATTTCTAGTAATACCAAAACAAAACAAAATAGTAGCTGAAGACTAATGTAATGTAATGAGCTTTATTGGTACGTACAAAAGCGATCGTATTTACTCCCAAAGAAAACTTACAAGTCTTAAATAAAAACTTACAACCTATCATAAATGAATCCAGTAATAACCTAAACATGAACAGCAAAAGTTTAAAATAAATTTAAAAGCAATACCGATTTTGAATGTTTTGTAACATGCAACAAGATCTAAGAAACGAATTTAAAACAAAAACAAAGTAGGGTTTACCTTCGGCAACATTTTTGAGGTTAGAATTTGCATTAACATTGTTTTCTAACGTAGATTTCTCCAAATCAGTATCTACAGCGTCCACTAATTGTTTAATTCTCAATCTAGCTCCTGCCATTGATTTTAATACCCTAAAATCACTTTTATCAAATTTATGAATTAATTTGCAACAAAAATAAACTATCTTGAAAAAAAGACGAGAAAAAAAAGAATGAACGCAACGAAACTTTGAAGTGATTTTTGAATGAAGGGTTTATGTTCCGAACATAACCCCTTCATTCATTGAAGTGCGAGAAGTTTTCGTACATGCTCCCTTCATCCACCGAGAAAATGTAATTATTTACATATATTGTGTTTTATAAAAGAGTTATGTGCCCATAACACCTTCATTCAAATTGCTTTTGAAAATAAAGTGTACTTAACCCCTTCATAAAAAAGTTATTTTGGAAAATAGACCTAAACTTGAATATTTTAAAGGTTCTAGATGTTTGTACGTACTTAACATCTTCATCCATGCAAAAAAATGCAAAAATCAAAAAATGCGACATAACACCTTCATCCATTCACGTCTTTATTTAATAAAACAATTTTTTTGCTGTTCAGAAAATCATCACTTTTTAATTTTTCTTCCAGGTTTTGTTTGGAACCAAAAACAATTCCCCATAATTTTTTTTTAAATCATCGGGCACGTTCATGTCATTCATATCATATCAAATGTGTGGTTCTTTCATCTTTGATTTGACACGCACATTTTTGTTTGGCAGTAAACTTGCGCTTGTACTAGGTATACACTCAAGACAACGGTTTATAATTTGACAAGGCTTATCACGGGTTGACGCTGCATTTCTCTTTAAAGACTCCCTTAGCTGCTAATACCATTGCAATCATTTCTACGACTTTGTGCAATATTATTTTCTTCGCTCAACACATCTTGCTCATTGACTAAGTGAAGATGTATCTTTATCTCCTAATTTAAATCTATGCAAGGAATCTTTCTTCTAACATTAACAGAGCATAATTCATTGGAAGACGACTCAATTAAATCTGCGCTGCGAATCACATCAATCAATATTCTTGCAAAGATAGTTATGACACTGCATCCACATCCTATGTAACTTAAGTTTTCAAGCATTTTTTTATAAAAAATATTTTCTAAATTAACAGATCGATGTCGATACAAATCCAATGAATCGACACAAAGAATTTTCGTTTTTAATTATAACCATAGTATAATATTCGAATTCGGCAGCACAAGCTACTGCAATAAATAATATAAGCCGTTGAATTGAACGCACGAGTGTTAGATACCATAGTATGTATTTTTCCCGTTCTCGTTAGTGTGCCATTTGCTAATAAAAGTTTTTTTCTTGTGGTTTTGTTTCTTTCCCAAATCTTTCCTAATTTCAATGAATGTAGAATTCTCATTAAATATCGATGCATCTGAATAATCTGTTTTTATATTAATATTTGATTTAACAGTCCCGATTTTAGTCATAGTGCAAAATTTTTGGGTTCACTGTTTTCTGCACTAAAATATGTTTTGATTTCGCCAGGTAAAAATTGTGTATGCGATATATAAATCATCTACTCTCAGTCTTTGATTTTTGGTATATACAAATATTCAAAGGGTACCGTTTAATTTTTCTTAAGCTTTTCTCTATACATTTGAAAAGGATGGCACTTCATTATAAGAATTGTATCGTGATATTACCCCAAAGAGGTAAGTGGGTCATTAATCTGGATGGTGTTGAAATAAACGAAGGCATATAGAATAAATTTTCATTCACACCGACATCGTCGTTATCTGACAAGGTAATTGTTGACTAATGAACTTTCCACAATTCTTCGACAAAAAAATGGAAAAAAATAGGTTTATGATCACGTTTTGAGAGAGTTAAGAGTAGTAAAATAAAAAAAAATCGATAAATATGATCCCACTTAAATCGATTCCAAACAATGTTGACTTTACATCAATTTCTGTTTTTTAAAAAGGTACCGTATGTTTAATTACCTAACCTAACCTAACCGGAATATCGTCTACTGTATCTACCGTAAGTCTTACCATACTACATTTACCTAACTCTTACTTATCAAATGCAAAAGATGGTCGGTATTTGCTCGAAATTTCTAATAATCCGATTATAGTAAAGTAGGGGACAAATTAAAAGTCTTTTACATTCAAATTGGCTACCACTATGTGCCATAATTTACTTTCGTTTTTATTTAGCCAATATACATCAAAGTAAAAAACTGAAAAAGTTAATAAAATTTTCTGACCAACAACCCGTGTTAGTTTCTCTGTGTTTGTTTTTTAATGTTTCAAATGTAATCCTTACATCTGCCGTAAGGTTGGTTTTCGCTTAAAAACTACTTATTCACCACTTTACCTACCAGGGAAGTTGACAGAGATTGAAGCAATATTTTAGAATCGTTTCAAAACGAATAGGATCAATAACTCCTGTGCTATGGATCTGCTATTAGTGCAAATATCCAAAATAAAAGAAGGGTCGACAAACGTATATAGAAAGATACTTTTATTATTTCCTGCCAAAAATTATATAAGTACTGTAGCAAAATCAGTAGCGCGACAAACAGGAAAAGAGATTCCTGTTAGTCACACTATTAGTGTTACAACGCGGAGTGACTACGAGTCATGCCTCGCAGAGACTAGGGAACGCCAACTGTTACGACCCAGACATACCTACCTCTTATGCTTCTTCCACGTTAAATTTATTTTATTTTAATTTTTATTTCACGTTAAATCGTCAAAATATTTTATCAGTCTCAAGACTTATAGTATTCGTAACTGTTCGGTTCAGAACTTAACCCAGGATTGGTGATGTTTTTTAAAATTACAATTTGTGAGATGAAATTATGCTTGATAGTTGTTCAGTATATCAGCGTTTCTTAAAAGTTCAACACATTTTGGTTCAATTATGAATTCAAATTTTTATTTGTCATTCATAAAATGAAGAGTTGACTCGACTTGTGAAACCGAGTTGTCGATGTAAGAATAACCTGAAATAAAATAAGACCAGAAGGAACCATATAGCATGTTAAAATAAAAAAATATTTGCATTACTTATCCATCCACGATCACGTCTTTGAAGTAGGTAAGGATACATTTCCTTTGACTGTGGCTGAGTCCAATATCTTGATGGATTGTTCCCACTACGCCGCTTCCCACGACGCCGCTCCGTCCAATATATGTCATTTTACGTCATTTTGTACAATCACAGCAAGAAATAAATCATTTAAACTACATTCGCTAAGTATCCAAATTAAAAGTCAAAGGAAAATCAATAAATACAAAAAAACGTTCATAAACAGTATATTTATGTGGGGATATTTTAATCAAGATCAAACAACTTTCTTCTATAGTAAATACTTTATTCTTTTTTCCACACGTACATTAAATCAACTTTACACCACCGTAGCCATCTTACTTCTTCTTATAAAACTCACTCCTCCTTCCATATTTCCCTTGCTCACTCACTCATTCATCAGTCCTCATACACATTCACTTCATTCGCCTTACGTTCCGTTACTACAACTCGGCCATCCTGCAATAGTCTGGCCTCAGACTACATTAACATTTTAATAGAATTATACAGTAAAATTATAATATGTGACAATCAAACAACTTTTAACATATTGACAATTGACAGCATTTTTAATCAAATATGAATTATTATATACTTTGCCCCCCTTTTTTTAAATTGACAACAAGTACATAGCAGTGGAATCAAACCTATACCCACCTTTTCATAAAATCTATACCTGTCGTTGTTTTTATAGGTCCTTCAGCATTAAGATTCAACTTCTCCACGTGATACCTATCTTTTCCAGCCGTCTTCACAACCTTGTACGGTCCTAAAAACTTAGGTTTGAGTTTCATTGCACTACCAAATTGAGTTCTCTTTATTGCAACAACATCTACCATGTCATTCAATAATATTCGTCCTTTTTTTCAAAGACAGTTATAGATAAGTTAGAAAGAGAAAACTGGATTATTGATGTGTTCACAGATATTTGATAGGATATAGTTAAATTCATAAATTGTTACGTCGTTGGCTAGATAAAATTACTTATCCTGTAATTGGTCATATGTAATGGAAACTTAACTCGCTATTGTCTGCAGCAGACCGCCATGCCACCTTTACCTCATTGGTTTAAATTAGTAACTTGTTACGTCGTCGTTGGCTAGATAAAATGTCTTATTTTGTAAATGGTCAAATGTAACCTAGCAACCCATTAAAGTCAAACAGTTCGTAAGCAGTGGTTGAGATGTCAAGGTTTTGAATATAGAAAGGCATTTTGGTAGTGAATTCTATTGTTCGTAGGCAAAACGAACAGTTTTCATGATATTAAAACCCGCCATAAATCCATTGTCTTCTTTTTGCCAAAATGACCCACTTCATGAGCTCTTCGTATGATTTCAGTGGTCATAAGTTCTGGTATCACCAATCTCTTTTCTACTACTTTATATAACAAATCATTTTCTATGTAGAAGTCTAAGTGCTGCTTTTCTTTCAGGATTGTTCTTATTAGGTTCAGCTCTTCATCCTCCTTTTGTGCTTTACATATTCTATTCTAGCATATAGTTCAGAATGTATAATAAAAACTTGTGGATTTCTGCTCAAACTATCTGTGTGTAACATCTTACTTCCCGCTCTGTGTTCTATTGCATAATCAAAGTCTTGCAAGAACAGAATCCAACGTGCCGACTTCGCAGACACCTCCTTTTTGTATAAAGTTTTCTGAAATGCAGAACAATCAGTTATTATTTTTAATGTTATACCAAACAAATATTTTCTAAATTTTCTTACACCTTCTACCACAGCCAAGGCTTCTAACTCATAGCTTGTGTAGTTTCTCTGCTCTGTCTCCGTAGTCTTTTTGCTCATATAATACACTGGATGCAACATACCATCTTTTTGTAATAATATTGCAGCATATCTATACTTTGAGGCATCTGTATGCAATTCAGTTCATATAATCCTTGCTGAAATATTTTAAGAACTGGGTCATTACACAATTTAGTTTTCAATATTTCAAAAGCTTTTCTTTCTTCTTCACCAAAATAAAATTCCTTGCTTTTCTTTAAGAGATCTGTAAGAGACTTAGCTATTATAGCATAATTTTCAACATATTTCCGGAAGTATGATGTAAGTCCAACAAAACTCTGAACTTGCTTTTGTGTCCTTGGTTCAGGAAAGTTACGGACTGCTGCTGTTTTATCTGGTGAAGGTCTTACAGTACCATTTTCAATAATGTGTCCTAAATACTCCACTTTTCTTTCCAGCAATTGGTATTTCTTCCAGTTTGGTTCCAACCCATACTCTGATGCAACTTTTAATACTTTCTTCAAATTGTCTACTCCCTCTTCTGCATTTCGAGCAACAATTATATTATCGATAAAAACTAAAATGGTTCCATCTGCAATCAAATTATGAAAAATGATTGAAATATATCGATTGAAATACTTTGGACAGATAGCAAGGACAAAGGGAGCCCTCAGAAACTCATACTGTCCTTCTGGACTGCTAGTTACGAACGCTGTGTATTTTATTGAGTCCTCTTCAATTGGCAGATGGAAAAATCCATTTTTTAATCAATTGTACTAAATACTTTGAACTTACTCAACTTGTCTATGTGATCATCAATAACTGGCAACGGAAACTCATCTTTTATCATCTTTTGGTTTATCTTACGGTAATCAACACAAACTCTGGTAGTACCGTCCTTTTTCTTGACAAGAACTAAGGGACTGGCCTATTCAGAATAACTTGCTCTTATGACTCCTTGCTCCAACCATTCCTTGATTTGCTTACTCACCACTTCCTCTTCCTTGATAACTAATCTTCTTGGTCTTTGTGCAACAGGTATTTCATCCTTCAAAAATATCTTTAACTTAATTGGCGCTTCCTTCACCTTGCTTGGTTTATAAGACTTAACAAGTCGTTGAACAGCTGGAATAAAACAGGTTTCATTAGTTTCTACAGGCAAAGAAAAGTATTTTATTTCATCAACAAGTGGGTTGAGTTTGATTTCACCTTTATGAAGTTGCACAGTTGCCTTTGACAAAAATGATTGACCTAATATAACCTGGTAAAGAATTACCCCTTGAGGAACAATATAAAAACAAGTCTCGTACGATTTATCATCAATAACTATGTTCGTCACAAACTTTTCTAATGTACGAACCTGTGTTGAACCTAAGCCACTGAGCACTATTTCATCTTTGACAAAAACTACATTACTTAGTTTAAAATAAACATCCAAAGGAATAAGATTTAAATCACTACCCGAATCAATTAATCCTAAAATCGTTAAATCACAAATTCTTATTGTCTTTACTGATTTATTATCTACCATTCATATTGTTATTGTTTTTGTTTACACTCTGTGGTTGAAGCGATTGACAATCGTTCTCAATCATTCGATCGTTCTTCAGCTCCATAGGGCTACCAACGTAACAAACTTGACGAACTTCACAGTTCTCGTTCATTCCTTCATTCCTCCGATCACAGTCAATATTGCAATCCTGACGAACCTCATGTGGCACCGCCGCGCCCTCTGACGACGAAATACGCGCGCAGAACGACCTCCCGATTTCACCTTGACCTTGATGCGTACATGCACTTGCAATATGTCCGAAATTGTAACATTTAAAACACTTAACACCTTTAGGGCACCGATTAGCTAAATGGTCTCTTTCCCCGCACTTAAAACAGTTACGCACTGACGTTACCGGTCTGCTTCCTGTGCCATTTTGTTTGTATGATCCACAGCCTTTTTTCATTTCATACTTCGACCCCATCTTGGATTTCATGTTTTCGTAAATGGCTAATTTTTCTTTTAACACGCTATATGATGTAACACCATATAGGATAGCCTTGTTGGTCTCATGGTCGTGAATCCATCCACTATATACTGTATCGCCACGTAATCTGGGAATTTAGCCCTTTTATCCTCCTATCATCTTTCTTTATAGCGCTTTATAGCAATAAAGCCTGCAAACGTCGTCTTCAGACCTTCTTAGGTTATAAGTTAATGACGCCACGTGCACACGCCGCCTGCACTTCCTAATCTTCTTTTAATGATCTTGATTTTTATATCCCGGACGAGCCCCCAAATTTTGGGGATATTTTAATCAATATCAAACAACTTTCTTCTTTAGTAAATACTTTATTCTTTTTTCCACACGTACATTAATGGCGGGTTTCAATATTCAACTGACTGCTATGCGTAACCGGTACAGGTACAAAACTGGTAGGAAAAAAGTAGCGTTTCACAATATCTACTAGCTACGGGCTGTAAGTTCTCAAATTTGGCATGGGCCCTCCTTGCGTGACGTTCTTCCAAGAAAATAGGTGATATGTGATTTATAGAATATCACGCATTCGTAAATTATTTGTATGATATTTGAACTAAAGAAATATATAAACTTATTCAATTTATGTTTGCTATGTTTTAGTATTCGATAAATATATTATAGTATGTTTTTAGAGCTTTTTATTAATAAATGCGTTTACCTGCTTACGTAAAATGAAACGCCAATCCTTCTACTAATTTTGCCATTGGTTGAATCACATTTTTATGACGTCAAAGTAAATATTTAAAAGAAAAATTATGTCATTCAATAATATTCGTCCTTTTTTTCAAAAACAGTTATAGATAAGTTAGAAAGAGTAAAACTGGATTATTGATATGTTGACAGATATTTGATAGGATATTTCGTTAAATGAATAAATTTTTACGTCGTTGGCTAGATAAAATGACCTATTCTTTAATTGGTCATACGTAATGAAAACATTACTCTTATTGGCCGCAGCAGACTGCCACGCTACCTTTACCTCATTGGTTTAAATTAATAACTTGTTACGTCGTCGTTGGCTCGATATAATGACTTATTTTGTAAATGGTCAAATGTAACCTAGCAACCCATTTGTTCTTGAAAGTGTGAGGTAAAATAATAATGAACTTGCTGTACAAAGAAAATAATATAATTTGCGTATTTTACAATTAGTTTTTACAGAGCGAACATGACATGACAGATAAAACAAAAAAGATAGAAAATTGAATCGCGGTCTTCCGGTGCCGCGGTGTAGATGTATTCGGCCAGTCTTCGATAAGGCGCTATGGACACTTCAACATACCCCCCGGCGTTGAAGGCTGTGCCTTCAACCAACTTAAACCACATCATTGATGGGTAGAGGACAAATTCGAGCAAATGATCTTATGATTCCGCACGACGTCTTGATTTCCGCCACACGAGCAACTTTATCCGGACCGGGAAACACGGCTACAACACGACCAAGCTTCCACTTCAGTGGTGGTAAATTATCCTCCTTCACAAGCACCAACGAATTTATCTCCAAAGGCTTAGTTGGATTTTGCCATTTCGTTCGCTTTTGGAGTTCAGAAATGTACTCCTTACTCCATCGTGACCAAAAGTGTTGTCGGAGTTGTTCGATACGTCGAAATCTTGATAGTCGATTTTCATTACGTTCTTGGTAGTTTTCATTAGGAATCGCCGTTAGTGGACGACCAATCAAGAAATGGCCAGGGGTCAGTGGGGTCAGATCTTCAGGATGCGATGACAAGGGAGTGAGTGGGCGCGAATTTAAAATTGCCTCAATTTGTGTTAAAGTTGAATACAATTCTTCATATGTTAGATGACAATTGCTTAGCACTCTTAATAAATGGTATTTTGTTGACTTTACAGCCGCTTCCCAAATGCCGCCGAAATGGGGGAAATACGCAGGGATAAAATGAAAGTTTATTCCTTCATTAGCCAGATCATTAGACATAGAGTAAGAATTTTGCTTTAGAAACTTGGATAAATCATTATATGCCCCTACAAATGAGGTTCCGTTATCTGAGTACAGATGGCGTGGCTTTCCGCGGCGAGCTATAAACCTCCGTAAAGCAAGAATATAACTGTTACTTGTCAAATCACCTACCAATTCTAAGTGTATGGCTTTAGTGGTGAAACATATAAAAATGGCTATATACACCTTAACAACACGACAACCACGCCCTTGACGACTAGCAGAAGCAATGGGACCCGCGTAGTCAACACCGACTGTTTCAAAGGGGTAACCATCAGGAGTAAGACGACTCTGCGGTAGGTCACCCATGATAGGAGCTACAACCTTTCCTTTCATTCGAGTGCATCTAATGCAGCGATGGTAAGTAGCCTTTGCCAAGTTACGACCACCAATTGGCCAGTATCTTTCTCTCAATGTAGATAATAATAGTTGCGGCCCTGCATGCAACAGTTTCAAATGTTCGTATTGAAATAATAATTTCGTGACTCGATGAGTGGACTGTAGTAATAAAGGATATTTTTTATTATAATCAAAGTCTGAATTACCAATACGACCGCCAACTCTCATTAAATTATCTTTATCTAAAAATACATTATATTTTAACAACTGAGATTTTGCTGGCAACCTTTTATTTTGTCTTAAAATATTGTATTCAGGAAATGAATTATTTTGAGATAAACGAATTATACAATTGTTTGAATTATTTAATTCAGTTTCCGTTAGAAAATTTGTAGTGGTACGTCGTCCTTTACAGGCTTCAATAAAACGAAGAACATACGCTGTTGCACGCCTTAACCGATTAAAATTTGAAAAACGATTAAAATCTATTAACTCCGTAGAATTACAATTTGTGACTAGACACATCACTTCAGAACGGATCTCCGGAAGCGGCTCAGAATTAGCTAAAGTAGAAGGCCAGTGAATACTAGATTCCTTAAGAAATTTTGGTCCTGACCACCACATATCGATAGATTGTATATCGTTTACGCTCACTCCGCGTGAGACGAAATCTGCCGGGTTAAGGTCGGTAGGTACGTGTCGCCATTCACAGTTACCGGTCTTTTCTAAAATATCTCCTACGCGATTACGAACAAAGGTATGTAATTTACTAGGTATCATCTTCAGCCAACCTAATACAACAGTAGAGTCTGTCCAAAAAACAGTGCGAACCGGCACATTGACTCTTAACGAACTGTGTACTTTTTCATACAGTCTAGCAGCAACTTGAGCTCCACAGAGCTCAAGCCTAGGGATAGTGGTGGGTTTAATAGGAGCTACCCTGCTCTTAGCCAGTAAAAGACGTACCAAAATTCTGCCTCTATCATCAATACTACGGACATACAAACATGCTCCGTAAGCCTTTTCAGAACTGTCTGAAAATACATGAAATTCTAATCTATGAAATGAATCTATTATTACCCGGCGTGGTACACGTAAATTATTTAAGATTTCTAAATTTTTTACTGCATCTAACCACGTTTTTTGAATCTCCGGTGTTAAAGGATCATCCCAAGATAAATTTTGCAACCACAATTGTTGCAATATAATTTTAAACTTAATAACAACAGGCGACACAAGACCCAACGGGTCAAATATTTGGGAAATCGCAGACAAAATATCACGTTTTGATTTTACGTTTATATCAATGGATGTACCTATCGGAAAGTATAGTTCATCTGATTTAGGCAGCCACCCTAATCCTAACGTTTTACATGGCTCATTTCCGCCTATATTTAAATTATGACTAGACTCATTTGGTTCTGGGACTAACATAGGCTCATTAGACTTCCACTTTCTCAGTGGCATACAAACAGATGCAAGAGCAGCCGTCACTTTAGTTCGAATGTTGCGTACAACATTCAAATCATCCCCTCCACTCAAAAGTATAGTATAATTTCTGCGATCTGATTGTCCTTACAGTCAAGTCCCATCTGCTTAAGGCATCTGGTAGCAAGGTATGGTGCACTAGCTGTGCCATAAGTGACTGTATTTAATTCAAATGCCTTTAGCGGTTGATTCGGGTTTTCGCGCCATATGATGTGCTGTAAATACCTGTCATCAGGATGTAAAATAATACATCTATACATACGTTGTACGTCACCGATAATGACGTATTTGTGCTGTCTGAACCTCAAAAGAATGGACAACATATCGTCCTGTACGGTGGGACCTACCATTTGAATACTGTTCAAACTTAGGTTAGTGCTGGTAGTAGACGAGCTTGCATTAAATACGGCCCTTAATTTGGTAGTTGTGCTGCTCTCTCGTAGCACGCCATGGTGTGGAATAAATTGTGCTCTAGAATCAAAGTTACACTCCGACATATGACCTAGTGAGAGATACTCCGACATAAACTCGCGGTACATAACATAAAGTTTCCTATCTTTCATAAGCCTACGTTCCAACGATAAGAAACATTGCTTAGCTCGCTGACGTGAATCACCTAAAACACTAGGGTCTTGTTTTAAAGGGATTCTGACACAGAAACGGCCATCGACTAAACGAGTAGTATTTTTTATAAAGTGCTCTTCACATAACTTTTGTTCTGGTGAATAGGCAGAACTACTTAACGTATTCATTTCTTCTAAATTCCAAAACTTGGCTAGTTGAACTTGAATTGATTCATTAGAAAGGCAATCAGAAGATAAGTTACCGTTTACATAATTACACTGCATAGGGTTATCTTGATATGTTCTTAAATATTTATTATCTATTGGGCCAGATATAATCCACCCTAATCTAGTATAACTGTTAAATGGTTCGTGATTTTCATTTATAATTACTAATAACTCTGCTTTAATCATAGTATTTTCAAAAGGGATTTTTTCTATTTATCCACTCCATTTTTGTCTGTTATTTTGTAGCCAGTATTACACGTCGTTTTTTTGTAGCCAGTATTAGGCGTCTATTTTTTTACTATGGTAAGAGCCATTATTCAATACCAACCCTAAATTCGGTTTCATTTTTGGTGCAATACGCAGCTCCTCTCCTCAAGGCACTAACTCCTTAAACATTAGTTATTTGCATTTATTTTTTTAGGGAAATCTTCCGAATTGGTTTTTAACACGATCAGAGCAGACCATCTTTCAAAATATAGTAATTGTGCATTTCTGTTTTCAACCGACTTCCAATAAAGGAGGAGGTACTCAATTCATCTGTATGTTTTTTTGTGTCTTTGTTACACAAGATTTCGGACAATTATGAATCGATTTTAAAAATTCTTATAGTTTCTTGTAGTTTAAAATTCGATTTTAATACTTCATAGTTGATCCTATATAAATTTCATCAAAATCGGTTGAGTACTTCATTTCGGAGAACGTGTACGTTGATGACATTATAACTCGGCCAAAGTTTTGATGTGATGTCGGTTTTTTCAAAGCTCTGAATTCGTTGATTATTATAAAAAAAATAGGTACAAAATCTCGATAGGTTTTTGTGCAAAAGTATTTGTGACATCTTAGTGTGACGGATGTGAAGGATGACTTCTGCGTTTGGTCCACGTTGAACCCCTAAAGTTTATTATATATATGACTAGCTGTTGCGCGCGGTTTTACCCGCGCAATTTCGATTCCCGCGGGATTTTCGGGATAAAAAGTAGCCTATACGGATTCGGAAGAATCCCTCTAAGTAATGTTAAAGAAATTTTGAAATCGGTCCAGTAGTTTTTGAGCCTATTCAATACAAACATACAAAAATACAAAGGTTTCCTCTTTATAATATTAGTATAGACTAGCTGAATCGATAAATAAAAGACATAAACTTTTTTATAAATTAATTTCAAAACAAACGAAACGTATTGAATAAAAAATATTTTTTTAACGAAGCATGAAGTTTTATTATTATTTTCGACACATCATGATGCTTACTTAAAAAACAGTTTTCCTGAAATACTGGCTATTTATAAGGTTTAAATTTTTATTTACAGAAACACACTGTTATGATACAGTTTATTAATCAGTTTAAAGCTTTCTCATAAACTTTTGGGTCCGCCTGGCTTGCGACCACCCTTTATATAAAGTCTGCCGCCAAATGTTACCGCTCCGGCGGTAATGTGTTCCGGCAATATTGTATAAAGAGCCAGTTCCTTCCTAAACCCGTGTGCTTTCATCTTCGACCTCATCGTCACTTACCATCAGGTGAGATTGAGGTCAAACGCGGGTTTAGTCACTTATAAAAAAAAAAAAAAACTATATTTTTTGTTTTGTTTTGTGGTGCGTAAATAAACAAAGAACACTGTTTCCCGACGCGCGACGTATAATTGTTAATGCGCGACACAGGGAAACTCCAAGTTGATTCCGCAAACTTCTTAAGACTGTCCTTGCAATTTATTTATTGTCATCGCCAAGGCCAGACGTACTGGAAATTGTAAGCGTTTATAATCGAATGGTAAATCCGTTGTAATCATCGGTATTTGCGGGATCAAGACATCCTCTCCTTTGTATTTTCCTTTTATGATTGTTGCCTCAATGACGTTATTCATCAGCTTTTTCACAGCCAGTCTTGTTCCATTGCATAGTCGAGGTTGATTAATGTTACGCAGCATGATGACAACTGATCCTACTTTTATTGCAAATTGTGAGGTGGTCCAAATCCAGGCAATTCCAGTGAATTTAAAAACTCCGTGCGATAGTTGACTACCTCATCCTAGTTCATAACAGTGTCGACTGATTTGAAGGAAACCAACTGTCCTGGAAGAAAATTCTGAATGGTCGCATTTAGATCCTCGAATCTTTATTTTTCGCTGCCATTATTTCTCGTTCATCCAGCCAATTGTGGTTATTGAATTTTTGCGCTATATCTGGGAAAACACGCTGAATAGGCTCCTCTTTTGAATCTGTAATCTGATAGAAATCTGTGGGTGATGTGATGAATCCGGTTGAGGTGTTCATTGTAACTTTATTGTTTCCAATATCTAACAACTGCGTCGCAAACACATGTGCAGTTTCATCCTGTTGCAAAAATACTCGCATGTTGGTTGATAATTGGAGTGTCTTTACGTACTGCCACAAATTCGATGATTTTAGGCATGCATTTAGTTCATCAGCAACAGTTAATCGGGGAATAACTGGAAGAGTCCGACGAAAATCACCTGACAACAGAATCATGGCCCCACCAAAAATATTTTGGTTGTCACGAAGATCTGGTCAATGATCTCTCCAGCGCCTCCAGTGACCTCTTATGGGCCATTGTGCATTCATCCCAACCAATTAATTTGCATACCTGTAGGATCTTGGCCATTGCACTATTTTTGGCGATGTTGCAAATTGGTGTTTCGGTGATTTGCATGTTTAAAGGTAATTTCAAGTCAAAATTCGCAGTTCGTCCGCCTTCTCGCAGAGTCGCAGCTATTCCAGATGAAGCCAACGCTAGAGCAACATCATTAATTTCGCGAACTGATCCTCGCCAAAAGCAATGAAATTAAGAACGTTTTTCCGGATCCGCCTGGAGCATCAAGGAAATAAATTCCACCTAATCCACTGTTCACAGCTTCTATCAAAGCGTCATATGAAATTCTTTGTTGTTGATTTGATTGTGGAACATTTGTACGAACTGTTTCGGCCAATGCTTCAATGTCATACTGTTGTTCTCTTTGCAACTCGTGGTTTGATGCATCGTGCATATGACGATTGGGTGATGTCATTCCCAAACACGACAATACTTTATTTACTATCAATAAACACATATCTTCTATCATGCTCAATGTCTCATTGTAAATTTCTTCAGTAATTTGTAGTGTATGTTCAATGATTCAAAGTTTCACGGCGCACACGATGCTTTATATCCTCACACATGTTGAGGATGTTTAACATGTTAATCTTTATGTTTGATAGCCAGTATTTCAGGAAAATTCTGTTTTTTTTAAGTAAGCATCATGATGTGTCGAAAATAATAAAAAACTTCATGCTTGAAGTTTCAACACGTGCGACAGAATGATTGACATTCGTTCGTTGTCAAATCTAATGTCAAATAGTATGGTTGCGTTCAGAAACTTAAAAAAATAGTCTGATACAGTTACAACTGAAGTTAGCTAAAATTAAGTTTCGCGAAGCCGACCAAATTATTTGAAAAATTCGCGATTCACTTTTGTTTATTTTCGGAACGCGACATTAGATCCTCCAAAGCGCACGCGAAGACTATTTTGATAGATATGATTGAATTTGAACTTTATGCAGCGGTAATAAATAGCAAATTGACTCTCTGACGTTAGGAACACACCTAAATTGCTTAGACAACAGTGAGCGATTATAATTTAATATATATGATATGACTCTACATTTTATTTAGAAAAAGTTTGTATGGGAAATAGACAAGGGCTGTTTTTAGGGTTCTCCCGGAAATTATTCGATTTTTTTCATCTTTTAAACCTTCCCTAGTCCTCCACGAACATTTCAAGACTAAAATAAGATAAATCCGTTCAGCCGTTCTCGAATTTTACTGAGACTAACGAACAGCAATTCATTTTAAATTTTTCTAAAGGGTAGAAAGTGGACTTCATACATTGACCATATTTTTTGTCCATATCTAAAAATGAAATAAAAGTAACATTGAGAACTAAAGCGTTTATAAAAGGAAATTAAAAAAATAAATGGACTTAACATCTCTACACAGAGTACTACTGTTATTTCATTACGTATGAAACGATTAACAATATAATTTATCCTCTTGTCATTTTCTACCTGTTATCCTCTTCGTGCATTATTTTTTTTACTTACCACTTTTTGGTAAATAGAATTCTAGATATTTTAAACACTGAACCAAATTTGTCGATTCACCAAACGTTCTACTTAACATGGCATGCCAACCTTCTAACTTATTTGTGGTGCGATTTCTTAAGGAGGAGGACATGTTTTGAATATCCCATCGCAAAAAAATGTTTTGTTTTGGTCATAATTTACCTTGCTTCAACAGAAGCAAACGCTATAATCCTATTATTTTCGTAATTATAATCAAAGAGCAGAAAATCTTGAAAAATGTTTGATACTTATTCCTCTACCGCTCTCGAATATTTAGTTTTTTTTTTACACCTGCTTTATTCCTCTTATTGTATAGAACCGATTTGATGTGCGAGTCTAAAGGCAAAATTTTCAAACAAATTCAAAAAAGTACAAAATTATGTCTGTCTCCAAAAGTCTCAGACTCAATCCATAGAAGGCTTTAAATATTTGCAATTGATCATGTACCAGTCACCCTGTATATAAATTAAAGATGCAAACGTCCGAGTGAAGTGTAGCTTCTTGGCTATAGTGTGATATGACACAACAAATATAGGCGATGTCTTCTCTATTACGTTAGTACATATTAACTCAATGTACCTAATATCCTCAATGTTCGTAATGTTTGTAAGCGAAATTTTTTGTGAATGTGGACTTAAAAACCTTCAAAAATAAAAGTCCATGTTCTACTCCTCTGGGGTTGAACATGGATATCATTTAGGGGTTCAACGTGGACACGGGGGAGAAACTGTAGAGGTTGAACGTGAACTAAACGACTTCTGTACTTGTTTTGTGATATTTTTCGCTGATACATCAGGGCATATTATTTTGTGGTATCTTTACATGATGCCGGACATTTAATGCTGTCAAATAATTTATCTAAATTTTCCACAATTTTTGCAGTATCCACGTATTCAGAATTCTTATGTTTCCATGAAAGCATTTTGACCACAGCATATTTAACTTGCATTTGAGTTTAATATGTAGGTCTTACAACCGCGATGTTATAATTTGTAAAATTTAAAAAGTCTCGATGTTTTTCTCCTGCTTCCAAACATGTTTCCATTTCCCAATTTTGCCATTGTGATGGATTTCGCCGCCATTATTTAGCTATAGATTATTATATAGATTACGGATGAATTTGAGCAGATAAAGCGCTTAAAAGATGAGTTTTCTAATGGCCCCTTTTTAGAAAATTTAAGGCCCCTATATTTGATGGACCTTGATCACACAAAGTTGTCATAAAATTTATACCACTCGGTTCCATTTCTATTTCTTTGCTATAGTAGGATCCATCATTCATTACCAACACTGAATTCGGTTTCACTTTTGATGAAATACGTAGCTCATCTCCTCAAAACACTAACTTCTCGGTTTATTCCCAGAACGTCGCTTCCCATTATGTCGCTTTTCAAATTACTTCGTTGCTTCTCGCTTCACAGTGGTTCCCTGCACGCCGCGTCGCATTTATAGTTAGAATTGTTACAGTTCAGAGCAGAATTTCTTGTTTTAATTTCTGGTCTTATAAAAGCAACTGCAATAAATTATGTAGGTACACATTAAAATAAATAACATATACCTAGTCGGGTCATAAGTTCTGTCAAAAACTTTTAATGTTATTACTGATACACCTTTTGACAATTACTTAAAAATTATATATGAAATGAAAGGTTATTAAATGTACAATATAATTTTAATTACATTATTCGAAATGCCCTTTCCTATTTTGGACACATGTCCTTAATCTACGCGGCCAGTCATCCATCGCTGCACGCACCACATTCATATCTATTTCTGCCGCTGCTTTAACCAGAGATGCTCGCAGAGACTCCAAATTTTGGTGAGGTTTAGCACAGACTTTCTCCTCCAAATATTGCCATATCTTGTAGTCCAGTGGGTTTAAGTTTGGACTAGAAGAGGGCCGGTCTTCATGCCGGATAAAGTCAATTCCGCGGGTGGTCAACCAGTCTTGCGTGCTTCGTGCCTTATGAGCCGGTGCAGAGTCCTGTTGTGGTGCGTACAGATTGCTTGTAATCGAACCTGTAATGTAATAACCAGCGCTCGATGCTGCGCTCGGTGTATTTGTACGTGTATTTCGCACGAACTGAACATACACTGCGAGCATCCTGAGAAAAAATGTTTCCGTATTTCGTCGCGAGCACGGTCCGTCGACACGCGTTTTTTTCTGTCCGCCAGACTTCAGAAAATTAATAGATCACATGAGACATGGATTGCGAAGACCAGTTAGTAGGTAGAGATCGCGCCAAACATTGCCCTCTGAAGTTGTTGCGGCGATTTTCGCGCGGGTGTTTTACTTACAAAAAACCTTTTATAAGTTGTAGTAAGTACCTAGTCCAAATATACGCAAATTTCTAAAAAAAAAACACAAAGAACATAAACTTCTAAATACTTAATACCTACCTAAAGTTTGCGCTAATAGATGAATTTCTATTACTTAATAACAAACATATTCGAAATACAGATTTATAACAAATCATAATTCTTGTCAAATGAAACAATTCAATCGATTTAAATCCAAACGTAAAACAAGATACCTACTTATTCATTTTCTCTCAATAGGTAGGTATAAAGGTTAACTCTCACCTTTAATTAGAGATACACTATTGGAATATTATAAATATGAAATAATCACAATACCTTTCTATCGTAATAACCTGCATAACAACTCGACACGATAAAAAAATATCAAGTAGGTACCTACATACCTTCAATCAAAATAAGACATATAACCATCTATCTACATCGGTAATTGTTCCAAGAACAACGTAGGTAATAAGATTTTACCGCGTCGGCCATAAGATTTAACAAGAATATTCTAGATATATCAAACAATATTAAAAAGAACTCAGTTTACAGCTTTACAGCTACCACATTATAACTAAAAATATAGGTTCATACAACATTGGCTTCTCGAAATTTCTACTAGGTATCTCAAATTTCCGAAACAATTGTTCATTGAGCTTTACATTAATATGCGGATTTTTTATACTTTAAAATGTAACAATACATCTTTTCGTGCGTCTCAGTCCAGGCGCAAGTATTTTTCGGTCGCTAATTTATAAGACCAATTTGTTATTCAAACGTAAACATGATTTTTTGACACAAAACGTATTTTTGTTGAACACTTCCTATTCAATTTACAAAGTTTTTTATTTGTTTATATAAAAAAGTATATTTGCAGTCATAAAATTAAATGGAAGTAAACACAAAGTAGGCAAATGTAATTTAAACGCTGAAGGCGGGCAGCCCTATCACATGTGAACGGACCGCGGCGCTGTAGGCATTTATTTCAATGATGCGGCCGAGTTGAATTACTGTAGATATCTGTACTGTGGTGTAAGTATGATATTGAACTATCACGTCCTCGCATTTGGAAAGTGATCTACCAGTTACCCTACATATATGAAGTTTCACCACAGCTAAAGTTTACACGGGGATTTAAAAATGTTATTGAAGTCGGTTTTTTAAATACATCAATATATAATGATAAATCATCAATTCATAAAAAAAGTGCTGAAGATCTAGACGTTGGTTGCGGCGCACCACATTTTATAAAAGGAGAAAAGGCAGAGAATTGCTTACAGTAAAACATAAACATAATAAAACAAAAACTTTACAAGTTCTGGTTTGTTTACATCTTTACCATAAAAATTAATTCTAATTTATCTCCTAAACGATTAAACTGATTAACATCATTCAAATGGATAAATTGGTTTTATGCCTAGAGCTTTCATTTGACACCATAATCATTAAGATAACTTAACAAACAAAATATCACACTTTGAAGTTGCTCTCGTAATTATCCAATATTTATGAAATGCAAAACAATAAAAAATAATTCAATATGAATTGCAATCCGCGTCCCTTTGATGTTGTCCAAAAAACCGACAATTCACGGATAGCGTAGAGCGCGCTTCGAGCGTCACTACACAGGAGCAAGTCTCACGCACACAGGCGCAATTCCTGTTCGCGACCGGTGCTCGCGCAATGTGAACGGGCGCGCGAACGCCCGTCCACATTGAGCATCGAGCATTTTTTGATGTTATTCAAAAAACAGAAAATGTACGGATAGCTTAGAGCAGGCCACGAGCGCGCTTTAGTGCGGCTCAGTTCGCGCTCGAGAGGCGTACAAATCATGGGAACTTTTTTTGCAGATTACATTACAGGTTCCATTACAAGCAATGTGTACGCTCCATTGGAATGTCCAATGTCTGTTCTTGAACATTGTTTGAGAAATAGGTTCCACTGTGTTTGTCAGGACAGTATTTTGATAAACCACGGCACTGGTTCTCACACTTTTTTCACAGAAAAACACCTCAGTTATGCCTGAATATGAGACTCCAAGCCAAACCATGAATGAGGAAGGGTAATGCCCGCGCTGGACCCTCGGAATACGCGCGCTCGCTTCTTCATCACTGTGGACATACACATCGTTTTGTTTGTTATAACTTTCTTCAATGTTAAAATTTATTTCGGTATTTTTTTCCCGTGTACCGTCGTAACAAAGCGTGGGATCTTTCTAGCCAAATTTTTTTTAAACGCTCGTTTATGAAATTTCCGGTCTTTTTACGATAAGCTGGTAGTCCTAGGTCTTCATTTAGCACTCTTTTGACCGTGGTTCTGCTTAGCCCCATCTGGTGAGCTAGGATTTTTCGTTTACGCACGGGATTTCTTTCGATTCGCGCCTTCACTGCTATGATGACCGCTGGTGTCCTAACTGTGCGAGGTCAGCCGCTTCTTTTACGATCTTCGAAGCTTGATTCTTCAGTGAATCGTTTCATAGTACGAGAAACGAACCGTAACGTTATTTTCAATTTTTGTAGAATATTGAAAATCGCTTTTGGCGTGTAACCACAGCGGTGCAACGCGATAACCGCGATTCTATCTTCTTTACTCGACCACTCCGTATTTGAAAATGAATAAAATATAATTTCTTTTTTAATTTCAACAATCGCAACTGTTTTTTTTTTTAAATTAGTAAACGTATTTCTGGCCAGTATTCGAAAATTAAAAATATGAGGTTTTGACAGAACTTATGACCCGACTAGGTATAATAAGTAAGAGTAACAAATAAATAACGCAATTGATTGCTTATATAATATTTTATTTTTATTATATCACAGAAAATCACTTGACTAACAAAATATTTTTACATGATTTTACCGACTTATATCTAAAAATTTATATTGCCTTTGAGGCAATATATGCATCCATGCTGCCTTGTCTTGGTTCTGACATGGATTTTCCTACTTTTTGTACGAATCTCTTTACGACAGCGGGGAGTTCTCCATTATGTAAATTCATATAGGTCAGCCAATCTTCCGGGTCTCGTGACTTAATGAGGTTTTCTGCGTCCTGATCGTCGTCTTCTTCCTCTTCTTCCTCTCTCTGAATCTTGAGCTTGAAATCTGTACCACTTTTGCTGTAGACTTGATCGAACATGAATTTCGTATCGAATACGTAGGCGACGCAGGCTGTGTTTGCGAAGATCTCAGATGCCTGTTTTTCCGATATGTGCCTGGCATGCCTCGAGCGTCCGATTCTTAAGAGCGCACCTATTATGTGTACCCATTCATAGAAACATGGGTTGATTGTTGCTGAGTAGGGCGATTTCGTTATAATGCCCAGATCTACTTGGTATGGAAAGTATGAGAACGGGTCACTTAATTCATCTCGAGACAACATCATGCGGTCAACATCGTTGCCAATTTGTTCCAAAAATATCCATTCTAGAACTGTGACAGCAGATGTAAATCCTAGTATATCTGATAAGTATCCGTAAGACAAGATCCCTGCACAATCTCTATGTCTTGTCCCTGTGGTGCAAATGCGCAATGCTGAATATTCATGTTTTGGGAATCTATTAAAATACATGTCGTACATCGCTACTAGTTTATTATAGTTCTTGTTGCTTTGCCACCCTCCGTAGTGGTCAAAGACGTCCGGTACATCTAGAGGTTTGGGAGATAGAGATTTAAGCTGTTTATTTATCTTCTCCATCAAGGCAACTTTATAAGCTGCGTTGGTGGCTCGTAATAACCGGTAGATGTATAAGATTACTCCTGCGATCCAAGGATCATCGTCTGATTCTACTGTATCTACCCCGGGGCCGTCTTTAAGACGACAGTGCTTTCTGCGTTGGTTAGGTTTAGAGGGGTTATTTCATTTCCCGCGGAACCTATTTGCACTTTGTACGAGACCCTAGGCTTGTCAAGAGTAGATCTTATAGTTTCAGCCAAATAATACAAAAATATATACATATAAATAATACACATATAAATAAATACACGGTATCGAGTTGATACACGGCGACATCGTTCTCATAGTAGACAACACACTATGCCAAGAGGTACAATGGCCAAGAGGCCAAATTAATAATACTTACCCTGGTCCAGACGGTAAAGTACGCACAGTAGAAGTCAGAACGTCCGCAGGATTAATCCGCCGCCCAGTATCGCGTATCATTCTTCTCGACCGACCTAGCCTACAAAAAACGGTGCTTGCGCACGAGGGGGAGACTGAAGTAAGCTAGGTACTAAAAAGTAAACTAGAAACCAAAATTATGAAAACTTTATAATTGTTCTTAACCTGTAAGCAAGCTATCTAAAGTTATCTAATAGATATCTAAGATTAAGTATAAATGTAAATTGATTCTTCATAACTCAATAACTTTTCTATTTAATTGATATCTTTATAAAATAATTAGCTTGAAAGTACCAAAGGTACTACCTTATTACTCACCCGTTTGTTTTGTTTTGTTTGAACTTCTCTTTCACATGTTTATGGTTTATACACCAAGTTACTTTTTTGTATTGATTAGAATTTTTATATAATTATGTAGCACATAGGATTACCTTTAAATTTATGTAATAAAATCCTATGTATATAAGGTTAAATATAAAATAAATTACAAAATATGTTAACTTAATTAGGGGAAAATTGTAAGCTTAGCTATATTTAAGGTTTTTACATTTAAATCATTTAAACTTTAACTTAGGCTTTTTGGCATTATAAGCATTTAAAATTATCTAACTATTGATGTATGCAACCATAACTACAAGATGTAAAATGCAAAATTATAAAAATGATGCTAAATGTAAGTGAAATTAAGAGAAAAGCTAATCAAAATAAAACTAAAACTGCGGCTCTCCTTAAGGTATTGCTCAGGTTTGGGGTCTAAACGGCAGTCTGAAAGAGAATTATTGATAAAAGACTGACTTATTATCGACATGTTTTAACCTTTAAAAATATCGCGACGAAGCTAAGTTTATTATCAAGTTACCACGAAGTTTTATTCGAGTTCCCATTGCTGCTGCCCAACCTCCACAGTTTCATACAGTCCACTGCTGGGTAGTAGCAACCAGCGTGCATCACCGTATGTTCGTACTTTGGCGGAAAATTTAACAAAACGTTAAGTTCTTGTCGCTATTTCGGCATCATATAAAGACTTTTCGTACTTGTGACATACAGCTCTCTAAATTCTTTTTCTGATTCAAGATATTTTAACGTTGCAAAAAGTCTCTTTTTGACAGTCACAGCCTTTCTCATCACAGTATCTATTACCAAAATCTATTTACCAAAATTAAGAGTTCCTCAAAAGTTTCGTGATCTAGTGACAAGTGTATACAGAAGTCTTCACAATCGGGCGATTTGATTATTTTCATGTGACTAAATTCATCACGATTTTATTAACATGTCTTGCCCACTTTTTGTTTCGTGATGTTTTTGGTGACATTACTGTTGCGGCAACAACAATCGCAATTTTAGCGCTTGGATAACGTCGGAGGTATCCGAGATCCGGTCGTCTGTTGGGACTTGCCTCGCCGTACCAAGTCCTCTGTCCAGACAAGTTGTCAGTACAAGTTCGATCGTATGTTAAACCTTAAAGACCTACGCCAAACTTTTAATAGTTATATTCCAAGGCGTCTTGCAACTGCGGTAGAAGTTGAAGTGGTTGGATCTTCTTGAAAATGTCTTAGTATCTCATCCTCTTCGAAGATGGTCACAAGTCTGAGTAAAACCAAAAAGATCTCTCTTAGCCGCTGGTAGTCAATATCGAACTTACGTATCAGGCAATCGACGACCTGGATAACGTCGCGCGTACTAACACTAACCACAACAAAATTAACGTTTTAAAATACCAAGTGGTTGAATTTGAGCGTTTGGTCTACATTCGACAGATTCTACTTTTAACATCATATTCTAGGAATAGGAAAAAATCTGTTTTCGACACATTCTACTTTTGATAGATTCTATTTTTGACAGATTCTACTTTGGTAAGATTCTATTTCGGACAAATTCTACTTAGGACAGATTCTGCTTTGGACAGATTCTATCATTTTTCAAATATCTAGTGGAGGGATCATTATCAAAACACCTATTGATCTTAAATCAATTTATTCACAGTAAACAAAAAATACAACGTTGTCATTGAAAAAATGTTATTTTTTTACTTAATAATGAAATAAAAATGACATAATCAAACTTGTACAAACCAATTTCTTATATAAATCATCGACCTATATTTCGTGGCTTATGAAGTTTACGAACAACTTTTTTATATTTTCTGTCAAAATCTGATAAAATTTTAAGTTTTGGCTTTGTTTTGGTAGGCTTTTGCTGTTCTATCTGATAACTTTGATTATTGTTTTTCAAGTCTCGTTTCATTTGATTTTCTTCCTCAGTATTTATGATATTTTATTGGTTATCATAATTTTCCGTAAAAATTACCCACATGAACTCAAATCTTTACATTCTTGTGTAGTTATTGTGTCCCAGAAAAATTATGTTTTCCCTGTAGGTTGATTTTAGACCTTGTTATATATATGCGCAGCATTTTTTTCATTTGCCACCACTCTGTCTCAATCGACGACAAATCTGGACTATTTGACGGCCACTCCACTGTAGAGATCTGATTCCGATTAACACCCGTTGAAGCACCGCCTAGTTGAAAGGTGTTGGCATTATGATGTGTCAACGTTTGGAATGGCGCAAGAGACTGGTTTCCAAAATGTTTTGGTATTCAGGAACATTAACAGTCTTTCTTTAAAATGTAGACGGTCCACACTTCGTGCTGACATGAAGCTCCATGTCATTACAGACCCAGCAAACTTCACTTTTATTTTGATACAATTATTAATTACAATTATTCACATAATATTTATTTTTTATTTTTACTTATATCTCGCCACTTCAAGCTAAGTTCCTGCACGGGCACGACGATTCTATTTCATTATTTTTCTTAAAACTCGACTTATAGCTTCGCTTTTGATTCGTGACCGAACTGGGTGCTTCAAACATTCAACCGTGCCATTTTCCCCATGATTTTAGATGATGGACTGAATCTTGATCTTGGTACGAATAGTCCTTGGCAATGTGATACGCAGATTTGCTAATATTGTGTCTACGAATAATTATTTTTCGTACTTCGTCGACGAAAGTTTTGCCGCAAGCTATTTCGTTTTACAAAATTAAGAAATCATGAAATTAAGGTTTTTACATATTTGGAAATGACAGTGACATCATGTTACAGATTATATATTTAAATTACATATTGTTGAGTCATAAGCGAAGTTTTTTTGCTTCGATTAAGAATTATCTATTTTAAGTAATTTTATATTGAATATTTTACTAAGATAAGTTTTTTTTATTTGCCTGGTGTAAACACAAAGGTGGAGAATTTTACGTTATAATTTTTTTTTCAAATGCCTCTACTATAGCTGTGCCAGTTTTCGAAAGTTCACGAATTATCTCCACAGATTTTATTAATTTTGTCTATGAGAAAAAACCTGAAAATAGGAATCCTCTCAACCCCTACAACTCAGCATAGCCCTCACCATCGAGATAACACATACCTATATAGGAACAACATTCTGAATCATCTAGAACGTCTAGAAGAGAAGTTAATTTTGTATGTTTGATTTAGTCATTGGTGGCCAAAGGTATGCCAAAATATCTTTATGATAATGAAATGGCCTTATTTACATACCACCTGGCATCCGCTGGAAACGTGGGTTAAAATGCACCAGAGCCAGGTTTCTTTTGAATTTTACAGATTTCGGATCTCCAAAATCCATCCCGGTCCTAGGAACACGATTCATGATATCTGAAAGTTATTTTCAATGTAGTTGTAAATTTTATTGTGTTGTATTATATTTAATAATCAATGAATGCAGAGCATGAAAATCCGACTTCACGTCAAAGCTTTGGCCTAACGTCAAGGTAAATGTTCTCCGTACTTATACATATTGAAAAAAAAAAAACTGTATGAAGTTCTCAAACGATTTCGATGAAATGTACATGGGACCACCTCTGAAGAATCTTCTATCATTTGAAACAACAATATTCAAAATCGATTCATAATTGTCCAAAAAATCGTGTAACAAAGACAAAAAAAGAAAAACAAACACACGAATCGAGAACGTCCTCCTTTTAGAAGTCGGTTGAAAATTAGTGAGAGGGATTACTAAGATTTAAAATAAAATGAATGTTTGCAAATCTGTTGCGTAGTGTTCTTCTGTGGCGCGAGAGTTCCTTTGTTCGAGTTCCAGCCGGGACAGTTTAGGAAACGAACTTTTCTTAACTGGCTTGGGTCTTGGTGGATACCCCCCCTACTTCCGCTGTATAGCCTCCGTAACAGAACTTACTTTGACGCCACAGTTGATGTATCAGTTTAAATTTTAAAAAAAATACTTACTGTACACTAAATAAGTTTTTTTTTCCTATTTGAAAGACGTTTAAGGTAGATTTGATGGACTAGCTGTGTAGGTTCGGATCAGTATAGTTTGCACCCCTGAAGGACCAGTTATGTGTTCATCTGGTTTGCCTACCCTTCACATACTTACAATTTGTAACGAAAAATGATCGCTTCGATGGCGATGTGTTCCCGAAATATGTCGTCTACGACCGGTGGAACGGTTCGCGATGGAACTTAGTCTATAATAATTACCTGTAACTAAAAACAATCTTCTTGTATGGTCTTCTTACATCTTAAGGTATAGGAGCAAGTGCTAGAGTAGAGCACTTGCTCCTATACGTTTATTAATGAAATGTTCTTCTTTCGGTTTAATGGCAACCAGCCAAAGTTTTATTCTTTTAGAAAATTATTTACTTATATCCAGTTAGTTAGACACACGGAGGACATATATAGAGGAGCTGCCCTATCCAGTTTTTTCTAGGGACTCAAGTGAAGCTTACGCGCGGGGTGCGGGAGGGGTAAGCGGTGGGTAATGGCCAATCATAGCCAAACAGGCGATGGCATTAGTCACCTAGTAGCGAGTAGTAAAAACCGGTTGAAACATAAGGTTAAAATATTCACATGATCATCAAAAAAGTTCAGCTATACTTTACTAGGTGGCTCTAGTTTTTTAACGAAATTTCATACGTTCCAAATCTGTCAGAAAGAACCGCGAAATAAAAGTATTTCTACTTGACGCTAGATAGTGCAACCTTTTTTCGCGGCATAAAAATCACCTAGACAACACATAACAATCTGGAATTTTGGACACAAATAATTGGAAAACAATACAATTTGTAAAAAATAATTATGAATGAAATTATCATCGTGGTATGTTAATTTTATTTGGATTATCAATGTGATTCCTTTATAAAAGTATAGAAAACTAAATTTTACATCGAGAAACAATGGAGGATTTAATTTTTTTTAAATATCTACGCGTGTACATACTTCACAGAAGTCAGCGACGAACTGACGCCAGTGCCTCTAGCGAGGAATAGCTTGAACTAAAGGCTGTGACGTCAGGACAACTCAGATTGAAGCTGTGCAACTTTGCTTACAGCAGCTCTACTATGTATCTGCTTTGTGGTTAGACATTTGCTGACAAATTGTCATCGTGTCATTTGAACAGTTCAAAAATCTAATAGGCTAGACGGACAAAACTGTTTTTTACTGTCAAGCGTCTTTATAGGCCTTTCGATACCCATTGCGATTGCAGCACGACTTCCGGGTGCCAACTTTATTTTATTTATTTATATTTTAAGAAAACAAACAGCTTAACAATATTTCATACATATTATACATATAAATATCACAAATGCCAATAAAGTTTCCACTGTGAAATAAGACATTTAGGAGCAGGGCATTCTAGTACCAATTGTTAGAAAAATAAAAATTACTTTATATACTATTACAAGATTAAATTAAAATATAGATTAAAATCAAAAACAATATTCAAATGAAAATTAAAATCTTAATTAAAAATAAAATCGAAATTATAATCCAAATCAAAAGACCTCAAAGATAAATTGAACAGTATAAAAACTGGAACCGAAAGTTCTTCATGATAGTCATGCAAAAAAATGGCCGGTGTGCCATCCGGATCCGATCCTTTCGTTACGTCTAAACTTTTCAAATATTTTTTTACTTTTTCAAGGTCTAATTCTACTGAGCTAAGGCTTAAAACAGGAACCGAGCCAGAATCTTGTAATATAGAATTATTATCGGAAGATTCAAAAACAGACTGAAAAAATATATTGAATAAATTACTAATTTCCTCGCCGCGCCGCTGGAAACATTTTCAGTGTTCAAGAACCTAATATAGTGCTTGAAAAATCACATGTGGTTCGCTTTTTTGACTTAATAAAAGACCAAAAATGTTTGCTGTTATGACGTATTTTATTTTCAGCGTTACGCACAAATGCTTCGTAACACTGTAAAGAAATGACTTTTTCACGTTTCCTCAAGTATTGTAATCATTTATATTTTTATAATTCTTCCACTTTTTGTGGTATTTTAGTTTTTCTTTATTTATTTTAATGCTGAAGAGTACCATATGGGATATCTTGGATTAGAATGCATAAATTTAAGAGGTTTTATACGTATTTGAAGCATGTATTTATGTCTGCTTGGTCCAAATATATATACCAACCGACGATACGAAGAGCCATATTAACTTCTTCTTGTTTGGCAGCTCGATAAAAATATACCTCTCGAGGGGCCTGAAGGAGGTCCCGTGGGATGTCAGCTTGAATGCAAATAAATAAGGTCGGATGGTAGGCATCCTCAGGAACTAATGGATCTAAACATTTAGTAACTTTGCACTTAACCGAACCATTAGCGAGATCTAAATTTCGACAATCCTTATTACGTACGGAATTAAATTAAGAGCCCATACTACTCCAGCTAGAATCTGAATTTCGCCCCCATCTCACCGCCCGGCCGTGAAGCACCCCGCAACGCGCGTCGGAGCTATCTTACTCATTTGCGTTTTGTTTTCTCCAACTCTGCTTTTTCCGTATCTTATTTCTTTCATTTCCCATTTTGAAATAAAACACACCACAAATTTATTTATGGAAAACACGATATTTACGTGATGTTGTAGCGGCGGCGGCAAGCGTGAAAGCGACACAGGTTCCTCGTACGAATGCCGGAGCGCAACTGAATCCTTGAGCGGGCGCAGGTCACCCGTCGTGCCAAACACATTATTTTAGATTTAAGATTTATAATAAAAAAAATAATAAAATTATTTTAAAATCAGATCATATAGTACACGTATTGTCATACCTTGAAACTAAATACCAAGTTACATTAGTGTCGGTTAAGTACTAATTAAGTAATAAGGTTTCTTTGTTAATTTTAGAGGTAAGTTTGTGATTTTTTTCTATCGAGATTTTTTTCATTAATCGTGTTTTCAAAACATATGGTTCTTAGTTCATACTCTTAACTTTGCTATATGTTTTTTCTAAAATTATTAGTTCAGTACTCTGATAGATATTTGAGATCAAAATCTGGATTCGGAGCGTGTTTGAGGTAGTGTAGGCCCTTAATAACAGTCATTGTAGGAAAGAAATTGGGATACAATATTGACTAAAGCCTCAGATGAAGGCGATAAGTAACAATAATCATTATTAAATGTCCATTCCGCATGTGTAACATTAAAGTCACCTAGCATTACAAAGGTGTCGTTTGGAAAGTAAGCACGTTTTTCTGTAACATAATCAAATATTTTATTTAATGATTCTCTATGTAGAGGGCCTTGTTGAATGTAACAGCAATATAAACGCAGAAGTGATGATGGATGTCTACTTTTTGCTTTTATAGTGAGTTCAAGTGCCTCGGCTGCGGCGTTTACAAAGTCTATCGAAGACACTGATACAACCGGGATACCGCTCACATAGTCACATCACATAGTCACATCGTACTGTTCAGTAAACAATTCGTAATTATAAATACCCTGTAACAACCAAGTTTCGCTCAAACATCTAAATCCATTTTCTACATTTATAACGTTTTTATAAAATAAATCTGTTTTACTGTTCAGACCTCGCACGTTTTGGTAATAAAACATTTTTCATCGACTTTTTTGAGTCTTACAAGTTTTATTTTATGTCACGAAAAAATTAAATAAAAAAAAGTATTTTTTTAATTGTTGTAGAACATCTTTTATCTACTTGCTTTTTTCTCTTACTTCAGAAGTTTGATTATTTCGACTGAAGCATTGTATCGTAAACTGTTTTATTCTAACAGCGTACCTCAAGAATCGTCCATTAAAACTGTCAAAATTTGCATCATGATTAGATTTTTTATTTTTATGGCTTTTTTCACTTAGTGATTCCGTTCTTCGACGTTGTATGTCGTCCGATGTGTCTCATCACTCACACACCACATGTTTATAAATTTTGTATCCAAAATTCCACCATATAGTTTTTGAAACCGTTAATTTTAGAATAAATTGGGCAATCGGACTGTACGTAGCACCTTCCCTCCACTATTTTATATCTCGGAAAAAAGGTAGAGACCGCAAAGTGCGACGACTCTTCTTGAGACTTTAATTTTCGTAAGTTCTAACTTCTTTTCTTTTTTCCAAATCGATGTAGTATAATAATAAAAAAAAAACCTTTTTTATATCTGGAAAGACACATTTGCTTTCATAACGGCAAGTTCGTAGTCAATTTGAAAATGTTCTGGATCCCATTGTGGAATTGACGTTTTAATAAGATATAATAATATTTTATATGCACATGTATCTGTTTTATTCATAAATGCATAAACGAGAGGAACAATAAAGTCTACTCCGTCTGATCGTTTTATTTCGCCGTGTATAACATACATCTGGACAAAAGATTTTGGGCAGCTTTTGACTGTACCATCACTGTAATAAGATTTTACTACCCTTAACTTTTTTTTTGCGTCCTCAGAGGTAAAAACTATTATTCTTGTACCAGAATAGCTATAGTTGCCCATCAAGAATGATTGCTTCTTTCTGGTCACAATATACTGATATAGCCACCCGTTACTTTAACTCCCTAAAAGATTGTGTATAAGCAAATTTCAAACTAATGTCTGATTAATCCTAGTGGCGAATAAATTTCTGCTTTTGATAACGCTTTCTTTTTTGGCTGTGTGCAGGATAAACCTCTTAAATACATGAATGCCCAGGTACAGAATATTTCATCTGAAAATCTGTTATTTGAGGATTTTCAGACAAATAGTGAACGACAGCAGTGCTTATAAAAGAATTCCGATTTTGTGGTACACAGGAATCGCTCTAGGTGATAAGTTGAGTAATATTGTTTTCCTCTACAACTTTATCAATTTTTTTTTTAAAAGCACTTGTCATTTCATTTCCTCCTCTTCCAGATGTACACTCAGTCCAGATGGCACAGTAAATTGTTTCAGTTACTGAAAAATGGGCAATCAAATTATAAACATTAAGTTTACGTCTGTAAAAAAAGAAACTGATATCTGCTCTAGGCAAGGCAATCACATTTTGTAAGTCAAACCAAAAACGGGTACATTTGGATTTCACCTATCTTTTTTCCTTTCAACACGCATATAATCCTTTTTAATAACGTGTTCTTGATATCTGATATCATGTTCTTGAGTTAAATTATTTTTCAAAGCAACAATGTGCTCCTCACATAAGTCACATCTATCTGACTTTCTAGTATGAAACGATAAATTGAAATTTGTATTAAAAATATATTTGTACATTGAAAACTGAACGGGATTTTCATGGGTATTAGGGTCATCACAATACAATGTATACATTTTTCTTAATGATAGTTGAGAATCTAAGTATTGCCTGTGGGTAGCACTGCGACAGTAGTGAGACTCAATCTTAGGGAAGGAGTTGATATGTTTTATGACTGACTCTAAGGCTTGGGGGCTGATGCGTTTATTACTATTTTTGCATCTGTTATCAGGTTTCGGCATATTGGAACTATCCTTTCCATTATGCGCGTTATAAATGGGTTTCTGGGATATTGAGAGGGTGCCCAAAAAAAACTTTTTGCAAACTTGAATGCAGTTATTACTATACTTGACTGAACATTTTTTGTACGAACTAATTTGATTCTTTTTAGGTCTAATGGTACTGTATCTTTTAATGTTGTTTAAAATATACATATAAATGTTTGCCGTTGTGATTTAATTTATAAAAACTATTGAAGATATTAAAACGTTCACTATGAGTAATTTTTTTTGAACAATTAAATTTACAATTATTTAAACAATCTTTAAGGTGCTTAACTGAACGAGCGGGTATGTACTTTCCTTTATGGTTTACATGAGATTCCCCATTTTGACACTTTTGCTGTAAAATATTCAGCTTCCAGTTTTTGGGATCACGAATTTTCTTTATGATAGACAATTTCTATTATTTATTGTGTAGTGTTGTGTATTTTCTAGTTATAGTTGCCTTGAAACCCTGAAAATAAAATAAAATATGTGAGTTAATAATGTATGTACCAGGCATGTAGTTGCCTACACTCGTAGGCACGTACATAGTACGTACAAACTTAAATACGTACGTATCTACATACTTAAATACAACTTTTTCGTAAAAGGGTCGGTAGATGACACTGAAAAGTTATGGAAACAAAGTTATGGTCAGGAACCCTTTTGTTCCAAACGGTCGACTTTGCAAAGTCATGTAACCTTGTATTGAACAATCGACTCCTGGCATACCTCCTAATAATTGGCTATCGCTTAGGAACTCGAAATCAACGAGTTCCTAAGCGATAGCCAATATGGTTTCCGCAATGGACGCTCGACTGGCTATCTTTTCATGTATGCCATTCAATTATGGAGTGAGGCCGTGGAGGGTCATAGTGAAGCAATAGCTGTATCCTTAGACATTTTCAAGACCTTTGACAGGGTCTGGCATGATGTGGTCTCTTAAGTAAACTTCCAGTATATGGCATACCGATTGGGCTCTGCGACTGGATATCTGATTTTCTGAGGGAACGGTCACTTCGAGTAGTCTTAGATGGCTACTCCTCCGACCTAATGGCAATTAATGCCCGGGTACCTCAGGGATCTGTTCTCTCTGCAACATTATTCTTGCTGCACATTAATGACCTTTTAACACCGGGTATTATTGGTTATGCTGATGACAGCACGGAAAGTATCCGATTGGGGTGAGTTGAATTTGGTCAAATTTAACGCGTCCAAAGCTTAGGCGTGTCTATTCTCCGCAAAAAAGAGCACCTTCACATTAACGCCCACTTTCCAAAATGTATCTGTCCCCATCACTGACCATCTAGGGCTTTTAGGCGTAACTGTAACATCCTGTTTAAACTTCGGTCAAAAAATTGTGTCCGTGGCAATTGCAGACCCCAGAGCATCGTCGTAAGGTTGCTTGTTTAAGAATCGGCTTTCAAGAATCTTATGACTTTGAAGTGATCTGCTTTATTGTACTGCAGTTCGATGTTTCCGAAATTTAGAGGAATGATTATTCATATCTTTTTCTTGTGGTTGTTTTAAGCAAATTGTACTTTTTCTAATTTTTGTTCAATACTTTTTTTATTTGAAAAAGAGGTGTTTTTTAGAGATTTCTCGATATATCTCTTAAACTGCCGGAGCAAACGACGTGAAATTTTTCTGAGTGTAAGATATTATATCGTATTAAAATGCTGTAAGAAAATATTTTCAATAAAATGCACACAATCGTTACAAAAAGCAAAAACAGGTTTTGAGACTTACGTCCTCTAGTTCCGAGTTAAAAGTGTTAAAACAGATCAGGCAATTCTAACCTTTACGTCCACTGGAAAAGACCTTATATTGATCGTTCATGGGATCGACAGCTCAGTGCCGCTCGGTTCATCGAAGGGGGAACACGTATCACTTTGTCGTCGGCAGTGCTAAGCTTACGTTACGATAAAAGATTAAAATACATACTAAAAATTTATAATTGAAATAAAAACATTATATCTAAGCGGCAGGGATAGCGCGCTAGTCTATTAATCGGTTCAAAAACCAATAGTGAGTTTTGAAACTATTTATTTTAAAACATGATAACTAAATTTACGATGCAAGATGAGGTATTGACTGACGGAGGTCTACTTATAATGGACGGCATGTGAATTTGTATGAAACTGTCGATCGCTACCAGATTATTCTGACCTCTGCCTCTGTCGAAAAGAAAGCGATGTGAGTAGGATGCAAATATAAAAATGCGATGTAGACATACATCGCCGTTTTTTATGCAATTCGTGACGATTTAGCCTAGTACGAAATTCAATGTATTTAAATATTATGTATCAATATTACGATATGAAAAAAACAGTTTTGATTGCCTTATCAACAATATTTTTCAGAAATAAAAAGTCTTTGGCACAGATTGAGCTTCGCAACAGTGGAGTCGTCATCTGAACTAACTAATTTACTTACGGTTAAAAGGTTAATCTATTTACTTATTTTATACTTTTACTGATATCACTAAATAATACTGTTTTCTTTTTAATTCACCGTACCGGTTTGTAAGGATACAATTAATTTTTTGAAAAATATATTCTTATATCAAATTAATTTTTACAGAAAGATAATAAACGTACCTACAAATAGTTTCATAATGCCTAATAATACCACAACTCCAATGAGTGAACAAGAATTATGTGACATAATGATTTTCTCTGTAGTTTTTATATTAGCTCGTTTTTCTAGTTTTAGCAAGTTTTTCTCTGTAGATTTGATTTAGTTTAGATTATATACGTACTCTATTTGGCAGTGTTAATAATAAACTTTTTTTTTTAATATTTATAATTGTGGTCATTACTATACAGGGTTAATTTTATTAAAATTTTATAAAAAAATTGTTAAAATTAACCTTGTAGATTATTTATTTAGAAATTTTATTTAGTGTTATTTAGTAACTTAAGTCGAAAATAATCTTTCATTTAATAATATTTTATAGCCTTTTAGTTATACAGGGTGGATTTTTTTTATTCCACCTGGAGGGAAAGTAGGTACTCTAAATAATAGAGATAACAAATTTTATTAATAAAGCCACATTCAAAGATTTTCGAAAGTTCGCTCGCCTCACCTGAGAATCAAACCGACTAAAATCCGTAAAAATATTTTTATTGCATCGATCGTTAGGGTCAATTGCAAGGATGAAATCTCTCTAGCATACTTGGTTAATTGAATGAATGGAATACCATGAAATCTTCAATTATTTTAATTACTAACAAAATTAACAAAAAATGGCAATCGAAAATTTGTTATCTCTATTATTTAGGGTGTTACCAGACCAATCGATCTATAGTCGATCGAAGTCAAGAACTGATATGGTAATTTAAATCGATAGAAGGATACCGTTCCACTAACCAGCTGATCGACGGTTGGTCGACGTTGATCTAGTAATCCCAACTATATTCCATTAGCTCGATTGACGTCGACAAATCTATTCCATCATTGTTTTACAAATTAAGGTGAATTTTGCTAAAGTAAAAATAAAAGTATCTGCAGACTGGCAGGGTTTTGGATTTGAACATCCATACGTGGTATTTTCATCGATAAAACTGTATGTAGTGCTTCTCTAAAGTTTTATTACTATATGTCAAGCCACACACTTCATAGTAAAAGTCTATCATCGTCAGTGTAAAATATTTGTGTTCTCATATAATAAGTTGTTTTTTAGGAGATCGCACATTTGGATACAATAGATAACGATAATTTGCTTCCCGAAATCTCGTTTCAAAACAGTGGCAAAGATAATATTTGTATTTGTACTCCTTATTCCTTATATAATCAAGATACAAAATTTTTTAGATCAGTTAAAATCAGTGGCTGACCATCATCGCCTTTTTAATTACGGGCTTGGAGCAGTGCAGGTTATTGCCGAACATCAGAAGGGTTTTATTCTAGACAGTGTTCAATAAAACTTTAGTTACGTTTTTGACATTTAAGAAGAATAATTTTTCAAAAATTACTTTCCAAAAACTCAATTAAATTCAAGAACATAAGGAAATTTCACTCTTTTTATAAGCATAGTGTTCTCGTTATCAGATAGTCCTAAGGTCCATCCATCTCCGGTGTCATCCAAACGAGTCGTTTTTTGGACACCCTGTATATACAATGTATGTCATCATTAATATTAATATTTTTTGCTGATTTTTCACTCTTTGTTTATTTTAAGAATCTGTAGTTTTATAAAAAATATACAATTATTTGCGTTAGATGTAAATATGACTGAGTTTTGATAAAAGTTACTACGTACAATGCATACGGAAGGTTGAATTCATGCTAAAAATTCATGTTCGTCAAAACTCTCCTTTCTTGTAGGAATACAAATTATAAATCCGACAAGACTCATCATAATCTCCTGTCCTAGAATCTATAATTCGATTTTTTATTACAATAAAATAGTTTTTTACTTCAATATTTTTTAATCTACATTAGGTAAATATTGAGCATTCCAGATATTGCTTAAATATTTAAATATACTTCTTAAATAGACATGAAAATTTTGGTATTCATACCTACACACTTACAGGCAAACACTTATAAATTATTATAAAAATGTTTGCTTACAGTATTTTTGAGTTTCAAATATTTTGATTCGATTCTTATTCCAGGTAAAAATAAACAAAAGGTCTGATTGGTATTACCAAGTCCAAGTCTTTATCATAATCTCTTATCCTGTCCTAGAATCTATAATTCGATTTTTTATTACAATAAAATAGTTTTTTTCTTCAATATTTTTTAATCTACATTAGGTAAATATTGAGCATTCTAGATATTGCTTAAATATTTAAATACACTTCTTAAATAGACATGAAAATTTTGGTATTCATACCTACACACTTACAGGCAAACACTTAAAAATTATTATAAAAATGTTTGCTTACAGTATTTTTGAGTTTCAAATATTTTGATTCGATTCTTATTCCAGGTAAAAATAAACAAAAGGTCTGATTGGTACTACCAAGTCCAAGGTCAAATGCATATTGCAAAGAAAACTAAATGTCTCTTAGCTATATGGTATGGGACCAATAAGTTAAAAATTGAAGTATTAGAAAAGGACGACCAGTTTTGGAAGACAGAAATGGAACCCAAACTTGTCTCATTTTATATGGAGTGTTTGTTGCCTGAATTGGTGGATCCTCGCTACCCTACAACAAAAAAATTTCGAGACCCATCAATAGTAAATGTTTCCACACCTACCTTGTCGACGATCAACGATCAACCATTTGAAGTAAATAATAGTACTGATGACGTTTTATTTCTTCATAGTCAACCAGTTCGACAACGAAGATTGGATTTTTCGGAATTGTAAAAGATTGTTTTTTTTTTCTTTTGTAAAATACATATATACCTTTATACATCATTAAGTTCAAACTCCGTTGTTTAATATGATAGTTACTATGTATAAGTAGTGCCATTGAATTCAACATAAATATCAGACGTAAATATAACAAATTATTAAAATCGATCAAATTTAATAAAGGAGCAACAACTGCAATTAATCACATTAAAAAAAAATACAAAAATATAACACGTTAGGTACTTATAATTAATGAAACACTGACATTCAAATATTTAACATTTTTTCACTAAACAATATTAAGAGATTATAAAAATACTTTTAATAACAGTTGTTGCGACTCCGTAAATTTCTTGTTCCTTAGCATTGAACGCTGTTGACCTGCGATGGCGCCATTGGCGCGAAATTCAAATCTTAAATGTTTAACGACGAGTGTAGCGTGAGGGGCGCGCGGAAAAGGGCAGTGCGTTTTGAAGCTATATTTGCTGACAGTGGGCTCTTAACCGTGTACTACAGGATACATTTTGGTGAGGGCGCGGGTGCTCTGTTTGACAAATTGAACCCTCACTACTAGATGCAGACAGAACTTCCATCCGTATGTGGTAGTTATTCCAAAAAGTCAAACTAAGCGCTTTGACAGTTCCTTTTTTTTAAGGGTCGCCAAGATTTGGAATGAACTGCCTGCGTCTATTTTGCCTGACCAGTATAGACCTAGTACTTTTAAGCGTCGAGTGAAGGTTTCTCGTGGATGGACGTGTACCACCTTAGTCTTCATGTTCACTTAACATCAGGTGTCATAGAAGACAAACGTCCCATCCATATTTTATAATTTCAAAAAACAAAACACCGTGATATGACGAATACGTTTCATGTAAGTTTTATTTTTTTAAAGTTCCGGGTTCTATTCAAATTCGGTAGAAATTCTTTGTGAATGTTAGAATGAAGTTTATTTTTTTAGTAAAATCGATGACATGGTTGCAAAGAACTGATCTTCGTATGTCTTAGTTTTCGAATTTCCCATACTGACCGGACTAAATGGTCCACCCTGTATAGAATCCGATTGCCTGATTAACCCTAAAATACATAAGTATAGATATTCTATTTCACGAAGTCCGTTCGGCTTTGATTGTAGTAGTGACGTATTCCGACAAGCGCGCTTGTGTGTGTAAATGTAGGTAACGTTAGCAAAGAAATCATAATAATATAATATTTCAAGTCGAGATTTAATAATCGAGATAAAATTTTGGTTTTAAAAGTATATACTTTTTGTAAATAAATTAGATTAGGTTGCAATAAATACAAAAATATTAAGAAGATGTAGGCATTTAATTAAGCATTGGTGTTACAGAATGGAAACGAAACAAGTAGTACTATTCAGTATTTTCAATCACTATCAGATAAATTTTATTTTTTTAATTTTAATTTAAACCTTCGAATCCGATTTTTTCATTCAATGCTGTTCTTAACTTAGCTAATGTTGGAATTTCTTTATGGACAATATGGAAATCTTGTACAGTACTGCGAACCACATCGGCGGAAAAATTATCTATATCCACTTTATTATCTCGTTTTCTCCTTTTCTTCATAGGTGATGTGAATTTTGATGAAGTGGATGGCAATTCCTTCTCCTCTTTTAATATTCTTTGAAGTGTTTTTTTGGCTAACACCCGTAGCTTCAGCTGTACAGCGTGTAATGTCTCGTAAATGAGACAAATCACAGTTGAGTTCCATTGATTTTGTAAATTCATATTCTTCTCAGAAAATGATAAACACTAGCTATGTTTCGACCCTAAAACAAAATTTAATCAAAATAATTAAGAAATATAAACATCTTATAACACAAAAAAAAATCATTTTATAAATACTTCTATTGCTATATTAAATATCTTTGCATAAAATTTTATTCGAAAACGTATAAATAAATATTACCTCACTATGGACAACTCTTCTTCGTTTTGTTGCCATGCTGATCTTACTCCGTGAAACAATTTGGCGCGAACTAAACACACTACTGATCCGGACCGTGTCCCGATCGACACTGAGCGCTCTCGAGGTTACGCACACAAAAACAATGTGCATGTGCACGCTTGACAACATTCATAGCCAAACGGACTTCGTGACATAGAACATCTATACTAAAACATACTTCTATGGTTGGATTTTGGCTATTCAACGAAGAATTTGTAAATGTGTTTCGAAGGTTGAAATTAAGAATAATTAAAAAGCAACGCAAGTGATAATTCAAACATAACGTAATTCTACAAAAAGCAGAATTCTACTGTTGAATAATAAAAAGTATAAATGTCACTGTCAATGTCATCTGTCAATGTTCTGTCTATCATTACAAACACGTTCTAACCTACAATCTGTCTTATAGAAGTGTGAGCAACTCGAATACATCGGTTAGATACATAATACTGTCTTTTATTTGAAAATACTACATGGTGGCAGCGGAAAATCATTTAACATGGAGCATAAAGGATTCAGGAATGAAATTTTGGTACATACAGTGAAATCAATGTATAAAAGACATGGAATCCCTACTTTTCTGTGAAAATTCATTGTTCGATAAACCATTCACCACTCACTATTCTCCGAAAACTTCATACTGCGATGCCTTCTTTCTTGATGTCTTATTTCGCCTTGTAACGTTTGCTCGAAAACTTTTAATCGAATAATGTTGAATAATGTAACGGAGTTTTTCAATATATTAATATATTTCAATACAATTTATAAAGTCGGCCGTTTGTGCAGTCACAAGAAACAGCGGAATGATAAGTTCAAATCCTGGTAATCAGTAGTGAGCTTTTGATTTACATTTACGGGATTTTATACTATGTATTTATTTTTACTCGCAGTTAACCTTGAGTGCCTTATTAGCATACCAATTCGGGCATGCCGATTGCTTCATTGTACTACAACGAATTTTAATAATATCTTCTTCCGTAACAGATACATGTTTCTAATAATATTCTTTTAGATTCTCTGCCAGGAAGTATTCACGTTTGTATAATTGGGATTCCTACCGCACTGTAAGAAAGAACTTAAACAAGCTAAGCAGTCTTCTTTCTCCAAGAGTCGTTGTCCAGATGTATTATCAGTCATTGTATCTAGGCTTGTATCTAGTGTTTGTCTGTAACCTGTAGTATTTGTTTTAAAGATAACTCTTGCAGCAATTCATCATGACGTACTGTTAATGGTGGTTCACAACATTCAGTCTTGGATACTAATCGAAACATATCTTCAAAATTTATTTCTTTGGAATATTTACAATCAACAAATTGACGAATACTGCGTTTTTCCCATTGTTGTTGCTCGTTTTTGAAGTACTAACTTTGTTGTTGATGTAACATATTAAAGCAGTACCATATTTACACTTGCCGGTCTGGTCATAAACGCAGCTGCATTTTACTATAGTGAAAACCCGAGTATTATCGATCTGTAATGCATGAACACAAAAATTGATATACTTTATGTACGGTCTCCGTAGTGCAGTGGTCTAGACACTATTACAGCAATCGTGAGGTCTCGGGTTCGATACGGACGAAACTAAAAAAACCGGGTCGGGGTGTTATCTACATATGTATTTATATTCTAGGGTCCCACTAGTTCGCTACAGAGTATCTCATATTACAAGCTTTGCCGTGGTACTTTGAGAGTACTTAAGTTTAAAATTGTTTTATCACCGAGTTTGACGAATGATAGTGGCTGGTATTAAATGGCTGTTACCATTACTTCTAAGTTCTTCTGTCTTGCTCACATGACCTGCTAATACCAGTTTATTTCCTTTTATTAAAGTTTGGGGCTGGAAACTTATTGTGTGTTTTATAATATCAAAACCATTTTTTATAATAGCATTATTTTTTCCCTTAATAGTTTTATATAAATTCCTATAAAATAACAGGTATCGTCTTTCTGAATTTATTTTATTTACTTTAATCTAAAGGAGGCGCTACTCTCATGCACGTTCCCAATATGACAGTAACATCCTAATCTATAAATTTATTCCGTTTTTCGTAGCATATCTTTTTACTATATTATATTTTTTTAATCGTGAAAAAACTAAATAAGAACCTGTGAAAAAACTATTTCCGTTTTATAGTGCGACCGGTGGGAGTTTGCGTTCCTGACAGCTGTCTAAATCATAGTTTTTTAACTTTCGAATTGGAAATAAACTTTATTCAGTGGACATAAGGAGCTGTCAGGAACGCATTCCCACAACGGCCGCACTCTAGCTTCTGATTAGTCTGACTATACTGGAAATCTATAAAAGTAAAAATACTAATTTCTTCGTATAACGGAACGACTTATCAACCAATGAACGAATGAATGAGAATCACCATAACTCGTCGTGAGTAGACTTTCACACGAGCTCTGCTGAGCCAAGACAGAAATGAAAATGAAATGTTTTGTAGCAGCGCGTAGTCGTCTTGATTTCATATTGGTATTCATTCATAATTTAGGGTGACTTTGCTCTGCTTAATATGTCAGCAACCATATTAACTCCCATGAAAAAAATCTGCCTGGTGATTAAAAACTAGCCCTGTAATCAAAAGATTTAGAAATAAATTAAGAATATCCATTACCAATACAATTCCAAGCACATTATTTAATTTTACCCTCCAAGTATCGAATTAAATAGCCCTGCCGACCCCGGATAAGCGTGGTGTATAAGCAACTAATCCTTGCACTTGGTTACAAGAACTCTTCAGGTCAATAACGATTTTAGTGTGTTCTTCTGTGGCCGGACCACAGTAATCCTCCCTAGCCGAAAGTAATCCTCCCTAGCCGCACCACATACTTTAGAAGTTAATTAATAAAAATGAATAGTTTCTTGAGAAAAAAAGTATCAACGAAGGTAGAGAAAAGGTAGTATTATTTGAAAGGATTTACGGATAATTAATATTCAATATTGCTAAATTGAGTTGCTGCAGAGTATACCTTCTAGCCGGACCACACATTACGACCAATAACTCCTTAACTAAGGAGTTTATTGGACCATAGTTGTCGTATGAAGGTACTCTTAATAGGGACCTGACTAGAATTGCGGATTGGTCTGATAGAAATAGTCTTCTACTGAACCCTACTGAGTCTAAATTTACTATAGTAGGCTCCAAATCGCATATAATAAAAATTAAAACTAAATTTCCGAAAGTGGTTATTCGCAATCAGACTATCACTGAAGTTGATGTGGCTAAAAATTTGGGGATTTTGATGGACAATCAATTAAGGTTTGAAGCGCACGTTGAGCATCTTGTGAGGAATTGCTTCTACAGACTAAAAGTCCTCTATCGGATCCGTAATCTGCTCTCAGAAGAGGTTAGAATTACTGTCTGTGAAGCTTTAATACTATCTCGACTCAACTACGCAGACCTTGTATATGGACCTAGACTATTGAGCAGGAGTAGTCCTTTGATTCAGCGTGTGCAGAACGCGTGTTGCAGATTCATCTATGATGTTCCTCCAAGAAGCCGTATTACACCTTTTTTGAATAGGGCTTCAATTTTCAACATGAAATTTCGCAGACAACTTCATCTTTCTTCCTTAATGTATGACTTTATTAATTTAAAAAATCCCGAATATTTATACTCAAAACTAAAGTTTCCTGAATTCCGTAACATATATAAGCGTGACCCAAGATCGGCAAGACCGCCGCTAAGCATGCAACATCACCGGACTGCGGCATTCACGGGTAGTTTCCGCTACAACGCGACTAAGTGTTGGAATGATATTCCTCCGCCAATTAGAATGTCTAAATCCAAAAATATTTTTAAGGCTAAAATTAAATCTTATTATTTAAATATTCATAAAACACTTACGTAGGATAGCGGAAACATTATAAAGAAAATATATTTATAGTAATTATTATTATACTAATTATTTTTAATTTATTTCGTTCTACTGGACATAGGTATTTATACAATTTTATAATTCTGACATTCACTTACTCATTTTATATTGTTATTGTCGTTGTATATTATAAAGTTTAAATTAATCTCTTCTAATTTAATATTTATGATCATTCAAATAGTATTATTTATTAAATTTAATGTGTTTGACCTATATAATTTATTGTAATTTTTTATTTTCTCGTCTAACTAAATTTAAATTTATGACATTTTATCGGTATGCTGCTCCCTTCAGGATGTAGCTGAAAATCAGCGTTTTTGCTCTTCCGAGCAAATGCCAATGCTGAGCTGCCTCCTATTGCGCTGCTACAGTACACATATACATCACACTAACCTGTCCTTTTTTTATGTGTTATTCTAGTTTGTAAGACATACAATGATATATGTTAAGTACATTAGTGTTATGTGTCTGTGAATTTTGTGGTATCAATAAAGTTTTTATCTATCTATCTATCTCTTTAGGTACACTTTTTCGGGATATTGATTCCTTAATAGTTTATTTTACTTTATTAACTTTGAGGTGGCGCGGCCAGAGAGCACTGCTTCGCGGCCGGACCACATAGATTGTCAATTAAAAAGTTATCTGTTGAGGTACTATAAAAATACATGTATTCCGATGAAAGTAGACCTTAGGTAGCTATTATTTCGAACTATAGCATCTGGGTACTAAACTGTGGTCCGGCCACAGAAGAACACACACGATTTTACCTTCATTTACCATCAGGTGAGATTTAAGTCAAAGGTGGTTTCGCAAATCAAAAAAAAATTTGTTTGTCCAGATTCCACCGAGAAAGAGACGAACCGACTTTGCCATCGGACGTGCTGCTTCCTCTTCGAGACGATAAGCAGGTGTCGGTGGACGACTATAGAAATAAGTTGTACAGCATCATGTCGAAAGGATCCGGGCACGTGATGGCACCGAAAAAGGCCCATTCCAGGTAGGCTTTAGCTATAAATTCATAGACGTTTGTAAATATGATATAGGTCGTTACTTATGAAATTTGGGATTTATATTGATCACTATGCCACATTTCATCCACATCCGTTGAGATTAAATATTTTTGACCATATGTAAATTGGCTGAAGTAATTATTCTCGACCACTAAGTCGATAGATACTTTGGGTAAACTCTTGGGTCGTGTAGGTTAATTGACAAAATGGGAGTACCGCAAGGTTAAATTCTGATCGATTTAAATAAGCGCATCACCTTTTGCAGGCCGCTTCTCGACATCAATCCCAACTACATTAGTTCTACGACTTTACAAAATAAGGAAAGCATAAAAATTTTGGTCCTTTGAAAAAATGCATAGAAACAAATATTGTGCGCCTGCAGCACGTGGCGATATTTTGCCTACCTAAGGAACGAGGCATAAATATGATCAATGTAAATAGGGTTCCGCCAGTCTAGAGGCAATAAATAAAAAAATATATGGAAGAACTTAAATTTTAATAAAAACTATTATAAACAGTAGTAGAACAAATGTTATTGGGATCGATGTAGAGAACCTCAAATTTACCCTGTATACATGTAAGGTCATAATAAAAAGTCATAAAATAAAGGAAATAACAGGTTTTTAGTCTTCCATGTAGAAATTTATAAGCTAATTGTAATGAAGTTTTATCTTTCAGCTCAAAAACCCACATCTTACAATCCACGACCAATAAATCAAGGAGTATGCACGACGCTGAACCTACAAAAATATATTCGACCAACAAGAAACACTTGAGCGTTTCAGCGGACCAGAAACTGCGGCCTAGGCTGCTAAAAGCGGAAAAACCGATCAAAGACGGAGTGAAATCGGAACATAATATAGGCAAGCCAGTGCGAGCGTCTAAGTCCTTAGACAAAGCTCAGTCTTGGTTGGACAACGTTTGTGACGGTCATGGGGATTATTTCCAAACAGTCTCCAGACAGTGTCCGTCAGATTTTGCAAATTGTAAAGTCACTAACCAACATCGTCGGAACTCGACGTCGTTTTCGACGATCACTATTGGCGGTGATGCGGACTATGGAGGCGGATACGGAACTCGAACTCTGAATCAGAAGCATGGAGTCATCACAGCAAGTGCCCTGATGGATTTGAGGACTAGCATACGATGAGCTTAGGATTACTTTTTCAGGCTGTTTTCGAATCTCAGGCGTGTTTCGAGTTTTTGAATTTGTTTATTTTGATTGTTTTAAAGTATCGCAGTTATTTAAAACGTAATTTGAGGAATTCATGAATTCTTATTTTGGCGTTTTTGATGTTTCGGTGCTATTACAAGAACCGTGATGGTATTGCGTGAATTCATTGAATTATAGTTTATCATGACCTCGGTTTTGGAGAGGATTTTGTAGGAATATTGATCGGAAATGAATTGTTGATAATGATCCTATTTGTACACGTTTTAGACATGGTTGAAGTTTGGTTTTTTAGTTTCTTTTATATGAAACAACTTCTGACTACTCGAAAATTCGCCAGCAACTTCCTTTTTTAAAGTTTTGTAAATTATGAACTTACTTTATAAATAGATATATTGTATGGCATAGCTCAAATAATTATAACAATTGTCACACATGTGTTTCAAAAATTCCAGGAATTGTAGGATTTTGCCGGCAGCCGTGGTCTATTCCCGGTTTATAGCAAAGGTTTTTATGATCTTTAGATATTTGCGATGTATCCGATTGTTTTTATTTTTATTATTATTTACACAAAAAGCACAAGTATTTAGTACTGTGTCCATTAGGTTGTCCCATCACAAATGCTTACATTTGGGCCAGATGACACTGTGAGAATTGTCCAGTATTATATATTATGTCAAATTATCTTACTTTTTTGCATTTTGCAACAACTAAAACTATAAAGTAAAAAAAAACATAGTCAAAATTACGTAATAGTTTGCATACTCGAAAACAAATTATCCCCGTGTTTGAATGCGCTATTTAATAAACGAGTATAACTTTTGACTATAGAATTTGTAAACCGAGTTTCAAGTCAAACTAATTCTACAAGTCGTGAGTCAATGCGTAACGAGAATTTGTGACTTACGCAAGGTTTCGAACTTTCGTGAAAATTTCGTTTTCTTGCTTAACGTTAGTTTTCACTAGTTTTCACTGCGGTTCATAAATATTTTGCACTCCTTTGAATTATAGTAAAATTGTTACCAAATACAAATAGTAAACACATGCTGTGATGATGGTGTAGCACTATCTGCCTTAGAAGCCATTTGTCGCGGGTTCGATCCTATCACGATGCATTATCATATTTGTTTGCACCGGTATGGGCGTATTTTTTATGATAAACGTACATTTGTTGCCGTTGTCTATCACTACAACTTACTTTTCGGCTAAATGATGCCGTGTGAATATTTAACTATTAGTTCATTTGTTTATTTTTTATCTATGGATTTATTGTTGCAAGCTAAAATTGTACACAAAAACGTATTATTGTACACAGATAATGAAATAAAAAAGGCTGTCTCGGCTACATAACAAAATGGGTATCCATCACATTGGTTAAACTTTATTTTTTGAACTTATGTAACCCCCTTTTAATATGAAAACACAAACAAACTTCGTTAGAATGATTCGTATTACTCGAACTAAATATGTTTTTAAATTGTTAGCGTTTTGAAATGACTCAATGTTTAGCATCATGTGTAAATTTAAAAAATATATAAACCAAAGCCTGAGTTGTGTTATAGCTTTCACATTTAGAACAATATACAGGGTTGTTTTTTGGTCACCAGCCAAATTTAAATGTTAGTTTATTTGATTAGATATAAACGTACCTGCATATTTATTTTAGTGTCGCTCAGTAGAAAAAATGTAGAAAATGGAACCACAAACTTTAAAAAAAATAGTCAATGTTGATGAACATAGCTACTACGAAGCGGCATTTCATAGATAATACTACGACGTAGTACTACAAGATCTTTCGTTTTAGCGTGTAGTTGTCTTTATTTTAATGGTAAATTAGAGTGACCATGGTTTGCTTCGTATGTTAGCGTATATATTAATTTCCTTGTTAAAAAAAATACTTTTGTTTTGCAAAAATCGTTTCTATAAATGATACTTATTGCGTAAAAAAAAAATTGGCCGGTCACTACAAATCAACCCTGTATAATGAAAAATACACAAGCTTTTAGAAGATAGAATTTAAAAAACAACATAACGACAAGATTTATGTCTGGCCTTTAAAATTGTAACTTATTTATTTTTTAAAACTTGATTGTTTCTATGATTCTTATAAAAGGAAAAGAATATATAAATATTTGTGATAAAAATCTAGTCCGTCCAGTTGATTAACTATATTAAAGGAAGGTAGTGTTTTTATATACTACTAAAATTATGTTTCCTATTGTATAAAATAATATTTTGTACATAACAATACTATATACAAGTTGTTGTTTTTCTAATAGTTTATTAATTTTTAAATTCCAAAACCTTCACCGCTACTTTTTAATGAGCATAATCTGTACAATGCATGGGTTAGGGTGTTACCACACCAATCCATCGATGGTAGAATGGATGATTTATTTATTTATCATTTACGAAATCGATCGATAGTTTTTACTAGACCAATCCAGTTTGAAAAGAACCAGTCGACGCGTCGTCGGTCGAGCGTCGATCGATTGGTGTGGTAACACCCTAAAACATTTGTAATTTTACTATATTTTTTGTCCAATTGTAGGAAATAAAGCTTTTAGTATAGCGTTTATTAAATAACTCAATTGTAACACTTTTTAACTGGATTTAAACGATTATAATAAAATTATGTTCAGTAGGCCGCGCCGGACGTACCGCACACACGGCACGTAACGGATTGAAGGGTCCACCATATTCGGATATTTAATTATTTCAGAGTGTTTTCTTGTTGTGAGTTGACGTCTTCAGTCATGGAGAATGACAGCGGCAGTGGCTGATGACAACAGTGACCTGGTTTTTGTGACATCACCGGCACGCAACGACTTTTTTGCTCATAAATGCCGGCGAACGGCGCGGCCCCGGCCGGCGCTTATAGTGAACGCAGTTCTATATGAATTCATACAAAGCGAACCAACATACGTTGCGTGCCGTAATTACAGTGCGCCCGATGCGGCGCGGCCTAGTGAGCGTAAACCATTACTCGACGTGCATCACCAATGCACCAAAACTAAAATAAATTAAATCCGGTTAAAATGTGACTTAGATAATAGTAAAAATATAAGTCCAAATTTTTTATTAGATTAATTTATAGTTCTAAATTTGTAAATGAAACATTCAGCTAGTAAGCTGTATGAAGATGTGACTTAACACTTGAAAAAAATAACGATTACGTTCCAAAATCATTTTTTGTCACGACTTACATTAAATGAAAGTCAGAAAATACAACCTTGCTTACTAGGGTCGACAGTGCTCAGTTATACAAATTGTCAGAAATAAGATTCGGCAAAAACTTGAAGGAAGAGAATTGGATAATCCGTAAATCGTTAGATAGAAAGTTCGATGTCTTATAGGTTTAATATGCAAAGTTTTATATTATCGCAAAGTATTTCACACATGTATCAACTGTCAGAAATATTATTCATCAGATGCCCTAGTCATCGACGGAGCTTTTTTTCGTTTAAAACTTTGGTTCGAGTCTTCAAAAAACCAACATAAATTTTCCATAAAATAATGATTTCCCTTTAATTTATGAACCCAAATACACAGTTTAGTTACCTACGTCCTTTTCGTTGAAATACAATTTTTTTGCATGCTCTCGTACGATGCGAAATAAGCCCTTTAACATATTGCATTTCGTCATAAATTTAAATTAAGATCTGTTTTGGTTTTGTAATGGAAAAGCAGTCCTGTCATTGTGCCTCAACCACAAATATTTCGATAGTTCGTAACGGCTACTTAGCGAGGCCACGTAAACACACGCTTTAACAAAGTTAGAAGTACTTCGCTTGGTTTAAATTGACGTTATAATGTGATGTTTATCGTATCCGTTTTCCTGGTTATTTGCAATACAGAATTTAAACAATTTGTATTGTTTTATACTATATCTAGTACCTACATTACGGCAGCGGCCGGCAAGAGAGGCAAGTCCATCAATGCCTAGTTGCGGCCAAGGCTTGTATAGTACTTTTTTCAAATAATGCGCGGAAATTAAACTAAGCAGTACAATTAAGAACTTTTATTTGAAAATACAATTATTGAATGTACGATTCCTTTACTCGCCAAAGAATTGTTTTTTCTATGTGCAATCCAGTTCAAAATTTAAATTAAACCTTTGATAAGTTACCTCTTTGGTCGCCATGTTGCGGAATAGAAGATCGTTACATTTTTAATTTACATGACAAATATGATTTTACATGTAACTAATTTATGGATATGGATACTAAACACGACAGATATGGATTTTCGTACAACTATTACCGGCCGCTGCACGATCAGTACAGCAAGTTCATAATGCTCAAATTCCCAAGCATTTTTGAGAACTGTTCCGTCTTCGCAATTTTTTTCTGATGAGCTTCAATAAACAAAATTCATCAAACAATAACATTTACCACTTGAGTAACCACTTAAACTAGAACTTTCATAGCTTTAATTTAACTGGATGATTGTAAAGTGTTGTTTCAGATAAAGTAGGTAAAGTGTGCTCGCGCCTTTATATTGTACGCTAACATAACTTTACAAAGGACAACGAGAAAAATATAAACATTTTAAAAACCTTATTATAGTTTTGTTTATGCAGTAACAAAATAATTACGATTACGGCCTGATGATTTAATCTGCAATTAGCTAGACTCTGTTGACACGAAACTTTAATGATCAGTGTCAGGTCGAACTACAAATTATGCTACTTATTCTGGGTAGGCAGGAGTATACCGATGGATTTTAGCCAAGGACTCACTGTTATTACTTTATATTATATCAATACGGGTCCAAAACTTTCTCGTTAAAATAGCCATTAGCGTTTGTACTTCCTCGTGAATGAAGCTTTAGTCTAAAGAGTGAAAATTAAAACTACTCACTAACAAATCTGACAAGATACTATTAATGACGAGTGGAGTTATGATACTTGCTAATGATTGCATGTGCGTGATTACGTCAAATTATTTGGGCTCTCGAGATTGTTTCGACTTGTGAATTACTGAAAAAATGAAACATCTCCAAAATTAGGCCTTATACACCGATATTTATATATATATTTTTTACCAAATATGCACTAGAATTCATATTTCAAATTAGTCTGTCGGTCGACTCCTTCTGAACCTTTACAACAACCTGCCTTAGGGAAGGCTGCATATACAATCGCTTACACTTTTCTCAAAATGTGAGATTGGAAGTAAATCGAATTGTATCTTGATTAAAAATTTAGTTCGAGCTGATTGTAACACTATGGTAGCGAGTGAACGGAAAAAAACATGAAATTGTAACTAGCCCCTCTTGATATTTCATCGATCGTTTTCATTTCGCCAATTTTGCGCCAAAATTGCCTACCCAGTTGGCGACGTGCAAGAAAGTATACGCCGTGGGCCACTTTTCACAGCTTTCATCTTAAGTTACAAAACCATGTTTTTCCGTTCCCTGATAAAAGCACTAGTGCAATAACTGTGCACTTACTACACCTCCTCTCTATATACACACAATATCTTAAAAAAAACTATTGTATTACGTAGGTAAAACAATGTATTATAGTTAATAACTATAAATAGTTTGATGTTTTATAAAATTAAGAAGTTTTAGCTCTATTACGATAACCCTATTATTTGTCAACTCTAGGAATTGTATTCATTTATGAACAGTCAAGAGTACTTTGAACATACCTTTTGTCACGTCTGCGTGGAGTTTCATCAGTCACTTGGTGGAGCATTCAAAATTATGCTAATCGAATAAATTTGTGATTAATTGAGGCTTGTTAAAAAACGACAGATTTTTACAGTTTCTCTGAGTCGGAATAAAGAAGGAAAGGCAAATTCTTATTTATTTTAAGCCCCTTTTTAAATTTATGAAGCTGTTTCTGTCATATGGAAACCAGTATTTCTTCCTGACATTTTTTAAACAAAATTTTCAAAAATTATTAGTTATTGAATCCTCTTTCCAAAAACTAAATTTTTTCTATCTTAAACCCTTCTTAACACCTTGAAAACATAAGCCCAAAATGTAGGAAGAAATGTCCTCTTGCATATTCACGGAACTTCTGAAGGTTCACTATCGCCTAGCAAAACTTATAATTTATGGGCTATCCTTCAAAGCTGTATTTTGATATTGAAAACTTCACGGGCACAGGTACGTAACTGCAATGAAAAATGGATGGAACTTTGGTTTTTCAAAGCTCACTTCAACAAAATAGGTTACAAATTGTAAATAGAAATTTTTACTTTGTATGTTAGTAAATGATAAATGAAGACGATTAGTCTGTATTTCCTTCAGCATCTTACGTATTTTTGTATGAACTGTCAAAACTGTGTATGCTCTTGACTGTCCAAGGAATTGAAAGATTCACTGCCACGAATAAAGAATGCATTTTACACAATAGCTAGGATTATTTGTAATAAAATATACCTACTTATTATAGATTTGTTTTTACAAAAAATAATGAATTTGTTTCATTTATCCTTCTAATATTTAAGAAGCCAACTGTCGAGGACGGAATGATGATATTTCAGGAAGAGTTGTTCTCATTACGTCGATTCCCACGTCGACTCAATTTTATAACAAAATATAGGCACAGGCACAAAGAAATATGTATCATAAGAAAGATGAAAAGAAAGATTTTTTAATTTTAAAATTTTTAGTGAATGATTCAACATTATGTAATTTATTTTTATTGTTTGTTGCAATTCCGCAACTGTTTATTAAATGCCCAATAAGAACTGAACGGATATCATCACACAACTCTTTGTAATGAGCGCACTGCAGGGCTATGAATCTCTCCCCTGGGTGACGAGGAGGTATAGACCATAATCCACCAAGCTGGCCCAGTGCTGGAGTTAGTCCACCAGGAGCCACCAGCCTGAGCCCCGGGTATCCAAGTGAAATTGTCGGTTCATCAGGATCTTCTTTAAATAAAATGCAGTAAAGATAAAGCCACACTGAGAACAGTTACGATTTTTATTTAAAGAACTCTTACAATATCTAAAAAATAGCCCACTGTTATGTCATTATTCAGTTATTCTAGCTGCGTTTCCTGTATGAACTTAGAAATTGCAATGTGATCTGTCTTTCGAGCGTTTTTCGTTTGTCTGCGCTTATGTTACTGTGATGTATTGAGGCCTGCGCGTCTCATTCGTTCCCGTCACTCACGTCACAGTCAGTATTAAACCAGCATTGCTAAAGATACGTCGTTTCATTAATTCCACTGGCGCGAGGTGCGAATACCCACAAAAGAAAACGAAAATAAATTAAAAATGGCGACTTTCGGAGTAATTGGCCATTTGAATGTTTTCAACCATTGTGTGGACGATTGGGAGGTGTTTAGCGGCCGCCTGGAGCAGTTCTTTAAGCTGAACAGTAACATAACCGACAAGTCTGCGTTACTGTTAACACACTTAGCAGATGATACCTACCGCCTGGTGAGGAATTTGGTACATCCAAGGAAGCTTGACGTCATCACATACCCAGAGCTGGTTCAAGTACTCAACAGCCACTTCAAGCCAAAAAAGTGCATTTTCGCGGAGAGAGCGAAATTCTACGAGGCAGCGAGAGCGGAAGGAGAAGGCGTCGAGGCGTGGGCGGCGCGCATTCGGGGACTCGCCGTCCACTGCGAGTTCGGCAGCACGCTGGAGGGCCTGCTCCGGGACAGGTTCGTGCTCGGGTTGGGCGCGGGCCCCGAGCGGGACCGGCTGTTTGAGGCCGATGCGACGGACGCTCTCATTTGCGAAGGCCGTGGAAGTGGCACAGCAGGCGGCGAGCGCTCGCCTGGCACGAGCGGTGGCCGGCGCGACTGCCGCGCCGCCGCCCTTCGTCAAGCAGGAGCCGGTGTACCGCGTGAGCGGCCAGCGGGTCGCGCGGCAGGCCGGCGCCGGCGGCAGCGGAGCGAGACCAGCGCCGCGCTGCGCGGTGTGCGGCAGCACGGCGCATGGAGCTGACAGTTGTCGGTTCAGAAAATACCGGTGCCGCGGTTGTGGAAATGTCGGTCACTTAGTGAAAATGTGCGGAAAGAAAAGTGTGAGCAAAGTGTATAGTATAGAAACGAGTGACGCGTCACCTTCGGAGGGTGACAGCAAGGGTACCAATTTTGAGAACTGCCAGGAGTGTGAACTTTTTAACCTGAGGTACGTGAGTCGTGCGCCCATATTATTATCAGTTTTAATCAACAATATAGGGTTAGAAATGGAATTAGACTCGGGGTCCGGGTCAACCGTTATTTCGGAATTTTTGTTTAAGAAATATTTTTCTACCTGCAAGCTTCATAAAAGTGAAATTAGAATGTGCCTCTATAACGGACATAAAATAATGCCTTTAGGCTATTTCAATGGGAAAGTCACTTATTTCAATGAAACTAAGCTTTTACAAATTTATGTAATTTCATCAAGTGGCCCTCCTTTGTTGGGGCGTGATTTTATGTCCGAATTCCAATTATGCCTTACTCGTAACTGTAAAGAAAATAACTATTTTATGAAATCAAATTTAGCGACAAAAAAAAATGAAATTCAAATTGTATTAGACGAATTTAGGGAACTTTTTAATGGTGAATTAGGTCGTTTTAATAAGTTTAAAATAGAATTACGGTTAAAAGAGGGCGCACAGTCAAAGTTTTTTAAACCCCGTTCAGTGCCTTTTGCGTTGAAAGTTCCGGTGGAAGTAGAAATCGATCGCTTAGTAAGGCTAGGTATTCTTGTGCCCGTCAACTTTTCAAAGTACGCAACGCCTATTGTACCTGTCTTAAAAGATAACGGTAGTGTAAAAATTGCAGGTGACTATTCTATAACTCTGAATAAAGATTTATATATTGATAAATACCCATTGCCACGCATTGAGGAAGTGTTTGCGAAGCTAGGTGGCGGGTCACATTATAGTAAAATTGATCTTAGTAACGCCTACAATCAATTTGAGCTCTCCGAGGCCTCACAGGAACTGACAACAATAAACACAAGCAAAGGGTTGTATAAGTTCACGCGCCTCGTTTACGGATTAGCAAACGCACCCGCGATATTCCAGCGCGCTATGGAAACTCTTTTAGCAGGTATTGAGGGCGTAAGTTGCTGGTATGATGATCTTTGTGTCACGGGGCCTACAACTGAGATACATGTTGACCGATTACGGGAGGTTTTGCGTAGCCTAAGGGATTCAGGGCTCAAGTTACAGAAAGAAAAATGTGCCTTTTTCAAGGATAGTGTCACTTACTTAGGATACGTCATAAATAAGGACGGCTTGCAAACTTGCCCTAATAAGGTTTTAGCTATAAGAAATGCTCCTAAACCTACTTGTGTTACGGATTTAAAAAGGTTTTTATATTAATGTTATTGATAGCAAACCTCTTTGTATTCGTCAAATATGAACCATAATGTATTGACTATGATTGACATCTAGTTATATGTGTCATTGAATAAAAATGTCGAAGAGAAAAGTCGTGTTTATTTATTTTTTGCTAATATTATTTGATTCGTCCGAACTATCTATCTAACAAATAGTGTAGTAAACTTAAAACCACAGCGTACTCCGCTATATACAACATCAGGTTAAGGGCACAGCAAAGATGGAACAAATAGGAAAAATTCAAATTGGTCTATTAGAAGGAAAATCAAATTGGGATACTTGGAAATATAAAGTCCTGTGCCTACTTCGCACCGTACCGAAGGCGCTAGAAGTAGTAGAGGGAACGTTCCTCCGACCCACGTCCCCGGCCGCTGAAGCTGGAGAACACGCAATCACCACGTATAAAACGAAGTTAGAACAGTATGTGATGGCTGATGCAACTGCCATTCTTTTGTTAACGACCAATATGAATGAAGAGACTCTCAGAAAGGTCATGCGATTTACTGGAGCTAGAGAGGTATGGCTTGAATTAAATAGACTTTTTGATGGAACTAATGAAGACAAAGCTTACAATTTATGTATGAACTTTTTCGGCTTCAAGAAAGATTCCGCTGACGATATAGCCACTCATATGTCAAAATTGAAAAATCTTTGGACGCAATTAAATCTAGAACTCCAGAAAGAGAACAACAAGGAATTACCAGACTTAATGCTGATCTGCAAAATCCTAGACACTCTCGACGAATCTTATTTTGCGTTTCGCAGCAGCTGGCTACTATTACCAAAAGTGAATCGGAACATCGAAAGTCTAACCAGCCACTTATGTGCATTTGAACAAGCCAAGCTACGTAATAACGACGTATTACAACAGCAAGAAGCCCTTGTTACGAATTCTACCACCTCTTCTAACGAGAAAAATAAGGACAAGAAGATTAAATGCAATTACTGTAATGCTATCGGTCACCGTGTAAGAAATTGCCAGAAATGGATACGCTATGGCAAGCCTCCGAAATCCAGTAATCCGAAAACGACAACGCCTTGTTCCTCTAAATCTGCACATATGGTCTTGATGTCAATAGAAAGCACTGAAGTTTATAAAACCGAAATAGACACAGATAGTTGGTTTGTGGATAACGGCGCCACTAGTCACGTCACGAATCGGGCTGACATATACCAAACCTTTAAACATTTTGATGACAATCGTACGGTTACAACTGCTAATGGAAATTCCGTCCAAGCTAAAGGTACAGGTACCGTAATTTAGGAAGCAAACATAAAAGGAAAACGACAACGCGTTACCTTGACAGACGTCTGGTATGTCCCAAGCATACAGAAAAATTTGTTTTCAGTACTCGCAATGCATGACAGACTTTTGAACAGTTCCTTCGTATCTACGACAAAAGAATGTACCGTCTTTGTCAAAGAAGAAGCGACACTGATTGGAAGACGTCACCATCGTGGTGGTCTCTACAAACTCGACGTTATAAACATACCACCTGCTAAACCACACGAAGTCTACGCAACGACCGCCACCATGCAGCTGTATCATGAAAGAATGGCACACCAAAACAAGAGACATGTAAAATCGGTTGTCAAACACGAGCTTGGATTGGACCTACCTCTTGATAAAGATACCTGCGAAGGCTGCATATATGGAAAAGCACACAGACTTAAATTCGGAACGAGGACTCGAGCAAGTATGCCAGGAGAACTTGTTCATTCCGATGTTTGCGGACCCTTTCAAGAAAGTAATTCAAAATTCAAGTACTACGTTGTGTTCAAAGATGATTATACAAGCTATCGTATGGTATACTTCCTACGGCACAAGTCTGAAGTAAAAGAAAAGCTCATATTGATGCTCGCACAGGCTAAGACTGTTGGACACACCATAAAATGTATTCTCAGCGACAACGGTGGAGAATTCGACAACCAGTCCATCCGGAAAATTTTTGACTCCAATGGAATTCAACAACGTCTCGTCTCACCGTACACTCCGGAACAAAACGGCGTAAGTGAAAGGGAGAATAGAACTTTAGTCGAAACCGCTAGATCTATGATGTACGCACACGAAGTAATGCCTCAAATCCTCTGGGCAGAACTTATTAACACGGCTGCTTACATACTAAAGAGAACTGGGCAAACTAACGTGAAAGATAAGTCTCCGTACGAATTGTGGTATGGCAAGAAACCTATAATAAAACACCTCCGTATTATAGGGTGTCCTGCTTATGTCCACATCCCTAAGCAGAAACGGAAGAAAATGGACAAGAAAGCCCTCAAAGGAAGACTGGTTGGATATGACGAAGATTGCTACCGCATATGGGTTACCGATGGTAAGAAGCACACGCTCGTCCGCTCACGAGATGTAACTTTTAATGAACAGCCACTTTCAAGTTCTGAACTTGAGGAACCACACAATAGTATGAGTTCGAAAACATACACTTTCAAACTGCCGCTGGAACATGCCAACGACAAACAGGAAAGAATTTCATTAAAATTACCCCAGCAAGAGACTTCAGAACCCGAGGGAGCCAAGGAGAATAGCCACGAACAAATTATCGAGGGAGATGTTCCGGACCAAGTCCTCGAAGAAGAATTTATTCGTGTACCTGATCAAGATGGAAAATTCCACCATGCCGAAGATGCCGATGAGCCGCCACCGCCTAGATACAATTTGCGTAATCGAAGCCAAATAGAACGTCCTAAACGATTTGACGATTATGTTTGTGTCACCGAGACATTTCCGACGAATTTTACGGATGCGATGAACCGAGGCGATAGCGAAGAATGGCAAAAGGCTATGGAAGCTGAATTGAAAGCGCTGAAAGACCTGAATGTTTGGACGCCCTGCACATTGCCAAAAAGAAGAAAAGCACTTCCATGGAAATGGGTCCTACGTTTCAAAAGGCACCCAGATGGCACTGTTGACAAGTATAAGGCTCGTCTTGTCGTAAAAGGTTTCAGACAGAGAAAAGGACAGGACTACGATCAAACATTTAGTCCTGTTGCCCGTCTCGCTACCATCAGAGCTCTTTTAAGCGTTACCGCACAGGAGAATCTGCACCTTGTACAGTTTGATGTTTGTACTGCGTTTCTTAACGGTACACTGAAAGAAGAAATCTATGTACAGCAACCAGAAGGATATTCTGACGGTACAACAAAAGTCTGTAAACTTAATCGAAGCCTGTATGGATTGAAACAAGCTCCGAGGTGCTGGAACGCCTGTTTTCAAGATATACTACTAGACATGGACTTCAAACAGAGTGAATCCGACTGTTGTCTATATACGAAGAACGTGAATGGCAAGAAGCTACTCATCACGCTATATGTCGATGATGGATTAGTAGCAGCCACTGATGAAGAACTGGCTTACGCTTTCCTGAAAGATCTGAAGAAAAGACTACAGATTACCTCGAAACCTGCGACTCACTATCTAGGTTTGCAGATATTCAGAGAGAAAGATGGCTCAGTATTCATCACCCAGGAAGCTTACTCAAAGAAAATATTGGAGCGTTTCGGAATGGCCAACTGCAACCCTGTAAGCACCCCTATTGAGAAAGATGGCTCAGAAGCAGGGAAAGTTGCAAATAAGGACGAAGAAAACTTTCCATACCGTGAAGCTGTAGGCGCTTTAGCATACCTCATGGTAGGCACCCGTCCAGATATTGCTTTTGCAGTGGGAGTCGCCTCTCGAAAACTAGAATCTCCTTCCAAAGAGGATTGGCTTCGAGTAAAACGAATAATGCGTTATATCAAAGGAACGACGTACTAGGGCATAAAATATAAAGCACAGCATTTACCCGGCGTACTGGAAGGTTTCAGTGACGCTGATCACGGTGGAGATAAAGACACCGGACGATCGACAACAGGAGTAGTCTGCCTCTACTCTGGTGGAATAATTTCATGGCTGAGTCAGCGACAAGCATCAGTTGCTATCTCAACAAACGAAGCCGAGCTTGTAGCAGCTAGTGAAGCCGCTAGAGAACTGGTTTGGCTAAAGAGAATGTTACAAGATCTAACTGAGCTCAAGGAAGTGCCTACTCTAAGTGTAGACAATGAAGCTGCAGTTCGTCTGGCTCATAATCCGGAATTTCACAAGCGGACGAAACACATTCGTATTCGTCACTTTTATGTGAAAGAATTGGTGTCTGAAAATGTCATTGAAGTTAACAGAATTGGTACAGCAAATCAAGTTGCTGACATTCTCACCAAAGCACTGCCACGTGTACAGTTCACTCAACTGAGTCAAGCAATGGGACTTGTGTATTTGTCGAATAAGGGAAAGTGTTAGAGTTTATATTAATGTTATTGATAGCAAACCTCTTTGTATTCGTCAAATATGAACCATAATGTATTGACTATGATTGACATCTAGTTATGTGTCATTGAATAAAAATGTCGAAGAGAAAAGTCGTGTTTATTTATTTTTTGCTAATATTATTTGATTCGTCCGAACTATCTATCTAACAAATAGTGTAGTAAACTTAAAACCACAGCGTACTCCGCTATATACAACATCATTTAGGTGTAGTTAATTACTATCGCAATTTTATTCCGAACGCTTCCTCCATCATGAGCCCTTTACACGAATTGTTAAAGACGGACGTACCGTGGTCATGGAATGATCGTCAAAGGCTTTCGAAACAATAAAAAACGAGCTGTCTTCGGACAGGGTTCTAGCTCATTTCGCGCCGCATGCGCAACTTGTGTTATCTGTAGACGCCAGTCCGTCTGGTTTAGGCGCCGCCGTGCTGTCTCAGTGCGAAGAGGACGGCTCGGAGCGCCCTCTTGCTTTTGCGTCGCGATCTTTATCAGCTAGCGAAAAGAATTACAGCCAAATTCACAAAGAAGCGACAGCTATTATATTCGGAATAAAACGTTTCCATCAGTACTTGTATGGCCGTCAGGAGCCTTTCATATTGAAAACTGATCATCGTCCGCTATTATCAATTTTCGGTAATAAAAACGGCGTCTCGGTTATGGCGGCATCTAGGCTACAAAGATACGCTATTTTTTTATCCGCATACAACTATATAGTGCAGTATATTAAAAGTGAAAATAATCTTACAGCAGACTATTTTTCTCGGTCTCCCTTGCCTTGTAGTGTTAGCGAAGAGACATCGAATAATTTTATTAAATACTTGGAAACAAACACGGTACCTGTATCTTATTCAAAAGTTAAAGAAGCAACGGCAAGTGACCATATACTACAAACTGTTATGGCATATATGCTTCACGGATGGCCTAGGAAAATAGGTTGTGCAGATATAAAACCATATTTTTATTGTAAAACGGGTTTAGAGTTAAATGACGGCTGTCTTTTTCGTGGACATAGAATAGTAATACCATGTAAATACCGCAATACAATGTTACAAGAACTACATTCGGGTCATTTAGGAGTTGTTAAAACAAAAAGTAATGCACGTAGTAGATTCTGGTGGCCCTCCATTGATAAGGATATCGAACGTTACATAGGGTCGTGTGCAGCTTGCGCGAGTGTGCGTAGTGCCCCGCCGCGCGCGCCCCCCGCGCCCTGGCCGCGTCCCTCCGGCCCCTGGATGCGCCTGCACATCGATTACATGACTATTGTTAACCGTACTTATTTAATTGTAGTTGACGCACATAGCAAATGGTTAGAATGCATTCACATTTACGCATCTCAATCTGGACAATATTTGGGCGTTTTCGACCAATCATATTAATTAAACCCGAGTCACGTCAGTTATTAGTCCTATGTCTTTCGCCGAAACCTGACCACATTTTTTACACTGCTAATTTTAGCCAGTATTCCATGTAACTTTCTAATTAACGTACATTTTGGATAATCTGTACTCATACTTAATATGTTTTTTTTAATTCCATCGTTCAGTAAAGTAATCCGTAAGGCAATGCTCCGCATAACATAACCACTCTCCTCGTATGTCTTTACAAAATTTAAAGATTTTCCCTTTTATTAAATACTAGCCACCACGCGCGGTTTTACCCGCGTAACTTTTGATCCCTTGGGAATTTCGGGATAAAATATAGCCTATAACCTTCCTTCCTCAAGAGAGACTTCCGCAAAAGAGTTTTCCATATGTTTAATAATTCGCGCCCAACTTTATCGCCACCGCACTAAGTTCTCAGTGTACGTGAGCTTTACCTCTCTATTTATTGGGCTAACCGAATAATAAGTAAAAAAAGATGTCAGATTTTATCAAGAAAGCAACACATACACCTAGAGTGAATAGAAGATGACAGTATTTTCTAAATCTTACCATCAGGAAAATTTCTTTCAGATTTCAATATCGCATTAACAGTTCTACGTGAATGGAGCTGCGGGTGTAATTGCTAACGGTTAACATTCTTTGATTGTAATATGGGTAAATAACTTATATCGACACTCAAAGAACCACCGCATTTCAATTTCCGCCAATAAATAGAGCGCCATATTTCATTTTCTTTTTATGGTATTTACGTTCTGTTATAACCTTGCCTAGTGTGGCCCAAAGCCTAAGTAAGCATTTTAAACTAACTATAAATTTTCCATTTTTTTTTTGTATTTGAAGGATAGGACGTTTGTCTTCCATGCCATCTGATGGAAAGTGCGCATGAAGACTATGGTGTTACACGTCCATCCACGAGAAACCTATTCACTCGACACTTAAAAGTTCCAGGACTGTAGTGGTCAGGAAAAACAGACGCAGGCAGATTGTTCCATTATATTATTTTGCGAAGTTGCATATTTAGCTTTCGTTTTTAATTAAAACCTTTAATCCGACTCTGAAGCTCGCGATAACCACTTCTCTCAAGTTGGTTGATTTTGGAACACCTTCGTGTAAAAAAGTGTTTTCTGAAATAAAGAAAGTGTTTCGGCAGTTAAATTGTTTTCTTTTTAAACCAGACACCAAAGAAAAATTGGTGTCAGAAGTGGGATTTTTGTTATCAGCTTTACGTCTAAATCTAGATAACACGAACTCGAGGTCAATTTGGTGCTCCGTGACACGTTGGTCGACGGTCAGCCTCCGCTCTTTGCGTGAGCTCGCTCCGCGCTCTTCTGCAGCCGTGCCGTGGAAGACAGTCAGCCACGCCTCTTGAGTGCGAGCCTGCTCCACACTCTCATCGCGTCTGGTCGGCGGTCAGCCTCCGCTCCGTGCGTGAGCCCGCACCAGCCAGGTCTAGCTCGTTTGGTCTACATTCGACAGTTTCTACTTTTGACATCATATTCTACACAGATTCTGCTTTCGACACATTCTATTTGTGACTGATTCTACTTCGGACAGATTCTAATATTGACACATTCTATTTTGGACTTATTCTACTTAGGACACATTCTATTTCGGACAGATTCTATCATTTGTCAAATATCTGAAGAAAGCAAAAGTGTTTGGTACATTCTGGTTATGGTAGAGGGATCATAAGTAAATGGCTATTAATCTTAAATCAATTTATTCACAGTTAAAAATGCAATGAAAAATATAAAAGATTATTTTTTAAATTAAAATTACATAGTCAAACTTAAATCAATTAATTTCTTAAAAAAATCATCCACCGATATTTCATAGTTTTTCAGTCTACGAACTACTTTTTTATATTTGCTGTCAAAATTTATGTCACGGGATCGACGTTTTCGTGAATTATGAAAGAGGCTATTTTTAAGCCTTGAATCACTGTGTCGGGCTTCTTTCCGCAACTTTTGGATGAAATTGAACAGACTTGGTAAATTAGGACGTTAAGTCTGTGATGCCATCCTTCCAAAGCATTGTTCGTCCGGTGAAGTTGGTTGGCACAACTTAAAATTAAAGGACTCAATCGGAACCATTGCCTCTCATAATAACTTTTGAAATTTTGCATACTGTTAGTATGAATGGATTCCATTTTTTCCATAATTAGTTGACGCCCAGCTGGAATAAACTGTGCTGGTAGTAAAGGCAAAATGGCAGCCTTTCTAAAAATTTGTCTTTCTTCGCTGTTTCTGTTTACTTATAATTCTTTTGCTTTCTTCCACGCAGCTCTCTGGTAGTGGTAGTAGCACCCATTTACACTTGATCCCGGAAAACTGATGTCATGGCGTTCATGATGCCTACTTCGTAGTCGCATTTGAAGTGACAGATTTTTATACCTAAATTTTTAATACTTTTAAATAGTCTAGTATACGTCTCTTGGGATTTATTCGGCAGTAAAGCGTATAATACTGGTACTATATTCGTCGAGTTCATATCGGAATTTAGGTCTATATGGATTGTGAACAGTTGATAAAATGGTCTAGGAGTACTTTTAAATGTTCCATCACCAAAACACATTCTAAACACAGGCTAAACCTTGCGCAGAAATTTTTTTGATAGTTTAGTCATAAATACTAATATTTTTTCTTCTATTCCTTCTTCAGCAACAAGAAAATTTTTGGTTAGGGCCTCAGGAATAGATACCTCTTCAATTTTATCAAATTCCAATTTTTCAGCCTTCAGAAACCTTTTTCTGGCATTATAAAAACTATCTTTTTTATCGTGAAACTTGACCCGGCTTTGGCGGTGCTGATACTATCAAAAACATTTTCGAACATTCTTTTTACCGGACCCAAATCCTGGCACACTTTCTTTTTCAACATGTTTGTTTTTATAAATATTTCATTTCCAAGATAATCAGCCTGACAGGTATGTTCAGATTTCCGAAGAATTGTCATTAAATTAACATCCACCGTTAGAGATGCACTGCATTCATTTTTTTCACACACCGCCACCGCCAGTCCTTTGATCTTTATTGACCCGTTTGAGTTTGTTGAAGCGATATCCTTCGTACAGGATTGTATCAAATCCTCTTTGGTTTTTTTCCACAACAAAGTCTCTTTCTTCTTCCATTTTGTGATTAACGTAGAAGAATCGACATTAACCAATCCAGTTTCACAAAAATACACAGATCAGCAGCAAAAACTATTAAAATTTTAATCGCTAAGTATTAAAATTTCTACAAGCCTTTTTTCCCAAAAAAATTTTTTCTTGCTTTTTTTGTCGTTCCGTCAAAGTTAGAGGATGATATTAAAACAGCTATAGTAGTGCAATAGGCTGATAATACTAATTAAATTGTTTCCGTTACAATTACACATTAATTGAATATTATTATTTTATAATATCGCTAAACCGAAACTAGAGGTCTATTTTGTAAATCGAAACGATAGACGAAAGACGGATATCGCCCTTCGTTTTTACGAAATGCTATTCCGTGGGGCTTGCGTATCGTTTGCGGATATGAAATACGAAACGAAACACGTTCAATTTTTGACGTATTGTGCTATTCTGTGAACCAATTGACAGCACGTCTTTCGTCGGTTTGACATGTCTCTATTCGTAATTTAACCTCAACTCAACTATTACGATATCAAAGTGGTTGTCGTTTTTGCTTCGTGAGTAAACAATATATTTTTATTATTCATGTTTTCTTTTGAATTTAGTATAGTTATTGATTTTGGTGAATTATAGGAACATCATAATGGCTACTTTCATTCGGGCTGACCTAATTGAAGCTGAAGAGCACCGAGAACGATGATGGAAAGATGATGAGGTTCAAGAAACCCCACAAATTGGTGACTGTCAGAATGGTCTATCTGATGATGATAGGCAGCAATTTATAGGAGCCATTTCAACGTTAAATACGAGTGAATACCATCCATTCTGCAGTCACACAAATTGCAGGCCGTATGTATGTGGGAACTCAATATTAAAACAAAATTATAAATTTCTTCAGTTTATTTATTCAACCCCATTACGTGAGCCAAATGAGTATTTCCATACATACTAGCAGCGAAGCCCGGTGTTGCCCGGGTCATACATCACACACTTTATAGCTATAAAATACAAAAATCTGTTATAATTTTCAGTGTTTAAGGTATTTGGGTACATAATAGTACTTAAAGTACCAAACAATATTACGACTGATAAATCTTCACTACACCACCGAATTAAGTGTTAAAAATTAATCAAAAAAATATAAGTACTTATTAGGTAGGTTACCAATTAAACCACGTTCTTTCCCTTATTTGCCGTAGCACCAACACTAATTCCCGTAGGGCGCTCTTAATATCCCCTAGCTCCCTACGGATGCCTGCAAGCTCAGCATTCTTTTGTCTTTCTGACTCCAGCAAATCTTGGTGCTGGTCCACCACCAGAGGCCGAGCCTGAGCGCCTGCATGCTGCAGCCGCTTATTTGCGGCATATTTGCGGTCAGCCCATACCTTGTCAGCAAAAGAAATTGCGTTAGCTTCATGCTATCATGCAATATGCGTTAGCAAGCATTTCATTAATTTAGGCAAAAAAACTTACTTTTTGCCACTGGGACACCGTTTTTATGGCCCCATCGGTGGAATTTAGTGCGGATGCAAGATCCGCCCAAAGTGCTTTGGCACGGACCCTACCCTCTACACTTTTAATCAGCCGCCCTCGCGCGAAATCACTGTGCTCCTGCATAAACTGCAAGAGCATTTGCAATTGCTCCCTCGTGGCAGAGCTCATTGTAAATATTAAGGAGGTAATGAAATGAAATTGAAATGAAATGAAAACTTTTTTATTCGCAGTAGGTAATTTTATACACTTTACGAACGTCAAATGCTGGATGAGGGCGGCGCGGGTCCGGACGACATGACGAATCCTGGGGGAGGCCTCCGTCGAGAAGTGTGCGTCTCTCGGCTTATGAAGATAATGATCGCCCATTATCAACCAGTGTCTTGGTGTTGTCAACTACTACTTCTTCATATATATATTGTTGTACCAATCTCTTTAAACTTTTCTCTTAGAGTTTCTCTATTTCCAAGTTTATACATTCCACGAATAGCCCTTTTCTGCAGTGTAAATATCGTGTCAATGTCTGCGGCATTGCCCCAAAGTAGGATGCCGTAGGACATTATACTATGAAAATAACTATAATATACCAGGAGGTCTATTTTGTAAATCGAAACGAAAGACGGATATCGCCCTTCGTTTTTACGAAATGCTATTCCGTGGGGCTTGCGTATCGTTTGCGGATACGAAATACGAAACGAAACATGAAATCATTCAATTTTTGACGTATTGTGCTATTCTGTGAATCAATAGACAGCACGTCTTTCGTTGGTTTGACATGTCTCTATTCGTAATTTAATCTCAATTATTACGATATCAAAGTGGTTGTCGTTTTTGCTTCGTGAGTAAACAATATTTTTTTATTATTCATGTGTTCTTTTGAATTTAGTATAGTTATTGATTTTGGTGAATCATAGGAACATCATAATGGCTAATTTCATTCTGGCTGACCTAATTGAAGCTGAAGAGCACCGAGAACGCCGGCGTCTCAGACAGCGAATGCGGTTGGCGTTTTTACCTTAATTTATTTCATTTTCTTTATGACTAAATGTTTGCAACATTTAATCGAGAACGTTGTATGAAAATGAAAAGATATTTGGGGGGGAAATGCCGTAATCGCCACGCTTGGCAGGCGGGTTGGCGATCGCAGTGTGATGTTAATATACACAAAAGGACGCTGCTGCCCGTCCTCTGGTTTGACCCTTAGTCGACTCTTACGACACCCACGGGAAGAGACGGGGTAGCGCTTTTCTTAAGGCGAAGCCACACGCCACCTTGGGGGAGGCCTATGTCCAACAGTGGACGTCTACAGGCTGTGGAAATATGTATGTGGATGAAAAGATATTATATTTGGTTTGCCACAGGAGAAATGATCAAGAAGATATATTAGTTGATTTTTATATTATCTTTTATTAAAATGTTTATTATATTTGACAATGAAATTTTATTTTATAATTATATTTTAGTCCAGAAACAATACTACAAGTAAATACTATCTATGATGAGATGGAAAGATGATGAGGTTCAAGAAACCCCACAAATTGGTGACTGTCAAAATGGTCTATCTGATGATGATAGGCAGCAATTTATAGGAGCCATTCCAATGTTAAATACGAGTGAATACCATCCATTCTGCAGTCACACAAATTGCAGGCCGTATGTTTGTGGGAACTCAATAATAAAACAAAATTATAAATTTCTTCAGTTTATTTATTCAACCCCATTACGTGAGCCAAATGAGTATTTCCATACATACTAGCAGCGAAGCCCGGTGTTGCCCGGGTCATTTATCACACACTTAATAGCTATAAAATACAAAAATCAGTTATAATTTTCAGTGTTTAAGGTATTTGGGTACATAATAGCTACTCAAAGTACTAAACAATATTACGACTGATACATCTTCACTACACCACCGAATTAAGTGTTAAAAATTAATCAAAAAAATATTAGTACTTATAGAGGTAGGTATAGAGAAACCAATTAAACCACGTTCACTCCCTTATTTGCCGTAGCACCAACACTAATTCCCGTAGTGCGCTTGTAATATCCCCTAGCTCCCTGCGGATGCCTGCAAGCTCAGCATTCTTTTGTCTTTCTGACTCCAGCAAATCTTGGAGCTGGTACACCACTAGTGGCCGAGGCTGACCGCCTGCATGCTGCAGCCGCTTTTTTTGCGGTCAGCCCATACCTCTACAGCAAAAGAAATTTGTTAGCTTCATGCTATCATGCAATATGCGTTAGCCAGCATTTCATTAATTTAGGCAACAAAACTTACTTTTTGCCACCGGGTCACCGTTTTTATGGCCCCATCAGTGGAATTTAGTGCGGATGCAAGATCCGCCCAAAGTGCTTTGGCACGGACCCTACCCTCCACACTTTTAATCAGCCGCCCTCGCAGGAAATCGCTGTGCTCCTGCATAAACTGCAAGAGCATTTTCAATTGCTCCCTCGTGGCAGAGCTCATTGTAAATATTAAGGAGGTAATTAAATGAAAATGAAATGAAATGAAAACTTTTTTATTCGCAGTAGGTAATTTTATACACTTTACGAACGTCAAATGAGGGCGGCGCGGGTCCGGACGACATGACGAATCCTGGGGGAGGCCTCCGTCGAGAAGTGTGCGTCTTTCGGCTTATGAAGATAATGATCGCCCATTATCCACCAATGTCTTGGTGTTGTCAACTACTACTTCTTCATATATATATTGTTGTACCAATCTCTTTAAACTTTTCTCTTAGAGATTCTCTATTTCCAAGTTTATACATTCCACGAATAGCCCTTTTCTGCAGTGTAAATATCGTGTCAATGTCTGCGGCATTGCCCCAAAATAGGATGCCGTAGGACATTATACTATGAAAATAACTATAATATACGAGCTTTGCCGTGTTAACATCAGTCAATGAGCGAATTTTCTTTACCGCGACGCTGCAGAACTAAGTCTACTCGCTAGCTGTGAGATATGGGCGCCCCATTGCAATTTAGAATCTAAGGTAATTCCAAGAAAAACAGTGTTATCTACTAGATTCTTATTTACTTAATAGGTAAGTAAATAATTTGAAAGAAAATATTTGCAAGTGTCAAAACAAAATTGGCTGGTTAGTTGAATGATTGACAAATGTGTTTTTTTATTAAGAGGCAAAGGCAAAATACAACCTACGATTTTACATATTTTTTAACTTTTAATTCATAAAACAATAAAAACCACTGAAGAAAAACACGTCGTTCAAATATTTAACGCCCTTCTAACTGTATTATGTGAAATTACTATGTAAAAACACATAAATTATCAACTGATGGTTTTTTGATTGATAACTTACCTCGTCTGTAAAACCCTAAGTTATTTAATTCAGTCCGCCAATGGGTCTATAATTTGTCTATGGATCCGAAAAACGTTGAACGATACGAAAGCCGCACAGAATAGCACTTTTACACCACAGATTAGAAAGTATTATGTACAAGTACAGATAGGACACATCAATATTATAGAGAGTTTGGAATGCAAGCTTTTTTGCCGCTTGGCGGCGCTTATGTGCTTGAGATTTTTTTGGGTGGACTATGCACTATATTGGTTATTATTAATATTGTTGATAAGTATTGATTTTGTGAAAGAAACGGTGTTTATTTTACAGTAACTTAAGCAACGAACTAACCAACCAATAACTAAAATAAATAAAAACCAACACTTGTTAGCATGTTTGATACTTATAAAGTTATTCGACGAAATATGTGAATCATGAAGTCTATCAAGCATCACAACAATTCAGTTACATAAATGATAAACTTAAGTTCACTTGACGCTACTTCTGAGTTTGCAGACAATTATATAAAAACAGCAGATATGTGCAGTTCACAACAGATATGCATAGGACTTTCACAAGCTGGCAGCGTTTTGTGGTCAAATGGCGAATGATTGTCTATCACTCACTCAATTCACTCATATTAAGTTGTTATTGCCAATAATAAGTGGCGCCACCAAACGTTAAAATGATGCTATGGCCAAACTCTTGAAATTGAATAAATTGCTTTGATTGTCAATGCCGTGTTTTACACTACTCACGTATCGTATACGTCGTACGTCTTTCGTCCTTCTTTCGATTTACAAAATAGGCCTCCAGCTTCGCCGTATTAACATCAGTCAATGAGCGAATTTTCTTTACCGCGACGCTGCAGAACTTAGTCTACTCGCTAGCTGTGAGATATGGGCGCCCCATTGCAATTTAGAATCTAAGGTAATTCCAAGAAAAACAGTGTTATCTACTAGATTCTTATTTACTTACTAGGTACCTAAGTAAATAATTTGAAAGAAAATATTTGCAAGTGTCAAAACAAAATTGGCTGGTTAGTTGAATGATTGACAAATGTGGTTTTTTATTAAGAGGCAAAGGCAAAATTCAACCTACGATTTTACATAATATTTTAACTTTTAATTCATAAAACAATAAAAACCACTGAAGAAAAACACGTCGTTCAAATATTTAACGCCCTTCTAACTGTATAATGTGAAATTACTATGTAAAAACACATAAATTATGAACTGATAGTTTTTTAATTGATAACTTGCCTAGTTTGTAAAACCCTAAGATATTTAGTTCCGTCCGCCAATGGGTCTATATTTTGTCTGTGGATCCGAAAAACGTTGAACGATACGAAAGCCGGACAGAATAGCACTTTTGCACTACTCACGTATCGTATACGTCGTAGGGCAGACCGGGGCTAGTTGCCTATAGGGGTAGGTAGACTAACAGGTAATATTTTTAATTGAACACAACTAATTGCGTCATCCGATATTGTTGGTAACACCCCTTCCGCGAGCCCCTCAGTTGACCACCACGCGGCTTTACGGTTGCACATGTTATGGTAGCTGTGGCGGATTTTTGAAAACCACAACACGTAGTGATTTTTTTATTTTGCATATGAATCGCGACTTGCAAAAAGGACTTATATGCAAATTATTAAGTTTTACAGTAGAGACAAAAATCAGTTTAAATACTGAACTATTTAAAGTACTATAAAACTAATAACTTTTCTGATTTTTTATCAATAAAAGGCATTTTATTATAAACTAGCTGTGACCCGCGACTTCGTCCGCGTGGATACCGTTTATTAGAGTTGGATAAATACTATTATTATATCCTCCTTGAAGTTAAAACTTACCTTATTCTAAATTTCGTCAAAATCGACTCAGTAGTTTAGCTGTGAAAGCGTTACTGATGGATAAACAGACAGAATTACTTCCAAAACTGTTACAACAAAGCAGTGATCCGCAGTTTCACCTAGGTTTTGTGAAAACGTATAGGTAGGTAGGTATATTACATAGATGATACCCGCGACTTCGTCTGTATTGAATTAGTATTTCGAGTAGGTTATTTTCTTCTCCAAGGTCCTAACTATCTTTAATAACAAAAATAAAAATGAAGAATCTTCGCCCATATCATATGTATAACTCCTAACCACAAACATAGGTAGGTAACTATCTATTAGGTACATTACAAAGGCACATAGCGTTATAAACAAATCGGGTGCCAAAGTGCCTTAAATTTTAATATTGTCTTAAGTTTTCGCGATGACTATTATGTATGACTATTAAATAAAACAATTTTTAACCGGATTTATCGCGTATATTTACGTTTTAAATTTTAACAGTCGCTCGTGACCACGGGGTCTGCAAAGACACCGAAACGTCGAGTTAAAATGTAAAATATAAATTATGCGCCATTAATCCGGTTAAAAAGTGTTTTATTTAATGCCTTCAATTTTACTTAATTCATGCAATATCTTCATTAATTATACTTAGCTTATTGTTATTCTAGGTAAAGCTAAGTAGTTTTTGCGTGAAAGAATAGCAAAAATCCATCCATCTAGCCCAATGATATTATATAAAACAAAAGCAGATATGTTATAAGCACGCGCGTTATGAAGACTCAAATACGAGCCAAATGGTAGGTCTTGTAATTAGTCTGCGTCGAGCGCAATCACAAGCGTGACGCACTTTAGGTTCCTGTGTCCTCACCAAAATAAATATAAAATGCCGTCGGGTGCGTTTCGGAAGTGTACCAATTATAACTCTAAACTAAACAAAATGCAAGGGATCTCATACCACATGTTAGTATGTAAAAGTACTTAGATTATTTAGTATTTGTAAATTATTTTTTTAAACAATCTAATAAATAACTAATGCAGGTGAAGAAAGAGATAGCGATCTAGTTTTGACGCGAGAGCGATAGATGCGTGCTCTGCGGACATAGATTAATTAGTGCAGAACGAATATTGATAGTGAATAAAATGCCTACAATTAAAGTTCAGTTGTTCTTTATTTTTACTTTGCTTTGATCCCCATTTTCAATCATCGAGTCATTTGATTAAAGTCATAATTGATAAATACACAAATATTCGTCTCCACTTCGTCCGCACATAAAAATAACCCCGAAATACAAAAACTTTCAAAAAGACAAAAAATAAATAAATTAAATCTTTTTGAAGGTATATAATATTCATTGTATTTCTATTTTTAATTATTATTTCAATATTAAAATTTTCAATAAATATTATTTTCTATTATTTCTTACTTATGTAATTACTTTTCAATCAAGTGTCCACTCTACGACTGTAAATATTAATCTATGACACAAGAAAACATTGAAGTGCAATCATTAAAACTATATCTATCTCTTTCATTTGCGTGCTTTTTCTTATCTTTTTTGATAAGTAATCAGTGAAACTTGTCAATGCATGCAGTTTTTGATTGCTCGGAACAGTTTAGAACGCAAATTACTATGAACGTAACATATCTATAGTTTATAATATCATTGATCTAGCCATTATCAGTGTACATACAATACTACCTATAGTTATGTACATACATACATACATAACTTCACGCCTGTATCCCTTATGGGGTAGGCAGAACATCAGAGGTTATAAGACCAACTGATGTCACGTTTGACTAATGAGGTATTATAATGATTGCGAGAGGCTATTGCAGTGACAGGGGGTCAGCCTATCGCCCACAAAAATGCCAATAAAACCTCTGTCCCTTAACCGACTTTTACAGTATGCCCGGGAAGAGAAGCAGCTGGCACATTCTATGTTTTTCTTTCACTCCCAGTCCAGCATGGAAGTAATTATATAATTAAGCAGCCATACATAATTATAGTTATGTATGGCTGCTTTTCACTGCCAAACGGCTAAGCCAATATTAATGTAATTTGGTATAGTAGTTAACAAATACGTTACTTTTTATTCCGAAGAAATCTACGGTTTCTGACTTCCAAGAGGCAGAAACGATCATGAAATAAACAAAACCTTGATTTTCATTTTATCTCTGTATGTACAGAAGGCAGTACATCAAGCGTTACAAATCTGTCAAATTTTTTTACTTGAATTTGAACTCTATGCCCTCGATAATAAGTTAAAATTGGTTGGGGAAATTTGACAGGTAACGCTTGTTCCTTCTGTACCTACCTATATTAAATCGCGTAAAAGCTTGCGCTCGCCTCCCGCCTTTTTATACCCTACCGCCGCGCCCCGCGAGCCGCGTCGAGCGCGACAACCGTTACGCAAAAATAATCCCTATATCATTGAGTATTCACGCGCGATGGGTTATTAGCGTATTTCATGTATAAGTTTGGTGTTTCTATACCGATTTCTATGATTCTGTTTTTATTGAATAGGTAATAATGTTAATTTTTTTTAATTAGGGATGAGTGAGAGTATTATAAACGTAAGAGTAAACAAATATAATAAGAAAGCTCCGAACTGCTAAGCTATCGGGATTTACACGTGTTATTGTGAGTCAACCATAAAATATAGACATATACTGTCGTGGGATATTTTTAGTATAATTTTATGAAGAATATATTTCTGTGATCCATGATTTCTATGTAGCTTTAACCATTAAGGCTGCACACGCGACGGAAGCTTCAAAAATGAAGTAACTTCTCCCGTTTTTCCAACATTTCCCTTCACTGCTCTGCTCTTATTGATTGTAGCATGATAATAAGTATACTATAACCTGCCCAGGAGTATGAAGAATAATTGTACCAAGTTTCGTTAAAATCCGTCAAGTAGTTTTTGTTTCTATAAGGAACATACAGACAGACAGACAGACAAAAATTTTACTGATTGCATTTTTGGCATCAGTATCGATCACTAATCACCCCCTGATAGTTATTTTGAAAAAATATTTCATGTACAGAATTGACCTCTCTACAGATTTATTATAAGTATAGATAGATTAATTTCGTTTTTTTTATATTGATTTAAGATTTTATGGACAAAAATAGATTTTGAACATGTGCCCTTTTTACAAAATATTGTGGTTTGCGTCCTTTATGCATAGCAAATCTGTAATTTTTTGCAACAAATACATTCAGATTTAAAAATGAGAACAACATTTAAGATTAAAAATAAGTTTAAGGTGGATTCTCACCATCAGCTAAGCACTTCGCGCTCATAGATGGCGTTGATGCGAAAATTTGAACGTTTTTAATTGTTTAATGAATGATAATGTTTAAATTCTTTAAAAATTATACGTTTTGCTGTAATAACATAACATTTGTAATGTCTCAAGCAAGATTTAGCTGAGTTTTAAGTCACGAAATTCGTATATTTGATTTAAACAACAACTTCTTAGTGGCAGCAAAGTTCTCACGCACACATTGACACACGAAGGGCGGGGGGCAGGTTTTCGACTGCGCTTACCCGAATGGACAGGAGGTCTATTTTGTAAATCGAAACGATAGACGAAAGACGGATATCGCCCTTCGTTTTTACGAAATGCTATTCCGTGGGGCTTGCGTATCGTTTGCGGATACGAAATACGAAACGAAACACGAAATCATTCAATTTTTGACGTATTGTGCTATTCTGTGAACCAATTGACAGCACGTCTTTCGTCGGTTTGATATGTCTTTATTCGTAATTTAATCTCAATTATTACGATATCAAAGTGGTTGTCGTTTTTGCTTCGTGAATAAACAATATATTTTTTTTATTCATGTGTTCTTTTGAATTTAGTATAGTTATTGATTTTGATGAATTATAGGAACATCATAATGGCTAATTTCATGCTGGCTGACCTAATTGAAGCTGAAGAGCACCGAGAACGCCGGCGTCTCAGACAGCGAATGCGGTTGGCGTTTTTACCTTAATTTATTTCATTTTCTTTATGACTAAATGTTTGCAACTTTTATTCGAGAACGTATGAAAATGAAAAGATATTTGGGGGGGAAATGCCGTAATCGCCACGCTTGGCAGGCGGGTTGGCGATCGCAGTGTGATGTTAATATACACAAAAGGACGCTGCTGCCCGTCCTCTGGTTTGACCCTTAGTCGACTCTTACGACACCCACGGGAAGAGATGGGGTAGCGCTATTCTTAAGGCGAAGCCACACGCCACCTTGGGGGAGGCCTATGTCCAGCAGTGGACGTCTGCAGGCTGTGGATGTATGTATGTGGATGAAAAGATATTATATTTGGTATGCCACAGGAGAAATGATCAAGAAGATATGTTAGTTGATTTTTATATTATCTTTTATTAAAATGTTTATTATATTTGACAATGAAATTTTATTTTATAATTATATTTTAGTCCAGAAACAATACTACAAGTAAATACTATCTATGATGAGATGGAAAGATGATGAGGTTCAAGAAACCCCACAAATTGGTGACTGTCAGAATGGTCTATCTGATGATGATAGGCAGCAATTTATAGGAGCCATTCCAATGTTAAATACGAGTGAATACCATCCATTCTGCAGTCACACAAATTGCAGGCCGTATTTATGTGGGAACTCAATATTAAAACAAAATTATAAATTTCTTCAGTTTATTTATTCAACCCCATTACGTGAGCCAAATGAGTATTTCCATACATACTAGCAGCGAAGCCCGGTGTTGCCCGGGTCATACATCACACACTTAATAGCTATAAAATACAAAAAACAGTTATAATTTTCAGTGTTTAAGGTATTTGGGTACATAATAGCTACTCAAAGTACTAAACATTATTACGACTGATAAATATTCACTACACCACCGAATTAAGTGTTAAAAATTAATCAAAAAAATATTAGTACTTATAGAGGTAGGTATAGAGAAACCAATTAAACCACGTTCACTCCCTTATTTGCCGTAGCACCAACACTAATTCCCGTAGGGCGCTTGTAATATCCCCTAGCTCCCTACGGATGCCTGCAAGCTCAGCATTCTTTTGTCTTTCTGACTCCAGCAAATCTTGGAGCTGGTACACCACTAGTGGCCGAGGCTGAGCGCCTGCATGCTGCAGCCGCTTTTTTTGCGGTCAGCCAGCCCATACCTTGTCAGCAAAAGACATTTGTTAGCTTCATGCTATCATGCAATATGCGTTAGCAAGCATTTCATTAATTTAGGCAACAAAACTTACTTTTTGCCACCGGGTCACCGTTTTTATGGCCCCATCAGTGGAATTTAGTGCGGATGCAAGATCCGCCCAAAGTGCTTTGGCACGGACCCTACCCTCCACACTTTTAATCAGCCGCCCTCGCAGGAAATCACTGTGCTCCTGCATAAACTGCAAGAGCATTTGCAATTGCTCCCTCGTGGCAGAGCTCATTGTAAATATTAAGGAGGTAATTAAATGAAAATGAAATGAAATGAAAACTTTTTTATTCGCAGTAGGTAATTTTATACACTTTACGAACGTCAAATGAGGGCGGCGCGGGTCCGGACGACATGACGAATCTTGGGGGAGGCCTCCGTCGAGAAGTGTGCGTCTTTCGGCTTATAAAGATAATGATCGCCCATTATCCACCAATGTCTTGGTGTTGTCAACTACTACTTCTTCATATATATATTGTTGTACCAATCTCTTTAAACTTTCCTCTTAGAGATTCTCTATTTCCAAGTTTATACATTCCACGAATAGCCCTTTTCTGCAGTGTAAATATCGTGTCAATGTCTGCAATTTTGCCCCAAAGTAGGATGCCGTAGGACATTATACTATGAAAATAACTATAATATACGAGCTTTGCCGTATTAACATCAGTCAATGAGCGAATTTTCTTTACCGCGACGCTGCAGAACTAAGTCTACTCGCTAGCTGTGAGATATGGGCGCCCCATTGCAATTTAGAATCTAAGGTAATTCCAAGAAAAACAGTGTTATCTACTAGATTCTTATTTACTTAATAGGTAAGTAAATAATTTGAAAGAAAATATTTGCAAGTGTCAAAACAAAATTGGCTGGTTAGTTGAATGATTGACAAATGTGGTTTTTTATTAAGAGGCAAAGGCAAAATTCAACCTACGATTTTACATATTTTTTAACTTTTAATTCATAAAACAATAAAAACCACTGAAGAAAAACACGTCGTTCAAATATTTAACGCCCTTCTAACTGTATTATGTGAAATTACTATGTAAAAACACATAAATTATCAACTGATGGTTTTTTGATTGATAACTTACCTCGTCTGTAAAACCCTAATTTATTTAATTCAGTCCGCCAATGGGTCTATAATTTGTCTATGGATCCGAAAAACGTTGAACGATACGAAAGCCGCACAGAATAGCACTTTTGCACTACTCACGTATCGTATACGTCTTACGTCTTTCGTCCTTCTTTCGATTTACAAAATAGGCCTCCAGACTTGGACACGTGAGAGCAGACGTCGTTGACACTCGTGCGCGCGGAGCTAATTATTTTCGATACATTTGCGAATGCTAAATATTGTACGTTTATGATTTGATACTTTTTTCGATGGATAAAATTAATTTCAATTAGGTACTTACATCGAAATAATAGTTGGTAAGTACTTACTATAAAACAAAGAAACAAAGAATAATCTTATAATAGATTATCTTTATCTATACCTACAAATAAAACATATAAACAAAACAATTTTTTTTTTAAATTTTTGTCTGCTGGACCGATTTTTACTTCGTCCGCGTGAATATCGGTTATGGGAGTTGGATAAATAATATTATAATATCGTCCTTGAAGTTCGAAGTCAAAATCGATTCAGTTGTTTAGCTGTGAAAGCGTTACTGATAGATAAACAGAAAGAGTTATTTCAAAAACTGTTACAACAAAGCTGTCATTCGCAGTTTCACCTAGGTTTTGTGAAAAAGACCTACAAAAAATAAAATAGAAAAAGTAACCTACAAAAAGTATATACCAAACAGGAATACCCTACGAAAGGCACACTGGGTAAAAGTTAGGCTGCAAACAGGACGGCTGCGACAGCGAGAGCGACAGCGGCGCGGGCAGCAACGCGACGCGGGGAATCTGCGGTGCTAGCACGCTACCGTCGACAATGATAAATCAGGCCTTTTATCGATATTTTCTTAGAATATGGTATTTTGTGTTAGTAATTTATTAAGACTATGACATATTTGGTTCTGTATCATGGTATCAAATCGAGTAATTCTATCTATTATAGTGCGCATATTAGCTTACTCTAGCCACCGCGCGCGGTTTTACTTGCGTAACTTTTGATCCCGTGGGAATTTCGGGATAAAATATAGCCTATAACCTTCCTCAAGAGTCAGGCTATCAAATGCAAAAAGAATTTTTCAAATCCCACTTGTAGATTCTGAGATTAGTGCGTTCAAACAAACAATCAAACAAACAAAAAAACAAACTCTTCAGCTTTATAAATTATTATCATTAACAAAATCCACAGACCTTAAGTATATTTGAATAATGTACATGATTGACAATAAACTTACGTCCAATGACGGATTTACATTTTATAATTATAGCTGGAGAGCTTAATATATACAAGTAATATACAGAATATAACGTACAAGTTTTGCTTTTGTAAGTTTTTGAGAAATAATTAAAAATAAGAAAATAAAAAGTACTATAAACAAATTAGTATAGATAATAGGATAAAATAACAAAATAATATTTATCTTGTCGATTCGACTATTTATCGATGGTTGCTAGCCCTGCTAGGCCGTTCTCGACGCCAGCGGGCGCTCGAGCGATTTGTCGCGGTTTCATACAAACTCAATACTTTCTTTATTACGCACCGCTGCCGCTGTCGCTGCCGTCCAGTTTGCAGCCTTATGGGGGTATGTATAAGAGTAGGTTTATATGTAGGTAGGTTTATTACATAGATGGTGCCTGCGACTTCGTCTGCATTGAATTAGTATTTCGAAAAGGTAATTTTCTTCTCCAAGGTCCTATCTAAAAAAATAAACATTTAGAATCTTCCCCCATATAATATGTAGGTATAACCAGGCCTGGCTCACTCCGCGCGGTACATCCGTTATTTACCTACAGCGAAGCGCTCCGCCGGCGCGTTTCGGATGGGTCGTGTATCACGCGCGCGCCCGTCGGGACGTTGTAGATACCTACCTACCTAATAGCATTCACAGTAATTCTATGATCGAGGTCGCAAATAGTATTTAAAAATGGACATAAAATGAAACAAATATTCAATTAGATTATGTTTAGATTTGATTATGTTCAATTTAGCAAACAAAACATAGGTAGTATTACTAATTATTCGTCGTAACGTTTTTTTCATTATGGTAAGTAAAGGCCCAAATAGACTGTTGGAAACAAAACATCAAACCAAGGTGACCTTGCTAGTTTACAACGTGTTTCCAACAGTGAAGATGGCTGTTGACAACCAAATTACATGACCTTGGCGGGTTGGAAACGGCGGTGTTTAGAATCACAGACATACATCTACATAGACAACGCAAGTGCCACGATTTGTATTCGAACCAAGCGTGCCGACTTTTTAAGACCTATTGTGACGTCACAGCTGATATTTATTACTGGAAAATACAAAAAGATTCAGAGACACCGATACCGCCGATGAAATCGATTATTAAGACCGATATTGATATTCTTGACTCGATTTTCTAACAGACATTCATACACGCATATTACAATACATATTAAATCTAGAGGCGACCAACCTTGACATTTGGTTGGGGTTCGGACACGCAAAGGACATGCATTTGCGTTATCTATGTAGATGTATGTCTGTGTTTAGGACTGTGTACGCTTGTTATTGTATATTTTACTATGTAACTATAACTATAAATGACTCGAGTTTTGTAGCTTTTTATCCTGCGTTTCAACCTTTCCTTCTTTGTATCCTCAATTGCATAGAAAACTGCCATCGCGAAGATGTTGTCAACGCGAGAGATCAGAGCACACTGACGATTAAGGGGCGTGGCCTGGCGTGACCTTGGCTTGTGTTCTTGTTTGTCTCCTTGTTGGAAACCACCGTTTGTAACAGTGTGGATGACTCGGAATTGGTTGTCAACAAGTTAACCTTCCTTAACCTTGGTTGGAAGCATTGGTTTTCAACGTGTTTTCAACAGTCTGGCGGCCCTCTTAGTTGAAACAATATTTTTTTCAAAGGTAGAATAACAGTAATACCTACGTCGGTAGATACTTAATTACAAATAAGGAGATTAGTTATTCTTCACTAGGCAGCAACCCTAACAGCGTAAGAAAAGATAAGAGGCATGCGATAGAAAGAGACAAAACTTCTAGGTATATAAATTTGCAGGTACGTAATGCTGTGCGAGCTGAATTCCACCGTATCGCGTCGTTGCAAGACTCGAATTTATTTAGATGTGCTTGCGGAGTAATTCTTCTGTACCAACTATTACTTATTCTGTGGTATAACACCTAACCAATACATTACAAAGTCACATTCTAGGTAAAGCTATATTACTGTAAAGTTTCATAAAAATCCATTCGGTAGTTTTTGCGTGAAAGAGTAGCAAAAATCCATCCGCCTAGCCATGATCAGTGTATACCTAATATGTTTAGTAACCTATATGTTTGGCTGTTTTTCACGGTCAAACGGCTTAGCCAATTTTAATGTAATTTGGTATGGTAGTTCATAAAGTCCTGTGTTGAGTTTTGACACATACACCACTTTTTATTCTGAAGAATTCTACGGGTTCTGACTTCCAAGAGGCAGAAACGATTAATAAAGAAAACCTAAACGATATTGAGTTCCATTATTTTACGTTTAACTTTTTTATAATATATCTCTGTATGTACACTACCTATAGAGTAAGATCCCAGAGTGATAAGACATAACTTATTTTCTAAAAGATGAAACTTTAAGTTCTCAGTAGTGTCTCATGTACTTTGTGTACCTGCGTGTTTGTGAAGTTTGCCCAGTGACACCTGGGCAGGTACCAGGTGAGAAAGGTGACTAAAAATAAGAGTTACTTTACTTAAATTTAGATGGCTGATTTTTAGATATATTTTATAGAATATCATTCTCAAATGGTATCGCAAGTATCAGACACTTTTCATGGACCAAAACTTTTGTCAGACGCTTTAAAGCTCTACCAAAAATAAATGAACTTTACTTATTTTTTAATGTCTGATTTTTTAATATGTTATCAAGATAACTATTACAAAATTATATTTAGTCAGTCAGACAAATTGGAATGACCAAAAATCCACTAAACACAAAAATTATTCGGCCGTGAGTACGAACGCGAGAGCACTATGCGCATGCGTGTCAGAGCGAAGAATTTAAATATTCCAAAAAGTACTTACTGCTTTCGATAAAATATTTCTGCATCTCTTTTCAAATAAAATGAATTTCAACATTAAGGTAATAATTAATAATTTTTAAAATTAAAATAATTTATTGCATATATTCGGTAAATTAATTTTTTTTCGGAGTAATTGTATTTTATAAAAAAATATTTTTATTTTTTAAACCAAAGATAACAGTTTTTACATTTTTTTAAAAAATCATTTTAGTAAAAAAGAAAATAAATATAGTTAGTAAGTGAAAGTATTTGATTGTCCTTAATCATCGTTATCATCATCAAAATAATAATTAGAATTTTCATCATTGAGCCAGTCATATTGTCCATTCGAGTCATCATTCTCATCGTCATCTTTTATATTGTTGTCGTTGCTGTCAGCTTCTTCTGTAAAAAAACAAATAAAAGAATTACAAAACATAAAACTACAAATATAAAACAAAAAATGAATTGTAAACCTAAAGTTAAAGTACAGTACCTGGATCTTGAAGTGCTTCACTGACGTCTCCTGGTAATTGGTCACCATCAAACCAATGAAAGTGATACTGGTTTTCTTCTAACGTCTAGCCATTATATTCAGGGGTAAAGATGGTTGGTTGTTTTTCATTTGCATTATTCCATATGCTAGCAATGTAATTAGCTCGGAGATATTGTTGAAATAATTCAGTTTTGCATGGTGGTAAATTGCTAGCATCAAAATTTTTTAAACTTTTTGGATTAAATTCTTCGTTAACATCAGAAACGGTATAATTATTTAAAAACAGCTGAAGCCGGGCAGCATCAACTTCAAGTGTACCAGAAACATTATAAATTTCGCAGATAAATTTTTGTACTTTGTTAAAAATATCCTGTTGTATGTGTGTATCGGTAAACGACTCTGGGCTTCCAAATTGCATAAAAGAAGAAAAAATAAATTAAAAAGAAATTTTAATTTATTTTTTAATTAAATTTAATTAAAAAAATTAAAGAAATTTAATTAAAGAAATTTTAATTAAATTTTTAGAAGCCTCCAATACGATTCTAATGTAACGGTGACGGCACTACAAGGTTATGTTGTGGAAATTACTGTAAGTGTCATAGGGATCAAGGTTCGCCGCGCCGGGTATAATGTATACTATACATTGCGCGCACATACACAGTAGACTGAAACAGAATGTGAGTTAAAGAAGGAGAACCGGGTTACTATGGACGTCTCACTCGCTCTGAAACGCATGCATAATGCTCTCGCGTTCGTACTCACGGCCGAATAATTTTTGTGTTTAGTGGATTTTTGGTCATTCCAATTGTCTGACTGACTAAATATAATTTTGTAATAGTTATCTTGGTAACATATTAAAAAATCAGACATTAAAAAATAAGTAAAGTTCATTTATTTTTGGTAGAGCTTTAAAGCGTCTGACAAAAGTTTTGGTCCATGAAAAGTGTCTGATACTTGCGATACCATTTGAGAATGATATTCTATAAAATATATCTAAAAATCAGCCATCTAAATTTAAGTAAAGTAACTCTTATTTTTAGTCACCTTTCTCACCTGGTACCTGCCCAGGTGTCACTGGGCAAACTTCACAAACACGCAGGTATACAAAGTACATGAGACACTACTGAGAACTTAAAGTTTCATCTTTTAGAAAATAAGTTATGTCTTATCGCTCTGGGATCTTGGACTACTACATTAAATCTAGCAAGAAGCTTTATTTATTAATGATTTAGCCCTATCAACATAGTAAACTTTTCTACTACATACCAACTATCTTTCGGATTTATTATAATATTATATGTCAGCCACAGATGTCAGCAGAATAGAACAACAAACAGACAGACACAAAAAGACATTTTTTTCTTTCAAATTCTTACTTTTTTTTTCATTTCTTAATAACCTTACATATTTTTTTTTGTAAAAATATTTCATGTTCACACGTTATTGTTTACTGTTTTATATATACATATGTATGTAAAGATAGATGCATGGTAAAGATTGATACAAAATAAAAAAAAAATAATAAAAAAAAATTACGCGAGCAGGATCGAACCCACGACCTTAGACTCATGGTCGGTCTACGCGCAACAGAAGATAGTATCAAAACAAATCTTTCGACTGAATGAAATCGGCGCGGAGCGGGGCGCGGGCGTGGAGATCTCGTGCGCTGAAATCCGAAGTATTCCAAAGTTCTGAGCGACAAAATACATAGGTTGCCTGACCTGAGCGGCAACGTCGCATTTTCAGCAAACGCCAAACACGCAACGTAGCTTCAATGAACGCACACACACTTAAACATCCTGTTAACGTACTACACTGTCACCGTCCACCCATACATTGACACATTTGAACAAAATTTAATACTTCAGTTAAGCTATTTCTTGTCAGATTTTTTATTTTAAAAGTAATTTTGCTGTAACTAAATATAGAAATAATTGCTAATGCAAGCATTCCAGAGTAAAATAACGCTCTGTTCGCCCATATTTGATAAAAGAAATTAGTATGGGCGAGAATACGCCTTAATAGGAATTTTAGGAATAATAAAAATTATTGTTCACGTGTTGGCCATATATAAATGTCGTTCCAGAAATTCATATGCTCTTCTGGTGTGTACATAGAGAGATTCTTCAAGTCCTTCATTTTACTTGCCAATATAGGAACCCTTTCTGACAGTTTATCTGTTGGCAGCTCTAAACCATTTACATTTCCTTTGCGTAAGCGAAAGTATAGTTTTAATAAACCTCCAATAAACTCTCTTGCCTTTACAACATTTGGCTCCACACTTCGAAATTCAAACTGGTGATATTTTGATATTGTGAACTGCTCTGTTTCTTTCTGCTGGATAGATGACTCTGATTTCTTGGTTTTAAAATAATATTTTGGAAACCAAGTTTGAAACTCCAAAGTAAGTGAGGTACCCACATGGAACACAGTAAATTTTTGTGGTATATCTGAAGCTGTCATGATAACTTTGTGTATGTATTCATCAATAGTGTACAGCCTATCAAAGCTGTTTAATTTTCGCTTTATTAGCCCAAAGCCACGATCATATGGCAAATATGAATGTCCTCGTATTGGAAAGAATAACTTTATCTTTTTAAAATTTTTAGTTCACTCAAACACATAAGAAACCTTATCATTGCATGATTTTTGTTCTGACCAGCACAATTATCACAGAACAAGTGCAACTCTTCTGTATCATTTGCAACAATTTTTTTTAAATAATGCAACATAAAGGAACACACATCATCAGGGGTTTTCCGGGCAGTTCCTTCGTGATAAATAAAGTACCTAGACCATTCGATCATTTGCTACATTATAAATTCCAAAATTGTTTATGCTTAGCTGCCTGAAATAGAAAATTTCTTGCACAGGTAACTTGGGCAAATCCAAAACCGCCATAAAATCAAAGCATATTGCTAAAACTTTTGGGTTTTGCTTAGCTAATTTAGCACTGGTTGATTAAGTAAGTAATTCGTCACCCATTTCTATCGCAATTATTTTATTAAAATAAACACGCAAACAGAATCAACCTAACCTTGACGTCTTGAACTGTCAACTGACTGACATTGAAAAGTGAGTGTTACCAAAAAGCTTTGCAAAAAGGGCACATGTTCAAAAGATTAGGCCTTTTTGCAAAGCACGTCAAAATCGGTTATTCGAGATCACTGTATAATCCAGTGAATATGTGTCCCTTTTGTAAATCATACTGTGTAACATGTTTAAGTGACGCGAAAACAAAAGAAAAAGTTGAAATTAAAAAAATTTTGAATGTGTCCTTTTTGCAAGTCACGATTCAATAATTTCTTTTATTTCCGTATTTTAAGCTCAATAGTTATTTCAAACGCGTGTTGTTGATACTCTTGTATGTCTATTTGGTGTGTGTGCTTTTTTTGATTCAAATTAGGTAGAACTTTTTTATTGGTGTGAATTAGAAAAATTAAATGGCGTTTGGGGTTGGTTGACCGATTCTCTCTGGGGCTAGTTGACTAGTTGGTCAACCAACCCCGTTAACTTTATTTGAGTTGGCTTATAGGCAAAATTACATATTTGTGTTGTTTTTTCTATTATAGAGCCATGAGGACGTACAAAAGGAAGACAGGTCGTACCAGTACGCCGAAAGATATTATAGAAAGAACCTGCCACGAAGTTATTTTCGATAAGAAGAGTCTTAATTCTCAACAATATGAGATTCCTTATAAAACGCTCCACCGCTATGTTCAGAAAATGAAGAACATGTATGAAAAGCACCCAAACCACACAAGAACCTTTAAAATTTACTGATTACCTTAAAAATAATATAAGCATGCCTTCTACTTCTTTTGTAACTCCTGATATTTTACAATCTTCTGACTTGCAATCTACTTCTTTTGTATCTCCTGAAGCTATCAGACCATTCCCTAAGGCTGAACCTCGTCAAGAAAGTAAACGTCAGAAAACGTAAAACGACTATCTAATTTAATTATTAATTTAATGGAACTTAAAATGCATCAAAAACGAAAAGAGTCTTACAAAAGAAAAAAAACAGAATGACAGAGACTTAAGTAGCCAAATACAAAGGAAAAGGAAAGGGGAAGGGAGGGGGAAAAGGAACGCCTAAAACGGCTAATAAAAAAGAGAAGAAAGAAGATGTGTCTGATGATAATAGTGGAAGTGAAGAAGACACGATATGTTTAGAATGCGCAGACATTTTTCAGATAGTTTGCCAGGCGAGGATTGGGTCCAATGCACACCTTGTAAAATGAGGTCTCATTCAAAATGTGTTAGAGGTGATTTATTATTTTAAGAATGCAAATATTTTAGCGATTTTGAAGACTAATATATTATGTATGTTCCTTAAAAAATAGTGATTCAAATATCATATTTAAGACTGATTGTTATATTTATGGAGATTTCAAGTATTTTTTGTTGTACCAAAGAAAGTATTTTTGTTAGATTTTTCTTTTAAACACAATAAAGAGTAATATTTTTAAATGTGTATTGTTTTTCTTTTTTAATACTTGATTATTTACATATTTCACTGTAAAAAACTGAGTAGGTCAACCTGCCCCTAGGACATAGTAAACTTACCCCGAGTACGGGGTTAGTTGACCAAAAGGAGATGGTGTAATAAAACGATCAATAAAATCATGATGGCAACAAACTGGAACATTTTCTGGAAAAATATAAAAAGAAAGAAGTATATCCATACGAATATACTTTTTTGTATTTATATTAACCAAAAAGAAAAAAAGTTATACCATAAAATTTAAAAAATTAGTCAACTAGCCCCGGTCTGCCCTACGTCTTTCGTCCTTCTTTCGATTTACAAAATAGACCTCCTGGTCTTCTATCACGATCGCGACTTTCACAAAACAAAACAATAAATTTCATTATTTTGACAAGAATTATAAAAAGGTTTTAAGTTCACTTAAAACCTATTTCGATAGTCGCCACAAATAAAGAATGATTTATAAGACGAGAAAAAAGGTAATTTCTTTTGGACCTTTTCACTATGTGCCGGCCAACATAAGAAAATGGTATGTATGTACGTGTCGTTTTTGCTAATCTGATAGAATAATAGTTAATGTGGCACAACAGTTAGTTATGGGATTTTTCTAATAAAAGTTTTAGAAGTTCAACGATTTGCCATATGCCGATTTTTAAAAGTAATTAAAATATGTAAACTAATGATTTCAGTAATACTATAACAATATACAGGATGCAAAGCTGAAAGGAGGTGATAGTCTAGACCACTTACAACTTTATGAGCCATACATGTCTTAGACGAAGTGTGATAGTTTTTCTTTTTTAATTAAAGGTTTAAGGTTTTTTCCAAGATAACTCCAAAATTTGACAATAAACCTCCAACAGCACTTCTGTTACTGTAGATAGATTCTTTTTATTCTCGGTTTTAGATTGTCTAATGTCTATTGATATTTACAGTCTACGTAATTTGAAACATCTGCGATTTGTACTATGGGCATTGTTCATTTTTTTTTATTTATTTCATACGAAAAACCGTTTCGAGGAATAAGTTTTCTTATTAATTTAGTCGATTTAAAACATTTTAAAATATTGGGGTTTAAGAGATTTTTAACAAAATACATTTGACCTTTATTTAACCTTGATGACGACATCAAAGGCATCAAATCGATCAAGTGTTATGCCTTTTAAAGCTGTTTAAAAAAGTCAAACTAAACTCTATAGCTCTAAGGTGGTTGTTTTGTTTTGTTTATATATCGGAAATGGGAGATCGCTTGGGTTTTTAAAATGTGTAACGTTGTGGATTGGGGGGAGTGTTCAGTTTGTGCCCGGAGTGAAGATTGCTTAAGTTGTAAGTAACCAGACACTCCTACCAAAACACAGGTCACAAAATAAAGATACTCTGAGCGTAAACACCCTAGACTCACCCTCGATCCTACTTATCCAAGATATAGCGGGGTAGGTCCTACTTAACAGGTCTTGTGATATAAAATAAAAGATGTTAATACTGATAAATATCACAGATTTTATTGTGTAATAGTTCAAGGCGAGTCCTGAGTATCTTTACACAGAGAGCGGTGAGAAAAAAGTTTAACTAGCTCAGGAGAGGGAGTTCACCATACTAAATCACCTCACTGTCTCTGTTATACATAAAAAGAACAATTTATATAGGTACTTTAAATTACCATGAAGCTAAATTAACAAAATAATTAATAAACTAAGGTTAGTGCTTAAGTCTACTTAAAAACTAACCGCAAGGATTATCTTTTAAAACAATAATTAAAGAATATTCTATCTCTTAATGTCACTACAATAACTAATATCCAGTTTCAATATCCAATATCCAATATCAATATCCAATATCCAATATCACCACAGGTACTTTCTTTCTTGATTTTATAGTTGTAAGTAGATAAAAGATTACCTTATAAATCCTCGGTCAACATTTTACTAAAGCAAATCTGCATGTTACCATGAGGATTTCATGCTCTTGTGTTAAATCATGTAACAAACAGCTTCAGCCACATTTAAAAACAATGAAAACTCCACCAGAGTTACTCCTGCAAAGCACCCTGGAAAGAATTATAAACTTGATTACCCGAGATGGTCAGATCTAGGTTATGTTTTTTTTATAGGCTTCAATTTGGAATAATTTAAGAAACGACAATTACCAACATTTGTGATGGAGCCTTAAAAAGATATCTAGCTGAATATTCGTTCAAACTAATAGGATTAACATCAGACGTGAAGATTTGACAATGTGACTTACCATATGGTTTCCAATATGGGCTAAAATTTATTTCTAACACAAACTGCGGCGACTACATATTATACGTATTTCACCTTATTAAATTAAAGGTTTTTTAAATGGGACGATCACAACATCTAGCCAGCAAAGCCGGCCCAAAAAAAAGATTTCACATCTTGACAGCAGCGGTGCGTTCCGTCCGTCTTGAAGAAAAAAAATAATGTTGCCAATCTCAAAATTCTAAGGTCGCGAGTTTTAATTTTTTATAACCCACAAAAACTACTACGTTACAATGCCCCCCCTCCAAAGAAAAGGGTCATGAAGTGAACCGATCGCCGTCCCGGCGTTGAAACAATCTACAACCAACCTAAACTGAGAAAAAACTAAGTTATAACACAACAATGAATCTAAGTAGATAGGTAGATACCTACAATCTGTGAAATATATCAGTAACAAAACAAAAAAAATGTTACACCTATGGCCAACATACCATAAGGTATAACTAAAACCCATCACCACAAAACAACAACTCAACAGCTGTTAAAAGAGAAAAAAAAACTTGTAAGTAACAAAGTTTACAACCAACTATCAACAAAGTTGTATTAGAAAAATATATATAGGCATAACAGCCACTTAAGTAACAACAAACAGTTGTTAAAAAAACAATACCAAAATTACAACATTAAGTTTAGTAAGTAAACCTACTTACTAAAAAATATAAATAAATATCCATCTTTCAGTTATCAATCCAAAAAAAAAAACCAACAGGCAGGTCAGATTTTATACAAACTACACATTCCTTACAAGACCGGCCATAGCATAAAGTCATTCAATGAGTCCTTGAGTTGTGTCAGTCTTATCACCATTCATTCACATTCATTCATCATCGGGTTGAACATACATCATCTTCTAGAGCGCTCTTTGCAAAATTAGTAACTAACATAACCATTCATTCCTTACATTCATCTCTTTCAGAATTACTGTCTTTGTGTTAACACAGCAAAATCTGTGCAACACTAAACAATAACAAAAACATACTACTTCAGTATAAAAGTTGTAAAGCCAACTTTACACCAGAACTAACAATGGACATCGAATTGAATTTGCCTTTAGCTATTACTTAAAAACAATATAACTTCAGTATAACTGACAGTTATAACAAAATATTGCCGAAACAACAAAAATGTGTCAGGTGAGTAATAGAGAAATACCACCTATATGACAACAAAATAACTGCAGATTGAACTCAATACTGACAGTAACCAAAATCTGTACCAAGTGAGTAGTAGAGAAATACCACTTGTACAACAAAAAATATATTTATCTGCAGATTTATCTGACAGATAAAAAATACACTAACATTTAGTGAAAAAAAAAATTTCACAAAAAGAAAATATATCTACCAAAATGGTTATATAAAAATGTATAAACACAAAAAAATAAGGACTACCAATGGTGAAGTTTCAATAAAACACAAAACATATTAAACCTTTAGGTCCTTCACGTGCCATGAACCAATAGGATGACCATCCATTCTCTCCAACTCATAAACAAGTGGAGAACAAACCTTAGTGACCCTACACTTCTCAAATTTAGGAGCAAGTTTTGCCATTTTAAATTTACTAGCATCACTCTGAACAAAAGTGCGTTTCCAAACTATGTCTCCTACCTTATATTTGTCTTGTCTGCGTCTTAAATTATAATGTGTTGCATTAGCAGCATGAGCCTTTAATAAATGTTCCCTAACCTTAGTAAAAATATCTTTCAAAATACCAAATTCACCAGCGTACTCTTCCCTAGGTACATTTGCTTCGTATGACTTGTCACTGTCCTTATAAACGTTGCCATTTATGGCAGGTTCTCTAGCATGAACCAAGAAAAATGGGGTAAACTGCGTGGACTCGTTTACAGCACTATTAATTGCAAACTGTATTTTCCGCAAATTTTTATCCCAGTTTCTGTGATTTTCCTGCACGTATGACGAAACAGCAGTCATAATCGTTATATTGTACCTTTCAACTAAATTAACTTGAGGAGTGTAACGTGGTGTGTAATGTAAATTTGGGACATTATATCGTTTTAAAAGTGTCTTGAATTCTGATCCCGTGAATTGCACTCCATTGTCCGCAATTACGGTTTCAGGTACTCCATGAACTAAAATAACATTATCTTCAAAAGATTTCGCTACAGCTGCACTAGTTGCACGACGCAATGGAAATAAAAGTGTATATTTAGAAAAACAACAAGTTGTGACTAATAAAAATGTATAACCTGAATTAGAACGAGGTAAAGGTCCAACCAAATCAATTGACATTACTTGGAATGGTCTATAACAAACTTTTGGTTGACCCATAAGTCCACTAGGACATTTAGTTGACTGTTTATAGGCGGCACAAACATCACAAGACTTAATATAATTGACAACGTCCTTAAACATATTTGGCCAGTAATAACGTAGGCACAACCTCCTATGAGTTTTAAAAACACCAAAATGTGCGGCCGTACAGTCATTATGATTTGCCTTTAAAACCTCTTCCTTATCAGACTTCCTAACAACTTCTTTCCAATCAAATTCACTTAATAAATTATATTTACTCTTTGAATATCTAAATAGTTTACCGTCTTTTACGCAAAAATTTGGAAAATTAGAAGGATGATCTGAACAACCTTTAAAAATTTTATCATACCATTCATCAGAAATTTGGTTTATGACATCTACTTTAATTAATCTAGATAAGGTATCAGGAACAACATTATCTGTACCTTTTCTATGTTGTATATCAAAATTAAATTGTGAAAGTCTACATCCCCATCTGGCTAATCTGCCAGTAGGATTTTCTAAATTCATGAACCACTTTAAAGCTGCATGATCTGTTATGACAGTAAATGGTCTGGACCCTAAATAAGCTTGAAACTTTTCGACAACATAAATAACAGCTAATGCTTCTCTTTCTGTAGTGCTATAGTTCTGCTCGTTTTTGGACAACGATCGACTAACATAAGCAACAGGATGATCGTGACCGTCTAAATTTTGAGAAAGCATACCACCAATACCATAACCTGACGCATCACAATGAACTGTAAAAGGTTTAGAAAAATTTGGAACTGCTAAAATTGGAGCTGTGACAAGAGCGTTTTTCAAAGTATTAAATGCTGATTCAGCTTCTGCACTCCATTGAAATGGTGGTGCCTTTTTACTTTTACTCGTAAGTCTATTTAAAGGAGCGGCAATAGTTGAAAAATCTCTAATAAAACGTCTATACCAAGAACAAGTTCCTAAGAAAACTTTTACATCTCGCGCAGTTTTTGGTGTTGGGAAATTTAATACAGCTGAAACTTTATCTGGGTCTGTTCGAAGACCAAACTCATCAACAACATATCCTAAATATTTTAAAGAGTCTCTAAAAAAGTTTGATTTCAAAAAATTTATAGTTAATTTGGCAAATTTAAGTTTCTCTAGTACTCTGTGTAACAATAACATGTGAGTTTCAAAACTAGATGAACAAATAATAATATCATCAACGTAACAAAACACCATTCCATCTTCAACATCGCTACAAAAACTATGATTGAAAAGTTTATCCATTAATCTTTGTTGTCTTGCGGGTGCTCCGCAAAGACCAAAAGGCATAACTTTAAATTTGAATAACCCACGGCCTGGAACTGTGAAACTAGTTTTTTCCTGTGAATCTTTATGCAGCGGTATCTGCCAAAAAGCTGAACTTAAATCTATGGAACTTAGGTAACGAGCTTCTTTTAGACTGTCCAAGATTTGCGGTATATAAGGAATTGCATATGCATCACCTTTTGTGACAGAATTGACTTTTCTACAATCTAAACAAAATCTCCACTCGCCATTTGATTTCTGGACAAGCAAAGCAGGATTATTCCATGGTGATTCACATGGAGTGACTACATCTAATTTTAGCATCCTATCCAGTTCCGAACTCAATATTTGCCGTTTTTCAGGTGACAATGGATATTGTTTTGTGCGAATCGGAGCGGAGTCGCCTGTATCGATAACATGTTCAATTAAGTTAGTTCTACCTAACCCTTTATTCTCAAAAGAAATCTCTTCATACTTGTTAATGATAGAGTTAGCAGCTTGCTTTTGTTGTTCAGTTAAATTATCAAAAGGCTGCAATGTATGTATACCAGATTTTGAAACTGAGTTACACTGATTTAAAAAATACTCAGGTGCTGCTCTATAATCAATTTCTTCAAAAATATTTGGAGCTAAGTTGAAAGCCTTCCAAAAATCACAACCGTAAATTACCTCAGCAGTTACTGTTGGAATGACAAAAAATTTTATGATGTTTGTAATGTTTTGAAAAGTAATTGGTATAAACATATAACCTATGGTTTCAACTGTTAAACCATTTGCAACACTACAAGAATGGTCATTTTGTTTAATAAATTGAAAACCTAAATTAATTAATTTATTATGGGAATTATTCCCTAAGATGGAAACACAAGCACCAGAATCTAACAAACCTAACATTTCAAAGTCATTATTTATGACAACTTTGACATAAGGTCGAACATCACTAGTATTACATGAAAACAGGATCGAAGCTAAATTATCTTTATTATTTTTATGTTTAAAAATGCTACGATCCTTGCAAATTAGTTTTTTGAATTATTTACTGACTTGCATTTTGGACAAGACCTAATTGTGTAACCTAAATTACCGCACTTAAAACAATGAACTTGTGTTTGATTGTTGTTAACAACTTTACCGCATTCTTTAAAATTGTGGTTACTTTTCCCACACTTAAAACAAATCTTAGGATTTTTAATGTTATTGTTTTGTTTGTTAAATGAACTTTTGTTTTGTGTGAATTGTTTGTTAGGCATGTGTTTGTTCTGTGTACTCTGGAAATTTTGATTAAAAGTTGCAACCTGATTAAAATTACTTCTTTGTTTTGATTTATAGGAAAAATCCTGTGACAAAATACAATTACTCTTAGTAGGCTCATTAAATAAACCAGAGCGCTGTTTAGCTGCTTCTAGCTTCCTACACTTAGTTTTTAAATCTGAAATTGTGTAAATATCAATTAAAGCTAATGTAAAAATATATGGTAACATCAATGTAAATTACCTGAAAAAAGTTTGTTTGTAACAAACAATAAAAACAGAACAGTATTTGACAATAAAATGTTCAATAAACAAAGTAAAGTGTGTTGTTGTACACAAATTAAATGAATTTTAATTTGGAACTGCAAAGTTGTAACATTGACAAAAAGAGATATATTATTTTCAATAAAACAACACACAAAAATGTAAATTGGACGCAATAACAATTATTACACCCTTAAACAATAAAAATTTAAAGATTGGGCGCCATTTGTAACGTTGTGGATTGGGGGGAGTGTTCAGTTTGTGCCCGGAGTGAAGATTGCTTAAGTTGTAAGTAACCAGACACTCCTACCAAAACACAGGTCACAAAATAAAGATACTCTGAGCGTAAACACCCTAGACTCACCCTCGATCCTACTTATCCAAGATATAGCGGGGTAGGTCCTACTTAACAGGTCTTGTGATATAAAATAAAAGATGTTAATACTGATAAATATCACAGATTTTATTGTGTAATAGTTCAAGGCGAGTCCTGAGTATCTTTACACAGAGAGCGGTGAGAAAAAAGTTTAACTAGCTCAGGAGAGGGAGTTCACCATACTAAATCACCTCACTGTCTCTGTTATACATAAAAAGAACAATTTATATAGGTACTTTAAATTACCATGAAGCTAAATTAACAAAATAATTAATAAACTAAGGTTAGTGCTTAAGTCTACTTAAAAACTAACCGCAAGGATTATCTTTTAAAACAATAATTAAAGAATATTCTATCTCTTAATGTCACTACAATAACTAATATCCAGTTTCAATATCCAATATCCAATATCAATATCCAATATCCAATATCACCACAGGTACTTTCTTTCTTGATTTTATAGTTGTAAGTAGATAAAAGATTACCTTATAAATCCTCGGTCAACATTTTACTAAAGCAAATCTGCATGTTACCATGAGGATTTCATGCTCTTGTGTTAAATCATGTAACAAACAGCTTCAGCCACATTTAAAAACAATGAAAACTCCACCAGAGTTACTCCTGCAAAGCACCCTGGAAAGAATTATAAACTTGATTACCCGAGATGGTCAGATCTAGGTTATGTTTTTTTTATAGGCTTCAATTTGGAATAATTTAAGAAACGACAATTACCAACATTTGTGATGGAGCCTTAAAAAGATATCTAGCTGAATATTCGTTCAAACTAATAGGATTAACATCAGACGTGAAGATTTGACAATGTGACTTACCATATGGTTTCCAATATGGGCTAAAATTTATTTCTAACACAAACTGCGGCGACTACATATTATACGTATTTCACCTTATTAAATTAAAGGTTTTTTAAATGGGACGATCACAACATCTAGCCAGCAAAGCCGGCCCAAAAAAAAGATTTCACATCTTGACAGCAGCGGTGCGTTCCGTCCGTCTTGAAGAAAAAAAATAATGTTGCCAATCTCAAAATTCTAAGGTCGCGAGTTTTAATTTTTTATAACCCACAAAAACTACTACGTTACAAATGGGCAGAACTGGCAACCCCATCAGAGTTGTCAGTCCTGCTAGGCGATTGACTCATATTAAAGCTAGTTATGTTAGAAAACGTCTCAGAAGGGTGTCACTCAATCAAACAACTTATCAGTTTAAGTTTTCTATTTATTATAATCTACCACCACTTCGGAAAGTCGATCTGTTGAGAAGAAGTGGCAAGAAACTCAACAGCAATCATCTTGTAAAATACAAAGTAACAGTTTACAGCCAGAGAACAATAAATAAGTAAATATCACAATCTTAACGACACTGACCTTTATCACAAAGCGGCTCGTTCTCCACTCCGCCATTTTTAACCCAACCTATCCGGAAAGTCAAAATCCCCCCCAACTCTCCAATGCAAGGCAAAGGCCGCCACAAAAGTGACGCCTTCTCCATCTTGGTTTTCGTACCGCCAAAACCTTCTACTGTCTGGTCTCCTATCGGCCGGATTCTAGCCAATCAGAGACCAGCCAACAGAAAGCCGGTGGTCATGACACGTACTGAATAATTCTTTTTATCAACATCTTCTATTAACAAAGCAATTAACAAAGCAATAGGAAACATCTTAATTATTTAAGCTTAATTAAAAACAAATCACATAAGTAATTGTCACAATAACAAATATTGAACTTACTTTAACATGGTGCTTGACCTGTACTAATCTTTATCTTTAGTAAACACAATTACTTATTAAAACAAAACACTTATTACAAACGGTATTTGTTGATTTGAATACTTATCTTTTATGATTAGATTTAATAATTTTACTTTAAAGCATTCTCAAAACATTACCATGAGAAACCAAAATAATCAATAATAAACGTTGGATTGTTTTGCTATCCAAACATCACAGATAATAAAGGATTCAATATGTTGGTTGATAGCAATAGTTCGATTGATAGACCTAATATTGGATTACAAATATTCAGAATCAATTAATTTAGATTTCTTAATTTGAGCTTACAGCAAAACGATTCAATAATTTACGATAATCATTTCGATGAGGCTCGGCGAAGCCATCGCGGCGACATATATTTTAACGTAACCTCAACGTAACAAACTCAGCTTCTTTATTTTTCCCTGCGATTGATCTAATTTTAATTAACAATGAAAATTTTAAGAATAATTAATTTAATTATTTTAATTATAGATTATTTATCCAAACTACAAAGAAAAGAAACAGAGGAAATAAAGACGGTTAAGATTTGATTTAAATCAATGTTTTTTCTTTTTTTTTATGGCAACCATCCGTTGTTACTACTCAACAGACTATTACTGCCAGTGTCACGTATTGGAGAAAACACGGTTTGATTGGGAGCATTGATTTATTACTGAATTAGCTTAAAGTGCGAATAAGAAAATATCTACCAAACAACATTCTACATATAATTTGATAAAATTACAAAGTAAAATTTAAACTAATAGGCAACACAGCTACGCACTACTCTTTACAACCTAATGTTAAATTGGTGGATGAATTTACACAAAATTTTGAGCGTACAGGGATTAGAAATAGTCAAGAGTTAAGGAATATTAATCGGTCTTGGAATATGAGGAGAATAAATTAAGGAGGGACTCAAATTCGTTAATGAGAGATACAGAGGGGTCTGAAATGTAGACTGAAAGAAGAGTAAAGTTAAAGATTTTAATAATAATAATATTGATTTCAAAAGAGTGGGAGGGGGTTGGAATGATGGAGTAAGGTATTGAATTTTTCACAAATAATGCGACGCCACCATAGCCATCTGACCTGTCATCCCTAAGACAGGCATAGCCAGGAAGCCGATAGCGGCTGCCAGGAGTAAACCACGTCTCAGAGATGGCGATGGCAAGAGGACTATGGCAACGCACGAGATGGGAGAGCTCATGACCTTTAGGACGTAAGCTCCTACTGTTCCATTGGAGAATGTTGGCCATGAGAAAGGAGGTTAGAAAGAAGAGAGTTTAATTTGGTAGCAACGTTGGACGGTAGTGGCGAATCACCAAAGTTATTTAAAATGTTCATGAGAAACGAAATGATAAAATCTAGAAGATTTTCATTAGAAGAGGAAGAGTGAGGGTTGAACAGTGCAGAGCCGGGAGTAGGAGAGGGTGGGTCACGGTCAGCAATGAGAGCTCGGTGGGCGATCACGTCATAGCCAGGTTGCAAAGTTTTTCTAGCTTTGGGATTCGATACAACAGTTTTTTTATAAGACATTGTACCATGAACGACGTCACTTTTTAGGGGGTGCAGAGATTTCGTGGAATCCGCAAAGGATTTGCGCACAGGAGGGAATCGGGCAGACGCTTCTTTAAAGGAGATATTGTCTTGGGACATAGAAATTTTGATGGCCTTCTGACGAGACTGCTCAGGGCAGCTCTTGTCATTGGCTAGGTGAGGGCCTGAGCAATAAATGCACGACGATTTATCGAGAGGGACGTTACACGTGTCACCTGAGTGGGATTGGGAGCAACGAAAGCATCTCGGTTGGGATCTGCATTGCGTTTTAACATGCCCAAATCTACAACAGTTAAAGCACTGAATAGTCGGCAGGACATATGTTTCCACAGGGAGAGATGAATTAAAGAGCAGTGCTTTTTCTGGCAATTCCTGCCCGGCAAAGGTTAAGACTACTGAGCCAGTAAGAGTCCACGAGGTGCCAGCCTCGGACACAGTTTTTCTATTCAGACGTCTGGCCTTAATTAGTTTGCCACAGTTATCGGAGCTGGAAATAGCTTCAGCTACCTCCTCCATGGACCAGCTAGTTGGAACGCCACGAACTAAGCCCATACGTGTCACATTATACGTGGGAATTATTGCGGAGTATTTGAAGGTTTCTAGGCATGGATTTTTAATAAAGTTATTCGCTGCAGATGCACTTATGAATTCGACGCTTACTCTATTGCGTCCCACGCTTTTGACTCCGTCAGTTTTAATATGTTTAATATTGCTTACAAAAAGAAAACGGCTAAAGACCAGCGGAATTAGAGAGGTACCTACAGAAGGATGAGGCTCTGATCGGGACACATGGACGATGTAGGGTCCATTGTCTACCTCAGAGTAAACTTTATTTTCATTTAAAGTTGGGTGAATATAAATGTTTTGCACTGACGGTGCAGCATTTTCTGGGTCCAGAATATTTTTTTTGACTGAAGAAGGAAGTGCCTCTTCGTTTGGTCGTTTTCTTGTTTGTGCAGGTGTGAATTGCGAGAATACCTGAGGTGAGAGCTCCTGCTCCCAAGGCGAGATAGGATCCGGGGGCTTAGGAGGGATATTACAATCCATCTTCCACAAAAAGGAAACCAAATACACTTACCTAGTGTTAACTAAAACTAAAACTACACTAAATTCAACACAATTTAAGCTAATTATAGATTAATAATGAAAAATTGAAATTTTGAGAAAAAAACGTGTTTTGACCGTTAACGTCACTCCCATCCACCGAATCAATGTTTGAAATGTTGGTTTGTTGTCTGTTGACAATCCATTGGGTGACAGTGACATAGCATGACTTTAGCACACAGACACAGCTCATGTTTTTTTTTACTGACTGACACATGTTTATAAAGTTAATGCCACTGATGACGTCATCACATACTAATTTCATAAAATCAATATAAATTAAACGACACAGTTAAAAATAAAACTATTCAAATTGTTCTCTCAGAATAGGCTAAAGATTAATATAACATAATAAAAATAATAGGTTAAAAAAGTGAACAATGCCCATTGAGGGAATTGGCGGTCGACCTCCCTTAGACGATATTCGCTTGCGTCGTTTCTATTTTTCGAGCCTTCGCCTACTTTGCCACGCCCACGCTTTGTTCTAGAATTTGTTTCAGTAATAATAAGATACCAGTCTATGTTTTGTTTCTTACTACCCGACTGTGGCAAGCAAAGTAGGGTTATGTTTTCAGCGCATATGTATGTATGTATGTCTGTTTCTTGTTCCCTGATACTGAACTGCCGGACGGATTAAAACAAATAGGTATCAAAAGATTCGTATTAACTGTGCGAGTAACATTGGATTCATGAAATTTCAAATTTTTGTCAAAATAATGACATTTATTGTTTTGTTTTGTTAAAGTCGCGATCGTGATCTATGAATAGTTTCGGTTTAGCGATATTATAAAATGATAGTATTCAATTAATGTTAATTGTGTGAGGGCTGAAAAATTGGCATTTGATAAAATAAATGGTATCTATTCCTGAGGCCCTAAGCAAAAATTTTCTTGTTGCTGAAGAAGGAATAGAAGAAAAAATATTAGTATTTATGACTAAACTATCAAAAAAAAATCTGCGTTAGGCTAAATTGTGTTTAGGTGATGGAACATTCAAACAAAAGTACTCCCAGACCATTTTATCAACTCTTCACAATCTATATAGACCTAAATTCCGATATGAACTCGACGAATATAGTACCAGTATTATACGCTTTACTGCCGAATAAATCCCAAGAGACGTATACTAGACTATTTAAAATTATTAAAAATTTAGGTATAAAAATCTGTCACTTCAAATGCGACTACGAAGTAGGCATCATGAACGCCATGACATCAGTTTTCCGGGATCAAGTGTAAATGGGTGCTACTACCACTACCAGAGAGCTGCGTGGAAGAAAGCAAAAGAATTAAAAGTAAACAGAAAAAGCGAAGAAAGACAAATTGTTAGAAAGGCTGCCATTTACTTATGATCCCTCTACCATAACCAGAATGTACCAAACACTTATGCTTTCTTCAGATATTTGACAAATAATAGAATCTGTCCAAAATAGAATGTGTCCTAAGTAGAATATGTCCAAAATAGAATGTGTCAATATTAGAATCTGTCCGAAGTAGAATCGGTCACAAATAGAATGTGTCGAAAGCAGAATCTGTCCTAAGTAGAATATGATGTCAAAAGTAGAAACTGTCTAATGTAGACCAAACGGTCTAGCTCATCTCCAACTCTAACATCTCCGGTCCCGTATCCTCTTGTGGAGGACATTGCCGAGCAAGGAAACGACATGAGTGCTATAGTGTTTCTGTGAGTTGTGATCTTTTTTTAAAATCTCTTTCAATTTCAAAATCTTTATTTGTGTGTGTTGTGCGACATCTTAAAAAACCTTAAGAACTTTGGAAGAAGAATGGTGACAGGGAAACTTTACTAGCATTTCTCACAAATTGTGACAATGCCTTAGCTTTAGCTAGTGCCGAACAACAAAATATCTTACATAAATATATAATTTCTCAATTAGAAGGCAAAGCACAGTTGGCATGTAGCTTAAAAACTTTGAGCGTTTGTGGTTTTGGGCACCTGTTGTTAGCATGATATCAGGTCAATATTGTTGCCGAGACATATATTCTTGAAAGGCCGTCGCAGCCTCTCCTTTCGGGCATTAAATAAAGCCAGGCTTCTAGAATGCAAGTTGTTGGTAAATGTGCTAGAGCTGTACACATAGCCAGGTATTGTTTTCCACTGCTTAGGTACTGGAGTGAGGCCTACACGTTCGCCATTTTTCCATAAAGCTTGGATAAAATGAAAGAAACATCCGGATATGTGCGCGGCTGGGAACACCGCTCTCAGAGCATTGATTGCGGACAGCTCGTAATCAATTTGAAATTGTGATGGACATAATTCAGTGGTTTTAAAAATGGCCCTAGAAAAATTGCTTTAAGTAAACAGTATCCTGTACCAGTACCGATTATTATTTCTTAGCTCATACAAAATAAAAATCAAAAATTGGAATTTATCAGAATAGGCATCCTGGGTGAAGTGATTTGTTTGCGAGGTGATAAAGGTAGACTTATCAATTCCTCTTTGTGCACCTGGATGATATCACCCAGGTGATTTATATCCGAGGTGATTAAGGTAGACTAATCCATTCCTCTTTGTGCACCTGGGTCATATCACCCAGGTGATTTATTTCCGAGGTGATTAAGGTAGACTAATTCATTCCTCTTTGTGCACCCAGGTGATATCACCCAGGTGATCAAGGTGGAATAAACCGTTTGTTTTTAGTAATGAAAAAGTGGTGAATATGTTTTTTCGGTTTTGTCGGGTAGAAAAGCGAATATAATGGGCAACACATCGTCCTTTTTACTACCGCCACTCAAATTTACATGAACAGTGTAGATTTGCTCAAAAGGTTGTGGAGTACTATCTAACAAAAAATGAGTACCTACTACATTTTAATACATCTGGCCGTTTGTGACATGAAACATATTATACGATCTTCCGTGCTATCATCAAAAATAAAAAATTGTTATATTTTTCAGGAACTTCGACTTCAGAAACACTTTTGATCGAAATAGCGTGGTTACCTTTTAAATATTTGTTTCGCATCTTGTAAAGGGACTTCGCACCGAATCAAAATTTAGGAGTTCGTCAACATATTTCTCTGATTTATATGGTTTTTTTTTCTGGTCTTATAATTTTGGTATAAGAGCTTTAGATACCTTTGCTAACTGCTTGCATTCGTGTAGCATAGAAGCAATTTTTTCTGCTTGAAATCTGGAATATATGTGTGCAAAGATTTTCGCAATACAAGCTTTTGTTCAGAATTTAATGTAAGTCTTATAGTTTTGGACATTGGCATAATTTTTTACTTTTTGAATTTTTCCTAAAAGTTTGCCTTTAGACTCGCACAACTTGTTTAGAATTCATATTTTTTTTATAAATTATCATTAATGAGTAACTTATACGTGTCTTTGTTTGAGTAACATAGGTTTTATATTTAGTCAGTCCTTATTTTTTTACTTGAACAGGTCCGACTCGGAGTTTATTCTTGTAAAAGGGGCGCCTTCACTTTTTATTATATAAATAGTACAGCGTGATGTCCAGCAGTAAATGTAATTGTTTTCCTTGACAAATCGTCGAGTGGAAAATAATAGCTTTCTTAGTTTATATGGTAAATATTGTCACAATAATCTGACACAGATTGGTTTGTGAGGTGCATCATTTTTTTTAAATCTCACCACTCAGCTTTTTGTTGACCGTGCGAGTTTTATTGAATTTTTTGACAGCTAAGAGAGACTCTTCCTTTTTGTGAGTGTGCGAGTGCTCTTTTTGACCAAATTGGACCTACTCCTTTTTACCACCGGACTACCAGACGCAGACAGGACTTCCATCCCTATATAGGGTCTTCTTTATGAAGATCAATATATTTTAATAGAAGGTTAAGAATGATGTATGGATTCAATTTATGAAAGAATTTTTTTTTTGTTACAATTAACAAAAAAAAAATCTTTCATAAATATTTTATAATTCTCATAAGTTAACAAAATTTTAGTTTAATCTGTTATTTACGACTAAAGCAAGAAATAAAAGTGTTTCTATTTAACTATTCATATTAAGAACTCACTCACACACACAGAGAAAAATTGCACTAGGCATAGGTATGTAGGTATTCTCTGACGGCACTATCGACACCGAAAGTCAAGCGAGCCGCCCGCGCCGACAACACGTTGGCTTGTCGGCGCAGCGCGGCGGCGGCGACTTTGTTTGAGTCAAACGCGCGCGACCCGCTCACTGCTCGGCGAGCGCTCGCCAGTCTGTAAAAGTCTGTCTAATGATACGCGCGCGTAAATTAATAATTATCAAAATGCCTAATTTCGCGTACACGAACCAAGAATATCTTCAAATGGCTTTGTGCTAGTGCTGCGAGTGAGAACCTGTCACGAGCGCGTGACACGTACGTCCCGCCCTCCGAGCAATTCTAGGAGCTGTGCAGCGCCATCGAGATTATGGCACATTTACTCCACGTGCCCCAATGTTGTGTGCTGCCAATGTTATTAAACGAACAAGACTTTGTGTATCGCAAATAGGTAGTCATGTGCAGCAGTTACTATAAAGTGCTTGTGTATGTGTATTCGTGTGCTGTGTACCTAACATCATTGACAGGAAGCAATATGTATGTAAGTTATTTTTGTACATAAACTGTAAATAATAATAGTTGATAATAAGGTGATTCCATTTAAACATTCAATTGATTGTAAAATACATTTATTCGTTAAGACAAACAGCTCAAGCACGAAAGCTTTTTTAAATTTATTTCTAATTTAAACATTATCAAAGAAGTCAACATTTCTAAAACGGTATTTACAAATAGTTGAACGTTAAATTGACAGTTGAAGTGTGATGGGAAATTAGAATCAACTTTTATACGAAATAAGTATGATATTACAACAGCTGATTGTTACATCATACATCAGCTAAGTAGGTCACGCATCGCCCGGGCGCGCGAGGCATCGACCTTTGCTCGCGTGGATAGGTAGGTACTAACCGCGTAAGATCTTTGTTTTAGTGAAGTTATTTTCTTAAAATAAATACTACATTGATTGAAAAGTTCGCGGCCTGGCCATTAAAAAAAAAACTTTTGTTATTTTTTCTGCCGTCATTTTGAACTGTCATTATTCAATTATCAGCCCGCGAATTTTCAATTTGATATCTTGTTTAAATAAAATTTTACGAACAATATAAATACGTGTGTAGAACAAATTTTCACTAATGGAGAAATTCGAACAACGTGCTGTGATTAAATATTTGTTTAAAAAAAGATTAACACCAAAGGAGATCCATGATGACATGCAAACAACATTAGGGGAATCTGCCCCGTCTTATACCACTGTGAAAAAATGGGTTGCAGAATTTAAACGTGGACGAGAGAACATCGAAGATGACCCTCGCTCCGGCAGGCCAATGACGTCTACGACCGAAGAAAACATCAATAAAGTGTGTGATCTCATATTGAAAGACCGTAGATTGACTATCAGAGAAATTGCAGACACTATAGGCATCTCATATGAACGAACGCAAAACATCATTGTCCATGAACTCGGCTTTTCTAAGGTTTCGGCTAGGTGGGTCCCCAGATTGCTTTCAGTAGAGCAAAAGCGAATTCGACTCACGATTTCTCGCGACTGTTTGGAGATGTTCGAGGCTGATCCACAAGGTTTTCTTGACAGATTTGTGACAATGGATGAAACCTGGGTTCACCACTATACCCCAGAATCAAAACAACAATCCAAACAATGGAAAAAATCAGGTGAACCAACTCCGAAAAAAGCAAAGGCAATTCTGTCGGCTGGCAAGGTGATGGCATCGGTTTTTTGGGATGCTAAGGGTGTCATTATGGTGGACTACCTTCCAAAAGGCGAAACAATAAACTCTGCGTACTATAGCACCCTTCTGCGCCGTTTACGTGAAGAAATTAAACAGAAACGCCCAGGATTACTGAGAAAGAAAGTGTTGTTTCACCAGGACAACGCCCGAGTCCACACGTCTGTCGACTCTATGGCTCAAATTCGTGATTGTGGTTTCGAATTGTTGCCACATCCAGCTTATTCTCCTGATTTGGCACCTTCGGACTTTCATCTGTTTCCAAACCTGAAAAAACACCTCGCTGGGCAGAAATTTTTAACGAATGAAGAGGTCGAAGCCGCTGTTAACCTGTATTTTGAAGACCTTGAGGAATCTTTTTTTAAAACAGGTATGGAAGCTCTGGAAAGCAGATGGAAGAAGTGCATAGAGCTAAATGGAGATTACGTCGAAAAATAAAAATATTTTTGTATGTACTTTATTCTGTTTTCTTGACTTTTTCAATCCACCTAGGTTTTTTTATTTCTTGCAAGGTTGTCGTAAATAACAGATTAAACTTAAATTCGGTCACTTAAAAGATTTGAAAATTTCAATAAAAAAAAATATAGTTATATGTATATTTTTATTTTTTTCATAAATTGAACCCATACATCATTCTTAACCTTCTCTTAACATATATTGATCTTCATAAAGAAGACCCTGTATAGTGGATTTATCAAGAAGTCGAACATAACGCTTCATAGTTCCTTTTTGGTACGGATTGCCAAGGTGTGGAACAATCTGCGTGCGTCTGTTTTTCCTGACCACTACAATCCTGGAACTTTTAAGTGTCGAGTGAATAGGTTTCTCGTGGATGGACGTGTAACACCATAGTCTTCATGCTTTGAGATTCCTTCTGTGTTTACAGTCAATAAATGTCCGTGATCTCTAATTTCGAAACGGGAGCTTTTATTGTCGTTTCTCACTAAGTTCATTTTTAATCTCCGATTTCTGGTCTGGAATGTTTCTTCTTTCGAAACACGACTAAGAGTTCCTAAGTCCCAAATTTCTAGCTTGATTTCTAATTCTCTTATGATCTTGCAGTCCTCCCTTTTCTCATTTTCCAGCAAATCTATTCTTTTTAAAAAGATATCGTAAGTCTTAGATATATTATATAATAAATAGCTGTAAGTTTTCCGTAAATAAATAAATAAATAAAATAAATAAATAAAGCACACGCTCTTTTGAAGTTCCTCATTTTGGACTACAATCTTAGTTATAGTCACTTGCAGGGAGAAGAGTCGCTGGTGCATATCATCCTTAAATGAATCTCTCGTCTCGCTTATAAAACGTTTCATTCCTGAGCTACTTGAAGGCTTATGACGATTAGTATAACTTGGTTCAATAGAGAAAGGAATTAAAGTTAGCAAAAAAAATAATGGTTAACTTCAATATGGCCGAATGACCTTGAAAGAAAGCAGTCGAATGGTTAGTTGAATGACTGAATGCATTGACAGGCAGCTTATGTCCGCAGTTTTACCCGCATAACTCCCTTTAGAGAGAGAGAGAGAGAGAGAGTTTTGAAGTAACTCGTAATAGATTTTAAGAGTTTTTGTTAATTTTTTTATATTGTTTGTATTGAAAATGGTCCAGGAAGATAAAAATTTATATCTAATATGTTTTATTTACTAACAAATAAAGATAAATTGCGATGAAAACATATTGATCTCAAGGCTTTATATTCTATGTATGCAGATAATTATATTAACGACTCGCCAGATTCTCGCGAGAATGTGGAGCGGCCTTAAAACATATCATGCGATCATTATTTGGTATAGGTACCATGTAGATTGAATACAATAACCCCAATATATAATAATAAAGTATTTATTTATGAAAGCAAACGAAATGAAAAAAACACAAATGAAGTCAAGAAACCAACGATCTCACCTTTTTCAATTGACGTTTTTAAGTCATAGATGATGATTGAAACTGTCATTTCAAAAGGTAATGCAACGCCTCTTGCATGCAAATTTATAGGGAATTCGTTTATTCTTTATGTCATAATTGTTGATCATTGTATCATAGAAATCTTGTTTATCATGTCATGTCAAGAAAGAACCGTAATAGGCCTACAGTTGTATATTTGATTGTGTTATGGGTAAGTAAATTTTGTGTGTCTACATATTCCCATAAAGTAGAAATTTCTTAAAAATCACAAAAGCGGCAATATCTTGAAAACCAAATAATAAATAAAAAAAAATCTAAATCATTTATTTCACGCAATTACAACCCATACAGAACATAACAATTGCAGAGATCAATTTATAATTATCACATAAAAAAATAGAAACAGAAATAAAATCAGATCGGTTAAAAAAAATTAACTGAATTAAAATAAATAAATAAAATAAATTAATCAAAAGCCATTCAATTCAGATACCCTCCTTGACTGCAGTTCAAAGTGGCCACATGTGTGTGATTATGTACCATGTGTCGCAGGATCGGACAATCGGGCTTCTCACTTACCACCTTGAGGATGCTATTGGAGCTCTCTCGCACTCTGCGTAAAAGTGATGCAGTGTGTCGCGAAGCGCCGATTCCCTGAAGGGGGTCCGTCGCTCGCAGTTCAATAGGGTGCTGAAGTGGAAGAAAACTATTAACTAACACTTAAAAAACTTTAATTTTAATTTACAAAACGAGAAAGGCACTTAAAGTCACTATAGCACTGTAGGGAAAATGTTAAATTTTAGACGTTTGGAGCTAGCGGCCCTCGGCCGCAGTTGACGCCGTAGGAGACCGCGGCTCACAGCCGCGGTAGTGGTGGAGGCAGCCACCAACAACCGCTAAGTTAGCGGCAGGGAGGCCGCTCACAGCGGTAGGAACCACCGCGAGGGTTGTAGCGCACGGCCGCAGCCGTGAAGAGCGCCGAGCAGAGCAGGGCGCCTCAGGTAGAGCCAGGACGTCGTCGCCGGGGAGGGCCGGCGGCTTTTCCCGGATCGGTCAGCCGTCCTCCAGCGTTCTCTCCCGATCTTTTTTTTTTCTCTTCAGAATCCTCACATCTCTCCTCAGCGGACCTTTTTCTTCTTCCTCATCACTGACGTTTCCAAATGCTTGACATGTCATTTTTCTTTTTTTTATGACACAACGGCCAGTATTGAGTAAATTGAGTATTGCAGTAAGGAGTTCCAATATATTATATATATTTCTATATTTACAAACTAAATATATAACTTAAGGAAAAATATAAAACGAATCTGCTAAAAAGTAATTGCAGTAAGTAAGTATAACATTATATTTCCCCGTGACCCCATGAAAAAAAAAAATTGCTATTCAATTTTTTTTTTGTGTGAAACTAGAATTTGGTGGTTAGGAACAGTCGTGCATCATTTCATACATCTCTTTCATACATCAGAATAACCATCAACTTACATACATAGAGGTGGAGCTCACATTCCATGGCTTCCACTCCAGCACCGACGGTTCGACTGCTGTGGCAGCTGGCATTAACGATGGCTTATTTAAGGAGTCGTCACCCGCTCCTGTTTAAGACCCTTATACGACGCTGAGGCTTTTTTATAGAGTAGTCAACCGCTCCATCTAGAGTCCCACATGTATGTAGTACAGTGTAGAAGAGTGTGAGAGAGGTGTAGATATGAGTTATTGTAGATAACTCATAATTGAGAAGAAGTGAGTTATTTTAGATAACTCGTGTTAAGATAAGGATGTGGTTATTGTAGATAACCCACGTTAGGGAAGTTTAGTAAATATTTACAATTATTGTCCATTTCAGGTTCCTCGTTACTACGAGAGATGATAGATAAAAAAGGTGAAAATATCAAGCTGAAGAACTCGAATAGTCAGCTGATATAAATTATTGTGACGTGTACTCACAATGTTATATATATATATATAATATGTACAGAAAAATAAAAACAAAAAAAAAGGAATACAAAGATAAATTATGCAATGTACTTTTTAGAGAAAAAAAAAATAAAGACATTGTTATTTACTGTCCTTAATATGCCATTTAGCTCTAATGCCGTCGGTATCTTCTAATATATACACTAAAGGTGAGAGTTTCTGTATGACTCTACATTTTATATATTTAGGGGCGAGTTTAGCGGAATAGTAACGTTCAGCGTTACTTTGGGTATAGTTTTTACGCCATACCGTCTCGCCAACTTGTAATTCTTTTATAGAACGGCGAAGGTTATACCGCTCAGAGTTTTTGGTGTGTGCGTTGTAGAGAGCGACCTGAACTTTGTCGAAATCATTGGGAAAAGAATCGTTTATACTAGAGGTATAGTTGTTTTTCATTTGAATATACGTAATTTGCCAAAGTATTTTCAGGAAAAAGGAAAAAATGTTTATACTCTAAAGGTAGAGTTGTATTAGAATTTGGAAAATATCAGCAGGTGTAGTGTAGTAATAGTGTTGGGACTTTAGATAAAGCAAATGACTAACTATAAATACCTTGAGGGTCTTCTTTCGTTGGGCGCCAAACTGTCGCGAAGCGCCGATTCCCTGAAGGGGGTCCGTCGCTCGCAGTTCAATAGGGTGCTGAAGTGGAAGAAAACTATTAACTAACACTTAAAAAACTTTAATTTTAATTTACAAAACGAGAAAGGCACTTAAAGTCACTATAGCACTGTAGGGAAAATGTTAAATTTTAGACGTTTGGAGCTAGCGGCCCTCGGCCGCAGTTGACGCCGTAGGAGACCGCGGCTCACAGCCGCGGTAGTGGTGGAGGCAGCCACCAACAACCGCTAAGTTAGCGGCAGGGAGGCCGCTCACAGCGGTAGGAACCACCGCGAGGGTTGTAGCGCACGGCCGCAGCCGTGAAGAGCGCCGAGCAGAGCAGGGCGCCTCAGGTAGAGCCAGGACGTCGTCGCCGGGGAGGGCCGGCGGCTTTTCCCGGATCGGTCAGCCGTCCTCCAGCGTTCTCTCCCGATCTTTTTTTTTTTCTCTTCAGAATCCTCACATCTCTCCTCAGCGGACCTTTTTCTTCTTCCTCATCACTGACGTTTCCAAATGCTTGACATGTCATTTTTCTTTTTTTTATGACACAACGGCCAGTATTGAGTAAATTGAGTATTGCAGTAAGGAGTTCCAATATATTATATATATTTCTATATTTACAAACTAAATATATAACTTAAGGAAAAATATAAAACGAATCTGCTAAAAAGTAATTGCAGTAAGTAAGTATAACATTATAAGTGCGCTTGCGCACTACCGCATAAAAGCCGTCTGTATGTGACAGCGCAAACATTTGCGATGCACTGCAATAGCGAGGAAGCCCCAACAACATCCTAAAACCATTATTGTACTGTACTCGGAGAGCGTTGATAGCCCCCTGCGTAAAGTCGACACACAGATTACATGTATAAAGTGATTGGCAATAAGCCTTAAACAGAGTTTCTTTGACTTCGTCATTGCAAAGGGCAAATCTGTGGGCTACCATGTTGCAGCGGACTGCCAACGCTCTCCTTTCCCTTTCAATATCACTGTCATCCTTCATGTCCTCGGTAACCACATGGCCCAAGTACCTGAAAGATGACACCTTGGAAAGCTCGACACTATTTAGTTTTATGGGAGGCAAACTGTTAATTTTATCCTTTTTTGTATGGAAAACCATTATAACGCTTTTCTTAACGTTATATATAAGGCCGTGGGACTTTGCATATTCCTCACATATTCTAATGAGCTCTCTCAGCGCAGCTACTGATGGACTCAGCAGCACCATATCGTCTGCATAGCTAATGCTGTTGACACAGTGACCGTCAATGTAGCAGCCGACACCAGCGCTACCGAGCCCAACAATCAGCTGATTTACATAGAGGTTGAAGAGCGAGGGAGACGTCAACCCCCCCTGTCTTACCCCGCACTCCAACCTGTATGAGTCAGAGAGCTGATCTTGCCATTTGACCTGATTAGTCTGGTGCCCGAACCAATATTTTAAAACATTGATATATTCACTGGGAACACCAGCTTGAGTTAGTTTAGTCCAAAGTACATCATCATACCTAACCAAGGCAAATGCCCTGGATAGATCTAGGAACGCAGCACAGACCGCCGTATTTCTCTTTGTATAATATTTGATAGTGTGCTTGAGGGACAATATAGCACACTCGGTGGATAAGTGAGGTCTGAATCCAAATTGAGCGTCTTGTATGTGTAGGTATGCCTTCAATTGCCTCTCAAGCAAACCATCAAAGACCTTGGATGTTATGGAAGCTAGTGTGATCGGCCGGTAGTTATTTTTGTCAGCATTGTCTCCAGTTTTATTTTTAATAATGGGAATAACAATCGATCTCATTAGTTCAGATGGTAAGTAAGCGTGCCGAATACACATTGTAAACAATAGACCAAGAAGCCTTGGGAGGTGAGGCCCAGCATTTATAAAATGCTCAATGCTGAGGCCGTCGTGTCCCGGTGACTTGCCTCTTGTCATTCCTTTGATAATTTCCTTTATTTCTTTCGCGGTAATACGGTTAGGAACACCAGAAACAACGGCCTCACCATTTTTGCATTCCATTTTCAGCACAGAATGCACCTGAAAATGGGTACTGAACATGTTAGCTATAACCGTCGCGTTGTGCAGTCCCTCGACACTCACCGGAACACTAGGTTTAGGAGTCAACTTTTTAGTCAGTTTCCAGAAACTGCAAAAGTCCTTACTTTTATATTTAGAAGCTAGTATTTCCATTTTTTATTTATTTTCATTATTTTGACAAAACCTGAGCTTTTGTTTAAATATTTTTCTAGAATTACACATGTCCTCGTAAATGCGGCCCTGTGGAGGTCTTCCGTACCAGACCCAGGTCAAATATTTTCCCCTAGCATCCCGATGAGCCTCGCGGACATACTTATTCCAGCCGGTAACGGGCTTGCGCCTTGTTTTACTGTCCCCACCCTTACAGTCTTTACAGCTAAGCTTAGCAGCCTCTTGTAACGTTAAGATTATCTTATCATACAATTTATTTATGACCCTCGTATGTTCTATGTTTTTATTTTTACACATAAAATCACAACATGCATTAAGCTCTTGAGGAAAATTAATGAGTACAGGAATGGCTCCAGTAAAAGTTCAAAAAAAAAAAAAATTCAAAAAGTTTTATTCATTTTAGGAATTTCACAAAACACTTGATGAAGTCAGTCATCACATACTTCGGCTTTAACTAGTTGTTGATAGTTGTTAAATAAGATATTACAGTAGACCAAGAGACAAAAAAAGCCGGCGGAAAAAAACTCTTGGCACTCTTTTTCAGTCAGATTTATCAAATTAATACAAATAGGTACGGTACAAATTGACCGTGACATGAAAAAAAAACAAACACAAGACAGCTAATTTTGAGAGCCAATGTCATGCCACAACCAAATTGCTTACATAGCAGATGCAATTAGCTATGGATGCACAATACGAATATGACAAACTGGGACCAGAGTATTTGAACAAGAACGGAATAAAATAGTCATAGTATCATTAGCAAAACGACCTGGCACCGCTAGCAGCACCCGTTCACGTAATGCGTAGTGGAAAGTATTTATTTATTACTTATTTTACCTCTATCTAATCTAACATTACAATGCGTGCACACCGGTTAGCCATCATGGGAGAAGAGAAAGAATGAGCGAGTGAGTGAATCGATTGTATGATCGATCTGAATGAGTGATATCTAACACCCCCTTTCAATTTATAGTTTATTAAATTTTTTATATTTTTTTTATTTTATACACTTTAAATTGGTAGTATTTTAAATTCTTAAATCGGTAACCCCGTACATGTCAATTTCAATCTGTCAATCATCTTATCAATCAACTCACTATTACAATAATATAACCTAAATTATTATTCACTGTAATTCAATAGCAAATCTCTAAAATAATTAAACTTCACTGTATTTAATGGCTTTGTCATAATATCCGCAATGTTCTCTTCACTGTTTACATAGTACACTGATAGTATTTTCTTATTAACAATGTCTTTCACAAAATTGTATTTTATGTCAATATGTTTACTTCTTTTGGTATTTTCACTATTGTTTAGCATTGTAATTGCACTTTGATTGTCCACAAATATTTTAACACAGGTAACATGTCCAAATTCACTTCAATTCAATCCTTTCACAAACAACATTTCACTAATACTCATTGCAGCTGAAATGTATTCAGCCTCGGCAGATGATAGAGAGACTGTTGGCTGTTTCTTGGACGTCCAGGCTATGAGATTATTGTTGTGGTATATTACCATACCACTAACACTCTTTCGGTCTGATTTATCACTACCCCAGTCTGCATCTGAATAACCTGTAATGTAATTTCCTTGGTTCTTTGTGTACGTAAGTCTTTTGTCAAGTGAACCTTGTAAATATCTGATTATTCTTCTAGCAGCCTCCCATGCTGTCCTCGTTGGTTTGTTCATAAATCTGCTTAGGTATGAGGTTGCATAAGTAATATCTGGTCTACTAATTGTAAGGTAAGTCAAACATCCAATTAACTCTTTATATGGTACATTACTAATTATTTCTTCTTTTTCAGGTACTGAAAAATTTGCTTCCATTGGAGTCTTCTTTGATTTGCAGTTATTCATACCAAATTTGTCAAATATTTTTTCAATAAACATTTTCTGTGTAATATACATTTTGTTTTCTTTTTGTGTTATTTCCAGTCCGAGATATTTTTCAACATTTTTAAATTCTTTTGCTTTAAATTTCTTTTTTAAGCTATCTTTTATTATATTAACTTCTTCTTGTTTTCCAAATAGTAATATGTCATCAACAAATAGTAATAACCAAACATTTTCTTTCTTGTATAAACAAGTATCATATTCTGATCGTTTTAATCCAGTTTTCTTTATAAAATCATCAAAAGTCTTGTACCATGATATTGGTGACTCTTTTAATCCATACAGTGCTTTATTAAGTTTTAGGACTGATCCCTTTTTCGCTTTAATTCCTTCTGGTATTTTTATGTAAACATCTGTATCAAGGTATCCATTTAAAAAGGCAGTTGGTATGTCCATTTGAATCATTTGCCAATCATTACAGAAAGCTTGTGATAAACACATTCTTATGGTAGTCATTTTAGCTACAGGTGAATAGATATAAATGTCTTGATCTGTATAGTCCTGTTGGAAACCTCTAGCCACAAGTCTTGCTTTTTTAGTACCATCTGGCTTTGTTTTGAAGATCCACCTAGTATCAATAGCCTTTGTATTCTCAGGCAAAGTTACTTCCTGCCAGGTTTTCATATCATTTAGTGATTTTACTTCCTTCTCAATAGCTTCCTTCCATTCTTTTCCCATACTCAAAGCTTCTTCATATGTAAATGGGTCATCATTAGTCATTAGTGCATAAGCTACATACATTTCATATTCATCAAATCGTTTAGGAACACGTCTATTTCTTTTTGTCTCTATATCAGGTAAAATAATCTCATTTTCGTTTTCTTGATCTTCTGTTGAATTGTCATATCCGGGTTGAGTATCTGTTTCATAAGTTGATGTTGATGTTACTTTTTTTTCTGTGTATACATAATTATCTTCATTAAATTTCACATCTCTGGATATTGTTATTTGTCCTGTTTCTGGATCCCATAATCGGTATCCTGAACCGCAATAACCAATCATTCTTACTTCTTTGGCTCTGAGTTCTAATTTATTCTGAGATGGAAGGATAACTGACCATGCTTGACTTCCAAAAATTTTTAAATGATCATACTTAACATTTCCATTTAAAATGTAAGCTGGCACTCCACCATCCAATGCCTTTGTTGGTGATCTATTTAATGCATACACAGAGTATCTTAGTGCTTCTCCCCACATATTCTTGGGCATCTTAGTTTCCAGAAGAAGTGCTCTGACTCTATCTAGGAGGGTTCGGTTCATACGTTCTGCAACACCATTTTGTTGAGGAGTGTAAGTACATGTAAACTCTTGTTTTATTCCTTCTGCTTCACAGAAACTTTTCAAACTTTTCAATTCACTCCCATTATCTGTCCGAATTCTCAATATATTGTAGTTATAGTTTTTCTTTTTTAAACAGTACTTTACTATGTAATCTTTAGCTTCAGATTTTGCTTTCATTAAATATATTTCTGTAAAATGTGAGTAATCATCAATTATTGTCAAATAGTACTTTTCTCCATCTATTGTTTCTGGTGACATTGGACCTCCTATATCACAGTGAATGAGCTCTCCAATTCTCTTTGATCTTGGTTTTGTGCTAGGTTGAAATGAGTTTCGAGTTGCTTTTGCACAAGAGCATATACCACATTTTTCTTGTGATAAAGGCAAACCTAAGATATTTAATCCAGCGCGATTCAGATGTGCAAGTCTTCTATGCCACTTATTCTTTTCTGTTTCTTCAGTTTCATTATTTGACAATAAAGCTTCATTCTTATTCTGTATTTTAAATTTAATACTATACAATTTCCCATCATTTCTTCCTTTTATAATACCAATATTTGTGATTATTTTTGCAAAAGTGTTTTTAAAAATAACTGTATGTCCTTTTTGTATTAACTTGTTTACTGATAGTAAATTATGAGACAGGTTCTTCACTATTAAACATTCTACATCTATGTTCTTTCCTTGACATTCTACTTTCAAAATTCCTCTTTTTTCTGTTGACAATATCTCTCCATTTGCTATTTTGATATCTATTTTTTGTATGTTCTTTATATTTTGCATGATGTTTTCATATTTGTAGCTTATCATGTTGTGTGAGGCTCCTGAGTCTAATACAAAAGTTATTTCTTCATTTTTTACTTCTATTGCATACGCTTGTTCTTCTGTCGCTACAAATGATGTCTGATTGCTTCTTCCTCTTCCTCTATCTGGTCTTCTTCTACTACCTCGTCCTCTCTGGTATTTTTTATTATTGAATCTACAGTTTCTTGCTATACGTCCAGGTTTACCACATGTAAAGCATTTGAATGCCTGGAAACTATATTCAGGAACGGTTTCTACAGGTTTTTCTTCCTTTTTTGTCAATTCTGCATCGAGGAGCTTATTCTTCACAAATTCTGTTGTAAGCGTTATATTGGTAGTTTGTAGAGCTTTTATGGTGCTCTCATAACAGTCTGGTAATGTTAATAATAGGTGGCTAACTTTGTCTTGATCAGTGACAGTTGTCCCTGTTTCTTCTAGGTTTCTCACTAATTGATCAAATTTATTGAAATGATCATTTAGATCTTGCTCTTCTGTACATTTCATTTTCAATAACTGTTTTCTTATCAGTAATGAATTCAGTGTGCTCTTTCTCTCAAACACCTTTCTTAAATTATTGATCATATCAAGGGCATTGTTGGCATCTCTTACATATTCAATAAATTTGTCGGGAAGTGACGCCACGATCAAATTTTTGGCTTTCGCATCTTTCTTGGTAAAGTCTTTTATGTCTTTACTTTCATAATCTAGTACATTGCAGTCTTTCTCGTCCATCATACATTTTATTCTGAAAAGCCATGTGCTAAAATTTGAGCCATTGAACTCCGGCATCAGTAAGCGTGCCTCCGTCATTTTTATTTTTTTACTTTCCTTTCACACTTTTCCTATAACTTTCCTAGACTATGCCAATCTGGCTTACTGGGCTTCTGGGCCCATAACCTATTAAAATAAGACAGTAATGCGTAGTGGAAAGTATTTATTTATTACTTATTTTACCTCTATCTAATCTAACATTACAATGCGTGCACACCGGTTAGCCATCTTGGGAGAAGAGAAAGAATGAGCGAGTGAGTGAATCGATTGTATGATCGATCTGAATGAGTGATATCTAAGAAACGATAGCACCAGCCATCACCCTCCTCAACCATATTTTAGGGAAGAGGGTGACCCGATACCCGACGCTACCACTAGCCATGCCGCCTGAGGGAGCATGACGTTCTTGCTGATGTCTTGACAAAAAAATAAGTGAATGGGACAGTCACCAGCATGTCATACATATACTGCACAGCCAAGCTGTAAACAAAATTATTAAGTAATTAGAAACTTTTAGAAATATCCTGTTGTGCTTAATCCCATGCCTTTTTATCATCTAAGTAATCTTTAGTTTTATAATAAGCTTTTCGAGATAGAGTGTTTTTAATGATTGATTTAAATTTATTGAATGGCAGGGATTGAATTGACTTCGGAATTTTGTTATATATACGTATTGACATTCCAATAAATGATTTGCTGCTTTGAGCCAGCCTTAATTTAGGAAACGCTAACTTATGGTCGTTCCTAGTCCTTACAGAGTAATTTGTATCATGATTATCTTTCCTAGTTTTAAATTTATTACTATTCTTATAAATATACATAATGTTTTCATAAATATATTGTGATGCAAGGGTCAAGATACCAATCTCTTTAAACTTTTCTCGAAGAGATTCTCTGTTTCCAAGTTTATACATTCCACGAATAGCCCTTTTCTGCAGTGTAAATATCGTGTCCATATCTGCGGCATTGCCCCAAAGTAGGATGCCATAGGACATTATACTATGAAAATAACTAAAATATACCAGCTTCGCTGTATTAACATCAGTCAATGAGCGAATTTTCTTTACCGCGAACGCTGCAGAACTAAGTCTACTCGCTAGTTGTGAGATATGGGCGCCCCATTGCAATTTAGAATCTAAGGTAATTCCAAGAAAAACAGTGTTATCTACTAGATTCAATCTGTTCCCATTAAGCCGCAGATCAGACTCAACTTGTTTTACATTTGGTGCAGGGAATTTTATACATTTAGTTTTTTTATCATTGAACGCTAGATTATTTATATTGAACCACTGAACAACATTTGCGAGAGCATTGTTTACATCGTCATAGTTTATTTTCTGTCTTATCATTTTAAAAATTAATGATGTGTCGTCAGCAAACAATACAATCTCATGATTATTGCCTACCATATAGGGTAGATCATTTATATAGACTAGAAACAGAAATGGGCCCAGAATTGATCCTTGAGGCACTCCCATTCTCACAACCGACCCAGCCGACCTTTTTCGGTTAACCTCAACCTTCTGAATTCTATCACTTAGATAAGAATTCAAAAGTTTGAGGTCAGTGCCTTTGATGCCGTAGTGATGGAGTTTCCTGATGAGAGTGTCATGCTGAACACAGTCAAATGCCTTAGATAGGTCACAAAATACACCTAGGGCATCCTGTGACCCCTCCCAGGCACCAGTGATTATTTCAAATAGTTCAACACCAGCATCAGTTGTTGAACGGCCCTTTGTAAATCCAAATTGTTTATTATGAAGTAAATTGTTATAGGTGAAATGGGCCAAGAGTTGATTAAGAATAATTTTTTCAAAAATTTTACTACAAGTAGGTAGAATTGAAATTGGTCTAAAATTTGTAGGGTCTGTAGTGCTACCCGACTTAAATAAAGGTATAACCTTACTATGCTTCATTAAATCAGGAAACTCCCCACTAATAATACAGTTGTTAAATATTTCAACAAGGCAAGGAGCTATTACATCTATAATAGAATTTAATATTTCAACAGATATGCCCCAGAGATCAGTTGTCTTTTTAATATCAATTGTCTTAAATGTTTTAATAATATCTCCGGTGTCTATGGGTTGGAACTTGAAAGACACCTTGCACTCACTCACATGATTTTTGAGCAATGATTCAGCCGCCACAGGTGATGAGCTTAATGATTTAGTAGTTGAAACTGGAATGTCAGCAAAACAGCTCTCAAATGCTGTCGCAACATTTTCATCTGCTTTAATTATTGTATTGTCAATAACAAGCTTAAACTCACTATTGCGATTCTTAACTTTCCCAGTTTCCTTATTAATTATATTCCAAGTAGTTTTAGTCTTATTAGCACTATTTTTAATCTTATTACCTAGATAGATTGATTTTGCTGCGGCACAAACTTTTTTAAATAACTTTGAGTAAGTTCTGACATAGTTGCAAAAGGTGTCATTTTTGTTATATGATTTCTCATGATAGAGATCATATAGGTGCTTTCTACTGATATGTATACCTGTGGTAGCCCAATCACTGAATGATTTACACTGGTTTAGAGAGATCTTTTTCGGAATAAATACACTGTCATGTTGTTTATTTATTAATCTACTTAAGTTACTGTATTGTAAATTTACATTATTGGAGTGGGCTATAGTAGGTATATTGTTGATTAGACCACATCGAAATCTCTCCAAACGTTTGTCATTGACTGGAACAACCATTATACTCTTATTAACCTGTTTTTCTTTTGAGTATTTAAATGTAACCAACTGACCGCTGTGATCAGAGCTTAGTTTATTTATTACTGATGAATATACTGGAATTGCATCAGAATACACATTATCTAGACAAGTTGCAGTGGTCTTTGTTACCCTAGTTGGTTGTAGAAACAGGTTAATAAGATTGTGACATTTAAATAAATTTATTAACTTTTTACTCAAGGTTGAGTTTTCTAACAAGTCAACATTAAAGTCCCCACAGACAAATATTTTCTTAGTTAAATTACTTAATTTACACAATAATTCTTCCAAAGCTAGTTCAAAACTATCATAGTTTGATTTAGGGGGTCTATATATGCAAATAATTATAAAATTTGTCACTTCTACACAGGATATTTCAATAGTTTGTTCAATAGATAGGCTCACTATGTCCTTACGTTCCTTAAATTTTAAAGATTTATTTAATATTATTAAAGAGCCACCATGTATTGCTGTCTTTCTATTGAACGAACTAGCAACTTTGTGCTGAGCAAAATTTAAAGTTAATTGGTGTTCTAATAAAAAATGTTCCGTTATACATAGTATGTCTATATGCTCAGCATTCAAAAACAATTCTATTTCCAGGACTTTTTCCGAGATGCCCTGTATATTTTGGTGTACCAAGTTTAAATTACTTTCATTGTATTTAATTGACATATTGCTAGATGCTCCAGCATCTGTTGTCTTATTCTCTAATTTAAAGACTTTGGAATATCCAAATTTGTCAACATAGTGGAACTATATGTTTCACTATGGCCCGAAAATACAGAAGACTGCTCAATAAAAGCAGAGTTATTAGCTAAATAATTAGCTGTTTTAAAAAATAAAAAGTTTAATAGCACTTTTGCTATCTGTTTTAAAACGAAATTAGATATGTTATATCTATCTTTAGTCAAATCAAATTTAAATTTATAAATAGAATTAATGTCAAGTACATTCAATAACATGCTTGTGGTGCTATTAAGACATATATTATTTGGCTATCAAATTAAATAGGTAAAAATGTGTGTGTTCACTTCTGCAACGTATAATCTATGAGGATGACACGTTGTTTCAATACAGCCACACTTTTTAAGGTTTTTTCAAGAGTAATAATTAGTTACTAAAATATTAATAAAACTGATTGCAGCTTACAATGGTTGCTACAAGTGGCCCCGCCATTATAACGTTATAATGGAGACTGTTGGAAATATAACTTTGAAATGGAAGAGGTACAATTTTGTTTAGAAAAGGTAGAAATTAGTACCAATTCAGCACTAAACATTGCAATATGATTTGACAGAATTCAGGATCTGGTCCCGCCATTGTAACCCCTCTTGAGCCACTCATTTTGATGTATTCAGTAACTATCAGTCGGAATTATACGCTGTTGCGGACAAACTTTATTCAAGAATGAGTACAAACCACCAGATTCGTATTGTTTAGGCAGTATAAGCGTTCTTTCGATATGGAAAATTATTGTTCTAATGCTATTTATTTTATTGTTTAATGTGCGATTTTTCGATTGTAAGCGTTTCATTTTTAGGTTTTGCTTATGTTTTTTTCTTAAAACCATCTGAGTTGTTGTATTAGTTTTTCCCCATATTGTCACCAGAAGAAAATTATGCAGGAATTTAATTATTTAATTTTAGTATTAAGCTTGGCTCTCCTTTTTTACATTTTTGTTTTTGTTGGGCTATTATTACTTTTTGTAAAGAAAACTAGGCAGGTATTGAGATTTAATGTTCTTTTCTTCGGGAGCGCTTTTATGTATATTTAATTCTGTTTTGTGTATAATTATGTGGTTCTGCGCACCTCCGACGATACACCGTTGGCCGGTTGTTTAACGCATATTAAAGCTTTTTATATCGGGACACCACTTATTTTTTGACTTTTTTATTTTTTTTACGCTTAAACACAATTACCGAGCTGGATTCCAAATTTTATCATTCTAGTTCATCTGGAAGTAGGTAAGGTATATGTCAGTCAGTCGGTGCTAAAATTTACGACTTTTTGACCTTCATATCTTTATAACCGTTTGAGCTAGCTTCATGAAATTTAAGCTTCTACATGTCCTAAGCATGGATATTATTAAATACATGTAGTTTTATGTATTTACTCTAAAGAGGTTCTGAGTTATAGAAGGGTCAAAAGTGGCACAAAGTGGTACGGGTACACTTGGCGCTGGCTAGCTGTTCCTTACATTGATTATGAAACTATCAAAAATTTTATACTATATACTATTTCTATTAGTAAATGCGGAAATTGCAAAAACTCAACTACTTTCGTTAGCCAGACTATAGTGAATTCGTCATTGGTATTTAAATCTATACATTTTGATTGTCTATAAATAACGCCTTTCATAAGGACTGGCCGCAACTGTATGGCAGAATTAAAAGAACAGCAATAGATTCATGAAAGAAGAAAAGTAAATCTCTTTGCCCGTCAATCTTGATAATGCCTGCATGACAGATGTATTTAAATAAAAATTCAAACAAACGTGTTGCTATAAAAAAATAGATGTCAATATGCAAAGACACGTGAAAATATATGTATTGTTTCTTGTGATTGTTCAGCTCAGTGTTGTTTTTGGAAAATGTATGGTGCCGGTTTTGACATTGAATTCCGAACTAGCCTTTGAGCAGAAAAACAGAAGTGGTTTGAAGGTGTGGTTTATAATACTCTTATCCGTAGATGGAATAAAGATATGGACAGTGAGCATATTCAGTAGACGGAATAGAGCTATGAGCAGTGAGCAAATGTAGTGTGGTCACTATAATGCAGCCTCTCTTTTAGTGCGGGGTCGTAGGTACTATTCGTCATATTTATTTGTTCTATCTTTTCCATTTCGTAAGGTATCGCACTAAACTAGATGGGTTGGCTTTCCAAACTCGCGGAAATAAATTCGAACTTTTGGCTATAGGGGGGCGTGCCGGGGGCTACGAGGAATTTGGAAAGCAATCCCATCAATTGTCCATGGTATGGATATTATGTTAAGTATATGATAGTATATTAGATATTAGGGCTTTGATAACCATACACTGTAAATCATTGTGATATAGAAATGGTTAAATTTATTTATTTCGCGTAGGTATGTCGGAATTGTATTGCAATACGTTTGTTAGTCTCTTCTATATGTCTTCGTATCAATAATACAGGGTTGCTTTTTAATCACCAGACAAATTGCAATATTATTTTCGTTGATACAATATTTGATACAATTTGTACTATATTATACATTAATATAATGATAATTGGTATATAATAACATACCTGCATAGTTATTTTAATATCGCTCAGTACATAAAAAAAGACATGACACCAAAAGGTTTAAACAAATATTCGCTGTTGATGAACATAGCCACTACAACGCGGCATTTCATTGATAATATTACGACGTAGTAAGTACCACAAGATGTTTTGTAGTAGCGTGTAGTATTTATTTTAATGTTATTAATTCATACTTTAAATGGCCATGCTTTGCCTAATATATTTAAATCAAAGACATTCTAGCTCGAAAAACTTTTTATAACACTTAAGATTATTTAGACTATAAAAAGGCATGGTATAAGCACACAGCAGGATATTTCTAAAAATTATTAATTTGTTTAAGGCTTGGCTGTGAAAAATGCCATGTGGCTTACTGGTGACAGTTCCACTCACTTATTTTCCTGTCACGACAACAGCAAGAACGTCATGCTGCCTCAGGCGGCATGGCTAGTGGTAGCGTAGGGTATCGGGTCACCATCTTCCCTAAAATATGGTAGAGGAGGGTGACGGCTGGTGCTTGCGTTTTACACGTGAACGGGTGATACTATCAGTGCTTCGTTTTTCTTATGACACAATGACTATTTTATTCCATTGTTGTCTAAATACTCTGGTCCCAGTTTTTCATATTCGTGTAGTACATCCATAGCTCAATGCACCTACTATGTAAGCAGTTTGGTTGTGGCACAACTTGACATTGGCTCTCACTATTAGCCGTCTAGTGTTTTTTTCTTCATGTCATACTCAATTTGTACTGTACCTACCTATTTGTATGAATTCGTATAATTTTGACTGAAAAATAGTGCCAAGACTTTTTTCCACGGCATTTTATGTTAGGTTTAGGTTAGTTTCACTTAGGACCATGAAACTTAAAATAATCTTTTATTTTTCTATTAAGTATGGACGGGACGTTTGCCTTCCATGACTCCTGATGGTAAGTGAACATAAAGACTAAGGTGGTTAACAACCATCCACTGATCAGGGAAAATAGACGCAGGCAGTTAATTCCAAACCTTGGCGACCCGTATCAAAAAGGAACTCTCAAAGCACTTAGTTCAACTTTTTGGAATATCCACCACATACGGATGGAAGTTCTGTCTGCGCCTAGTAGTCTTATGGTACAAGGGTGAGGGTTCAATTTGTTCAAACAGAGCAATCGCGCACTCACCAAAATATATCGTGTAGCACACGGTATTGTACTCAACTTCTTCTTAATAATGTATTTTTAATAAACGCACACCGCACTAACGTAACCTAACACCAAGGGGAGTAAATAAAAATACATTACTCAAGCTGTTTAACACTCAAATCAAAGTTGAAGTTTTAACTTTACAAACTGACACGCTGAACCCAAAAGTGAGCTTTTTTATTACCTACCTTTAGTTGACAACCACGTAAAAAAGCAACTGTATAAAACTCGTTTTGAACAGTTTGTTTCCTATAACCCAGGCCTTGAACCTCCTCGTCTACAGACCCGTTCCCACTCGAGTTTCGCTCTTAATTGCATGAATGGACCCGTCCATCCCGTTTTCATAAAGAATAAAAAGCACAGTGATAAAGAAAGCTGTTAAGCTACTATAGTAGTTAAATTTAAGTAGGCACAATAAAACATAGGTAATAAAATTCGTTTGTATTATAATCAACACTTATTATGACTTATTATTAAGAACATAACACATTTAAGTATTAATGTATTTTTGGATCAACATTTAAATAATTAAAATTAAAAACATAAAATATTTAAACATATTAATTTCAGAAGTTTACATACGTACATAATTTTCCCAAACAGTGAACTACTGAATTTTTTTTGGCTCTGAATATAATATTAATCACGTAACTAATGAATTCGATTCTTTCTATACAGGATGACTGGTGACAAAATTAAGATATTGTAGGAAAGCACTCAGTACTCGATTCTGATCATAATTATTTAATAAAAGGCACTTAATTTTACACCAGAATTCCCTATAAATAAATAAAGGGACATCACTACACTTTTCCCGACGCGCCGCCTCAGTCAACACGCACACAGTAGTATTCCCGCCACACGCACACCGCCACCCGCTAAGTATCTATTGTATTACGCTCATGTAGCCATGCGTTGCGTAATAAATTCTTTAACTTTCGGTTAAGTTACCTCAGTAAATAATTAACATTTTTTTTATATATTTTTCCTTTCATGTAGGATCTCAAACAATCACGCCCTCAAATTTCGAAAGTGACCCACCAGTCACCCTGTATACTACTTTCTTCGATTATTTAATCCAATTTAATTTTAGATTTTTTTTAGTTGAGACAAGAATGCCAGCTTTCCTCATTATTATTGGTTCTATGTTATTTGTTAAAAAATACCATTTTCCTTGCATCTTTCGGTTTTGGAACCACTGCTCAACAAAATAATTATAAAATTTTGTAATTTCAGCTTCGTTTGAGCAACCTTCCATAATGTAGAGCCATCCATCGTCAACATTTTCTTCAGTTAGTAAACACAATATAAATTAATACCTTACATAAATTAATTTGATTTCTTGTGTTTCTTCTTTGTAATAAATTTAAATCTTTACCTTTTCTTTCAAGGCCTGAGAAAAGTGAAAGTAACAACGCATCCCCTTTTGCCTTTGTAAATTTTGATGAAACAGTGTTGATTAAACCTGCTTTTAAGTACATATAAACTGTTCAGGGCTCCAAGAAGGAAGACTTCTCTTAAGAATATCAAAAAGTAATTCATTTGTCTTTTGTTTTTTATCTAATAACAATGCATAAGCAAGAGGCACTTTATGGCTACTGGTGCCGTACTTTCCATGTAAAAGAGCTGACCCTCAAATTTTGTTAAAAGCAAAATACAGTAATATAATATAATAAAATATGTTCTTACCACAATTTTAGCAAATTATCGTTTTCGTTCAATTTGATTTTATGCACTTCTTCCTATGGAATATAGGTTATACAGGTCCGTTTACTAGGGGCGAACGAGTCCTTTTATTTGTCGGGGTGAAAAACACTGGAGGATCGGGTCCGTAGTCACCCAGTTCCTATTGTCCCGCAGACGAATACCGGGTCAATGTACCATAGAAGAATATCAGCATACTTTTATGCATGTTTATGTTTGAGTTCCAAGATATTTTTTATTCGTTTCCGAAAATTGTCTTAAAGGGAAATTAAATAAACAAAAACCTGTTATTTTTAAACCGTTACTAGACCTGCGTTTATCCTCAATCTCACTTAAAGGTAAAAGTAAATGAGGTCGTGGTTTCTCGCGGGATCAAGCAGGAAGTGGCTCTTAATGACTAAAACATTTCGGAACAGATCAAACGGCAAACTATGCGGGTGCTTATAACAAAAATATCGCTTCATCTACTGTGATGATACAAAAAATAAGAATGTTCATATGAATGTTTCTCTTATTCTTAAAGTTTATAATCAAACTCAGTGATCTTGATAATAGGAGAAATGTCGATGTCAACTTTTATTATCAATCAGTAGTGTTATTAACGTACTGTCCGTCTACTACACTTCTTTATTGACTACAGCGTAGTGTAGTAAACTATTTTATACACTATACTTCTTCATTAGTTTATTTATTTTAAAGAGTAAATGTCTACTTTAAAGAATTTTTTTTTTGCCATAGTACCTCCCGTTCAGTATGCTTGTGGATCCAGAAAAAGACAACACGGAATATTGGAGGGAGACAGAGATCCTCTCTCTCATCCTCAAAAGAGATGTGCCCGTGGACTTTGAGCAATGTGAGCAGAACATGTCTCCAACAAGCATCGTCAGGTTCCCAAGCAGGCGGACTGTCAGGACTATTTGCAAAGGCGCAGAAGGTACTCTTCTATTTATTCGACTTATCTATAGTAATACCATAAAACTAAAGAGTTGTTTATCGGAACGCACTAACCTGTGTTGCGCTGGCCCGCTATGGTGCGTAGGGCTCGCTTAGACTTGCGGGAGAACACCTTAAGGGTTTACCTGGTTAGCAAACACCTTCCTGTCGCCAAATATCACCGCACTTACTTTAAATCCAGTATATTTCATGAACAGCCAGTTCCTTCCTAAGATGAGATTCAAGTAAAACTCGAGTTAAGTCACCGTTACAAAAAACACTACTATTGGGATAAGGAAAAACATGTTGCATTTTAAAAGTTTAAAGATTATATTTCTAACAGGTATATAACAGATTAAGCTGAGAAAACTGCGTGGAAAGCTTAATCTCAAGTATTGTTTTCCGTGGAAGAACTATTACACATTACTTACATAAAATTGACGAGGTATTTGGAGTAATTTTGAAAAGCGGTCATGAAATCAATCTTTCGATATAAGTACAGGTTGCAAAGGACCATAATTCACAATACCAAAAATACTATTTTTTTGACATTACACACTATTGGAGCTATGGAGCTCATAAGTTTGCATGCAGAAATGAACGGATTAGCCAACATTAATTAAAATGAAAGAAGTTTAATTAGAATATTTACTAATAAGTGAGTTTCAAAATAAAAAGATTCGATTGCTTTAATTTTTTTATTGTTGTACCAAAACACGACCTACGTAACTGAATGTAAGGTACGTAGATGAAACCGCTCAAAACTATCAATAAAATATAAGCTTTTATTATTTGCAGAACATCAACTATGTCCTCAGTGCCCTCACTACAACAATGAGACCGAGTGCGAATTATTCCGAGAATCCTGCAAGTAAGTGTCTCTTGCTGTCAAGAGTAAAATCAAAATATTCTTTAGTTTTTACGGCGTATATCAGCGAACGGAAAAGATATTAAATTACTTACTTGTAACAAAATCCTCTTAAAAAGTGGGTCCCTTTTTTATTTTAACAGCTGGTTTTTTTCTACGTATGGCTCTGTTCTTGCTAATTGGCCAAGCAGCGCTTAGACACAAATCCATTTTTGGCGCTAGAGATGAACATGATCAATTACTTGTGCAGCCTTAGTGCATTCACGACGACATCCATGCATCGAAGGGCAGGCTAAAGCAATCGGTCCCTCTGTATACTGTACTTGTTAGGGTATATCAGAAGATATTTCGGTACCATTGCAAATTGTAATAATATCCACTAACCAGCGCTGGTGTTTTCCCAATTTTAGGGTACAATAGTCAACAAGTCACCCGTATAGTTTCGTCAACTGTATTGTCCGTTCATCGTAAGATGTCCCCTGCCGTTATGTTGGCACTATTGCTTGTCAAGCTGTTGTCGGTATTCTGGGATAGGGAAGGAATCCTTTTTATTGATTTCTTGCCAAAAGGGCAAACGATAACTGGATCCTATTATGCAAACTTAATCCCGAAATTACGTGAAGCGATTAAAGAAAAACGTCGTGGGAAATTGTCATTGGGCGTGTTGTTTCTCCAGGATAACGCTCCACCTCATCGTTCGGAAGTTGCGCTCACCGCAATCCGCAGTGCTGGCTTCGAAGTCCTTGATCACGCACTATATTCTCCTGACTTAGCCCCGAGTGATTTTCACTTATTTCCAAAATTAAAGGAGCATATTCGTGGAATTAAATTTGACGATGATGACGCGGTTATGACTTCCGTAGAGGAGTTTTTTAATAGTCGAGAAAATGATTTTTTTGCGGAAGGAATAAGAAAGTTGGAGATGCGGTATTCTAAGTGTATAAGATTAGAAGGAGATTAGGTAGAAAAATAAAATATTTTTGTTTAATTTTTTTTTTGAATTCATTCTAAGAATTTTTTGATTCGCCCTCGTATAATATAAATTGTGTCGTCATTCAAAACCTTCCTAGTCTTATAGTTGTTTATTATTTACATATATTTATTCGTGGTAGGTATAAACAAAGTTAGATTACGGGGTTAAAATGGACACATATTATTGGTAACACTGCTGCCACAATGCTGCCAACATCAGCAGGCAGGGGACATCTTATAGTGAACGGTCTGTATCTCATCCTTGGCAGCTAAATTGATGTTTTTGTTCATGATGTAAGCAGATTTGCAACATATTAATTGTCGATCAATTAAGACCTAAACGGCACCGTCGAGGAAAGATCCTTTAAAAAAGGGTCGTGCGTGACGATGATTAAAATATAAAAAAATCCTATTTAAAAAAATCCTAGCTTGGAATTTTAGATTGGTTGTTGAAATACCTACATCAAATAGCATCAAACAAAAGTTGTAAGCTTTGCCGATGTCAAAGATTTTCTTGAAACTTTCAGAGAGCGCCGAGTCCTACCCTCGGAATACCAGAGCTACTGCAACAAGAAGTATGGCAGATGGCGAACCATGTTTCTTCCAGCAGATTACTCCAAATGCCGTTGCTGTGATGAGTGCATCTTCTATAGAGGCGTGTGCTTTTAATTTTGTAATATATTTTTAAGGAAGCCTTGACACTGAGCCTTTACTATTTTTTTTAATTATCGGGAAGGTTAAGAAGTCTTGTGTTCTAATAGTTTTTGTATCATTCATAGTTTTTATTCGAAAGTTATACAAAAGAGATCTTTTACGCAAACAACATTACTTCCGTTGAACAATATTCATAACCAAACGAGAATTGTCATCAATAGTCATAACTTTCTTTCGGTGTATCTGTCGCCAGGATATTATAAAAGCCGTGGTATTATAAACTCACTAGTGACATTACAATTACACGGTTTTTTGTCAATGTGTCATATTTCTTACGATATAAAGGCCTTGCTTTATTGATATTATAATTTCACTACACTGAAACAGTTAAATTGATATTTTAAGAACATCACTAGTTATAGAAGGTCGTTAGATTAAAACACATATCACTGATTGGTCCATTTTTATTACTAACTGTGCCACAAAGTATCATCATAGAGTTACGGCATAATAGACAGGTTTTTGAAAATAGTCTTTTCATAGTAATATACGAAAAAATCACTAGCATAAAATAGCTCTAAATAAAACTTTTCAAAATTAGTCTTAATTATCTTTCTTATATCTTAATATTAGGTAGCGTTCCAGTTCTTGTAATATTAACCACGAAAAAAAAGTGAATCTCCAATAAACTCGCAATAATAATGAGTATTTACCCTTTAAAAATAAATAAGGAACAATATGTGATAATTAGGTTATGCAAAAATAAAAGTCTCGAGGTTACATAATTGAGTAAGTAACTTACACGATATAAATATAAATTGGACAATATTAAATTGTTTCATATTTTTAGTAGGTACATATTTAAATTATAATAAAATTTCAATAATGACGCTTCGCTGGGTGCTGCGGCATCACACTCGCTTCGCTCGCTCGGCTCGCGCATTTAAGAAATACGGTTTGCATTTTCAGGATTTTTCAACCGACTTCCAAAAAGGAGGAGGTTCTCAATTCGTCTGTATGTTTTTTGTGTGTCTTTGTTACGCGATATTTCGGACAATTATGAATTATGATTTTGAAAATTATTGTTTCATATGATAAAGGATACATATAAATTCATTGATTTATTTCATTGAAAATTTCATGTTTACGTTGATGACATTCTCAACTCAGCCAAAGTATGACGTGAAGTCGGTTTTTTTAATACTCTGTATTCGTTGATTATGTGTATCGTTATAAGGCTACACGACAGAAATCAGATCAATGTAAGCAATAGTTTAGTCAGGTATGTGTTTTAATTTTCTTCTTCGGTTTTTTTCAACCGAAAAAAGGAGGAGGTTCTCAATTCGTGTGGATGTTTTTTTTGTGTGAATATCGTACATTCACACAAAAAAAACATTTCGGACGGTTATGAATCGATTTTGAAAATGTTGTTTCATATAATAGAAGATAATTCAGAGTTGGTCCCATAAAATTTCATCGTAATCGATTGAGTAATTCAAGGGAGATTTAAAATTTTTGAAAAAATATATATGAATTCGGATGTTTACATTGACGATATTATAATTCAACGAAAGTTTTGACGTGAAGTCGGTATTATATCGTTATATAGTCGTTGATTATTGTTTTATCAGATTCGTCACTGTTGTCTAGATCTTCCCGTACTACAATCTCACAATTGTGATTAACTTGCCTGATTGACCAATCAAAACGCGCGGAACCCCCACCCCCACAAAATCATAATACGCCTAGGGTTATTATAATATCACTGTTGCGGCCCCGTGAAATTACAATATCACTGAAAAGAGACAGTGAAATTATAGTAACCGGTCGTTATTTACAATTTTCCGTGTTGTTATAATCTCACTAGTGAAATTATAATATCACGTCTCTGACAAAATCCCTGCGACGTATCTATAAGGATATTCGTTGTTCATTCGCTTGATGTGTTTACGCATTGATAAGCTTATACCGTACTAGATTACATTTTGTGATATTCGTATTAACTTAATTACGTTGCCTGTTGTGCTAAAAATGAACAAATTTAATGACGAGTGTAAAAGTGTTGCTTCTTCCAAAGGACGTTGGCAATTATGCATGAAGGGTTTTACTTACAAAAACAATACTATTAATAAAGATAAATATGACTGGTACTGTGAATAAAACGACAGGACGTAATAAAGTTAATCGTTGCATTGCCTATATGAGTACTACGTTAAATGATGGTAAACATGTTGCAACATGTTGGGCAAAAAAGTAAAGACAATCACAATCACGGTCCAGATCCTAGCAAGACATTATTTATTTTGCCATTTTTTTTACGATAAGTAAGAAGTATTAGGCAGAAAGTAAATGATATGTAGAATAAAATAAATAAAAGGTATTTAAAATATTATTTACTGCCGGTGTTCTTGTTTGTAATTCCGAATCATATTTGACGTCAATAATAGTTTGTTGCATCGTTGGTTGGCTTATCAGTAACGTTATTTATTATATTGATGCCATTAAAAGCAAGTTTAATCACCGAAAAAATAGTCAACTGTGTTAAGATTCTAAAAAAACCTTCTTTCCTATTAGAGCTGGACCAGTCCTGCATCGCCGATGAATACGCATTTGAATCCGAAGAGTTTCTCCCTGTTACTGGCATTGGTAATCAATTTGATTTTATATTTTTAGTATTAATTTAAGTATTAACAAAAAAATAGGTTTCTTAAGTCTGAAGCACTTCCGCTATTAACACGAAGATAAACATGAAGATTGAAAACAATATATTAGGTATTTAGTCGCTTGCTTTAAATATTTGCAATTACGAAATTGAAAAATATTTTTATTGACGTGTACGTGCTACTTAATAAATGGACGTCAAGTGCGTGGACACATGTCTCCAATGCGGCACCGGCCACCGTGTAACGGCACGGCGCCGGTGGCGTGATGAAGAAAAAACAAAGTCAAAGAAAATATTGGGTAAATACAAACCTTTCTATCAGAACCATGATGGAGATAATTTTAAGATGGAGTATGGAAATTTTCGTCCTTTGACTTGTTCCAAAGAACGGGGGAACAAGTAAAATCAAATAGTCTAGATCTAAATCTTTCGCTATTTTATGCAAAATCACATGCGCGCCATGCACCTGACAATCCACTGAGCGGCGCCACACCGTAGACATGGGTCCATGCCCTTATTCAAATAATCCCCACCGATTGTGTCTGTCAGGATGGCGTGAGAGATGTCTGAATAGTCCCAAAATTTGCATCAAACAACTCTACCTAAACTGTACTAAACTGTACCTATGTGAAAAAAAACTGTATCTCAAGCAATTCAATAATAAATAAATAGTGACATAGACACGCCGTTCTGACGTCAGCTTGGCGCGCATAGTCGCGTATCGCTCAAACGCGTGGGAATTATGTTCTGAAACATATATCAATAAACTGTACCTAATAAAACCGCCAATATAAATAATATTTCACACGTTACCTGTCAAATCAACATACAATTTCCCTCAGTTCAAACATTAATTTTTCAATATAAACATTAGGTTTAGGTTTTATATCTTGTTTTACCTTCAAGTTTTGAGAGCGTTTACTATAATAAATATGATATTTGATATAAGTTTGACTAATCTTTATAATGAATACATAATTATAAAAAAATGGGCAGTAAAAATTTTTTTTTATGGATTTGACAGTTATCACCGTATGAAATATTTTTTTATTGGCAGTTTTATTAGGTACAGTTTAGGTACAGTTTATTGATATATGTTTCAGAACATAATTCCCACGCGTTTGAGCGATACGCGACTATGCGCGCCAAGCTGACGTCAGAACGGCGTGTCTATGTCACTATTTATTTATTATTGAATTGCTTGAGGTACAGTTTTTTTTCACATAGGTACAGTTTAGTACAGTTTAGGTAGAGTTGTTTGATGCAAATTTTAGGACTATTCAGACATCTCTCACGCCATCCTGACAGACACCACCGACTGTCATACATTTTTATTTACATATTAAAATAAATAAAATAAAATAAAATCCCCAGACAATCACACCAACTACATGGCCCCAAAGTAAGCATAGCTTGTGTTGTGAGATACCATATAGCGAACTAGGGGGGAACCTAGAGTATGAAGACATAAATAGATAAACACCCAGACACGGAACATTTTTTTTCTGGTTCCGTGCGGGGATCTAATCCGCAACCACTGGCGTCTGAGGCAGATAGGTTTACCCCAACGCCAAAGTGGTCGTCATATAATGTTGGTATAATATTGTTTGAATTGAAATGAAATCCTAAAATATTTAAAGCAAATTTATATTTTAAACTTCTAAGATCAGTTTTTGGGATAGCGGGTTCAGGCGGTCACTTTCGTTGGCACCCTCTACATAACACGAATCAAAAAATGTAGAAGTTTTGGTAAACTCGGTTTGGTATAGTTGTATTCGCCTTCTTTGGCGGAGAATAATTTATCTTCCAAAAAGTTTGTGGTTCTGTGACACTCTCCGTAACCACATACTACTTTAAATCTCCTTTCAGTTATGCCATAATCAGAAAGTGGTATGCAGTAAGTTCCATTATTTGTCTCTACAAATTTCGTCATTTTTTCCAAATGCTTTTTTGTAAAATAAAGTAACCTCTGACAGTTACTGTCGGGAAGATCTCTTGATTTACACTGATGATGGCCTTTTCAAAATCGCATTTGAACGTCTGTAGGTTCCACATGGGCATGATAGATTTAATCATTGAAAAATCCGATGGTTCCCAGGAGTCCCCTCTAGCACCGACCCCGGTGACAAATGGGATTTTCTGTGTCATTTGTCCCCCGTGTGACAAAAGTTATATCATTAATAACTCAAACTTTTGTGTTTTTTTCACTCATCAAAACGTATAACAATGGTACGATATATTTCTTCTCATCGGTGCTACCAAAATCACCGTGAAGCGAATAAAGTTGATGAAATGGCAAACAACAGCTTTTGAATGTTCTAACTCTAAAATAATGTTTTATCGTTTTTTTTAAGGGTAAACATTATTATGATTATTATTAAATTTAAGAGGAACTGTACCATTTGCGAGGTTCCTGAATACATTGTTTTTAACTTCGGCCTCCTTAATGCTCTCGGCGATTTGTCTTGGAATCCTTTCATATGAAAAAAAGTCATGGGTCAAAAGCCAAAAACCATCATTTCTGCTACCTTAGCTGTTACAAGTTCTGTAAGGCTTTATTTTTTTTCCTAGAGCTGAATATATGTTTTTTTTACCTCTTTTAACTAGGACACAGCCTTTCAAAAAAACTGAACTCTCATTTGTATTAAACACTCGCGATGTATTTTTCAAAATATCCGACAAGTTATTTCCTCTAAACGCTTTTCAATTTCAGTTAACCATTTTACTATATTTACATGTTTCCCGGACTTTTTAAGACGAATAATTTTTGCGTAAGTAAAACCGTTTAGGTAGCGTAGTACCTACGCAACGGGAGCTCTCGAAATAGAATAATATTTCCAGTTTTCGCAACATTTTCCTGATACTTCATTGTGTTTTTCCTTTGTTTGTTTTACATTGTCCGATGTTAAACAAACTCTTCAGCGTTATAATATTAGTAGGTATACCCAGATTATTCAGATTTTATAAATTTGGTTAGGTACTTCTTTCTTTTTTTTAATAGGTAGAAACTATTTTATTTCTTGCTATCTAGTCGTAAATTACATATTAAACTTAATTCTTCTTCCCAACAAAAATAATGCTTGTATGCGTATATGAAACTCACATATTATTCTTATCCTACTACATTATTTTTGCAAGAACCTGTATAGATAGATACCTTAATGTCAAAAACCATTTTTCAGTGGCTCTTAAAATCCTATCTTTATTGGCTTTTTTTTTCAATTGTGGTTGAATATAAGTTAGAATATAATCAAAGATATCGACACTCATTCTGGTGTATTCGAAAAAAAAAATCTGAGTACATCCAACAGAAATACATTTCTCGTGCTTGTTACATCAATACCCCGACTCCTATTCGAATCATGAACTCCACAATCTCTTCCAAACATAATATTTTTGACAAAAATACTACTACTTCGTAAGCAATATCGATATATGTTAGATAACACCAACCGCCCGCCTTCTGAAATTAAAATTCGCGCTCCGCCCTGCGGCGCCGGTTCCTGTGTCCAGCCCGTTAGTCATACATACTCATATCGACTTATACGTAAAAACGAACATAGACATATTCAAAACAAAATATTTGAGATAGACCCTTGCGTAAATTTAAAGGTACTGTAAAACAAAATTTATCAAAAGGGTTACTTTAAAATATATAGATACGATGAAAGGTAAAACTCCGTAAACTGTTAGTATTTTCTTAAATTTATCATTACTGTTGAATTTTTTACCACAAATTCCCAACATATCGAATTTTCAAAGTGGTGGAATTCAGTTCAATTTTTTAACAGTTTGACGTTTTTGAAGTATATGTATGTATGTAAATAAATACCTACGAAAAAATAATATCTTAACTTTTGATACCATAGGATCAATGAATGAAACTATGAATTCATAACTAAATTATCTTAATATTTCAAATGTGTATCCAACTGATATTTCACCGTAAACTTCATAATGTTATACATTCATCATTTTCTATGGTTGTTTTTGTTCTATTTTTAATTTTTAAATTAAGGTGAATTCACGGAAACGTTCAGAAGGCGCGTTATGTTCGTATTTTCATTTTAATTATAACATGCTGTGAAAAGACTTCGACACATTATTAGTCTAGGCACTCTTTTTAACAACACATGTCGCTTATTGACTAGGCAACGCATAGTAACAATACCATCATTGGCCCTTGAAATAAACCCTTTGGACGCATTATGATCAATACGTATAATGACCAACGGGAAATACTCATTTTGATATACGCGCGTAACAAACAACACGCATAATGACGCATAATCATAGCGTCACGCACAATAACCCAATATCAAATACTCATATTGACATAATATGTATACGACTATGAGACAAAAACAGTCTTATAATCTAAAGTTACATGTCAACTTTTATGCTGTAAACTAATAAACGAATGAAATAAAATAAATACATATATATGTCGGAATCGGGGTGATTCCTCTCTTTTATCGAACATCAGGTATTCTTAGGGATTTCAATCATGATCCTCTAATACAGTCTTTTGTGTGGGCGTCTTTAGGGCGAGTCGGTTTTTCTACTGTCGGCAATGCTTGTGGTGCTGAACTGATTGATCTCGGCTGCGTGACAGTTCTAGAGCATCACTAGCGTGTCACTACATTGTTAATGATCTCTTGAAGATCAGGTTGTCTTGAATAATTGCTTGAAGAACACTTTCCTCATGTCCATCTTGTGTATTGTTATTATTCTTTCTGCTGGTGACAAACTCGTGACGTAGACTCTGTCAAGTACCAAGAAGGTACTGGCATCCGAAGACAATCGAAATAAACTATAAGGCTCTAGCTAGACACCGCCGACACGGCCATCCTGCTAGTACACGTCCTCGTGTGATAATCTGAAACGATCATGCCGAAATGGTGGCTCGGCCACTCCTGACAATTAAGTCAGGCAAGTTCTCAAAAGAAAACACACAAGTTTGAACTCCTTACATTATCAATCTTTTAGAATACCAAACAACAAAAATCCCGGTTTAGTTACCAAAGTTCCAAGCACCATTGATTAACAATTATCTCAAAATCAAACAAACTTTGAATTCCATTACTATCGTCATTATCAACAAGATGTCTCGCTCGTAGTTTACAGCAATCACAATCTTTTCCCCACGGGGAGCTTAAGCCAACTAATGACTCCTTCAACACACTACCCAGAATCACTCTGACGTAGTCACCAAACTAACGAACGAGAATCGGTATCCACAACACTTTAAATTTATTTTCAAAACAACAACTTTCTTTGCAGCTTCAATGGGTACTTGAACTTTCGGCAACTTCAAAACTTTATCCGCAACAGGTTTTAACTTTACCTTAATTTCAAAACTAATTACTACCTCAATTTCAAACCAAAGATTTCGTAATTTACGCAAAGGTACCACTGGTTCGGAAGGTCCATCTACTGACAAGAACCACCAAGAAACTCAATAAGAATCTAACCTCAAAGCATTGTACGTATCGCAATACTTTCGATAAGAAAAGAGCACAGTAAGCAATTAAATTTTCTTTGAATGTAACAACAAGCAATTATAGTTTACTAGTATCAAAACAAAAGAAAACGTTTCACCTTAGAATCGCAGTAAAATTATCGAAGGTTGGCTAGATACAAAGCCAAGGAAACACGATTATCGAGATGAAAATCTCAAACTTAAGTATTCGCAGACTATTTGAAGCCCGATTTTACACCTACGACTACGAATGCACCGAGAATGTAACAATCTGAGCGACTTGTATACTGCTGATCCACACAAACCAATTACAGCAAGAACCTTAAGTTTTGTCAAACCTAATTAACGTAATGATAAACAATATTTTAATTTCTTTTATTTGATAAAAATAATAAGAACGAATTCATAACTAATTTTCACACAAGTTAGTGTTAGCATTAAATCGATACCATGTTAAATTCAATTTTATCATCATATTTCCCATCATAAATTCACCATTGGGACCATGTACCATCGTTTCAAAAACACAACACATAACTCTACAAACTACGTATCATATCCACGTAGTTCCTCGAGTGTGACCCCCCTATCGCCACGGCCTCCTCGGCCTACTGGCAACCTCACTTGCCCTCATCTCGCGCACTGGCTACCAAAGCCAGTCGCACCTGTGTATCTCACGGACTACACACCACACGGTCTCCATAAACCACGACCTCCGCCAGAGCTAAACGCGCACCGCGCACCCACGAACTACATGAGCAAGCTCAAGAGACACCGATTTCCACCGGGCTACGACTACGTAATAGCATCTGGTACGGTCAACACACAATACGGCCGATAGAGCGCACACTCGGTTATACAACAGGATTATTTCTCATCAACATTATCATAAATAGCAAATTCGACTGGTACATGTCCTTCTGGCACCCGCCGTCAGCAATCGTAACCGTATTCATAAAATCGTTTGAAGTTCAGTGATTTTAAAGTGTATCGATCGTCCTCTAAAGAGTCGCCATCTATTATTTTAAAATAGTCCAGTAAATTGAAAATTGACTCTACAGTTAGATCTCATTATTTAAAACGGAATATTAAATCGAGTTTTACCATATCGTAACTTATGAATGTTTTCTTTTGCCTTGCACTAATCTGTATCTACATTAACTACAGCTTTCACTTCACTCATTTTCACACAAAATAAAATAACAGCCTTGCATCTTTGTAAATTAAAAAATCTTTTGTCAGTCAGATTATTATGCAATTGATCACTAATTGAATAAATAAAATTTCATCTTACCATGACTCATTTTCAGCGAAGAATGAAACGTTTAATACACTGTATTTCTTGTAAGCTTTGTTTAACACAAAAACGCACCGTTTCTCGTCATTTTGACGTATTAAATTTTGCGAGAAGCAAACCCATGAGATATCGCATCGATTGATTCCCTGATATAGAAATCGATATTGACAATGTAGTCTTACAACAGTTTACCTGTCTTTTTTTTACTTTTGAAATCAATCGTAGTTTAAGTTTACGTAATTTAATTATAAAAATATGTTGAATGAACCCCCAACATTGTTAAGAAAGCAAACTCATTCATTGTCTTTTTATTTAATTCGCTTTGAACCTAACGACCGCAAAGCTACCATCTTTGGAGCCTAGGAATTAATTCAATTCGTGTTTCATTTGAAACTGCTTTCACAAGTTACAATCCATTACAAACTTTAGACTAAGAATGTATCGTCGCTTATTTTTGTTGAGTTCACGATTGCAAGCGTCTCAAGTTTATAAGAGCAGTAATTTCAACATCATTATTTTCCGCTAGGAACGTTTGTTTTCCAAAGTATGAAACAACATGTAACGTATCATGAACTAAGTATTTACGATAAAACAGCGAAGCAAACACTTTTAGTCTTATTGGAATACTTTGCAATGCTTTGTAAATAAGGTAAAACATGTCATTAATTCTCTAGTGTGTGAAAGTTAATCATTTAAGCCAATACAAGCATCACAACACAAATCTGTTCCACGCTGAGAACTTGTCTTTTACTCTTGCAAGTAATGGCAGCCAATGGCCACTGATTCTAGCTACAATATTATGAATTGATACAACCGTTGGACACGTCGACCCGACGCTCGAGTGACGTCGCCGGACCCGTCGTCGCCGCGGTCGTTGCAGCCGCTGCGTCACCGACATGAGCTGCCTCCGACATGAGCTGCCGCCGACGTCAGTGCTGTCGCTGTCCGTGTGCCGCCGCCGCGCATCGGGCCGCAATGTGGTTCAGTTCGGGTTCCTGTTCACGCTGGTCACGTTATTCGAGACTTTGACTACCGCTGCATCATCTCTTCGTAATTCACTTTTTCCGCCTTGTATTTGTCATTTAGTCTCATAAGTCGAGGTCACGCGCTTAGGTTTTATAAGCACCACCACTATTGACTGCCATGCACCGGATTTTAGTTAAAGCGAATTAATCTGGCGTTCATCACCATGATACATCTTCTTTTCGTCAAGTTTGGTTGATTCGAGTGTGTTCAATTGTTCGATTTGCATTTCTATTTTGTTCCAATTCTTTGCATTTTAACCGACTCGAATCCCACTTCTGATGTCGGAATCGGGGTGATTCCTCTCTTTTATCGAACATCAGGATTCTTAGGGATTTCAATCATGATCCTCTAATACAGTCTTTTGTGTGGGCGTCTTTAGGGCGAGTCGGTTTTTCTACTGTCGGCAATGCTTGTGGTGCTGAACTGATTGATCTCGGCTGCGTGACAGTTCTAGAGCATCACTAGCGTGTCACTACATTGTTAATGATCTCTTGAAGATCAGGTTGTCTTGAATAATTGCTTGAAGAACACTTTCCTCATGTCCATCTTGTGTATTGTTATTATTCTTTCTGCTGGTGACAAACTCGTGACGTAGACTCTGTCAAGTACCAAGAAGGTACTGGCATCCGAAGACAATCGAAATAAACTATAAGGCTCTAGCTAGACACCGCCGACATATACATAACTTCACGCTTGTATCCCTTATGGGGTAGGCAGAACATCAGAGGTTACAAACCATCTAATGTCACGTTTGACAAATTTGGAGGCATTATAATAGTGGAGAGAGACTATTGCAGTGACTGGGGGTCAGCCTATCGCCCACAAAAAAGCCACCCATATCACATCGGTCCTTTTCTGACTTTTACATTATGCCCGGGAAGAGAAGCAGCTGGCACATTCTATGTTTTTCTTTCGCTCCTAGTCCAGCATAGAGGCTTATAAAACAAATAAAAGTACACTTATAAATAAACGGTTTATTCATCGATCGTTTGAACTTAACGTTACACGTTCTTGTAAAAATTAAACATGTACTCAGTTTAATACTTAAAAAAAATATGCTTAATTGAATGTTGAGATATTGCATGTTGTTTATTTTTTTGAGATGGAAGTTACGAAATAAAATTGACAGCTTTATATCAAAAGGCAATATCAAGGTTTCTGTGATTAACTTTTGGCTTGCAAAATAACGGTTTTGAAGTTTTGTGGTCATAAAATTTGATTTTCTTTTTTTAGTTTAAAATTGAAAACGTAAAGGTGGTGCCACCCCTTTAAGCAGTTGGTAGTGCGATGAAGTAATGTATTACAACTAAATACCACTTCTTCCCCGCTGCTCAACCAGATAGCTCAACTCCATAAAATTGAGCAGTGGGTAATACCAACTGCTCAACTGGTAATTGCTCAACTATGACAGTTGAGCAGAGGGTCATACCCCTTATACCCTATAGCTCAACTATTTATTACTCAACTCAGTTGATCAGTAGGGCATCTAGTTTTAAAATTAAATACATGACCTACCGCTCAACTGCTCTTGTTAAGGCACTGGACACTTATAGTTTATTATGCTACATGCTCATATTTGTTGCAAACTACAACTTATGACATTGACATGGCGTTCAAGCATGGGTAGCCTGATGTGTGGGCCAACGTACTTATATGTATAGTGTAGTAAAAAATCTTCAAATCTTATAATTCATATATTTAATAATAATAATAAATTTATTTTATTATTTAACACACTTATTAAAATAAAATAAAAATAATGTTTCTTTCTTTTCAAAAACTAACTTACAACACACTTTTATTTCTTCCTTTTTCTTGAATTTCATCGTAATTTTTCCAGAGCGTGTCCAATTGAGATTTCTGAATTAATTAGTTGCATTTGTATATGAATAATTATATTATCATTATTTACATACTTCTTTCTTCTCCTGTTCGCAGTTTTATCTATAGTAATCTCGTCCATGTCAGCTAGTACTTTTAATAATCGTAACAATGTCTTGGTGTTCTTATTTATAGATTTGTTTAGTTTTGAGTGCCAACCTTCGAGCACATTGTTGGTTCTATGTCGCTCTCCTAACACACCGATTATTTTTATAAAGTCCTTTTTCTTTAAAGTGTTGTCCACATACGTCATAAAGGGCTGCATTGCAAGTTTGGCATTTTCGTATTCGCTTTTGATATAATGCCACCCTTCTGTAATTTTTTGCTCGCCTATTAATGGCAACACGGAGCAGAGACCAACAATCCTTCTTTCATGTTTTGTTTTTTTGCAGTTATTTTTTTTAGCGTTTCGCCAAATCATTTTTGTCCAGTGGTAGTAACAACCTTTAATAGTCACAGTAGGCCATACTTCCCTTATTGCATTTATCATCCCAATCTCAAAATCGCAATGAAGTTTTTCAATATTCAATTTTGGTATTTGAGATTTTACAATATTAAACAAATATGTATAACTTCTCTGTTTTTTGTCGGACATAAATGCAAATATAAATGGCTTAACATATATTGATTCCAAAGTACTGCCCATATCCCCATGAATACTTACTAATTGCGTAAAAGGATCAGGGCAGCTGCTAAAAGTCCCATCGATGAAAAATTCTGTCACATGCTTAATATGTTCTTTATTTCCAGGAGAACAAAACACCAAAATTCGCGTTTGATCGTCATGAAAATCTGCTAAAAGGAAATGGAGATATTTTTTCGGCACGTCAACCTCGTGTATATTATTGAAAATGCTTTTAGTAGTTCCGACAGATTTATATCTAGCATCGTATAGACCATGTTTAATGCTTGATAGAGAAATACTATCTATAATCTCTTTCTTATGTCCATCGCGTTTCATTTGTAGTATTGCCTCTTCATACAATTGAGGAATTGGGCGATCAGAACAGATTACTGCTTTCTTAAGTTTATCTTTTTCTGCCAATATCATAATATGGTTCTCATTTTTTGGACATGAATGATCCGTTGTCTTCAAAACTTTGTGAGCCTAAAAAAAGAGGAGAACTATGACAAGAGAATTTCAAAAATTGTACCGATCTATACAATTGGTAAAAATAAACTCACTTTAACTGTTATAGTCCCTTTGCATTTAGTTTTTCTATAAGAGGAACACCTTAGTATAGTTTGACCATTTTTGTAGTCTCTAAGTCTATGATAATGATAATTTTTGTAAAGAACAGCTTTTCCTCCTTTATGATCGATAGTTTTCATCTCGTCCTCCTCGCTTGGTGCTAAACCGTAATAAATAAAATAGTCAGTAACCAAACAGAAACATCTATTTCAAAATTTAATACACTGCACATAAATAATAAGTACTTATATATTTAATTTTGACTTACCTGAGGTTGTCGGGGTCGAACCTTCACCATTCATTTTAATTTAATTTAATGGTTATCAGAAATGGAAAGCTGATGCATGAGTAAAATTACCTATTTACGCAGTGATAAAGTAAACAAACTACTTACTATGACATTGACAATTACAAATAAGTATATCCAATAGGACAAATAAATTATATGTGTCCAGTGCCTTAACAAGAGCAGTTGAGTGGTAGGTCAAGTGTTCAATTTTAAAACTAGATGCCCTACTGATCAACTGAGTTGAGCAATAAATAGTTGAGCTATAGAGTATAAAATATTCGGTAATATAAACTATATCCTGCTGCTCAACTGCTCAACTAGTTGAGCAATCTAGTTGAGCAGCGGGGCAGAAGTGCTAAATACATCATACAACGTTTTAAGCTGGCCCACAAAGTATTTCTTAAATAAATGCATTACTTCGCAATCTGGCGATACCTACATGTGCATTTAACTCCTTTTATACGGTTCCTTTTATATTTAATAGCATTTGGCCGAATATCCTCAGTATTTTTCGTCCTGCAGAAATTTTATTCAATTTAATCGTTTAGCTTTCTTCCATATTGCTCTCGACAAATGATAGTAACTTCCACATATCATACATATTCGCAGTCTGAAAAGATTTTCCTGACAGCATTTATAGCCGCTATCTCTTATTCACACTTAAACGATTTTATTTGGACTTGCAACTTCTTACGTAACAATTTTAAGAAACGTGTGTATGTGTCCTCAGTCTGACCATAAACCACAGGAGCTACGTTAGTAGATTTATATGTGGATCCCAAATCAACGTGAACTGTGTAAACTTGATAAAAAGGAGATGGAATACATTTAAATTTCCATCACCAAAATAATCTAATTTACAATTTCTTTCTACTTTGCAATTGGAAAAAAAATATTAATATTTGCTTTGAATGACCGTCCTCACAACCCAATAAGTTTATCCGAGTACCTCGGAAACCGCTACATGGTCTAATTTTGTGCACTATAAGTTGTCGGTGTCAAGATTTTTTTTATAAAGAATCTTGTATTTCTTTTACTGAAAAAATATAATTAATACCAACTGATGCCCGCGGCTTTGTTCGCGTGGAAATAGGCTACTGCAATTGGATAAATAAGAGTATCATATCCTCCTTGAAGTTCAGACTTACTCTATTCTAAATTTCGTCAAAATCGATTTAGTAGGTTAGTAGTAAAAGTGTTTTGTACTGATATGTTACTTCAAAAACAGCACGGACAGAGTTACTTCAAAAACTGTTATTACATAGCAGTGCTTCGCAGGTTCACCCGGGATTTGTATCGTTTTGTGTCACCAAATTGTGTCGTTCGAAATAAGTATAGACAATCTAATAGCTAGATACCATTTATTGTTTTTCAAAGATTCTGCGATATTAAATACGTTGTTTCATGCGTTCAAAGCAGTTTTAAAAATATTTATTCCACCGATTCCGATTTGTTTGCGTCACAGCTTCTTCGGGTGAGTTGAAACGTTGACCACGAAGACTTTGCTTAATTCTGCTTAATTGATCTTTGTATAGCGGGCGGTGCGAGAACTTGTAATTTCATGGCGATGACTTATGCCCAACAAAGTGTTGTATACCAGTCATCAGTAACCTTATTGTGATCCTGAAGTACAAAAGTGGTGACGTGACCACCCTTTGCCACAAACGTACTTCGTGAGACTTTGGTCGGTTTCGGCTCATCCTGGAAGACCCAGACAGTTGACTGCTGCTTCGAATCTTGATCGTGGGCATATATATTATCCAAGACTCGTCATCACCAACCATATCATTAATGGTATGGTAGCACTACGGGAAGAAAATTTTGCTCATTGTACTACTGGTATTACCACAGGCAATAAAGGAACATTTCCACAAAAATAGGTATGTATGAACGTGAAAGAAGCGAAAGAGGTATGTTTGGATCGCAGCAATTGGTGTTCCCTTGTCTCTGCCTACCCCAAGGGGAGACAGGCGTGAGGTTATGTATGTATGTATGTATGTAACAACTTATAAAAATGAACTGAATATTATTGTTGATTTCGGCGAGACATGGGCATTTAGCATTTAGCACTCTCCCAGACCGTTGTTAGTTCCTTGTGTCTCACCAACACAACTCAACATCGTAGGCAATAATTTCTGCCATTGCCTTTCAAAATATTGTTGGAATCGAGTCATTTCTTCACTTTCCATAGAGCTTTTCAATATTGCTGTCCATTAATCAATTATTCGTGATTTTGGAAGTAATGGTAGGTCTCGGTTAGACCAATATGTTTTGCATTCTTTTTAACAGCTTTACTGTAGTAATAGTAATACCCAGTTACGGTCACGTTCGGGAAAACGAGTTTAATAGCTTGAAATTGTGCTGACTCAAAGTCTCATTTATAGATATTAATCGTTATATTGAAATGGTCTTTTATGAGGTAGAAAAGTCTTTTGTACGTATTGGTGGACTTGTCGGGCTTGTCGGGTGACTCATCGTCACTGAAAATATCTATGTGTAAAGTAAATAACTGTTTGAAAGTTTTTGGTATCCTTTTTTCAGAGCTATCACCAAAAAACAGATACTTATTTGCTAAATTGCAAATCATCTTTTTAGCAATAATATTTTATTTTTCATCTCCATTATCGCAGACCAAAAAATTGTATTGGCTATTATATCAGGTATATGCACTTCATTTAAATTTGTAAACTCTGTTTTTGTATTCTTTAAAATTTTTCTCCTACATCTAAATAAAGTGTCTGTCTTTGCTCTGAAAACAGGTAATAAATTATCGTCATCGTTAGATTGAGAAAGATTTTCAGTTAAGACTTCTTCAAATATCTGCTGCACCAGAACAAAATTTTTGAAAACTTTTTTGCAAAGAGCATTTTTCCATTAAAATAGAGACCTTATTGCGCGATAGATCCGTTGAAAGTAGATGAGCTGTCTCACGAAAAATCATATTATTGTCTTGGTTTGTTTTTAAGGATGCATAACAGTATTTTCTATTACTGCATCTCCATAGTTTGGTTCCGTCTGTTTTATTTAATGTATAACTAAATCCCTTATACAACAGTAACTGTCCCTTATTTCGATTAAGCATAATCTCGAAAAAAAATCTTATATCACAGCTATTAAAATTATCCGAAGGAACACAATACAATAACTATCCATTCTCAGATGACATTGTCACTACATTTTATATGACACTCGGAACTCAAGTGTCCAAGTAATTTTACAAAAGGTGCAGAGAAAGTTTATACCATAATTTTATGCATTTTGTTTGTTAGGCTTTTTGGTCCTTAGGCATGTCTAGGCATAATTAATTTTAGGCAGTTTGCTTGGCATGCTTTTTGCTTCATGGGCTTCATAATTCTGAGGCAAATTACTGTTTAGGCATATTGAACTTTAGGTTGTTTGCTAAATAGAGATTTATTTTTTGAGACATGAACTGTAAGCATTTTGATTCGTAGTCAATTTGATTTTTAGGTAACATGATTAGGAAGGGATTTTTACAATTCGACCAATCTTTAAACATTCTTTTGTTTTCGAATTCTAAATTCCATATGGTGAAAATGCCATATATTTCTTTTATAATCGCGGAAGGTTAGCAAATGACAACCTTCGAAAACCTTGTGTTTGTTATAGTAGATTTCAAATTGAGCGATGATATGGATGATATGGCGCAGACTGCTATAGTTAGTAAAAAATATAAAAAAAATTACGTAAGAATTAATAAGATCGAAATGATTTGAATTTTGATAAAGAGACGTATTTGTCTCGACGTATTTGTAGGAGAAAGAAAGGAGATATCAGCTTTTGAGTTGGTGCTGGATTTAATAAGAATGAAGTTCCTGTATCTGTCAGATTAAGATGGGTGCACATTATACTGGCACATTATTCTCATGGAAGAGAAAGCATGGAGGGTTGGTTGAAGACGCGTTACCCACATATGCCCTGGACCGTACCGTGCCGTTGCCTGAATACTTACAAAAATATCGATCTTCACAAATTTAAATACCGTGCAGCTCCTTAAATATTGGTCGTAGAGTAAAAATTAATATGAAGTACAAAATCAGTAGTTAAATAGAAACTTTCTTCAGAAGCAATTATAATGCCATCTGTACAGATTAACTCTGAAAATAAAGTCCTTTAAACCACACCCTTAGCACACACCCCAGACTCGAGGACTTTTATTAAGTTAGTCCGGATTCCACAACGTATGACTGTAAATTTTTAAAACAACACGATTTTTTCCCTGATTTTACAAATTTTACTGGGAATTTTATTTTTCGAAATATTTCACAATTTACGTTGTAATTTAAAAAAAGTTAGAAAAGGTTTATTTTTTATTTTTCCGCATATAGACATGACCTGGTCGACCTTTCGACGACATCACAAGCTTTGTTTAGTTTGAAGCCATTGTGTGTGTTGTGGGGATTTTTTTAATATCACTTAAACTAATGTATAGATTCCTTGATTTCTCAATAAACTTCATTAGGAACCCAAATTTAACACAAAATAAGCAACAATAATCTTAACATTCTTTAATTTCCCAATAAATGTAATTGGAAACGTAGCATGTTTTCAACCAACTTTCAAAAGGACCTCCGCCTTTCATTTCTTCTCAATTCGTGTGTATATTTTTGTTTGTTACGATTTTAATGATTAGTGTTCCATTTGATAGAAGATACATTATCAAAATCAATAAGGAACGTTTTGAAAAATATAACGGAAATATGTACATAGATGCCGTTTTACTTCAACAAAGTAAGGTCAAGGACTTGTTGGTGTAATCAGGTTTTTAATGCTCTGCATTCGTTAATTATTGTTTTTTCAGATTTCCGAGCTGGTTGCAATTCGTACTGGGGTCACCCTGAGCAAGAATTAAAGTCACTCCGCTGTGACAAAGTTCTAAGAAGATGTAAGTTTTTCTTTTCTTCAAATATTTACTACTTGACATTACGTTGACATTAACTTGCCTAATGATAGAATAAAAAAATAAATAAAAAATATAAACATAAAAACTTTGGCACCGACTTCAAAAACTATGTAAATATTTAACCCAGATAAATTATTAATGTTCTTATTACATTATTAAGAACTAATTAATTTTTGTGCAGAAATTTACAATAAAGGGTAGTAATATGGACGGAATAGAAACCGGAATAGGATTGCGTTTATAAAAAATATTTAAACATTCTTAGTGGTTCAGTTTTTTGAAGGCGGATCACTTTTTCTGAAAAAGAAATAATGAGTTTTCTTTCATTTTGGTTTAATGTTTTTTTTCATTTCATACTTTTTAGTGTTAGGCATTTGTTTTGGGCTGGTTATTATTTCAGATATTAGTGATAGTTTTTTAATGATAAGTTTCGGGCTAGTTCTGGTATCAGTAACTACCTACTACTTCTGGTAATGTAATGTTTTGGTACAGTAACACCATGACTTTGACCTACTGTTATACGTTGTGCGTTTAGGCCTAGGTAGAAAATTAGGGAGAAGGACGCTTTAAGAAAGAAAAGAAGAGGAATAAAACTTCCAACGAAAAAAAACGACGACTTGACGCAGCAAGAGATGCGTCTCGTCTAGGTATCGCCAGCATGCTGAGAGAGATTCGCTTAAAAAAACTTCGTGGCAACAGTCGGCTAAGAACTGATCCAAAACTTATCACAAAAATCTATCATGAATATTTACAAATATGGAAATTAAAATACTATGAAAAAACTAATAGCTAGCCCAAAATTAAAAGTAAGTAAATGAAAAACAGAAAAAACTGTATCAAAATCAATTCACCCAAACATGAGATAATTGCGAAAAATCATACAGACATACGGATCAAAATGATACCTTTCTTTTTGAAGTCACTTAAAATACCAAAAGGTTCTCCTAAATTGGACAAATATTCTTTTGAAAACCACTTCAACATCGGTTCAGCCAAACGCAAGATAATCGTACAGCAAGATAACATACAGGTTAAACTGAGAACCTCCTTTTTGTGAGTTAGCTGATCAAATAAAAAATAGCCGTCCATCCGTGATCGGCGCAGTAATAAACTAAAATCTTACTTTTATGATAAATGTGAAAGTTTGGCATGGTGAATAATGTACCTACAGTCTGGAATAGCACATTGGCTACTTTTCACCAGAAGTTGCGTAGGTAAATTCGCGTGAAACTGCTAGTATTCGGTAGTTATTCAGCAACTCAATCAAACATTCGGCTGAATACAAATGTCGAATGTACGAAATACGAATGTTCGGCCGAACATTCGGTTCATCTCTCATACAAAATAAACAGCTCAATTTAGAACTTTATTTTTTTGAAGTTGGTTAATATACAGCCTTGTCTTAAACATGAAAAATCTTTTCCTGAAAACGCATCCAAATCGGTTCAGCCAAACGCGAGAAAATCGCGGACAAATATACATACTTACGGGTCAAACTGAGAACCTCCTTTTTTTGAATTCGGTTAAAAAAGGTTTCGTCGCAGTTATTCTTGTCACTAAAATCGATCACAATAATTCTTAGAACATATCTTCGTAGGTCAAGAAACAAGTATTGTTGTTTTAGGTGTACCTGTCACTCTACCACAGTTGCCAAATGAATCAATGCAGTTGTAAGTACATGTTGATGTCCTATTAACCGATTTTAAATTTAATTTTACTGTAGGTTTCATAAATATTCCTAATTTTCATGACATAATTTTTCGACCCAAATTACCTTTTGTATCTTTTAAATTATGTCACTTTAAATTATCCTTTAACACAACCCAGGGTTGTCTGGAAGAGATTGTCTGCAGATGATAAGGCCGCCTATTGTGCACTGTACCTATTATATTTTTAATAAAGTTATGTCTTACTCCATGTGTACAATGAAGAATAAATAAATAAATAAATACCTTTCTTAATTCAGAACTGTGTTGTGGATACTAGATTTTGGATAAATACCTACTAGAAAATTCCTACCTTTTAGAAAAAGGACACAAATAAACATACAAACATCCATTATTTGATGGCTAATATGTGTGTTCATTGACAGAATGCTCACCTCTACCTGGATTCGAACTCAAGACCTCTGGCATGCAAGGCAATCATTTACTCGCTACATCAGCCGGCTGTCAATTCAACCTTTTTTAAATACCTCCGTAGTGATAGTACTTTTCGGAGTCGTTACAGTCATAATGGTCCCAAGTGACTGAGATGACAGGAGTTTCATTTCAAGCTTCAACGTTTTTCGAATACCACATTTCGTATTATTACACTTAAAAAATATATACACACACATATTATTACATAAGAATAAGAAATCAACTTAAATATCATAAAAAGTACATTTCTGTGATTTAACGGCTAATTTCTGTGTTTATCCCACAAATATTCACCCCAACATCTGACATAGAAGACAAAGTTTTTCAAATAATTACTAAGGTGATTCCCACACTGCCGATCTACTGCGGCACCTACGCGCGTACTTGTGGAATTTCATTTAATTCGATGCGTCGGTGGTATGGTAATCTCCTTATTGTTACATCCAGACGTAGAAGTTTCCGCTACGAGCCACCATCGGTTGATGTGGAGTGTCCGTTCAGCTGCCGCGGGTACAAGTGCGGGCCGACCCTGGTGGCGGAGAGCGAGTGCGTGCAGGGCGCCTTCCTGCCGGACAGGAACGCCTGCAACTGCTGCGGCCGCTGCAGCGCCTACTACCGTGAGTACCGTGAAGCTGGGGGATGACGTGGATGATAGACTGAGAGCCGGCCCGCGAAGATTCGGCTAAGAATAACCCTACCGCAACTGGATAAGCGTGTGGTTAAACGGCCACTAATCCGAATACCCCCGCTTGGTGGTAGAACCCCTTAAGGATCCGTCTGACTAACGACCAACGTCTATATACAATTTTCCGCCAAATATCACCGCTCCTGCGGTAATGTGTTCTGGCATCATTTTATGAAGAGCCGTGTGCTTTCATCTTCGACCTCATCTCTTCTTATTATTAGGCACTAATCAAAAATCCTCTGCATGCATATTCAGGAACATTTTCGATAACCACTCTAAATAATACACATGTACAATGTCTCACAAATTGTCACAATAAGTATAGATCGCGCAAAATATCTAGTCGTCGACCCTGAAGTTGTTACGAGACGCTTCGCGCAGGTTTTTTGTAAGTAACACACCTGCGCGAAACGCCGTACAACAACTTCAGGGTACGTGTTTGGCGCGATCTCTACCTTCTTGAAATGCATTAGAAAAAGGTCAGTTAGTTGTCTTTCTAAACATTATTACGAAAAGGCATGCAGGAAGCTCGATCGGTCAAATGTAATATAAGAAATCATATTTTAATTGGTTTAGAGAGCGAGACAGTTTTTTAGTAATAGTAGGTATTGTCGTTTTTAATTTTTATGGAGACATATCTTTGGAGTTAAATGTGGAACTATTTTTGGAATAAAGTGGAATAAGCTATAATAAATATTGTGTTTAATTGGTTTTTTCGTTAATATTGATACAAATTCTGTTTGCAGAACTGAATCAGAAATGCGCAGAATTTAAGAAGACTGTCCACTTTGTGAATGATACTCAAGAAATCGAGGCAAGTATTTAAATAACATTGATAAAACTTGATACTGTTTTGATATGGGAACAAATATAAACTTTTAAGTCCGTAAATCTAACTTAAGCGATCAAGAATCAAGCATAATTTCGCAGTCAATTCTCTAAAGAGAATCAAGGAATCTTTTGCCTTTTCAAAATTATAACTTTCAATTTAAAAAATTGGGTAATCAGGGTATTTTAAGTAAAAAATTAAATAAGATAATTACAGCGCCATCTACAGCGAACAATTTTAACAGTTTGCATGTTGTTTACAACTTCCCCATTCCATTGCAAGCTGAAAAGACAGCAATTGCATGTAACATGTGATTGCTCTTATTCAGAATTATTTTTTGTTGGAATTGATGGGTCACAGCTTAGGTCAAAAGCAAATCATTTTCACTATGACACCACCTCTACGAATTATTATTTTTAGCTATATACAGTGGGTTCTACTTACTAGATTTAGTGACCAACACAAAAAGTCTTCGCTAACCTGTAACCTGTAATTACTAACCCTGTACATTATAACGTATATAGACACGCTATTTCACGGGGAAGGATTTTCTTGGGACTGCCATCTCTCTCTCTTGGGTCGGTCCCTCATGTCTGAGGAACGTGGTCAGCATCAGGAACAGCCATAGCGCCCCTGAATAAGAGTTTTGTAAAAGGCGAATTATAAACCGACCGACCTCTCTTGGTGATAGGACTCGTTCAGGGCTAGCTAGCAACCAATAGCAGGTCTGCCGCTATATATCATAACTTCGGCGGCGATGTATTCCAGCAACATGTTAAAGGAAGACCCAGTTCCTTCCTAAGGGCCAAAGCTGCATCATGCATGTCTACGTGCGTATTCATACAAAACTGCTACGGACGTAGCTACGCGCGTACTAACGTACGGAAGGCGCTACGTGCGTGTGACGTGGCTAGCTCCCGCTTGTACTACATGCCCGTTCAGTAAGATGTATACACTTCGCAACATATTCGGTCGTGATAAGGTTCAAATTCCAATGAAAATGTATACATCTTATTACACGTGACTGTACATCGTTTTTCGATTTTAATCGAAGTTTAGCCAAATAGTAACAGGTTCAAGTAAGTATTCCATTGACACGACTGTACATACAAGCACTCGTGACGCAGCGTTAGACCTAAGCCTGTATTCTGTAATTTCTGACCTCAATTTTTACTTACCATCTGGTGAAATTGAGATCATACGTAGGCTTAAAACCCGTTAAAACACTTTAATTATCATGAATTCCTGTTAGGTTGAGGAAGAGTTTCTGGAGCCAGGCTGCGACGACGGCCTGGTGTGTCGCCAGGGCCGCTGCCAGGACATCCACATGGTGCAGTCTTCCTCGGGCAGGAGGAGCAAGCGGGATGAGGGCCTCCAGAACTCCAATGGTATCTGGTTATGAAAGAAATTTAACTAAAGAAATCTATACTAATATTATAAAGAGGAAACCTTTGTATTTTTGTATGTTTGTATTGAATAGGCTCAAAAACTACGGGACCGATTTCAAAATTTCTTTACCATTACTTAGAGGGATTCTTCCGAATCCGTATAGGCTAATTTTTATCCCGAAAATCCCGCGGGAATCGAAATTGCGCGGGTAAAACCGCGCGCAACAGCTAGTAATAAATAAATAAATAAACATTTCTGACACTCGCACAACATTATCTAGCCCAAATTAAGTTTCTTAAAGAACTTGTGTTATGTATACTAGATAACTGATGTACTTAAGAAAAATATAAACATTTGTATTGAATAAATATATCTTTTTTATTAGAATAAACTTAAATAAACATATAAACATCCATGACTTGACGGCTTATATCTGTGTTCATCACACCGATATCCGCCGCCGCCGGGATTCGAACCCAGGACCTCTGGCATAGAAGGCAATGTATGTTACCACTACACCACTACACCAGCCGGTCGTCAATTGTAAAATAAACATGTTTCCAAAATTGAGTTGATAATGGATATCTGACTATTTGTTTTTTTTTTTATAAGCGATGTCTGAAGGAGTTAAACTAGATTTTCACTAAAAAAGGCGTAACAAAGTTATTAAAAATGATTCACTTTCGATGAAATGATTGCAAATAACCTCCCCTTAGTGTTCGCCTTAAAAGATTCCTGTCTAATTACCAAGAACCCTGTTTATACTTTAAGCGATAAGACAGCCCCTTGCACTCTTGCATCTTGTTCTGTTATTTACCAAATTAAACACAAACCTTATTCCTCCAAATGGTTTTTCGTATAAAATGTTTTTAATAATGAACCATACCCATTCTTACACATGCTTATTTCGTATATTTTTTTAGAACCCTGCAAGAGAGAGATGAAGCGATTTAAGAAAAAGTACGGTCCGGAGGGAAATCTACACTACAACGCCCCGCAGTGTACCCCGCTGTGGCTATACGCTCCAGTTCAGGTGGTTATCTATGTTTGTGATTATCGTCATCATCAGCTTTGGCAAGGCCTATCATAACCATTATCCGAACTGCTTTATCATTAAATTTTTTTATAGGGCTCCGAAACACATGAATTATTGTAAGTTACGGAATGCTGCATAACTCTTGTTGACTAAATTTTTATAACAACTTGTAACAAAAGTTATAAAATTTAGTGATATTATATTAAAAGTTAAATCATGACTTCATGGTGATTTCCGAACAACACTCGAGTGTGTAAAAAGTATAATTATCGGTAGGTTAACGAATTGCATCAATATGTGCTTAGAACATGTATTTTTTCTGACTCATTAAAGATTGCTAAAGTAAGACTAATTTTTAAATCCGGCAATAAAACAGACCCAGGTAATTATAGGCCAGTATCTGTAGTACCCATAATTTCCAAGATATTTGAGCGAGTTCTTTACAATCGATTATTTTTATTTATTTATTTTATTTATTTATTTATTACTTTTACATTAATATAACACATTTTACAATAAGAATTGTCTTAAAGCCCTTTCTGGGTTTGTCAAGACAATAGTTCTCTTAACCATTAAATACAAACCCATTTAAAACTTACATTGAGCTAATAATAAAAACTAATAAATATTAAAAATAGTTTACAACTTAAAGATAACTTTTCACCACAATTTAACATCTTTTAAACATTTCTATTAGTTTTCAATTCGTCAAAATAATGCGCGGTGATCAAGCATTCAAACAAGAAACCGGTTTGGTTGGCAATAACAAGTTATGTATAAAGGATGTTCCAATCTAGCAGTCGACTTACTTAATCTATTTTTCTTTTTTATTATTGCAAGTAATACTTTTTTAGTGTATTTTTTATATTGTTTTGTGTGATTTTGTTTCTAATAATAATAGGTATGTTATTGATAAGGTGGGGAATTAAATAATGAGAAGTTCTTTTGCCGTATTCGTTATGGAACTTCGGTTTCAACAGTATTTTATTTGAGATACTTCTAGTTCCTATCCTATGGTTTTTTAAGGTTTGTATGTCAGTACGAAAGTATTGTTCAATAAGTAGATTTAGTTCAACCTTTTTATGTATGGGTATAACACCACAAAATTTAAATAGTCCTTTTGGATTATCTGTAAATTCAATCTTGATTTTTTTTGGTACAATTAATTTTAAGAGTCTGTATTGAATATTATATATTGTGTCCAGGTATGTTTTGTACGTGCGACCAAAGCTACTCAAACCATATGATATAATACTTTCAGCCAGAGTTTTGTACATCATTAACAAAATATTATATGGTACTTTGCATTTAAGTATGTAAAATTTCGCTAGTATAGTTCGAAGTTTCAAGCACACTTTGTCGATATGTTTAGCCCAATTAAATCTATGATCTATTACTAGTCCCAGGTACGTATGGTCAGTAACTTGCTCTATATCGGTGCAGTTTATTGTACATTTCGAATGGAGTGAATGAAGGCAAGCATGACTATGAGCTACTATTTTAACCCGGGAGGAAGGATGAATGTGGCTTGAATGTACATGCATTAGTTTAGTTTTGTCAGCGTTAAGAACCAGTCCTGAGTCATGTGACCATTTACATATTGACGTAAAGTCATCCTGTATCATAGCTTGTGCAGTTAATTGGTCATCGGCTGCTGCCAAAATACAAGTATCGTCAGCAAACTGATAAGTTTTACAGTGTTTGATGACATTAGTGAGGTTATTTGCATATGTAAGGTAGTGCACGGGGCCCAGGACTGATCCTTGCGCTGTTCCTCTTGTGACTGTTATCGTGTCACTAAGTGAGTTACCAATTTTTACTTGGTAACAGCGATTATTAAGGTAGTCTATGCACCATTGCAATAGTTTGCCTCGTATACCACTGGTCTCTAGTCTCTCTATAAGAAGGTCGTGCCGCAACGTATCAAAAGCTTTCCCGTAATCAATAAATACTAGAATAACGTGTTTTTTAGCGTCCAGGTAGCCATTGACGTCATCCGTGAAACGCGACAGTAAGAGTGAAGTGCTTTTCTTTGGCTGAAATCCGTATTGCTGTGAGGATAGTATGTTGTTGGTGCTATAGAAATCCTGTATTTTCTTACACACGAATTTTTCACAAGTTTTATCTAAAACGGGTAGGTTTGTGATTGGTCGATACCTTGCATAGTCGTTGATGGGACCGTTTTTGTGAATAGGACGAACAATACCGGTTTTCAGTTGTTTAGGATAACGGCCAACTGACAGACTTGTATTAATAAAGTGAGTAATTGCATTCACTATCCTATCTGACAAACGGATAATATCTAATGCTCTAATGCCGTCAATGCCTGGAGCTTTACACGGGTTAATATTTTGGATTATTTTGTGAATTTCTCTTGTTGTGGCTTTTGGTAAGTACATTGATTTATCCACTGGTATTTCATAGTCGTTTTTATTCAATAGGCTATCCTTGCAATTAGATAAAATCGAGGTCACATTATGTTGAAATTGATTAGCAAAATTATTAGCTATATTTTTCATATTATTATTGCCACTAAATGCTCTCATGATAAGGTTATCAACGGAATCGACGACCTTACCCGAGATCCTATTTATAATTTGCCACAATTTCCTAGGATCGTCCTTAAATTTATGAATTTCGAACCTGATTTCTTGATTTTTTAATTTACTAATAATTTTATTCGTTTTATTTCTGATTTTATTGTATCTCAGTCTAAGATCTTTGTCATTGGTATCTTTAAGCCATTCTGAAAAAAGTTTATCACGCGTTTTTGTTAAATCAATGATTTTTTTATTGACCCATTTTTGCTTATTACGTTTTGAGTTAGTAATTTTCATTTTAAATTTTGATTTATTATAGCAATCCTGGAAGTTATCGTAGATAAAGTTATATACTTCGTCTGGGCAGCTCATCGTTTTAGTTGAGTCCCAATCTACTTTTTGCAATAATTCACAAACTTTGTTATTATTAAATCGGGTAATGTAAATTGGAACATCCTGTATATGAGTGTTCTTCACTAACGCAGCCACAGTTACCCTATGATCGGCCAGTACAGTGCAGAGTGCGGCGGAGTGCGTAACTGACGTGCGGGATCGAATAAAAATATGGTCAATGCAAGTTTTCGTTACTAATCCATTATAAGTTTCAATCCTAGTGTAATTAGTGATTCCGCACGACAGTCCGTGTCCGCTAAGTGTGTCCATGTATGCTCTTGTTACAGGGTTTATAAGCTTTAGGTTTATATTTATGTCTCCTACAAATACCAAATCAGTGTTAGAGAATCTAGTTAACATTTTGTTTATCTCCGATATAAAGTGAAGTTTATTACTACTAGGTGGCCTATATAAAGAACACAGAGTTATAGAATGAGCATTGGAAGTGATCGTTCCTAATAAGCATTCATAATGTTTTGTAGCAAATTTGTGTTTAGTAAATTTCAGGTTATTTTTAACGTATATGATGATACCACCCCCTTTCTGCTGCTTCCGTAACTCTGTGAACATTGTGTAACCCTGTAGATTATACAATGTTTGGATATGTTCTGTTATGTTAACCTCAGTAAGCACAATACAGTCGATTGAATAATTAGTGACCTGCACTATATGTTCAATTTGTGAGAATTTCTTTATTATAGATCTTATATTTACATGCATTACAGTAAAGTTTTTATTTGTAGGTACTTTTTTTTTAAAATCGATTATATCAATGCAATCAAAATGTTCTTTTATATTACCATCGTTAATATTATCCATTAGTAGTTTTATTTAGATATATGAGGGGTTGTTAGGGAATAAAGGAAAAAAAAAAACAAGAATAGTTATAACTTAGAATTAGTATTAGTTTATGTTTGTTAGTAGACTTTGAATGTCAGTTTTAGATCGAATCTTGAATATTTTAGAGTTATCATGTTTACGTGCTAGTACCTTCCCTTCTTTAATCCATATATACTTGTATACACCTTTCAATTCCTGCTTAGATTGCCATAAAAGTCCTTTGAGAAATGAAGATAACGCTTCCCTGACGAAAATTTTTTCAGAAGCTTGCGGTTCCGGTAGGTTGGACAGGATATCTTTAGCGACGAGTGGGCTATTACGGGCCTTGGAGATGAGGTGTTGTTTTGATGACTCCTGACGAATCCCTACTTGGACGGAGATAGAACCAGATTTTCTAGATGGTAGTTTTTTCATGGAAATTACATCTTCTTTTAGACCCCCTAATTTGATGATTACGGTTTCTACAGCATTTGGCATATCTAAGTCTTTTGAGTCAGGGAGCCCTGAGATTTCGACGTGTTTTGTTAAGAATTGCTGTTCGAGCTCTGAGTGCCGTTGTTCCAAAGACTCAACTTTCAGTATGAATGATCTATTTTGGTTATCTAGATGCGTTATTTTTTTCTCCATATCCTTTACTTTGTTGGTTAGTGCTTCTACGATTTCACTAAACTCATCCACTTTATCACTGCAGTACTGTAGCGATGTAGTAAGAGAGCGCAACTCTTGCGTCACGATACTTCTCACTTCTTTTCGCAGGTCCTGGAAGAGCTTTTTGACATCCAGAGGAACTGTTTGTTCAGAGGTTTCGTCTTCTTCTTCCTCACCGTAGTCAGCCAAAGAAACAAATGACTTTCTGCGAGACGAGTCCTGACTGCATTCACTACAAGTCCACTCCAGACTATCAGCGGCCTTCAATGCAGCTAGTTGTTTTGTACTCAAACCAGAGCATACCGTAGTGGCGTGAACAACTCTTTGACACCTTGAACATTCCATTATAGTAGATTTTTTGGTTAAAAGTTTATTACAAGAGTGACACTTTGCCATATTGAGGGTAGTTGTAATTAGCTTAGTTAAGAATTGGCGCGTGTATATGCAACGACGGTTAACCGAGAACTGAATACCTTACGCAAAAAAATATACTTATCGACGAACAGTACGGTTTTCGCCCTCGTTCTAGTACTCTCACAGCGGCTATAGATCTTGTTACTAAAATAGGTGTGTTTATTGACCTCAAAAAATACTTCCACACAGTCAGCCATCCTAAGCTATTACAAAGATTAGAAAATATCGGCATTACAGGAACAGCCTTAAATTTTTTTACCCCTTACTTAGAAAATAAGCAGCAAGTAGTTATTGATAATTACACCAGTTCTAAACAAACCATTACATACTTAATACCTACCTCAAGGATCGGTTCTCACACCGTTATTGTTCCTAATTTATGTAAATAATATAAATAAGATAGACTTAAAAGGAAATCTAACACTGTATGCTGACGACACGTGTCTTTTTTATTTTGGAAATTCAATAAATAACATCATAAGCACTGCTCCAAAAGATTTAAAAGTACTTAATGAATGGTTTAAATATAATTTGCTCACAATCAATGCGGAAAAATCCTCTTATATTTTTGTTGCTAAAAATAAATGTATACCGGAGTTTACACCTCTAACTATGGATACTATTACCTTACAGCGTTCTCATCTTGAAAAATACCTCGGGATTTGGATTGATGACAAACTTACTTGGAAATAACTCATAAAACATATTAAGTCAAAATTATTTTCTTTTTTAGGTGCGTTGTGAAAGGTTTCTCACTGCATTTCAAATAAAGTTCGCTACGTTATTTATAACTCACTAGTAAAATCACATATAGAATATCTAATCGAAATTTGGGGATCAGCCGCAAAAACAACCTTGAACCCTCTTCAGAGGGTTCAAAATCAAATCATAAAAGTATTGTTCCACTACTATTATTTTACTTCATCTATTCGAATACACACATCAAAAAAAGTTTGTGATCACTTTGATAATAGGACTTCATTTTTGTCACGTTCGCATAAAACGGTTTTTCTTTATATTCTAAGATTCTTCATTTAAAAATCAAATCTTTTAATAAGAAAAGAATTTAAAATATCAATTGTTCTGCTATATAAAAATAGATTAAATCCTTGTTTACACTCATTCAGAAATCTGACCAACTTGATTCAAGCATTTTTTTCTGACTTTCCGAAGAAGGAGTTCATTCAAAAAGATGCCGAGGGGATTTTCAGAAGTTTTACGACCATGAATTGTTACATTCAGGGAAGAAGGAAATTCTACGCGAGCAGTGTCACGCAGAGTGGCTGTATCCCAATCCTGTGTCGTGAACACGATACGGAAGTATTGCGGCATGGATAACTTTGCTGATTGACCTCGCAGTGGTCGGCCAACTGTTCTTACTGCTGCTCAGAAGCGTTACATCAGACTGCTGACTGCCCGAGACCCGACAATCAATGCCACTAAAATAAAAGCTGAGTTGCGGGCTGCTACTGGACTGCAAATCAGCACTCAGACCATCAGGAATTGCTTACACCAGGTTGTATTACGAGCGAGGAGATCCTGGCGAGCACCCCTGAACTCACAGCAAAGACAGCGCCGCAGATTGCAGTGGGCTCGACTCCGCCAAAGGAAGAAAACGACGAGGAAAACATTTGGCGGAATTGTCTCTTCGTTGACGAGTCCAGAATTAGTACTCTTCCAATGATGCTGATCCAGTTGCTGATGATAATCCGACTTTTTTGTTCCATTCTTTTTTAAATACTCTGATCTCAGTTTGTCATGTTCGTGTTGTGCATCCGTAGCTCAATGCACCTACTATGTAAGTAATTTGGGTGTGGCATGACATTGGCTCTCACAATTAGCTGTCTTGTGTTTGGTTTTTTTTCATGTCATGATCAATTTCGACGACCACTATGGCGTTGTGGTAAACCTATCTGCCTCAGACGCCAGTGGTTGCGGGTTCGATCCCCGCACGGAACCAGAAAAAAAAAATCCGTGTCTGGGTGTTTATCTATTTATGTATTTATATTCTAGGTTCCCCCCCAGTTCGCTATATGGTATCCCATAACACAAGCTATGCTTACTTTGGGGCCATGTAGTTGGTGTGATTGTCTAGGGGTTTTATTATTATTATTAATTTGTACTGTACCTATTTGTATTAATTCGTATAATCCCGACTGAAAAAGAGTGCCAAGAGTTTTTTTCCGCCGGCTTTTTTTGTCTCTTGGTCTACTGTATCTTATTCAATAACTATCAACACCTTGTTAAAGCCAAAGTACAAAATTGTGACGTCATTAAGCGGCCATTCGATGGGCTTATGAATATAAAAAAATTCATTTCATTTCACAACCGACGTCTTCGTGTCTGTAGAAGACGTGGGAACGCTGAAAGACAAAGAACTGTCACCGGAACCGTTCAAAGAGGCGGGAAATCGGTATCCTTTTGGGGCGGTATAATGATTGGTGCTAAAACGCCGTTCATCCCGTATCGAGGCTCGATGACCGCAGCTTGCTCTACATGAATACGACATTACCAGGTTATACTGCCCGGCCGGCTCGCCTGACTTAAACCCGACTGAGCACGCGTGGGATGCTGTCAAGCGAGCCGTTTTGGAATCGTCAACCACCTCCCCAGACAGTGCCAGAGATCAGAGAACCCGTATTTCAAGAATGGGACAGGTTACCGCAAAAAATGCTGGATAACTTCATTTTCAGCATGCCAAAAAGGATTGCCGCATGTGTTCGAGCCAGGGGAGGAGTTATATTGTACTAAATAAAAACAAATTTCACTAAAAATGTTGACAATATTTAGTTAAACCCTCTTTTTTTTTCAATAATTTACTATCCGAAATTACATTAAGACTTTTAAATTCAATTTTGGTTAATAAAAACTAAAATAAATTAAGACACACTTTCTCGGAAAATCTATCTCATAGTACAGAGTATTTAGTATATGTAGTGTGTATGTATATATTATATTTATTTCTATGTAGTTTATGTACATGTATTTATGTAGTATTGTTATGTATATAGTTAAAGACTTAGCATCTTTTAAATTAGGTATATCACTATTATAAATTACCATGTATCACAAACAACCCAGGGTTGCCTGTAAGAGATCATCTTTCGATGATAAGGCCGCCTATTGTGCTCTGTATCTTAAAAATTGTTCTGTATAAATATTCCTTATTTTTTGTGTACAATGAAGAATAAATAAATAAATAAATTGAATTTTTTTATTCATATGGATTTCTGGTGAAAAATTAAGTACCTACATTTATTACATAATTATGATCACTGTATACAACAACTATGTTACAGTACCCGGCAATAAATATTGCACATCGACCTTTGGAAAGAGACAATCGGCTAATTTCGGCTTCGTAGAACGTTATCTCTGTCGCACACTACCTATATGACGTTTGTCAGTCGTTGTTCAAGTGCGATAAAGTGCGGTCGCGTCCAGTTCAAAATATATATTAAGAGTTGTTAACACCCCCAAATTTAAATAATTTAAAATTGCACAATGGCATCTTTAGGAAAAAGAGGGAAACCTTTACGAGGTCAGTCACGCGAAATTATCTACAATGTTTATAAATATTTTGTAACCGAAAGTGACAGATTTAAAAAAAATGAAGATGAAAATGTAAGTTGTTATTTTAAGAAGGTTCAAGAGCGAGTTGCAAATGCCACTGGAATTTCAAGAAGAACTTTGAACAATATATTAAACGAAGTCAGTACTGAAACACATTCTACTGAAATAAAGTTCAGCACTCCAAAAAAAGGGAGACCAAAAAAGCAATTTCGTTTGCATATGGACGATTTTGATTATGATGTTGTTCGAAGAATGGTGTATGATTTTCACTTACGATTTAATGAACTGCCAACAATAAAATCATAAAAAGCTAAATTATCTGAAGCTATTAATTACAATGGGTCTGAAAAGACGTTGAGAAAAATACTTCACGAGATGGGATTTCGGTTCACTAAAATGGAAGATAATCGAAAACTTCTAATGGAAAAGCACGATGTAAGTCTCAAACGGATGGAATACCTCGATAAAATACGCAAATTTCGCGAATCAGGAAAAAATATCGTCTACATGGATGAGTCTTACATACATACATCCCACACTAAAGGGAAATCTTGGAGTGACGACAAGAAAAAAGGAGTAAAAAAGCCAATTTCAAAAGGTCAACGTTTGATAATAGTTCATGCGGGTAATGAAAAAGGCTTTGTACCCGGTGCCTTTTTAACGTATAAATCTACGGACACTACAGGTGACTATCACAATGAAATGAATAACGATAACTACGAAAAATGGCTGGTTAATCAATTAATACCAAATATACCCAGTGATTCTGTTCTAGTTATCGATAACGCACCCTATCACAACAAATATGTTGAAAGTCCCCCCAACTCAAACACCATTAAACAGGAAATGATCCACTGGTTAAACAGACACGAAATTCCAGTAGATCCAAAATTAACAAAAACCCAGATTTACGCTATTATATGTCAGCACAAGGAGAGGCATACAGAGTTTTCCGTGGACAAAGTACTTGCCGAACATGGGCACACTGTGTTGCGATTGCCACCATATCATCCGGATTTTAATCCAATAGAAAATATATGGTCTCAACTGAAAGGCTATGTAGCCTCTAGAAATGTGGGTATGAATTTAACTACAGTAAAAACATTATTGACTGAAAAAGTAAACATGATCGGGGCTGAAGATTGGAAAAAGGTTTGCGATCATGCAATCAAATGTGAGAATGAATATAGAAGCATTCAACACGGTTTAGACAATTACACTGATAGACTAGTGATAAATACGGCTGACAGTGACAGTGATATTGATCTCTTTGAGAGCACAGATAGTGAAATGGAAGTAATTGAGAATTAGAATTATTATTATTTTTATTACAATGTCTCATTTTAACAATATGATTAATATTGTTTAATAGGTACACTACAGCTGTAATTTTCCAAAATAATTAAATACGAAAACATAATGGGAACATGTTTTTTTTTTATTTTATTTTACCCCAAAAGCCATCACTATAGAAAAATTGGTGTATTTTATACTAATAATATATAGTAATAATAATTATCAAAAGTAAAAAATAATTATCAAAATTTATAGTAATAATAATTATCAAAAGAAGCAAATCATAATTGTTTTAACAGCTCCTAATAGATACCGGACTGTTTGTATTTCGTGCGAGAGAGATAGCGCTCTACGAAGCCGAAATTAGCCGATTGTCCCTTTCCAAAGGTCGATGTGCAATATTTATTGCCGGGTACTGTATATTTGTGTATTGCATCGCGTTTTCTTATTGTCGTTCACCTAAAATACGGGTAAGACTTAAAAACTACATGTTATCTTGTCTTTATTATAGTTATAAAAAGTTCTGACCAAAGTAGCTCAATATTACTAATTATAAGATTAACATTCTTATTGAAAACAAAAAAAAATAGAGGCCCTACTCTTTTAAGCCGGCCAGTTATACTGAGACTTAGTTTGGCCGAGTTAGACGAGCTAATAAAATAAAAATAAAATCCCCATCCAATCACACCAACTAAATGTCCCCAAAGCAAGCATAGTTTGTGATAAGGGATACCATGTAGCGAGCTAGGGGGATACTTATAACGTAAATACAAAATAAAATTGTTTTGCCAGTGTCGAGGCTTCGTCTGCTACTGCGCGTTGGAAGACGGCAGCATCATCGAGGGCATCAAGGTGCCGCGCATTGAAGTCCCCAACATGAACTGTGGTCAGTTAGTTTACTCACATCACCAATAGAATAACCTTTTCACCATCACAATACCACGCCGACAGAACTTACAGAGATATTACCTTTTTGATATGGGTCGCACGTAAGAAAGAGAAGAAAGAAAGTAGGGCCAGAGGTTTTATTGGAGTTTTTGTGGGCTGACTCTCTGTCACAGCAATAGTCTCTCTCCATCATTAATAAATAATAAATAAATATTTCTGACACTCACACAACATTATCTAGCCCAAATTAAGTTTCTTAAAGACCTTGAATAATTGTGTTAATGCTTGTGTTATGGATACTAGATAACTGATATACTTAAGAAATATATAAACATACATATTGAATAAATACATATTTTTTATCAGAATAAACTTAAATAAACATATAAACATCCATGACTTGACGGCTACTATCTGTGTTCATCACACAAATATCCGCCGCCGCCGCCGGGATTCGAACCCAGGACCTTTGGCATAGAAGGCAATGTATGTTACCACTACACCAACCGGTCGTCATATATCATTGTAATAACTCTGGTCTAATAACATCTGGTGTTCTGCCTTCCCCATAAGTGATACAGGCGTGAAGTTATGTAAAGAATTTCCCGAAATACCATTAAAGCCCAAATACACTGTTGGAAACAAAACATCAAACCAAGGTGACCTTGCTAGTTTACAACGTGTTTCCAACAGTGAAGACGGCTGTTGACAACCAAATTGCATGACCTTGGCGGGTTGGAAACGGCGGTGTTTAGAATCACAGACATACATCTACATAGACAACGCAAGTGCCACGATTTGTATTCGAACCAAGCGTGCCGACTTTTTAAGACCTATTGTGACGTCACAGCTGATATTTATTACTGGAAAATACAAAAAGATTCAGAGACACCGATACCGCCGATGAAATCGATTATTAAGAACGATTTTGATATTGTTCGGACACGCAAAGGATATGCATTTGCGTTATCTATGTAGATGTATGTCTGTTTTTAGGACAGGTGTACGCTTGTTATTGTATATTTTACTACGTAACTATAACTAGAAATGACTCGAGTTTTGAAGCTTTTTATCCTGCGTTTCAACCTTTCCTTCTTTGTATCCTCAATTGCATACAAAACTGCCATCGTGAAGATGTTGCCAACGCGAGAGATCAGAGCACACTGACGATTAAGGGGCGTGGCCTGGCGTGACCTTGGCTTGTGTTCTTGTTTGTCTCCTTGTGGGAAACCACCGTTTGTAACAGTGTGGATGACTCGGAATTGGTTGACAACAACTTAACCTTCCTTAACCTTGGTTGGAAGCATTGGTTTCCAACGTGTTTTCAACAGTCTGGCGGCCCTCTTAGCGCGATCTTGTCAAAACTAGAAATGGTATAAAAGTACCCATCATAAAGTCAGTTTTTACGAAGATGATGTCGAAAATGGGAAGCTCATGGTTGTATTATTATGCTACCTTTGTATTTATTTCTCATGCTTAAATAGCAAATAAATTGTATTCTATTCTAATATCGGCAACTCAACAGATTGCGCGCGCGAGAAGTGCCGAACAAACGCGAACATCGAGTGCGACGGCTACGGGAACTACAAGGAGGCGCAGTTCACTAAGCAAGCCGAGGACGGCACGGTCACCGGTAACGATGTCTCCCACTCCTTTAAATTTAATAACGTCACACGTCACAATTTTGTACTTCGGCTTTAACAAGATGTTGATGGTTGTTGAAGATATTACAGTAGACCAAGAGACAAAAAAAAAGCCGGCAGAAAACATTTTCCATACAAACTTAGTAGGTAGCTTCTGTAAAAACTTAAACACTGTGCTATAAAACACTATTTAGTAGGATTAATCGCTCGTGAATCAAATCGTAATTTAAAAAAAGGTCGGACTAGCGCACTAAACTAAATTTTTAATCAATTTATTTGCAGTTTTACATTCACATAACGGTTCTTTCCCGGGACACTACTACTTGTAAGACAATAGTACTTTCATATGACACAGCAAAAAGATAAACATTTTTTTATGAACATCAATACGATGATAAACAAAGAATCAATATCAAACTTCTATAACTCAAGAAAAATAACTATAACAAATTGAAGAAGCATAAAAAACACATATTTTTTATTTTTATTTAATAAAAAAATATACTTTTAGTTTCTAAGTCATAGACATAAGCTGGGCTTGTAAAAGAAACTGTCCTGTGTTTTCACCTTTTATAGTATAAAGGAATACTATTATCCTTTTGTCTATCACCTCAGTCACTCTTGGCCTGAGGTGTAAAGATACAAATACCTTGAATATATTTAAAATTATATTAAAACGCGACAAAACCTGGTTAAAACTGTTTCTTTTTTTAATATTTCGCTTGGTGGTAGGATCCCTTCTGGGTCCGCCTGGCTAGCGACCACCCTTTATATAAAGTATGCCGCCAAATGTTACCGCTCCGGCGGTAATGTATTCCGGCAATATTGTATAAAGAGCCAGTTCCTTCCTAAACCTGTGTGCTTTCATCTTCGACCTCATCGTCACTTACCATCAGGTGAGATTGAGGTCAAAGGCGGGTTAAGTCACTTATAAAAAAAAAAAATACGAATTTTATTGGAAAAAATCACATTTTAGTAATAAGGCCGGTATAATTGCTTTCTAGTTTAATTTTAGTTTGAGTTTTGTTTTCATCAGTAAAATGTACCTATATCGTGTTGATTTGAGGCCGCATCATTTAAGTACTGTTTTTTGAGTATTTTCTAAAGGATTCTAAAGGTTCGATAATACTCATATCTTATTTCGTGTGATAAAAACATAAAGGGATTTGGGATCAGAAACCGATAGTTTTTTCTCATTATGTTCATACATCTTAAAGCCTTCATAAAACCAAAAGGGTTTTTTTTTTAAGTGATATCGAATTACCTACACGCAAAAAATACTATAGAATGATAATTGTAGAATTCCAGATGATTTTATTTGAATGAATTGTGTTAAAAAGATTGTTTTAAATTGTATACTTACGCTTTTTTTTCGTAAAGCCAAAATCAATCAAAAGCATTGAATGCTTTCAACTTGCCGCCAAAGTATGTTCTTTCATCGTCAGACCAATCGGAACAAAAGATTGTAGCAAAAAAGAATAATAGTCTTCGAAATATGATCCGATACAAATGGTTTGAATTAAAAATCATTTTTTAAATTCACTGTAGGTAAATGACTAACATTTCATAAAAATCAGAATAGATACTTTCTCGGCTTTTAAAACTAATTATAAATACAAAGAAAAAAAGAATAATAGTCTTCGAAATATGATCCGATACAAATGGTTTGAATTCAAAATCATTTCTTAAATTCACTGTAGGTAAATGACTAACATTTCATATAAGTCAGAATAGACTATACTTCCTCGGCTTTCAAAACTAATTATAAATACAAAGAAACACCGAGAGAGAAAAACTCGGCACTCTTTTGTCAATTAATCTTAAATGATTGATTGATCAACGTAGTAAAAATTTTTTTTAACGACCTGTCTCTGATCCAGTTACACTTTTTTAATCACTTGATATAAAAAGTTGGATTTCGTTTTTATGTCATAATAATTTATTTAATCGGGAAGGGAAGGTTAAATAAATTTCGGTACTGATGTAGGTAGGTAAGTACAGTGATGCATTTTGTGTGAGAACACAACACATAAGATATGTGTCTTTTTCATGTTATTGTTATCATTGTGCGGTGGTGTAGCTTGCGATACTTTAAATAACATTAGCCGAATTTTAAATTGTGGTTGGTAAAAAGTCTCTTTTAGTTATCAACAGTATTCAACGACTGCTAAGCATTAATAAAAAGCATAATTGGTTGAGACGTGATGCCCGCGCGGGATTCTACTGTATGCTACGAGCGCCTGAATACTCTAGAAAAGCTCGCACGTATAACCTCTCCAATTTTCAAAATTACACGAGTTTTTCCCCTGATTTTAATAATTTGACATTTTCCTACAATTTCAAAGTCAAGATTTCGTACCCAAAATTAAATTATAAATGTAAAGAAAAATCGTCACTCCTCATACAAAAAATTGTATAGTGTTAATTTTTAGTTTATTAGATACATTTAATTATAGGTAATCACAGAAAAATCATACATTATTATATTTCCTGTTTTATAATAAGTTATTTCACAGTGAAATTATTAAAATATGGTATCACCAACAACTTCAACAAAGAAAATTGAACTTGTTTAAAAAAGTACACTTGACAGGTGACTGTCAGATAGATGGTCGCCCTGTTGTTGATATATGATGTTATCATTCGCGTTTCCGCTGTGTTCCTGAATGCGCTCTTTTTGGTTTTCTCTCAAGTTTTTTTCGTTACGACCCTTGCTATCCACCCGGACTTAAGACATAATACTCTTCGCAGTCTTATGCAATTTAGGTGTAGCTCAGTAACAATATCAGCTTTCCGATACAATCAGTATTCTATTTGCCTAAAAGAATATAGGTAATTAGGTTTTTCATATTTTTCACAAAACAAACAGAATCAATCAACATCCGGGTGCCATATTGCTTTATTACCAGATTCACGTATATTTTTAGCAAAATTACATAAAAATCAAAAAAGATATAAGCGACGCTAAAAAATATATAATATCAGAAATAGATTTGCATTGTTCCATAGTTGATTTTAAAAATAGTTATGTTTATACATTCAAGAGTATGAAATGACGATTCTTCTTTAATTTTTAAATTGGTTCTATAAGATATTTAAATAAAACAATCTGCAACAAACAGCCCATATTTTCACTTTTTTTTTTTAACCATACCATAATTGCATAATGCCGTAACAAAACATACGAACTGGGAGCTTTCTGTGCAGTCGAACCCCCAAACTAAGAGCTACAAGCCGACATATTAGAATCGGTTTAGAACAGCCCCACCGGCCCTGGGGCCTTACTCCCGACGCGATCGAGAATCAAATCAACTCGATCCAAAACCGATACTAGCACCGAATCGACCGGTGGCTCAAATTGTTACTAATCAGGACTGAATATATTTGTTTATAGCTTGTAAAAAATTACGATATCTATCATACTTATCTTTAACACCTTTACTCTACGGACGAGACTCATCAACCGGATCCAGCTAACGGCGCTGATAACACTCGATTCGCTTTGGTTCGGTAGTACCGACCAGGATCTAACGTGAAACAGAATCGTAATCAAATCAGAATCGAGAATCGAAATCGAATCAGTTTCGGAAGTAAGCCCCCAGGATAAGCATGTCTTAAAAGGCGACCAATCCGAGCGGCCACCGCCTGCCAATAGAAGCCCTTCAGGGGGACAATAGAATCGGGGATAGCGACCACTCTTCATATAAAATCTACTCCAAACATCACCACATCGATATATTTATTTATTTACCCTTTATTATACACAAAAATAAAGGATAAAAACAGAATAAAAAAAAACACAAATAAAAGAACACATTATGTATAAAGGGCGGCCTTATCGCTTGGAAGCGATTTCTACCAGGCAACCCAAGACATAATGATTTTATGAAAAGCCAGTTCCCTTATAAACCCGTTGGCAGTCATATTCGACCGCACTTTCACTTGAGATGGGGAAAAACGCGGGTTTCGTATTAGATAAACACAAAACGTTTTTTGGTTAAAACAGAGCCATTTCAATTTTATCTGCAGTTCATAAAACCAATTCAAAAGTCTCGTAGCAATACAGCCACAGCTGGGCCTCATGTACAGAAGTCTGCAGGTCAAGCGTTCCAAACCTATCACAAAATTCTTATTGAATCTGAACTCTCTGCCTTCGATATTAAGTTAAAGGTTGTGGAAATTTGACAGGTTTGTAACACTTGATGTAGCCTTCTGTATATTTTACGCATTTTTTTCATATAAACCATAGGACTTTTGTCATTCATGGAACCCTGTGGTAAGCGAACATAAGGACTACGGTGATACACGTCTATCCTCGATAGAACTATTCACTTGACGCTTAAGAAAAACAGCACTATAGTGGTCAGGAAACATAGATGCAGGCTGTTCATTTCACACCTCGGTGATGCGTACCAGGAAGGGTTACTTAAAATACAAGTATTTCTACTTTCAGATCGCTTTCACGACCGAGACGATGATCGCGTCGTCACAACATCGCTCAGTATGTAAAGAAAATAAAAAATATAATGTCAAAACGTCAAGTCATTATCATTGTCAAATCCGGAGAGCGACGACGACCAGAATATCTTAGAAAGAGACGTATTCTTGAAACATGAGAAATTTTTTGACATCCTCTTCAAATACATCTAGTTTCTTAATATTTTTTTTGTAACATAGAATAATAATCTAAAAATATAATAAAATAAAAAAAATATGATTTTTAGATAGTTATATCAAATCCAAATGATAAGTTTGGTTTTTCTTGCAAGTTTTTTTTAAGAATTATTTTTAATTAAATATGTCTGTAATCATCAGAAAATATTACATATTAACCTGGATTATTATATGACCTTCATAATAAAATATTATTGAATTTATAAATCTTTTTTTATTTACCATTATCGGTACAGCTAAATCCAGACACAAAATCCACGTGCCTTATGGTGTAAGGGAACTAGTGATGTAATATTAAATTACAAATACAGCGAGCAGACGCGCCGTTTTGCCGTGGAGGAACAAACATCCATATATCCAAACTTTCACATTTATAATATTAGTTAGATTTATTAAACTTGCTAAAAAGGTTCGTAAATGGGTGTCTGGTTAGGTAATTTAAAAATAAATAAATATTTCCAACATTCACACCTCATTATTTGGGCCAAATAAATTTTGTTTAAGAACTTACGGTTTGGATACTAGATAGACAATTCACGGATTGAGATATTAGCGCCACGCACAAAGGAGCAAGTCTCACTCCCACAGGCGCAACTCGTGCTTTCGAGCGGTGCTCTCGCAATAAGGACGGGCGCACGAACGCCCGTCTAAATTGAGCATCGAGCATTTTTTGATGTTGAGAGCAGGCCACCAGCGCGCTCTTCTGCGGCTCAGTTCGTGCTCGAGAGGCGTTCAAATCATGGGAACTTTTTTTGCAGGTTACATTACTAGTTGCGTTACTAGCAATCTGTACGCACCATAAACTTGTTTTACGTGACCTACTCCTACATCAACTTAAAAGATTTCGTTCAACCAATTAGGTAAATAGTTACATAACATTCACACTAATGTGGTGTGAAAGTCTAGCGCAGCTAGAGATTCTTTAATAACCTATGCTTAGTAAGTAAAAGGTTAACTTCAGAAATATTATTTGTAAGTGTTTCACATTTGAATGTGAACATTCTAATTTATTCTAAAAATGAACTTAAATAAACATAAAAACATCAATTACCTGACGCCTAATGTCTATAATATACGTATGTGGGCATTAAACAAATTGTTACCCCAAACAGAATATGAATTCAGGACCTCATTAGAAGGCAATTTTACCTGCTATACCAGCTGGCAAGTTACATGAGAGAGTAGTCACTAAAAGCGTATGAAAGCAGTAACTCAATTTAACTCGGTCGATTCTAAGATATCAATTTTTCATTTTCATAATTACCATACCTACCTAATGTTTTCCTAAAACCAGCTAAGTATTATGTTTTTATATAATCTCTTATGTTTATTACGATTTAATATAAGTTATAGGATAAAACTTTATGAACAAGTCGGATTAAATAAAACACTTTTTAAATGGATTTCATGGCATTCAGTTTTCCCATTGTATTTTATTTATACAGGGTTAATTAATTTTAATCACCTCTTGCAGGCAGCCTCTCCACATCAATCCCAACAACATTTGTTCTACAACTTATCAAGCCTCGGTTTTAGTGGCGGTTTAGCTTTATTTACTCTGAGCGTAGGTATGTCACGCACCTTGAGTAATAAAATATCGCTTCCAAATAATAATAGGCACTTCTTGCAAAATGTAGAGTTAGGAGAAAACGCTTTTTTTCGCTTATTCCGTTTATCCACCCTAAAAAAGCCACCCTAAGGAGGATACTCGGAAACGCGTGTCCTTCTATCCACCCTGAACGGGGTGGATAACCGTAATTCATATAATATGTTTCTTCCGTTTTTCTCACCTGCCTAAGTACAGTCATTAACACAAAAACATACACAAACCCAGTCCAAGAAACTTCGTGAACATTAAAATACTTTAGATGTACATACTTACCTTCTTCTTTGAGCTGAAAATAGTTTTGTTTACTCATCTAACATTCTATGTGACTATTACGTCATTCTAGACGTATCTTTTAATGACACATATCATTGCAATTAATTTCCATTCCAGTTATATTATTGTATGTGCTTAAATATAAATCATAGCTTGATTTAAACTTTAAAATGTCTTTAATTGAAAAAATAAAAATATTGACAAGGGGTAAGGGTCGAGTAGCTTTACATAATGGTTATCAATATCACTTTAAGAAAACATACGCAAATCAAACAACTTATTGGCTGTGTGCTAAACGAAAAATAAACCACTGCGTCGGGACAATTACTGTAATGGTAAATAAAAGTATTATTAATTAATTATTATCCAATAGTTGTAGGATTTTGCACATAACATATTTTCTTTTAAATAAAGATACATTACCCAGTTCGTGCCCAACTAACGCCCCAAAAGCATTGTTAGCTAAGGTATTTTTTTCTTCGTCAATAGCAGTAAAATTAGTTCGGGTTGATGACGAGCTGAAGCTGGAACTAGTCGTTTAAGTATCTCGTTCAGTCGTGGTTTCTTTATCGCCTATATTAACTGCCATTGAATCCCATCTTTGACTTTCTGCCATATCCAATGATTCTTGGCTATCACATTGAGTCATATCATCGTCTATTGTGTCCGGCACATACTCGTACTTTCCTAAAAAATGTGTCCTAATAACTTGTAGCGACAAACATTGATTCAATATATTATACAGGATACTTCTATAATGTACTTACTTTTTAATGACATAGTGGAATATGCACAGTCAAATTTATTAATTTTATTTTTAGCAAATTTATAATTAAATTGCTTTATTGTAAATGTCAAATGTTTTTTTTTTAATAGCCTTGTTTTTCAAAACTTTTTTAACTTTTAATTATTTGTATAAGCATCATCCAACATTATTATTACAGGAAAATACTGTGATGAAAACAAAACCACACATACAGTTATGTAAACAAGATTTCACTAAAAATGTAATTGACTCGCATATAAACCAATGTATCAACGAAGTAACCACTTCACTAGATCCGGTGCCGAAAATCTATAAAAACATGGTAGCGTCACTTAATGAAGATGATGTCGACTTACTAAATGAAGTTCCTGAATTTACAAAAATTAAAACTACTTTATATGAACATAGAAATGCAGCATTGGGTTTAAAACAACTTAATTTTAAAAAAGTTGCCGAAGTTGTAGTGCCGAAAAAATACGAGAACTTTTTATTAGCTGATTTCATAGATGAAATAGACAATATTCGGATTTTGATATTCTGTAACAATTTCGCAAGAGACCAAATGGGTAAACTCAAAAATTTCTTTGGCGATGCAACTTTTAGAATATGCCCCAAACCGTTTAACCAAGTTTTCAGTATACACGCTGATATGAACAGTACCACGACTTCAACAAATATAATACCTTTGGCATTTGCAATTATGAGTGACAGAAAGAAAAGCACTTATTTAACGGTATTTAATTTAATCAAATCCCAAATTCCTGCATGGAATCCCGCAACATTCACGCTCGACTACGAAAAAGCTACAATGGGAGCATTAAAAAGTGTATTTCCAAATATATTGCTACATGGCTGCTACTTTCATTATGTGAAGTCCATAATGAAGTCCATTCAAAAACGAGCAGATAAGCTAGGTATCAATAAATACCCAAATACAAAAAGATTAGTGTTACTTACGGCAAGGTTGCCACTATTACCTTCAAACTTGATTAATGAAGGCTGGTTGTTTGTGAAATCATTTTTATTAGACGATGAAAATAATATGGCGGCATTTGTGAAATATTTTGAAAAAACATGGCTCAAGGACGAAACCTTTGTGGCTGTTTGGAATTCATTCGGGGTGACTCATAGGACAACAAATTCATTAGAAACCTGGCATAAAACAATATCACATGAAATTAAAGACAAACATCCACATTTAGCTAAGTTTTTGGAATGCGTGCAAAAAAACGCACAGTTCTTCGCTAATACGTCTGCTGCAGCAAAAAAATTTAGAAAACGATTGCAAATATACATTAAAAGGGACGAATTTATCCAGGATACGCAACTACGTCTACTCAATAATGAAATAAGCGTTGGTCATTTTCTGGACATATTGCAAAATTTATAAAAAACCACCAGCCCCGCTTCGGCTTTCTATCTTATAGTACCATGTACCTACAATTTAGATTTTAAGACTATTTTATGTTATTCGCTTAACAATAAATATTAAATTAAAACTTAAAAGATATTGATTTGATTCAACTGTACTTGGGGTAAAAAATCGGAAGAAACATATTATATGAATTACGGTTATCCACCCCGTTCAGGGTGGATAGAAGGACACGCGTTTCCGAGTATCCTCCTTAGGGTGGCTTTTTTAGGGTGGATAAACGGAATAAGCCCTTTTTTTGTGTTATTTATCAGGGTTTGTAAAAAGTCGTAGAACAAATATTATTGGGATTGATGTGGAAAGGCTGCCTGGAAGAGGTAATTAACAATTAACCCTGTAAATTTATCATTTTACGTCTAAGAAAATAATCGAGTTAATAATTATTATCGTCAAATGTATACCTACGCGATAAAATCCGCTTTTATTTAACTAAAAAAATCTAAATATATCAAGTTTTTTCTTGTTTTATCCTACAAAATATTCAATGCATAAAGTCTACCTGTGTAAAGTCTTGTAAACAAAGAATTCCTGAAAATTCAGCACGCGTAATAAAGTAGGTACTACTTTCATACATTTCTAAAAAAGTTAAGGTTTCAGCTTTATAATTCAATGTAATATAATCAAGATATCATAAATTGGTATGGTAATTGCTAGGTATGGACGATTGCACGAATTTGCTTTCCGCGCCTGCGCGCTACATTTCCGACACACAGCTGATTGTTATGTCAATAACACGCTGTACGTACGATACTGTTAGTTGGACTTTTCATCAATAATACAACATTGATCATGGCGAACTAACGATCAGCTAGACGCGAAAAAAATGTAGAATCTTTTTAACCTTCACCTAGGCGGCTGAAAGCGGGTATTTCTGGGCGCCCTTGTGACGTCACTGTCACGTTACTTAGTCTGGTGTTGCCATTTTTCGGGATTCTCAGGATTTTTGGGAATGAAATAATCTATATATTAATGTGTTTTAAAGAGTTCAATAGTTCTTTTTCAATTTAAATTTAAAATATAATAAAGTTAATTAATAGGTAGGGGCAGAGGCCTATGTCCAGCAGTGGGAGTATTAAGTATGATCCTAAATATGATCATACTATTTTTCTAACATTTTGAGCAGGGCAACTACATTCATCCTAAATCTGCAGAACCAAAGTAAGTCTTTATTATTTAATAGAAAGCTACACAACAAGGAGATATCTTCAAAGGTTCCTAAAGGTAGGGAGTACTCGAACTCAACCCAGTCACGAAACTATGATACTCAACAAAATATCAAGCCTTTCGAGCTGATGTGGAACTCATTGATATAGAAAGGTATGGATATTCGCGCGGGATTCAAAATTGCACGGGTAAAACCGTGTGATATACGAGTAGCTAGTCTACAAAAAATACGATATAACTGGTTTAATTATAACTAAATACAGAAGAAGAAAATTGTCAAAGTAAATTCTTCAAAATGTTGTAAATTTTGGTAGGTACCTACCTAATTATTGATTTCCTTAAAAACTTTTAAATTAAAATTATACACCACAATATATCACAACAAAATGGCTGAATTCATTTCTTTTTAGCCATTTACAGCGAAGTACGTCTTGTATGATTGATTCATATATTTTTCTCCGTTTATTTAGCTACAGTAATCGAAATATATTTACAGCCGTTAAAATAGAGAATTTTACGCTTGTACATGGCAACTCGATTCACAGCACTCAGTCGATAAAGCACGGAGGTGGAGTTCGCGCGTTTTCCGTGCGCCGCTTTATTTACCGCGAACCAGGCAAAGATATAAACTAATAATGCCGAATATTATTAACGAAGTGAAGTTAGATTTTAAGGATGTCCTTCTTCGACCAAAAAGGAGCACGCTAAGGAGTCGAAATGATGTAAGTTAGTGGAAAATTCGTCGGTTTTTTGAAACTGAAATGTGTCTGAAAGATCAAGGTTCATCTAATGGAAAAGGCCAACTTTACTGGCACGATGACTTCCTGCAGTGAAATTACGAGTATGTGTTTCACATCATTAACTGTGATTTATTTTTAAATTCAAATTTAATTTAATTATTAAGATGAAAAACTTGTTATATACAGAAATTTCTTAGTGTTATTGTTTTGTGTTTATGTACCTACATTATAACAGTATGTATTTAACAAAAGAGCTTTACATAAAAGAAATCAGTACCTTGAAAGAAACTTTCAGGTAATATATTATAAAATCTAAGTTTTCTCAATTCATTTTGATAAATAAAATTATTTTATTAATTGTCCGGATTGTATAGGAAAAAATGAAGTTAACAGTGTAATAATAATAAGTAGGTATATAATTTTTTTTCTACGATCTTATTCTCACGCGAAGTTTCGCCGTAAAGACACGACTCACGACCGAACCTACGTAATAAACTTTCATTCAGGTAAGTACTCTTAAAAGCGTAAACGTTATATTGATTTTACAGTAACACTATATTTTTATGAACTATTAAACTCTTTTGAGTATTAATTAAGACTATTGAAAAACCTCTTTCAAAAATAAATGAAAAATGTGATAAATAAAAATTACCCGACCAGGACTCGAACCTGGGACCTCTCGTTTGCCGGACGAGTGCTCTTCCAACTGAGCTACCGGGGCCTGGCGCTACGCCTCGAAATTACTTACCACATTTTTGTTTTTACGTTATATTGCTAACGTAGCTCCATCTTATGTAGCTCATTTAAATGCAAAAAACTTAAAAACATTATTATAACCTCTTCCAAATTCTAAAACCATTGCTTTCAGTGGATAAATACATTAAATATTAATTTATATACCTTAAACTGAGAAAAAATTTACCCACCCCATGCTTCTAAAATTCTAAATAACCACACGTTAAATTGTATAAATAAACGTGATAATTATAAAGCTTAACGCTAAAACTTTCATACACTCACAAAAATGGTTCAAATAGTGATTGTTAACAAATTTAATAACCCCTCGAGGTTCCAGTAGAATTGCTTACTACAAGCTTACGCAGGCTCAGTCAGGGCTTTTTCTGACCGTTACAATTCTCAGTTCTCCCATTAAAATATATTATGTTATTAGCTAGTAAGTAGGTAGTGAAATTTTAATCACGATTGTAGTGCATAAAAAAAGTTTTTTACTTAATGTTAGGCGCTTAGAGTTGTTTAGAAAAAAAATGATAGAAGATCTGAAAAAAATTGTATATTTGAATGTTTATATATTTATCTCGTAGCCCTTAAGCAGCTACGGGAATGCCCACATTAAAAATGTTCATTGCACTGTCAAAATTGAACGCACCAAAATGGCTATTTCGCGGATCTTAACATGTATAGGAAATAAATGAAAAATGTGATAAATAAAAATTACCCGACCAGGATACAAACCAGTAGGCGTAGCACGGGTTTCATAAGAGATAAGTCACACGACAAGACATAGTTTTGTCACAGTCCGGTAATTTGTCTTATATGACAGCACAGGCACACGACGTGACAAAAATGCTTGCCACGACATATTTTTGTCTTGACGTTTATACAAAGAACGAGTTTAACAACTTTAAACCTCCAAATGTAATTTTTTAGTTGGTGAATTTTTTGTTTTAATATTATTTTTAAGTTTTGTGACCATGTCAAGTGCCAAAAAGCAGTAAGTACCTTTACCGTTGAAGTTTTAAAAGAATCTGATTATAATAATTGATAGGCATAATTATTATTCATCATCATCATCACAACTCTTTGTAATGAGCCCACTGCAGGGCATGAGTCTGTCCGCTGGGTGACGAGGAGGTTAAAGGCCATAATCCACCAAGCTGGCCCAGTGCTGGGTGGTGGATGCCAGAATTTTCAGGGCGCCGAAATGGCTTCTGACAAACCCTAACGACTACTGTATACAAGTATACCGGGACCGACTGCTTAACGTGCCTTCCGAAGCACGGAAGTCGTCGCGAGAAATGAATGGTCGGCGGTCACCCATCCAAGTACCGACCGCGCCGAACGTTGCTTAACATGTGATATCGTATGATATACACATTAACCATGGCGCCACGACGACTTCATAATTATAATTATGAAAAAATAATCTCACAACCTCCGAGACGCAGTGATAAAAAATGTTTGGCGATGTGTCAAATTGTGACAAAGATAAACAAAACGATGCCGCCATGCTATTAAATAAGAGATAGAACTTGAAAGAAGTCTTAAACATTTGTCAAGTTGTGTTTGTCACGCATTCTAGATAAATTAAACTTGCCCCGTGCTGCTGTATAAGACTAAGCAATTATGTCGCTCAAATTGTGATATAATCTGTGACATAAGTCTTGTCTTGACAAGCCGTGCTACGCCTGCTGGGACCTCTCGTTTGCCGGACGAGTGCTCTTCCACTGAGCTACCGGGGCCTGGCGGTAGGCCTTGAAATTACTTACCACATTTTTGTTTTTACGTTATATTGCTAACGTAGCTCCATCTTATGGTATAGCTTTGCAGCTAAGACCACCCAAGACCAATTTCTTTACAGAAATTGTGAATCCCAGTTAAAGTGAAGCATTGCAATGTTTTAATAATGTTTTTAAGATTTTGCATTTAAAATGCTCAATTATTCTTAAATAAATGAAAAATGTGATAAATAAAAATCCTGGTCGGGTAATTTTTATTTATCACATTTTTCATTTACCTATTTAAGAATAATTGAGCATTTTAAATGCAAAATCTTAAAAACATTACGTAGGTATAAGAAACATCATATTTTAATTATAGCTTCCCTAACGAAAATCGTTCCAATTCGCACTTCATCGTTTCACCTTATTTTGTTTTAGAATTCATCAGAAATGTACGTACGTTACGCGAAACGCAAAGTACTGTTTTACAATACGTCAATAGCATTTAGCTAAATGGCTTAGTAATAATTGTACAGAAGGCAGCTCATCAAGCGTTACAAATCTGTCAAAAAATACTTGAATCTGAACTCTATGCCCTCGACATTCAGTTAAAATTGGCTGAGGAAATTTGACAGGTAATGTAACGCTTGATCTGCTGCCTTCTGTACAAGATAAGAGCTAAATATGGATACACGTATTAAGCCGTTAATGGTTTTGTGCAAAATGTATTTAAATTTGTATCGTGTAGTTAAAATTTAAAACTTGGGTTGTGTGAGGTACGCGTACCATATTATATCCTAGTAATATAAGTATGTATTATCAGTGTCCATATCTTTTAAACCAATATAATGCATGAAATAGTAGCTATGAAGTACAAGTTTTTGCACCTTAAGAACTTCTAAAATAGTAAACTGTACTACTTCTTAGCTTAAGTAATTTTTAAAATTATTTAATTTGAATAATTTATTCATTTACCTTCATATTCCTACAGTTATTGCATTAAAATACAGTTGGCAAAAAATCAATCATCAAAAACGGTAACATTTTACAAGGAAATATGACAAAATAAATATTTATATATAAATAAAGTTAGTTCTCGTCACTCAGAGGAGAGACTCATAGCCCTGCAGTGGGCTCATTACACGGAGTGGTGATGATGATGATGATGAATGTTAGTACAAATCAAAAATAATAAAAATCATACTTATGAAAAACTGTTTAAATAATAATGTGAAAAATATCCTTTCCATTTTTGGATTGTGAGTCCGATTTTCCGGTTTATTTCACTTATTTGATAATCAATGATTCTTGTTTGAATAAGTTAAACATTTTCCTTCTGAATTTGAACCATTTTCTTCTTTCATGCAAATGATGCAATGTGACTCTAACGACAGTTTCGTTTGATGTAGTAAAGATTTGTCATCGTAATCAGCTGTTGTGACGGAATATGACCAACGCAGGTGCATTAAGTAGCTTGGAATAATACTCGTAATAATAAAGTTATGATGGCCACTTTGGCGATGGGGTAAACCTATCTGCCTCAGACGACAGTGGTTGCGGATACGATTCCCGCACGGTACAAAAAAAAATGTTCCTGGTTTGGGGATTTATCTATACAAGGTGTTCCTGTTGATTTCCCATAACTTAAAGGTTTTGTTCCTTACTAAAAAACAATACTAAGAATATGTGGTTCAAAACTGCATAATTTCCGAGATATCATCAATCTTAATATAATGAGTTCATAAATGATCACCCTTGTAAAATCTTTCATACACCACCTTTGTTTAAAATTCGCATTATGTATGAGATAAACTCCACCTAAAACAAGATATTAATCCCTTAAGATTAAAAAAGGTATCTTACAGAGAATAAACTAATACTTTAATCCTAAGGGTTATAATGTCATTTGATTTTGGAATGTCAATTGGAGCGAAATTAAATAATACCTACATAGACATGGCTGTGTTCCTGACACATCGCGATTGAACTGACGAAGTAACTTTGTAATGGCGTTGCAGTTACGATCAAAAATATTTTTGCTGGTTGTTTACCGTTTAAACAATTGATGAGCATTAAAACAACATTATTATATCAATAATCAATGAATTTTATAATTTTGTGCCAAACTGAGTGTCAAATAACTTGGTAAACAATATTTTTCAAAATCTATACTGCGCTATTACAAGGTTATGTCAAAGCTTTATATTTGTAGTGCTGTGCTAATAATAACAGTATCGTAATCTGTTCTTAAACAGGTATACTTTATGAAATAATACGTTTTGTTTTTCTTTTTAAGAATTTGAAAATAATGGACTATAAGATAACTTTTATTAAATTAAAAAATAAAACTATGACCAAAGCGAATGCGCGAAAAAAAGTTGGTTACAAGCAAAAGGCATTGACGCAAATATGCAGATGCTAAAAGCAGAGCTAAATAAATTAGTTAAAGAAAATAAAGTGGCAAATGTGCGATACGAAATCGATGAACTGGCTCTGGAGTACGGTCATCGCGTTCTAAGAATTCCATCGTATCATTGCCAATATAACACGATTGAGCTAATCTGGGCTCAAATAAAAGGTTACGCCGCCCGCCACTATACTTCCCCGCCATTCAGCACGAAAAAGATGATGACCCTATTAAAAGAAGCCTGCGGGGAATTCACTAGAGATGACTGGGCAAAGGTTGTTGAAAGACTAAAAACCTGATTATGGAACATTTTGACCGAGATATCAGGATTGATTCTGTTATTGATAATAAAATAATTATACATGTAGGCGAAGATGATGATGAAGACAATACCTCCTCAAGCGAATCGGAGTCTGGTTAATATTCTGTACGCACATTCAATTATATGTACTTTATTGCATAGAAATACAGATTGTAACTTTGTAACAAAAAATAAATAAAACAGTTTTATTATATTTATATTACCTTTTTTTGGTTTCCTAAATACTAAAATATAAATTTTAAATGATTCCGCCAATTTAAAACGAAAATAATCTTAAAAATAACGCAGCGTTTCATTTTGGAGGAACGGTAACGAACTCAGTGTTATGTTGTGCCCATCACTAGTCGTGACTAACTGATAGGTGTCAGGAACGCATTCTCTGAACGGCCGAACTATAGTTGCTTTGCCTAATAAAAAAATATATGGACTTTAAATTTGGCTGTATAAGTTTGTGTACCCTTGCATTTGGAACGACTACCAAGAAACACCGAAACAAACCTGTGAAACCTTGCTTAACCTGTGATATCGTATGATACACACAGTAAACACGGCGCTACGACGACTTCTGGTACGACGACTTCAGGTACCTACCTACCTACATATCAAACTATAAGGCACTTTTTGTAGCAATACATTATTCAAGGTTTAAATCTGTTGAAATTACATCTAAAGTACCTAAATTACTTCATAGTTATGATTCTTATATAGAACGACCAGAGAACCATTAAAATGAAATCAAAATACAACCTTATTTAATAGAGCAGATGGCACTAAGCTTACCAGAGGCAAGAACTTGAAGTACCCATACATACCAACATAAATACATAACTTCACGCCTGTATCCCTTACGGGGTTTGCAGAATACCAGAGGCTACAAGACCATCTGATGTCACGTTTGACAAATTTGGAGGTATTATAAAGATGGAGAGAGACTATTATAGTGACAGGGGGTCAGCCTATCGCCCACAAAAACGCCTTTAAAACCTCTGTCCTTAACTGACTTTTACAGTATGCCCGGGAAGAGAAGCAGCTGGCACATTCTACGTTTTTATTTCGCTCCCAGTCCAGCATGGAAGAACATACCAATACCCATACCCAAACACAATACCGAGGAATTCAAATTTAGTTTCAAATACTCATCATCCAAAATAAATATTGCATAAATAATAAAGGATCCCGTCAAGGTTCGCCTGCCTAGCGACCACACCACGTATAAAATGTGCCGCCAAATATTATGACATACTTAAAAGTCTTGAATCCAACATCGAATAATCTGGAAGATCTCAAACTCAAGACTCTGTCAGCACTTTCGGTTAATCTCGAACAATACACTCGCAGACTAAACAATAGTTAAGTTAACTTATGGCGTATAACTTCCACGCTGGATTAGGAGCGAAGAAAAACATAGAATGTGCCATCTGCTTCCCTTCCCGGGTATACTGTAAACGTCAGTTAAGGGACAGAGTTTTATTGGTGGTTTTTTTTTGTAGGCTGTCGCGGCAGTAGTCTCCATACATCATTATAGAGCCTCCAAATTTGTCAAACGTGACATCAGATGTTTTCAACCGACTTCCAAAAAAGGAGAAGGTTCTCAATTCGTCCGTATGTTTTTTTTGTGTCTTTCTTACACGATATTTCGAACAATTATGAATTGATGTTCATACCATAGAGGATATTTTATAGTTGGTTCTATTTAAATTTCATCGAAATCGGTTGAGTACTTCATTGAAAATTTCAAACTTTTGAATAAATATGTATGACTTCGGAGAACGTTTACGTTGATGACATTCTCAACTCAGCCAAAGTTTTGACGTGAAGTCGGTTTTTTTATGCTCTATGGTGTTCTGCCTACCCCATAAGGGATGGGGCCTTATGTTATGTATGTATGTACTTATGGCCAGAAACTTACGTGTCACCTCAAATGTGACCACGGTGTCTGCAAAGACACCAAAACGTTGAGATCAAAGTATGTTTGGCGTCGCCTTCTCCGTCCCACCCTCCGCCCAGCCTAACCTAAAACCTAATCTCAAACCCAACCTAAAACCTAATCTCAAACCCAACCTAAAACCTATCCTAAAACCCTAACGTAAAACGTAAGCTGACGTAAACGTAACGTGTCATGGATTCGAGTTTATAGATTTTTCAATAGTGCTAGCGACATTGCCTTGTTACATATCAAAAACAGAAAAACATTCGCATAGCAAGATAAACCGAAATACATAGGAAGGTATCTAAAACAATGCACAAAAGTAAGCTAGTGTTAGGTATGGAAAGCACACAGAGGAGCTAGGAGTACTTATAGTGAAATAATATGCGGTTGACTTTCTTCTGGCAACATAGAAATTCAAGTTCAAATTAATTTATTTGCGAATAAAGTGTGTTCAAATAGTTCTTAAAAATGCTTATAGTTCTACATGTTGTCTTATATCAGCGCTGACCAACTAACTAATCATAGCTCGCGGGAAGCTAAGAAGATTGAAATATATACTGTATTTAGCCAGGTTTATTGAAATTATGCAAACTTTGAATTGAGATTAAATTTAAATTTTCACATAGTAAATTGTATTAGTGGCGCGTAAGAATTTAATGGCGGGCCTTATACGACTCATGGGTCGTGTACGACGTGTGGGCCGTATACGACTCGCGGGCCGTAGAAATAATTTACCGAGCCGTATACGACCCATGGACCGTCAGGCGGATAGCCCTGGCCTATATGTAATATAGCCGACTTAATCTCATCTGTGAATTTGTTAATGAGACAGCTGCATTTGCCAGCAAGGTTACTATTACAGTGAGGTGCATAAATAGATTATGTTTGTTTGTCACAACAGACTGTGGACGGTCACTTCCGTATTGTGTATTCTTTAGTTACATGATATATTTTTTTCCAATTAAGTTCTTAAATAATTTTTGTAGGTAAAATTTTGACCAAATCATTCGAAGTAACTGTTTCTATTATTTAATGAAAAAGAATAATAAGTATTAGTTATGACTCACCTAACATTTTCAAATTTAACGTGAACATTGTCTGAAATTTTCACATACCTGTCAACAATTAAAATAAGGAATATCTTAATCTGACTGAGTGACTGACAGAAAAGGTACAACGTACCACCGCGCGTAGAGAGCTGAAATTCGGAACAAACATTCCTCAGGGAGTGTAGAGGAGCGCTAAGGAAGGAATTCACAAAATTCCTACAGGAGCGAGATATATATTGGACTTTTAGTTTGTATGAAAAATCTTATTCTTTGAGTGCACGGATATGATACTTAGTAAGTATTAAGGTTTTTCAATGGGTATTTGGTAGTATTATGAAAGGAATTCCCGAAATTCTAATGGGAACGGGAAATGTAGGACTTTTTAATTTGAATGATAAGATATTATTCTTTGAGCGAACGAATGTGATACTTGGTATAAATGTTCTTCCCATGGGTTTTAGGTTGTACTTATTATGGAGAGTTTTTGAAATTGCCACATTTAGGGTTATTTAGCGCGTACGAAGTTGCGGGAAAAAACTCATATTAAATAGAGTATCTATTCATTTTAATTCGAAGTCCGTATTGTAAAGACAAGAAGAGTCAAATATATTAATACAATAAAGGGAGATAGAATCCGCTTAAAACGTATCACGCACTTTAGTCAGAAGCTGTTTATTTTCGCTTGAAGCGCTAACCTTTTCGCAAGGAGTGCCATATTTCATTATCTGACATTTGTCTGCGCCAATTACACTGTAATAGAGTGCCGTGTTTATAAACGCTTGGAAATGGACGCTCTCCATGTTTTATTTACACAGAATAAGTGGCTCATTAAAATGTACTTATCATGTATGAGTGACGAAAGCAAAACTATGTATCTCATACGAAGAACTTTGCCAGCGTTAACATAACATTTGGAGCTACCCAAATGAGTTTTCTGAAGTCGTGAGTGATTTCAGTTTCATGACGTAGTAGACAAAATTCCATTGCTTTACTTATAATTTCGTTCGACCTCAATCACACCGTATATAGTTTAGAAAGGAACAGTTGCTGTAATATACTGCACCTATAATATACTAACATACATCATCGCCTATACATATGATATTTTGCGGCAGGGTACCTATATAAAAATGGATAATTGTTAGCCAAGCGAGCCCTGAAGACGCCCCCCCACTAAAAGGGGTTACTCGGGTAAGTCACTATTTACGTTACATTTATCCACGGGCGAAAGAGCGATCTTAAGCCAGTAAATATACCGTATTATTGTAAACCATAAATTAATGGCATAACTTAGTCATCATCATCATCATCATCGTCACAACTCCGTGTAATGAGCCCACTGCAGGGCATGAGTCTGTCCTCTGGGTGACGAGGAGGTTTAGGCCATAATCCACCGAGCTGGCCCAGTGCTGGGTGGTGGATGCCAGAATTTTCAGGGTGCCGATATGGCTTCTGACAAACCCTAACGACTACTGTATACAAGTAAACAGCACCCGGGAACGACAGCTTAACGTGCCCTCCGAAGCACGGAAGTCGCCGTGAGAAACGAATAGTCGGCGGTCACCCATCCAAGTACCGACCGAGCCAAACGTTGCTTAAGCTGTGATATCGTAGGATACACACAGTAACCACGGCGCCACGACGACTTCCATAACTTAGTGCATAACTATTATTGTTTTATTGTCTGTGTAGGCTCAGTTAGGAATAGACCCATCGCCCCTAGATATGCGTTTCGGAAAAGGCGACAAATCCGAGTGACGCCCGCTTAATGGTAAGACCTTTCTGGGCCCGTCATAGAATCTGCCGCCAAATATCGCCGCTCCCGCAGTGATTAGCTCCGGTAATACATTATGAGGAGCCAGTTCCTTAAAATATCTGTGTGCTCTGTCTTCGACCTCACCTTTAATTAGCGTCAGGTAAGATGTGGTTTAGTCAACAATAAAAAGAAATACATATAGGTATACAAAAAATAACACACACATTTTGAGCACCTACCGAATTAATAAAATAAAAATAAAATCCCCAGACAATCACACCAACTACATGGCCCCAAAGTAAGCAGAGCTTGTGTTATGGGATACCATGTAGCGAACTAGGGGGGAAGCTAGAAAATAAATACATGAATAGATAAACACCCAGACACGGCACATTTTTTTTCTTGTTTCGTGCGGGATTTGAACCCGCAACCAGTGGCGTCTGAGACAGATAGGTTTACCCCATCGCCGAAATGGTCGTCAAATTGTTTGTTAATTTCTAATGGATAAATTCGTGACTCATACCTACTTAAAATAATGCTTCTTACTTGATGTAGCCGTAAGTCGCATATCAACCGAAACAAAAATTTCTAGAATTTTATAAAATAATAATAGTATCTAATTGAAACAGGTGTTAGTTTGCGGTAATTCATAACAAGTTGTAACATAATTAATGTAATTAAAATTGAAAATGTAACAAATTAAGACTTTTGTTTATGTGCCATGAAATTCGGTTAAATAAGTACACTACAGTAATAAATAAAAATAAAAATAAAATCCCCAGACAATCACACCAACTACATGGCCTCAAAGTAAGCGAAGCTTGTGTTATGAGATACCATGTAGCGAACTAGGGGGGAACCTAGAATATAAATACATATATAGATAAACACCCAGACCCGGAACATTTTTTTTTTCTTGTTCCTGGCGGGAATCGAACCCGCAACCACTAGCGTCTGAGGCAGATAGGTTTACCCCTTCGCCAAAGTGGTCGACAGTTTAACACAGACTGACTTAGCTTAAATTCTGATAACATATATGTTATAGAACTCTATATAATATGATTATCGAGCTCTCCTTACTATACACTTCAGAATATTCTAGTCCAGCTCAGTTTTGTACTTAAACTTACAGTGTGTTACAATGAAACAGAGGCGAAATTTTCTAAGCTAGCTAAAAACTTACATAATACTGACCTTGACCCAGTTTTTCATGATCTGACAACTTCTGAAAATATCTTCTGCGCCTGATATCTGAAGGTCAGTGACTGCGGCTACAACTCTAGCTTTCTTTTTATATACTTTTTTTATGATGACATGTTCATAAATCAAATGAGCCAAAGGCGGATTGGATGCGGAGCAAAGCAGTTCGTTGTGGTCTTTGAGCAGTTTGCGTGGTACTGTGACTTTTAGCAAAAAATGTGTATTGACAATATTTTAGGGACAAATATCTAAAAATTAATACCAGGACCTGTTTATTTTGTATAGATTGGAGTAATTAACATTTAGGAGGACAATAACTGGTATTTTTTGAGTATTTTGTTAAAATCTGATTATGGAAAAATGGATTTTATAAAATTATCTCTTCTTCTTACTATCTGTATGCGGACAATCTTCAAATTAAACACTATGTAGATAGTGTCGAGAACCTATCAAACAATATCCTGCTACACAACGCTGATTTAAAATTTTCATGGCCTCACAATCAATTCTCATAAGACTCAAACTATTATCATTGGAAGTCATAAAATGATTTCACGAGTTGATTAGAGGTCAGTTATACCAATAGTGTTAAACTGTATCTCCATTCCATATAGCGAGACTGTGAAAAACTTAGGTATTATTTTTGAACGCACGTTGTCTCGGAAACCAAACGTCACTGAGTTAAGCAGAAAAATGTTTGCCGCGGCGAATTCGCTCAAGCGTCTTCGTAATTTCCTCACTACTGCCACTAAAATTACGCTTGCACAATCTCTCCTATTACCTATTGACTATGCCGATGCCAGCTATTTAGACTAAACGGAAGAACTTCTTAATAAACTTGAGCGACTACAAAATCTCTGCATAAGGATTGTATTTGGATTACGCAAATACGACCACATATCTGACTTTCGGACTAATCTCAAGTGGCTTCCTATTCGCCTTCGCTGGAATACTCACATTCTTTCTCTAGTTTACCGTATTCTATACGATAAAGCGATACCTACCTAGATATCTAAAATACCGTAACTTGCGTTCCTCATCGAATTTACTCCTGGCCATCATCGCATACACCATCGCATACATCCACATTTTTAGGCAACTCCTTTTTTATTCGATCAGTGTCGTTATGGAACGAGCTCCCGATTGAGATCTGCTTGGCGCGCACACCGCGCATTTTTAAACGAATGCTTAAACGGCATTACCAGGTGAAACACTGTCCATCTTAATTGTCTATACCTATATATATGTATATTTATATGTGTATTGATATAGTATTTATTTATACAACGTGTAACAAAATGGAGAGATAAAACTTTAGGGTTAGCTTCTATACCATACGTAGAATGTACAGTAAAAGAATTAGCATGATCAGTGCTGGTATAGACTTTCATACAAATTTTTTAAATTATTTTACAATAAAATATTTTGACAACCCTAGTCAACCTAACAAGCTAAAAATAGACTTGCGCCGCAATCAGTGACCTTATAACCTTTCCCGCACCGGCTGAATAGCGAGCGATACGCCGCGGCCGCCCACTGCGAGTAGCGCGGATATCAACGCACTGATTGTTACTTACCTATCGTTTGGCACATTGAATGACACAATTTTTATCACACTACCTAGCTAATGAAAACAAATAAAACAACATGTTAGTACAACTTTCAAGTTTCTATTTATTAATAATAAACAGGTTGCCCGGAAGAAATCGGGTTGCCTGAAAGAAATCGCTTAAAGCTTTTTAAATCGCTCAAATATTGTGTACATAATTATTTCTACGTTTAATGACAGTAAAGAGTGTGTGTTATAATTATTACAATTTTTTATATGTAATTTATACAAATTTTTTCTTCGTGGGTAGTCAAATAAAGCAACACAGTTTAAGAGAGCTCCTTTAATTTAATCAAATTTTAATAGTTAAACTTAGTAAAAGTATATAATATCAACATATTATGAGTAATTGTTGATAGTTTTACCTACCAGCACTCACAAATTCTCCTTTAAATAACATAAAAGTACATATCAATTTACTCAAACAATCAAACAATGGCGCTGTTGAAGGAAGTTAGTGGACTAAAAGATATCTTTGGCACAAGAATAGCTGAGTTCGAAAGGATCATCACTGACACTAGCACTGCACCATCTCCATCACTGGCAGAGGAATTTGCTTCCTTTAAGAAGTTTGTGCTCTCCACTCTTGGCAGCTTACAACGGCAAGTACAACTTTTGGCTCTTGAGACGGACAAGTTAGATATGCAAAGCCGTACAAAGATCCTATTATTGCATGGTGTTACGGAAAATACAAAAGAAAACCCAGTATCATCTGCTGTCCAACAGATTCAGTCCAAACTGAAGCTTGATGCCATATCGAACTCCAGCATAAGCCGCTGCCATCGCTTAGGTAGTATGAGGGAAGGTAAGCCAAGGCCACTTCTTATTAAATTTCGAAACATGGATGACAGGGAGAACGTGTACTGGTGTGACATTGTCTGAATTCCTTACTAAGCTCCGACATCAGGCTTTTGTTGCGGCCCGACAGCGATTTGGTGTATCTAGGAGCTGGACCCGTTCTGGATACGTGTTTGTACTGGTGTGACATTGTCTGAATTCCTTACTAAGCTCCGACATCAGGCTTTTGTTGCGGCCCGACAGCGATTCGGTGTATCTAGGAGCTGGACCCGTTCTGGATATGTGTTTGTATTGGGCCCCGATGGTGTCTGACACAGGATTGTCGTGGAAGCGGACGTGCAGCGTATTCCCGAACTTGAAACGTCATCTTCTACTGTTTTGCCGCCGCAAGGTGCGAGACAGGTAGCGGAGAAAGCGACAGTCAACACTAGGAAGAGGACGGTCAAAAAATAGTTTGTGCGCAAGTATCAATCTTTATAAGTGTATGTATCTAAACAATTTACGTAAATACTGCGCCATGTTACTTTATAGTTACTTATAAGTTACTCTATGCTACATATCAATCAATCCGTGCCTGTAGGTATGTGTTTGTGTAGTCAGCTGTGACCGGTGACGGTTGTGACTTTGACGTTTAGATTAGTGTCAGTCAATCTGTTGACGTAAGCGTTGGTGTACAGACTCTACAAGACTTTAAGTTAAAATTCTTTGACTGTTTTTTTTTTTGCTTTTGATGTTTTTTTTTTTGTATTGTTTTGCTTATGTTATGTTTACCTAGATTTTATTTCGTGCTGGTGGCATGCATTGAAATTAATTGTTTTTTTGTTGGTTTTAGTTTGAATTTAGTTTAGTTTTTAGATATATCCTTATATTTTATATATATTTTTTTTATACCTAAGGTTTTTATAGATAGATGAATACTTCATTTAATAACAAGAATGATGATTTGTTTCCTGACTTCGCTTCATGTTCTTCCACAGACTTAGACAGCTCCGGTAGTTTTTACAGTACTTCAGTTCCTCTTTATTCCCAAATAGAGTCTGAATTCTCAGGATTTCTGAATAACTTTAATATCCTACACCTTAATGCCCAGAGTATCCCTGCTCACTATTCCGATATGCGGGCATCCTTTGACTATAAGGGAATTCATGCCATTCTTATCTCTCAATCCTGGCTGAAACCCTGTCTCCCAACAACTTCATACTCTCTGCCTGGTTTTTAATTTATTACGCAATGATCGTCTTGGGCGTCCAGGTGGTGGAGTAGCAATTTACCTACGTTCACATTTCCCATACAAAGTTGTGAGTGCTTCAGCACACTCGTCTGTTAATAGCGACGAAGCTGAATATCTTTTTATAGAGGTATCGCTAAGGTTTACTAAGGTTCTACTCGGTGCTATTTACAACCCTCCATCAACCCGCAACTATTTCGCTTCGTTGGAACATAAACTTGAACAATTAGTACCATTATACGAACACACGATAATCATGGGCGATTTTAATACCTCCCTGCTAAAAAGTAACAATCGTGCGCTTAAGCTTCGGTCAGTTATAAATTTGTACAATCTTAATATTTTACCTACATCAGCCACGCATCATTCCCCTAATTCTGAACCATCCCTTCTGGATGTAATGATTGTCTCCCCTCTTAACCATGTTCAAAAATATGGAAAACTTGACGCTGATGCATTTTCTTTTCACGATCTCCTTTTCCTATCTTATAAGATCCGCCCCCCTAAATCTAAGCCGAGAACTCTTCTGCAAAGAAATTTTGGTGGTATAAATGTAAATCACTTACTTGATGATGCTGACAAACTGGATTGGCACGGTGTGTTAAATGCTGAAACTGTTGATTCCCAGGTGGAGTTGTTTAATCATTTGCTGACGGAGCTTTACGACCGCCATGCCCCAGTACGACCAGTCAAAATGAAGCATCTCCCTGCTCCATGGCTCACTGATGACATAAAGTCCCTCATGACGAAGCGCAATCGTTCACGTTTACGTTTTAAGAAAGAGCCTACTGAAACGAACTGTGATAGATATCGGCAATTTCGAAATCGCTGTAACACTGTGTGTAGGGACGCACAACGACGCTATATCCATAACTCTGTAACAAATCAAAACCCAGCTAAAGTCTGGAAGTTTCTAAAAACTTTAGGAGTCGGCAAAAATAAAAATCATAACCTCCCAAATTCTATCGATATTAACTCTTTGAATACTCACTTTTCTGCTTCTTGTCACATTGATGACCATGCTAAATCTAGCACATTACACCATATTTCTTCTTTGCCTGCTCCTTCTTACGAACCTTTTTCCTTCCGTCCATTTACTGAATGTGATGTTAAGAGAGCTATTACATCGATCACTTCAAATTCGGTGGGCTGTGACGGTATCAGTCGAAAGATGATAATTATCCTACTTGACTTCCTAGTTCCTATCATCACAAATATCTTTAATAAATCCATTATCACGAATTCCTTTCCCACCCTTCCTTTCCTCTCCCTAAAAAATCCTCACCCCAGTCCTTTTCCGATTTCCGTCCTATTTCTGTTTTACCTTTTTTGTCCAAAGTCCTGGCGCGTCTCATACATAACCAAATTTCTTCCTTTGTTAATAAAAATAACATTTTGAGTCCTTACCAGTCAGGCTTTCGAACTGGACACAGCACCGTAACATCTTTAGTAAAAATATCCGATGACATACGTAAGGCTAAAGAAAATTCTCACCTTACCATACTGACTTTGTTAGATTTTAGTAACGCCTTTAACAATGTGGACTTTGATATTTTGTTACAAATGATGAGTTCTCTTAACATATCTCCATCAGTAATTGACTTTTTTCAAACATACCTTAGAGGACGCCGGCAACGTATTGTCATGGATGATGCTCGTTCAACTTGGGCTCAGCTCGAAACCGGTGTCCCGCAAGGTGGCGTGTTGTCTCCTCTTCTCTTTTCAATTTTCATAAAGTCGATTTCTTTCAACATATCTTCTTCCTACCACATGTATGTAGACGATTTACAGATTTATACCCACTGCACTCTAGAAAATCTGCCCGCTGCGATAGAGCGAATAAATTTTGACCTCTCACAAATTTCTCAGTGGAGTAAATCACATGGTCTAACTGTAAATCCAACAAAATCGCATGCTATAATTATTGGCAGTTCTTATATGATTAGTCGCATAAACATAAATATGGTTGATCCATTATTTTTTAATGGTGTGGGTATTAGCTACAGTGACAAAGTCACAAACTTAGGTATAATTTTTGATAAAACTTTATCTTGGAAACCTCAAGTTGAGGCAGTAAGCAGGAAGATGTTTGGCATCAATAGCTCTCTTAAACGCTTGCGCAATTTTTTGCCTATATCAACCAAAATTTCTTTAGCACATTCTCTATTCCTCTCCTGTCTCGATTATGCCGATGCCAGCTACCTTGACCTAACAGAAGAACTTTTAAATAAACTTGAGCGACTCCAAAATCTTTGTATACGTTTCATATTCGGCTTACGTAAATATGATCATATCTCCGAATTCCGCACTAAGCTCGAGTGGCTCCCTATACGCCTTCGCCGGGATACTCATATTCTTTCTTTACTGTACCGTGTGCTGTTTAATCCTGTGGTTCCGAGCTATCTCGTAGATCTATCTTGTTTCCGACATGAAAATCACAACAGGCAATTACGGTCCACAGAAAATTTGATGCTGAGCACTCCAATACATAAATCGCACTGCTTTAATCAATCCTTTTCCGTGAAAGCGGTGTCCTTATGGAATAAACTACCATACGAGGTAAAATCAGCCCCTTCACTAAATTCATTTAAATTTAAATTGAAGAAATATTATCTCTCTTTGCTCAAAAATTAGAAGAAGTATTCTTATATGTGTATTATTATTAGCTTGTAGGATCAAGATTTGTATTTAAACCTAGGTATTTATTTATCTATATATTCTATGTGTATGTATAATAATATATAAATATGTATTATATTATTTTTATTTATAGTATGTTTATTGTTAAAATGTAGTTGAACTTGTGCTTTATTAGTACCTACTGATCTGTCTAGTTTTTATCTTTACTCAAATACAAGGTTGTCTGGTAGAGATCGCTTTACAGTGATAAGACCGCCTGTTGCGCCTATCTGTATGTTTTTTCATTGTATTTTTTTCCCTTTTGTAATTGTGTGCAATAAAGTATAAAAAAATAAATAAACTTAAATTTGTAATATCTGACAAACTCTTATGGCAAGTATCGCACTTATTTCAATCGACATTCAGTTCACTTTGCGTAAAAACACTCACAACTGTATCTAGGGTTTCCCTTACACTTGGCCAGAATTACAAAAACTGCTCACAATTTCTGCCTTCTTTTTCAATACACACACATTCACGTGACATTTGTGCCACCGAAAAAAGCCTAACCGAGGAGGTAACAAATCCGCTGGTATCAGCTCTTGCGTCCATCGGGAATGATAAGGATGTTGGCCATCATCACTAAGCGTGCGCCATATAACCATGTGATTGACATCCAAAAGAGCGCCGACTCGTCGAGTGCTGCTCCTCGGATCCTCCTCGAAATGATCCAAGACTTGCTCTTCTAAGTTCTCGGAACGCGAAGGTGGCCGCGCTGGGCTTTATTTGTTAATTTACGTACCTAACTTATTTTTACGCTTCACACATTTTAAATAAGGAAATTAATCCATTTTAATTGGTTTCAACTATCGCGGTTATTTTCACTATGATTTAATGTATTTACGGGATTCTTACCACGATTTTCGATTTTATTTTCGCACGTCCGATATTTCGATGCTGTTACAAGCACAAGGACGTGCGAAAATAAAATCGAAAATCGTGGTAAGAATCCCGTAATAGTTACATACGACGTTTTTCAACACACTTGTGAGTAAAAGACAGACATACGTGGTCATAAAATAACAAACACACTTGATAACAAAGCTGTGAATTGTGATAGAAGAATGGCGCCGAACTTTTTTTTTTTTCCGTCAAATGTGTCAATGTCTGTATCGCATATACAGCCTATTTTAAGTGAAAATGTTTAATTTGGAGTGGTAAATGCAAATATTTTAATATTTTATAACAAATTATTGTAAATTGTGAATAATTTGTTTGATATACAAATTTGTTTTACTAATATAAGGCGCAAACATTTAAAAATGTATATGGATTTGAAGTGGTATAAAATCTCTTTGTTGTTTCTGAAAATATTTAATGTATAACCCGGACCAATAAAATATGCTCTGTTTACTCGCATGTAATTTGCACAAAGGTACAATTCAACTTTGTAGGATTCATTATATTATGCACTAGGGTAAAATATATTATGCACGCGTGACTTATAGCCCAGTTTATAGTTCTAAATTCAATAGAATAACGCTCACTTTACGAGCAAGTGTGTTGAAAATACATTAAATCATACTTAATCCATTTTGTTTCTCAAGAAAGAGAATAATAATAAAAGATAAATATTCCTCATAAAAAAATAAAGTTTTAGGACAGGTATACTTAGGATATTTTTCCCTATAGCCTTAAAAAATAATTTCAGGTGCCTGAAACAAACGCAACTAAAAACAATAATTAGTTAGTCATAAGTAATTTAACTTTTTTAAATAAAAAAATTAGTCGAGTTGCGAATTTGTTCATAATAAATATTGAACGGAACAACCTTTAGTTTGGCTTGGAAGCGGCGGCGGTAAATCTCAAAGGGTATAATTCCGAAAGGCGCAAGTCCGCGACGAGACGCCGAAAGAAGTCCCGCGATTTGAGCAATAATATCTTGTGTGTTTGTTATAAAAGCTATGCACGGGTTATCTTTTATGAAAATAAGTTTACTTTGTTGCTAATTTTATTAATTTAAAGCTTTGTTGTCGTATGTATTGATAGTTATAAGTATGGGAGAATACAAGAAGTACAAGAAGCTGTAAGTATTGTATCATAGTTTGAGGTTTACAAAATCATAGGTATTTACCGAATATGTTTCCTATTATAATTCTTAGAAAGTTTGAATGTAATCTCTTACAGAGGATATTTCTTCGTTATTTATTAGAATTATGGGTAAGTTTGATTGTCTATTTGAGTCTCTCTTCATTAGGTAGGTATAAGTTGCGATTTGACGTCGTGCGAAAGAATTTCCACGTAATACCTACCGATAGATTTGTAATAATTTCATATTAGTTTCTTGCAATAGCGTATTTCTAAAGAAATGTGATAGTTTTTTGTAGGACAAGTTTGATATCATAGTTTATTGATAGTAAGTACCTAAATTAATGTTTTGTTTTTCGTTTCTCTTAAATTGATGATTACTTATGCTTAATTTGATAACATTTTTGATTTTAGTCGTAAATGTATTTCGATCTTGTATGTTGTTAAGTATTAGAAATAGAAGGCTACCGAGCCTCAGCATCCGTTCATAACCACAAACAGTGCGACTAAGAATAAGTATTAAACGTTTTTAAAATACACGACGTAACACTTAAACCTGTGCTTAAACGTGAGAGCCCGGGAGTACAAAGCGACGGGCGCTCCGCGTTAACTGCCACGTGAGCCACGAGCGAGCGACCGATCCGCGGCAGACAAAGGGCAGCGAACTTGCTATTTCATAGACTATAAAAATTATGCAGGATGCTGGATTACTTAAAATTTATTTCAAGCTTTATTGTATGGTGGTGATGATAGTTGTAAGTATGTGAGAATAAACAAGAAGTTAAATATCCTTGTCAGTGATGCATCATAGTTTAAGGTTAAGAAAATATATTCTCACAGATAGTCAAAATTAACGTGTTGTCGGTTCGAACGTGCAAATCTATTATTTCAGTAGAGTTTTAAATTGGTAAACTGCGTGGTAAACGCACATATTGGTGAAAAGGTAGTTTTAAAAATATTCTGCACTTAGGTATTACGAAAAAAACATTCCCGAGACGTTGTTGTTGTCTAATGTAGTAGGCATAAAATTACACTTTGTAGTATCTCTCTTGGTTACTTATCGCTTTATTTTAACGCCATCTGTTATCGAATAGATTCTATCAAAAGGTAACAGCTGTTTTTAGGGTTGACACTTAGATATTTTGATCTAAACTTTGAACTTGTTTTCCGAACCAACCATAAGGATTACAAGTTTATGTTACTGTTACTTATAAACTACACCACCAAACATACAATCCCCTTAAGTATTATCTCTTCATTATGTTACACGTTGTATAGTGCATAAGTATTTATGTAAACGTTATGTATTTGTATATAATTACCTATTCATATGTAGTTTTTTGCTACGAGCCGTACGAGGCCCACCAATGCCTGGGTAGCCTGGCAGAAATCTCGCTTCGGCGATAAGGCCGCCCTTTTAATGTTAATTTTGATTGTTTTTTTAAATTTTTAACTGTGTAACCATGTTGGTGTATAATAAAGACTTTTATTATTATTATTTTCATCGCGATTTTTCTCCTTCCATTACTGGGGATCCTATAATTCTCGTAGCGGCCTTTAGCCAAACGACAAGACAGTTTTCTATTTATTATCATTATATTTATTATATATTAATGTTCCTGTTATTTGTAGTTTTGACCAAATAAAACACTCAATATTGAATTGACATCCTGGGTTGACCAGAGGAGCTTGAGTTTACCTAATGTAATTATTTTCCTTTTTCCATTATAATTGTTGTATTATTGCAATTTTAGGTTACATCTAATCACTTACTTTTTCCGTTTTGTCTACGATTTCAGTGTAAATATAGATTTAAAAAGAGTTGACTCCAAAGACAGTAACAATTTAAAGCCAATCTACACTCGAGCGGAGCAAAACTCTGCAGCTTGCTTGCACATTATTATAGGACCGATTTTAGCCTTGGCTCTGATTATATTATTTTAGAAGAAAAAAAAGGAATCTCGACTTTGCTACTATGACTGATTTTATATTTGGGATGGAACATCAAGTCACAATTTATTTGTATTCGCAATAATTTCAACAAAATTCTACGAATTAGTTGTACTACTATGGCTATATGCAACTGCAATATTTACAACGGCAAATTAAGTATTGTTTTTTATCTCAGCTGAATATCTATCGATCTATTTAAAATGGTGTATGAATAATCGCACTGTCGCAATGGCCTTTCAATAAATTAGATACCATATCAATTACAAGTTAACTGAATTGCATCTTTTAGAGTTGAAATACTCATTTGTTCTTACGTTTTAAACGTAAACGATGATTTGACTTATGTTCTGTAATAATAATCCCTATAGTATACATTTTATCTACGTGTGAATAAAGGTCACTATGTAAGCCGTTGTAAGCCATAAGCACTGGTTGTCGTGGTGACCGTCAACAATTAGTTTTCCATTGTTTCAGCGAGTTGACGTTATCATATCGAACAACACTGTAATTAACACCGATCAATGTTTTCTTATGCTCGCTAATACCTGTGAAGCGATATTTTTTTAGGGTTCCGCTACCAAAGAGTAAAACGAGAACCCGTTAATAAGAATCCACTTTCCGTCTGTCACCAGGCTGTATCTCATGAACCGTGATAGTTGGAATTTTTACAGATTATATATAAATAAAAAATAAAATCCCCAATCACACCAACTATATGGCCTCAAAGTAAGCAAAGCTTGTGTTATTGTTACCATGAAGTGAACCTAGGATGCAAACCATAGATAAACGCCCAGATCAGGAACATTATTTTTGTTCTGTGCAGGAATCGAACCCGAAACCACTGGCGTCTGAGGCAGATAGGTTTACCCCATCGCAAAAGTGGTCATAAAAAAAAGACGATTTATTTCTGTTGCCGCTATGACAACAAATGCTAAAAAGTCCAAACTTAGCCCGTTTCTTTTTATAAAATCGCTGCATTTCACCAGAGAACTCACTAATTAATTTAATACAGAACTTCCCAAAGCATGAAATAATAAAATTAAATGTTTTAATACCTACATATCTGCGCCACCTAGCCGTTATGTAAGTAAGCTTATTTATACAGCCAAGTCAGTTTATGATTATAAATATCTAATTGTCTTAAGTTTCCACGATTCATAATTTAAATAAAACAACTTTTAACCGGATTTATCGCGTATAATTTATATTTTACATTTAAACTCAACGTTTCGGTGTCTTTGCAGAACCCGTGGTCACGAGCGACAGAGGTGTAAGGCGTCAGATAGACAGAAAACTGAAATCAAGCCAAACATCTTAGATACTCGTATGGAAAAAAATAAGTCACCGATTCTACTCACAACCTTTAAAGGAAACAAAAAAGATCAATAAACGCTTTCAAAAGACTTTTCGATAATTTTTATGAATGTTTTTTATCCAAAATAACATAAAATTCACTCCTCTTTTATAAACATTATTGTAAAGCAGAATTTTAGCCTATTGTATAATTATGCTTCCATGCTGGACTGGGAGCGAAAGAAAAACGTAGAATGTGCCAGCTGCTTCTCTTCCCGGGCATACTGTAAAAATCAGTTAAGGGACAGAGGTTTTAAAGGCGTTTTTGTGGGCGATAGGCTGACCCCCTGTCACTACAATAGTCTCTTTCCATCTTTATAATACCTCCAAATTTGTCAAACGTGACATCAGATGGTCTTGTAACCTCTGGTGTTCTGCCTACCCCATAAGGGATACAGGCGTGACGTTATGTATGTATGTATGTATGTATAATTATGATATAATATGATTACTATCCACAGAAAGCGTTACCTCTTTTTAAATATTTTTGAAATTAGAATCATAAAACGCGTACGTCAGCTGATCCAGATATAACGGAAATAGCCGTATACTTAGTTAGACTAGGCATTCCCGCAGCACGCAGTTATTTCCACCGCGATTTCATTATCAGTTGTAGCTTGGCATCGCGCCAGTGTGGCATTGCTTTACTTTGTAGAAACGCAATGAGCTTGTAAAATGTGAGAGTATGCTTATCAATATTCCTGCAGGTTAAAAGTACGAAACAATCACGACTATCCTTTTAACATATCTCTATCAGTATGACGTAAGTATAGAAATAAATCAATATTTTAGCAGGCACTATTTTCTTGTTTCGTGTTTAAGTAGTCAGGTTTTAGTTTTAAACTTTATTTTTATTTAAACTTATTTTGGAATGATAGTGCTTACATATTTGAACTGTGCTAACAAAGCTCTTTCATTTGATACCCCACACGAAACAGTCAAGAATTTTTTTTCATTCTTTACTTTAGGTAAGTAGTAGGCGCTGTAGTCAATTTCACGTGACGTCATGAAGCCTATAACAAGCGGACAATCAAGACGCTTCCACGACAATGACACACTTGTTCAATTCTATACCCAAGAAAATCTTAACCCTCCTTTTTCCTTCGTCGTAGTCGGGTAAAAATAGTTATGGTCAGCTTAGAATGGCACTACCGCCCTTGGACGAGTGCGGCGTAAAAGGTATCTTATCCAAGTGATGTGCTCCGGAAATATTTTATGAGAAGCCAGACCCTTCCTCAGACGGTGTGAAAGACGGTGACTAGAAGCGAAAAAAAAACATAGATTGTGCCAGCTGCTTCTCTTCCCAGGCATACTGTAAAAGTCAGTTAACGGACAGAGGCTTTATTGGCGTTTTTTGCGGGCGATAGGCTGACCCCCTGTCACTACAGTAGTCTCTCACTATCTTTATCATACCTCGAAATTTGTCAAACGTGACATCAGATGGTTTGATGACCTCTGGTGTTCTGCCTACCCCATAAGGGATACAGGCTTGAAGTTATGTATGTATGTATGTACGCCGGCTAAGTCTTAAAAATGTAATTTACCTATAGGAATTTATTTCGTCAAAATAACGCTTGATATACCTACATAATACTGCTGAGCTCCATGTTTGCCATCCGGAAAGGTGATGCTTTCCGAAATAACGCACAATTCATATCTGTACCAAAATATTAGTTTTAAAATTATTTGTTCGCAACCAAGTCTGGTAGAATTTAAAATTTCTGACGGGCCTAAATATGGAATTGCGTCGCAAAAATATACCTCCACCCTTTGTCCTAAATGTCGTTTCTTAAATACTTATTTATATTAACTTTCAGAAGACAAAAATAATATGTTCATATCAATGAATAAGTTGGTCTTTGGGTAACACCAAGTAACATTTTATAAAAAGAAAATTGCTGAAGGAGATTTGGGCCGGTATGAATAAAAATTTAATTAGTTTTTTAACTAGAGCTAAATGAATTTAAATAATATCATAATTATACATTTCAATTCGTAAATGTAAATGTAAAAAAGTAAAAACTAAAAAACCCAATTCTGTAAATTTAATTCAAACCTAAATAAGGCCTTTATTTTTGGGTCGGACTTATTGATTAGAGGCGAAACGTTATGTCAGCTCAGCAAATCGTTAGGCAGCTAAATTAGGAACCAGAATTTTCTAGTGACTGACAATACGAGTATATGACGTCACTCGCCTTCTTTCATTTTGTGTAATCAAATAATTCTTCTGCTGTATTTTGGGTCTAAGTAAAACTGGATATTTTCTGTTTCTCTAAATTTAAACGACTTCAAATCAGTTATTGTTCGATATCTTTGAGTTTGAAGAAAATATAATATCATTTTCGATCATGGTATTATAAAATTTCAATCAGTACCTAACTAAGTATGAGATACGAGCTATATACACCTTGTCTCTAAGTAAGTCTCTAAAATTTAATCTTCTTAAAACTTAATCTTTAACATTTAATTCATAATTTTTATTAAATTTTCTAGTATCACACATCTTATGATTTTTTTAAAAAGTTGTTACTAATAGCGTTAGTTATACATACGTGCCAACAAAAATAGCTAGTCGGTACTAAATCCTTAGGTACACGTCTCTACAGTAAGAATTAAATACAAACAACCCTTAATGTTAACATTCAGACGGCAAGGCGTCGTTTGAGCTACGATTTTAAGTCTATTTTATACTATTACTAGCTGTTGCTTCTTTACTTATTGTATAAAGTACGCCCTTTAAAAATTAAGTTTAAAATTCTAGTGCCACGCAATTTTGATGGTCTGGATGTGGAAAAATTTCGTAATGATGCATCTGATATGGATTGGTCGACAATCGAAAATCTGTCAGATGTAAGCGATCAAGTGACAACTTTTAACCTCATGCTTACAGAACTTTATGATCGCCATGCTCCTATCAGACAGGTTAAAATCAGACACTTACCCGCACCGTGGCTTACCAAAGAAATAAAAGCCAAGTAAATAAATTTTGCCTGTAAGAGATCGCTCATGAGTGATAAGGCCACCTTAATTGTCTTGAATCCAGTTTTCCTTCTATGTAGAATATTTTAATATGTTTGTATCCTTTTGATTCTGGCTATAAAGTGTATTTGTATTCTATTGTACTACAGGATTTTTTTTAAATATTTTAAATGTATGAGTAGGTGTTGAGAATATTTACATAGACGACCTTCAGCCAAAATTTTGGACGTGGAGTCGGTTTTTTATGCTCTGCATTCGTTGATTATAGAAAAATAATGAAGCCTAAGTCCTTTCTCATGACCTCCAATACCCATGAATCTACAATCATAGAAATCTTACCAGTGGTTAAGGCGTGAAGATGTATTTGGATTTTTCTTCCTTAAGAAAATATCTGTACTTAACTCTATAAATGGGGTAAATATCCAAAAATCCCTAAATACGTGTTCATTTATTTTAGCCAACCATACATAGTTTCAAGCCAACCAAATACGAATAAAATTATCTTCTTACAAAATTTGTTTCCCTATTTCACCACATCACTCAATGTCCTTTCTCGAGATCATTTCTATCCGTTTATCAAAACTCATAAAAATCGGTTAAGCGCTTTAGGCGATAAAACGTATAAGACAGACGTGAGGCATTGATTTCTGCAAATAAAAAGTAGCCTTTGTCCTGTCTCGAGATCATTAAAATCGGTAAAAATCAAAAAAATCGGTAGAGCGGTTAAGGCGTGAAAACGTACCAGACAGACAGAGAAATTTTCAGACTCATATATTAGTAAGTAAGTATGTATATGGATATGGATTGATGTTGCATTACTTTAATTGTAGGTCTAACTGTGGTAATTGTACATCTGTGACATGTTAATATTACCTGGAATTATGGCTCACGTCGCCAGATTTACATAATGAATAAATTATTTTGTATTGTTTTTATTTTGTGATAATTCGTTAGATATAAATTTTTTTAGATAAAGCAATTTTGATCTACATTAAATGCATAATTAATCAAACGTATTTACTAGGATAAGCATTAATACTGTATTGTTAAAAATAGGTATGCAAATAACCCATAGTTTTATTGTAATATGTAAAAGCCAAAAATGGTTATTGTAAGTTATTCTTGGAAGATACACATATACTAGCACGGACTTTTATGTAGATCTATTAAAGAGATACAATCCCACCATACATTGTTTTTGTGTAACAATATTGTGTGTTAATATCGTCGTTATATCGTCATTTTGCATAAAACCTTAACTTATTATACACTAAAATCTTCCTCAGGGATCACCCTACGTGTTGTTGAAAATTGCGTGTATTTTGTCCCGTACTTTTCGAATTTATCGCGGACAGAGGGACAGACAGACACGGGGACTTTGTTTCGTAATATGTAGAGAAAGTGTACCTAAATAAATATCTAATTTGATCTGTTTGACGCCCATAGCTATTTCTTTATTTTAACTTTAATTAACCCAGTGTTTGCCTTTAGTCCCACCTCATGCTAAGTGAATTTGAAGCTAGAGATGTCAGCATACAAGTTTAGGAAGAAATGGCACTTCAATAGTGACGGGAAACGCACCGGAGCGGAGCGGTGAAAACTTTCGGCAAACTTTATATGAATGATAATCCTGAAGGGTTTATTTATATGAAGGGGGCGTTTACGACACGCTTATTATTACTAAGATAGGGCTATTTTAAGGCGAAGATGCAGCGTTTTTACGCTATTTTGAACGTTAATATAATATAATTAGTAATGTATACATGTTGTGTTTGAAAAATATATTCACAAAAATTAACAATATAAACAACCGCTATGTAAAGATAGAAACACGATTTATGAAAATTGTCTCGATTAAAAAAGTCACAAACATAACTCTTATTTACCATTCTAATTACCATTGCTACGAAACACAATAATAGATTCATATAAAAGTTACATGAAAACATAAAACTGACTTCTCTTAACCGATATGTAAAGCAAAATTTTTAAATAGTTTTAAGTTTTAAAAATAAAATATCTGGGCGGGAAGTATGGAAGCACGCAATAGATCCGGGAAAAAAAATTAAATAAACACTTAATCGCGGATAATTATATTATACATTTGAACTAAACGACGTGACGTTACGGTATCTTTACAGATCTCGTGATCACGAGCGACTGTCTATTCAAAGAAATGTTGCTTTCAAATTAAGAAAGGTCAAAATTTAAGACAACTTGCAAAGGAGACAAATGAAAGATAATAATGGTTATTTTTCTTCCATTTTCAGGTGGATCTCTTCCGAGAAATCACATTCCGTAACTCCGGCCAGGTGTACCGGGGGATCCCTGTCATGGTCAGCAACATGGACACCGTCGGCACCTTCGAAATGGCAAAAGCTTTATCTAAGGTGAGTTAAAATACACACAAAAAAAAGGACTTTAGATTTTCACGCACACAAAACATTCATCATTATTATTCGATAAGGAGACATAGAACATAGAGACTGCTGAACATAGGCTTCCCCCAAAGTTATCACAACATTATCTAGCCCAAAGTCAGTTTCTTTAAGTACCTACATGTGTTAAGATTTCTAGATAATAGTACATATAACAAATATCCACCGCCGCCGCCGGGATTCCATTCAACACCAGGACTTCCGGCATAAAAGGCAACGTAAGAAGTAGGTGGAGCAGCCGGTGGTCATAAATAATTGAGACAGATGTAGCCTAGCTATATGGCAACGAGGATGAATAATATCGCAAAGTGAAACAAACCAAATCTAACAGTGTTAAACCTATGTTTAATCGGTATTTTTCAACATCAACTATGCTGCTGCGGTTCTTAGGGGTCCCACCTCAAACAGTTTACAGCGTTGACCTCGACGTGACATGAACGCGTTTTTTTATCAACTATACCTCAAGGTAACTTGTAAATGACCCGGCTAGGAATCGAATTAAAGCATCCACAAAAACATGAAAACAAATCGTATTGTATTTAATAAAGACCCTCTAAGAAAGGCCCTTAGTGAATCAAGAGATTAAATGCAATAAGAGTTGTTGAAATCCGACTAAGTAGTATTAGCAGAAATTAGAGCGCGCAAACCAAAGCCTCATCAGCTTCAGGGCCATCGCTGCGTGACGCGTGTCCACGCAGTTTCGATAGTAAACATTCATTAGTAAGCTTGTACAGTCGTGTCAATGGAATACTTAACCTCTTGTAATCTCTTACTATTTGGCTTAACTTTGATTAAAATCGCAAAACGATGTGCGCGCGTGGCCACACGACGACGCAGCGTTGACCCTCAAACCTCATGCTAGTTTGTGGGATGACGCCAGTCATGTGTATTTAAGATCGCGGCTATAAAAGTTAACTTCTTTTTATTGCTGACTTTTACGACACGTTTAGGTGCGGCTGGCTATACTTAGCGTGTGTGTTCATGATAGTGTTTTCAGTTTTGGCTTACCATTTACTTTTTTAGCTTTCACTTCCGCCCGTAGAATGAAAGCTTGCGTTAGCGTTGGTAGTTACGCAAACATAGATTCGCTGTCAAGTCTCCGTAGAAAACTGTCAAACTATACAGGGCGACTGGTTAGATATTGAAGGAGAGCACTCTGTACTCAATTCCAATCATAATAATGTAATAAAAGTAGGTACCGGTCGTTACCCCTGACGATGCCTGGTTTTTACATATTTTAGGGATTATCTATAAATATATTCAATTTCCGCGTTTATGCTTGCAATATGTGCTCAAGTTTATTCATGCCTAAAGATTCATGCAGTCATCATAGTATAGTAACTAAGAAAAGCTTGAGAAATATCAATATTTTTCCGGTAGGCAAAGTTTGGATATGATGCCATGACTTCGCCTGGCAGTTGTAGTTTTCGGAACTTTACGTTATTTTGTTAGTTTATTAGACGTGATATATGCTTATTATAATTTTAAAACATTTTTTGTTGTTTGTTTTGTGCGAATCGTAAGTAAAAAGGAAAATAATATCGACATCAAAAGAGTATCTTTTTGTTTAAATAAAAATAAAATAAATTTTTTTTTCCCATCACTAAAGGTAGGCGAAGTCTAGTATTGCTTGAACTTCGCCTGGGTACTTAGTTAGAATTTACTATCATAATGGTGAAAAATCACGATTCATATACAGAATTATTATTTCCATCACGAAGAACATACATTTTGTATTTTCTTCGTGATGGAAAGTATTTTGAAACTGTAAAAAAAATGCCCACCCGCTCCAGTAATATTTTGTCTGAACTGTGAAACACACTTTAAGTTAGCAGCTAATGGTCTCTATTGGTGCTGCCACACTTAAATTGCAAAAAAAATATTAAAGGTTTTACGAGATTATAATCAGCCATTTTTCTCCGTGGTCCTTTTTTGGTGTACCGCCGCCGGCGCCGCACCGCAAAATTGGTATGTGCGCTAAACCATGCATTGCGTAATGAATTCTTTAACTTTTGGTTAAGATTACTCAGTAAATCATTAATATTTTTTTTTCTTCATGAATACTTAAACTATCACCTCGAGTTTCCAAAGTGACCCACCCGGTCACCCTGTATAACCTATCACCTATACTTAATATAAAATCTATACTTAATTAGAATAAATCTAAATATTAGTCTTGAGATCGACTAGATTGTAGATAGATTCCGAATCTACCCGAAGAGTTTACAAATCTTGTGCGCTTTCTTTTTATTTAATGACGAGCTTTTTACCGCAACTTCGTACGCGCTAAGCTACCCTTCCTCTGGGAATTTCAGAAACTCTTCCATAATACAACCAGACACCCATTCATAGATCCTTTACACTAAGTTTCTCATCCGTGCACTCAAAGAATAAGATTTTTCATACAAATTAAAAAGTCATATATTTCCCGTTCCTGTGGGAATTTCGGGAATTCCTTATAATACAGCCAGACAACCATTGAAGTACCTTTTTACTAAGCATAATATCCGTGTATTCAAGGAATTAGATTTTTCATACAAACTAAAAAGTCATATTTTTCCCGTTCCCGTGGGAATTTCAGGAATTTCTCCCATAGTACAACCAGACTCTAAATTCAGAATTTCTGGAATTCCTTCCCCTACACCCTCTAAGGATTTACTTTGTCTCTGCCAGCCACTTATTCAGAAATGGAACAGTTTTATATAATGTATTTAATTTTCATATTTACCTAAACACTTCCAGGTCGTATATATAGGAAAGTGAAGTTTATTATATGTACTAATAAAGCATTTTACTTTACTTACTTACGTAATTTTACTTCGCCATTACGTATTTATAGGGGCTCGTGTACGCCCATCTTTATGGCCCTTTGCGTAGAATGCTAGATAATGTTCCATTTTATTGTCGGCTTACTTAAAACAAATTAATGTTGTACATGCACGTATCTAAAAAACAGTCGTTAACAGAATTGTTTTTATAGCAGTATTTTAAGGCAAATTCATTTACATTGTGCCTACATCATTACATCGCATGTATATGTATATTTTTGCATAGGTATTTGTATTTTTATTATATATATATATTACTATGTTTTATCCATGCACCTGCTTCCCTACTTCTTACAAAATATCACACAGTCATGGGTTGGCTGGAAGAGATCTCTTTTAGAGATAAGTTCACCTTTGCAAACTATAGTTTATTTAAGTGTATTGGTTTTGTTTTTTTAAAAGTGCAATAAAGTGCAATAAAGAATATAATTTAATAATAATAACTCCAGAACGTGTAGTAAACTTACTTCAAAGTAACTTCACTTATACAATCATTTATACTCTCAATACTGGATTACGCTGACACTAGATATCTTAATTTGACCGAGGAACAACTAAACAAGCTTGAGTGCTTTCAAAATATGTGTATTAAATTCATATGTGGTTTACGAAAATATGATCACGTTTCCGGATTCCGCGGTAGGCTCAAGTGGCTCCCAATTCATCTTCGAAGGAATACTCATACACTAAGCCTTTTATACAAAATATTGTTCAACCCTTGTCAGGCAACCTATCTCAAAGAACGCTTTAATTTTCACATCAGCACCATGAACGTAACTTGCGGTCAGCTAGCAACTTCTTGATGGCAACCCACCGTCACAGTGCCCACTTCTATCAGCAGTCGTTCACGGTGAAAGCAATATTGTATTGAAGGTGAAAGGTGAAAACAGACGGGCTGGTGTAGTGGCAACATATTATATTCTATGCCAGAGGTCCTGGGTTCGAATCCCGGCGGCGGCGGATATCGGTGGGATGAACACAGATATTAGCCGTCAAGTCATGGATGTTTATATGTTTATTTAAGTTTATTGTAATAAAAAATATGTATTTATTCATATATGTGTTTATATATTTCTTAAGTATATCAGTTATCTAGTATCCATAGCACAAGTTCTTTAAGAAACTTAATTTGGGCTAGATAATGTTGTGCGAGTGTCAGAAATATTTATTTATTATTATTATTCAAAAAAGACGATAAGTCTCTCCCCTTTTACGGCAAAGAGGGTCTGATAAAGCAAGGTACTCGGGCTTAGCCAAGAGTATCTGCTGGTGTTTTTAAATGGTAAATGATGATGATTATTATTATTATTATCACTTTGGAACTCACGACCATCTTCTCTCCACAATGCCAAAACAATAGTTTCCTTTCAACATCACAAGGCCGCCCAAATTGCACATTTAATGTTATTTTGTATATTGTATGTTAACATTTTTCCATTCTATGCAAATGGCAATAACGTATTTGAATTGAATTGAAGTAAGCAAATAAATGTATTATAGTAAGTTTAAGTATTGCGTGCTAATATCATGTCACAACCAAGCTTGCTTACAAGATGATTTATATTTAAAATTAAGAAATATATAAATACCGTAGATTCCCGTAATTTCGCCTGCACTACCTATCTTCGCCTGATTTCAAACAAGTCCAAATATCCATAGTATTAAAAGGAAAGAGTGCAAGAAAAACTTCTAAATTAGAAGTATTTTTAATATATGGCAATCTTCTGCAGCTAAATTGTGGCTAACTTCACTCTATTGGTGATCAGTGCGTTTTTTCAACAGAAAACGGGAGACGTTTTTTTTTGTCAGTGTCGGAACTTCGATTTTTGGCTGTGTTACGGAACAGGTAATGCTAAACTTTTAATTTAATTACAACCTATAACTAACACTCTTTCGTATGACACTATTGCTTTTTGTCTAAATTGCGTTTAAAAGACATAATTGATAAAAATGTTGTAGAGGTGATGCCGACAGCCATCTTGTTGCAAAACTTCGCCTACCCCTAGGGTTGTCAATTTTGTTGTAATTTTAACCGACTTAGAAAAGGAGGTTATTATTAGATACGACCCGTGTGTTTGTTCTGTTGGAGATGCAAAATACTATGTTGTTCTATCAAGTGTCAAGTTTTATCAAAATCGGTTAAGTAGTTTCAAGTATATCTTGATATCACTAATCTCTCTCTATTTCTTTTATATCTGGTATTGCGCGTAACAAAAGTATTATGCAGTTTTTTTTTTTAATATTGTTCTTTTTTGTAAGTTGGTTAACATATTTTCTATGAACGAAGCTTTGACAAGCAATCCTATTGTTGTAGGACTCATACACTTATCTTATAATGGCGGGAACACAAGAACCAAAGAAACGCAAAAAACGGTCGTATTGTACACATTCCGAAGATATCATAGATATAGCTTTAGAAGCCATGAGAAAGAAGACAGTGTCCTCATATGAAGCTGAAAAAATTTTTGGGATCCCTCGACGAACATTATTGGACAAATTGCACAATAAACATCCTAAAAGACCTGGATGTCCAACAAGGTTAACCCATCAGGAGGAAGCTGACATGATTAAAGTATTGATTGCAGCCGCTGACTACGGCAGTCCTTTGACTCTTTTGGATCTGCGAATTATTATACATAGGTAGGTATATCTAGATTCTGTTGAAATAATAATTTAGAAAAAATAGCCATTGATTTTAGTGATAGTTGATTAAGAGTGATAATTTTATCTTTCAGATACTTGGACGCCAATGGGAAACTAGCTATCTTTAATAATAAATTACCTGGCAAAAAATGGGCATACGGGTTTTTAAAAAGAAATAAATCTAAATTATCACACAGAGTAGTTCAAAACATAAAAAGGAGCCGTGCAGAGAAAACGCCTCATGAAATGAATGAATATTTTAGAAATCTGAAGGTCTCACTAGAAGGTGTCCCTAGTGAAAACATTTTGAATTACGACGAGACAAACCTCGCAGATAATCCCGGAACACAAAAATGTTTGTTCAGAAGGGGCGTCAAATATCCCGAAAGAGTTGTGAATTTTACAAAGGGAGCTATCTCTATAATGTTTGCTATAACTGCAGGAGGAGAATGTCTCCCTCCTTATGTCGTATACAAAGCGGAGCATTTATATACACAATGGACACTTAATGGACCGAAGGGATCTAGATACAATCGATCGAAATCGGGTTGGTTTGATAGTCTTATTTTCGAAGATTGGTTCGAAAGTATTATTCTATCATGGGCTCAAACCAAATCTGGCTCCAAAATTTTAATTGGAGACAACTTACGGTCCCACATAAATCATAAAATTGTGAAACTTTGTGAGAAAAATGATATACGGTTCGTATTTTTACCTCCAAATTCATCACATTTAACACAACCGTTAGACGTATGCTATTTCGGGCCAATGAAAAAACTGTGGAGAGAAATTCTATTAAATTACAAGATTAAAAACCCAAGAGAGGCTACAATTAACAAGGGACATTTTCCAGATTTACTTAAAAAATTGTCAGAGAAACTTAAAGAAAAAACACATAATATAATCAGTGCATTCAAAAGCACTGGCATTGCACCATTTAACCCCAATAAAGTAATATGTAAACTGCCCGATTTTAATCAACCGACAATTACATATACAGTCGACAATGCACTTTTAGATTTCCTGAAGCAGACTCGTAGTGTAGATCCTAATAAAAAAATTCGGAATAAAAAATTAAATGTGTTACCCGGCAAATCTGTCTCTGCAGATGACTTCACGACATCCCAACCTTTAAAAAATATAAGAAAAAAGAACAAGAGAGAAAAGGATTCTACAATTCAACAGGTTTATTCTACCTCGCCACTGATGTCGTCACTAATGGTGAAAACTCCTGATAGTCTCTGTACATTATGTACCACAGTTCTGAACGCTCATTTGATTCGATCAGTGCAGAATGCTGATGCAACCTTGTCGCAAAATTCAAATGTTCATGGTTTTGGTAGAATTTTGAAGAATGATGAAACAAACATGTCATTCATTAGTGAAATACCAGAATGCCTACAAACTACCAAACCAAAAGTTATAATTACCTCTGATGTTATTATTCACGCTGCATCGTCACAAACCATCAAGCAAGAAAACACCAAGCTTAAAAAGAAAGATAAACGGATCTCGAAGTCAGCCTTAAACATGAAACTAGTCGCGAAAAAAGACAGAAAAGAAACCGCTAAAGCAAAAAAACGTACAAAAAGTAGAAAGAACAGATATAAGAGTGAATCAAGCGTATCGTCTATCAACTCTAAGATTGAAATTTGCATGGACGATTCAGAGTATGAAACCATGGAGGATTATATGACAGCATACCTACGAGAAGAACAAGAAAATATAGAACCAACAGTACCAATTGGATTTTCAGACATTGAATATTTCACAGAGGACAGTGATAAATTAACAACAGATTCCTGGATTTTGGCGAGATTTGCTACCAAGAAGAGCTTGAAGCATTTCGTGGGAAAAGTGATATCAATTAAAGATAATATTCCTGAGGTCAAATTTGTGAGGAAAGTAAAAGAATCGAAATCTAATAAAGGCTCAGTGTTCACTTACCCAACAGTTGATGATATTTGCACTATGAAACATATAGACGATGTTATTATGATATTGCCTGAGCCAAACATTTCCCGACGGGGACAAATTATGTTTAATGTTGATTTCAGTACTTTCAACGTACAATAATCAAATAATTTAAGGTATAAAAACTACCTACCTACCTAATTGAGTCTGATTTAATTGTTTAAAATACATAAGTCATTGATAAAAGCGAATTTACTATTGTTACTCATTTATAATTATATAGCTTAGTATTTATGTTTTGATAAATATGTACCTACCTTTAATTTTAAGGTACCTACTTTTCAATGATTACCAAAAAAGTGATCTCTGACCTAATTAAGTGTGATTTAATTATCTACATTTCTAAGAGAAGTTGATTTAGATTGTAAGTCAAACATTTTTGCTAAATTTTATTGTTTGTTAAAATTATTATCTATCTTCCTGTTTGTTTATCTAGAAGCAAGTGGTTTTAATCATCTGAGAAAAATGGGGATTTACGTTATTTTAAGACAAGTTTTTATGTTTTGATAAATATTTACCTTCCTATAATATTAAGTTACTGTTCAATGATTACCAAAAAATTGATCTCTGACCTAATTAAGTCTGATTTAATTATCTTCATTTTTTATTTGAAATAGTGATTTATGCTATTCCAATTCCAAGACTACAAGTCGTGTTTTGTGTTAAGGTTTTATTTTTTTATATCTGAATACTTTCAGATACCTAATGATAACAAAAAATAATTCTATTTAATTGAGTTGTGATTTTATGTCTAAAAGAAAAGTAAAGTCATAGTGGTGTCGATTTGAACGTGTCGTGTGTTATCTTATTACAATCAATAAAAAAATGAAAATTAATTAATTTTTTTTTATTTCGCAGTAAAGTAAGGTAAAGTGATTTTTGTGGCAGCCCTGACAAGATTTAGCAAATGTATGGAAACAACGTCAGACAGTTCCCTATCTTCGCCTACCACCGATTTTTTTAAAAAAATGGAACTTTACGTCAATAGTCTTATAGTACATATTTAACTGGCATATTTTACATTCTTATGACCCTACGTCTCTCCAAAAATGTTTATAAATGGCGCTACAGCATAGCTAGGCAAAGTTAGGAAACAATGCCCATACTTCGCCTACCACCTTTGTGGTCATTTTTTAACCATTTAAGCGATTAAATTTGAAGTTTTTATTGCCGTTAATGATAGCCACTGCTAAGTGCTTTGTTTTTTTGTTGTTATCTTTTCAAAACATTCATCAATTTTCGAGATTTTTTTCAAAATGTGTCAAAATCCAGGCGAAGTTACGGGAATCTACGGTACTTTGCGCCTTACTTTTACCACAGTACAGATATCTACAGTAATTCACTCGGCCGCATCTTTGAAATAAATGCCTACAGCGCCGCGGTCCGTTTACATGTGATAGGGCTGCCCGCCTTCAGCGATTAAATTACATTTACCTACTTTGTGTTTACTTCCATGTAGTTTTGTGACTGCAAATATACTTTTTTATATAAATAAAATAAAATACTTTGTAAATTGAATAGGAGGTGTTCAACAAAAATACATCTTTTGTCAAAAAACCATGTTTACGTTTGAATAAAAAATCGGTCTTATAAATTAGCGACCGAAAAGTACTTGTGCCTCGATTGAGACGCACAAAAAGATGTATTATTAAATTTTAAAGTATAAACAATCCGCATATTAACGTAAAGCTCAATCAACAATTGTTTCGGTATGTAGACACTCGCGACTGGCCACATGCCGAGGTCAAGCCGCGTAGGTATAGCTCGCGTTTCGTCCGTTTATATGAAGTTGAATTACTGTAGATATCTGTACTTTGCTTATACTATAGCTCCATGGAGGCTGATCTGTTTTGGATTCTGCTTAATGATATAGCACTTCCGACGCATCACGACGATTGTATGTACTCGTATATGTATCAATTACAATTAATTGTTTCAGCACGGGCTTTTTACATGCATTCACAAATACTATACGATAGAAGAATGGATAAAGTTTGCTGAAGAACATCCTGACTGCTTAGATCAGATGGGTAAGGTTATTAATCAAGAGCTAAACTTCCTGAATTTCAAGCCGGTTTTAGCTCTTGTTATTATTGGAGAGGGCCGACTAGTGAGATATACCTTGGCAAATAATTCAAGGCAGTACAATGACAGTTCCAGTTTGACGGTCTTCTTTGTGCATTGGTCGAGCCGCTACTATGCCACTAGTGAGGTCGCGGGTTCGATTCCCGCACGGAACAAGAAAATAAAATGTTGCGGGTCTGAGCGTTTATCTATACATCTATTATTTGAGTGAACTCATGACTTATTTTTAAATAAAAAAAAATATTAAGTTTTTATAGCAATATAACGTAAAAACAAAATGCGGTCAACGTACCGCCAGAGAGGTCCAAATGAGAGGTCCCAAGTTCGAATCCTGGTCGGGTAATTTTTATTTATCACTTTTTTCATTTATTTAAGAATTTAGAAGTTATTTATTTCTTTTAACAAAAAAATCTTAAAATAATAGTGGCTGGTGCCTCCTTTTAGATTATTATAATAAGATAATCTTTACCAGAAGGCAACGCTCTTCCCAATAACTAACAGAAATATATACAAGGAAATAATATATACAAGGTGTTCCGCTTGATCTTCCATAACTCTTGTAATTAAATAATGTCATCAAGTTAGGAAAAAAAAGATTTTGACATTCAAAATATTTTATACTTCCATATTCTCATTTATAGAATGGCGAAGCTTTACGTTACTTACTTTGTCGCTGACTATTTGTCGCTGACAAGCAAAATTTAATTTTACTTCTACTAAAACCGTTTTAAAGCACTAGGTATGTTTGGTAATTGATTAGTTTCATTTAAATTACTGTAAAGATAAGGTACACACGTGAAATTCACGTATTTATACAATATTTTTATGCTAAACGAATACAAAAGTAAAATTCAATTTCTAAAATTCTCATTCAGTACCTAACACTACGAGGACATTTTTTTCTGTTTGACATTTCGAACTGTCAATTTACTGCATTGAATTCTTTGTCAAGTCTGATAAGGACTAGGACTAGTCAAAGATCTCATAGTTATTAAAAATCCTAAATGAAAAATGAGAAGTAAAAATAATACTAACCCATATGTAACTCCCTTTATTTTCTGATCTGGTACACTTTTGCTGTATGAATTAAAGATTTAATTTATTAAATTTTACTTCTTAGTAGGAAAAGGTCATTTGACTTATTAAACTGTATATTTAGTCTTTATTCATTTAAATGGATTTCATTGTAAGTCTAATTGTTAATGATAATGATGGATTTACCAAGAAGTCGAACAAAACGCTTCGATAGTTCCTTTTTGGTAGGTACGGATTGCTAAGGTGTGGAACAATCTGCCTGCGTCTGTTTTTCCTGACCACTACAGTCCTGGAACTTTTAAGTGTTGAGTGAATAGGTTTCTCGTGGATGGACGTGTAACACCATAGTCTTCATGCGCACTTTCCGTCAGGTGGCAAGACAAACGTCCTATCCTTACAATATAAAAATTGTTACAAAAATTAATAAAATAAAGTGAAATGTAGAACTTTGTGATTTTCAGCTGCTAGTTCAGGCACGGCGGAGGCGGACTTTGAGCGGCTGTCTGTAATCCTGAACACAATCAAAGGCCTGAAATTCATATGTCTAGACGTAGCCAATGGCTACTCCCAGCATTTCGTGGAATACGTGAGGCGCGTCCGTGCTGCCTATCCGACGCATACTATTATTGTAAGTATTTTCTTAACATATAAAATTATTAAAGTATCTTCCATGCTGGACTGGGAGCGAAAGAAAAACATAGAATGTGCCAACTGCTTCTCTTCCCGGGCATACTATAAAAGTCAGTTAAGGAGCAGAGCTTTTATGGAGGTATTATGACGACCGGCTGGTGTAGGGGTAACGGGTTCGAATCCCGGCGGTGGCGGATATTTGTGTGATGAACACAGATATTAGACGTCAAGTCATGGATGTTTATATGTTTATTTAAGTTTATTCTAATAAAAATATGTATTTATTCAATATGTATGTGTATATATTTCTTAAGTACATCAATTATCTAGTATCCATAACACAAGTTCTTTAAGAAACTTAATTTAGGCTAGATAATGTTGTGTGAGTGTCAGAAATATTATTTATTATTATTATTTATGGACAACTTTGTGGACGATAGGCTGACCCGTGTCGCTAATTATTAGCCTCTAATTAATAGCCTCTCTCAGTCTTTATAATTTCAACAAACGTGTCAAACGTGACATCAGATGGTTTCTGCCTACCTCAAAAGCCTCTGGTGTTCTGCCTACCCCATACCTAAGGGACACAAGCGTGAAGCTATGTATGTTTATTTTCTTGACGTGACAAATACAACCTTAATCACAACATTCCTGAGCCCACTGTTGGACTACTCTCCTCTGGGTAATGAGGAGAGTATGAGTAAATCGATACCCATTTTTGTATCGACCGAACTTTGCTTAACCGGCTATTTTGAATGCTATACATGTAGGCCACTACGCCAAGATGACTGTCATTTCAAATCAGTACAATGTGTTAGCTAAATAACTGAAAAAATATGCTAAATAAAAATAAAATTAGAAAAGTTTTCAGTTATTTAAGAATAAAAACTTAAAAATATTATTAATGTGATATCTTATCAAACTAGTTAATCTTTTAATTAAAATAATTTATTTGTCATATTATTTATTTTCAGGCTGGCAATGTGGTAACTGGTGAAATGGTAGAAGAATTAATTTTATCAGGAGCCGATATAATAAAGGTAAGTAACATAACGGCAAACTTCATAAACAGTCTGCAAAAGTATAGTTTTTCATGTCACATGTTTAGCAGTTAAATCTAATACTACCGTACCTTAGCATTGAGTTGTTGATTCGTATGAGCAAACACTTATTAGAAGACTCTGCCAATAATCTAATATATAAAGTTCTCGTGTCACAGTTTTCGTTGCCATACTCCTCCGAAACGGCTTGACCGATTTTGATGAAATTTTTTGTGCTTATCCGGTATCTATGAGAATCGGCCAACATCTATTTTTTTTTTATTTATATGGCAAAACAACGTTTACCGGGTCAGCTAGTAAGTTTATAAATTTTCTTATTTCAGGAAAGTCAGAAAAGCTCATTTGAGAAACAAAGTTTCCAAAATTGTCTCGCGTTTAGTGAAAAATTTAAATAAATTGTTTTTAAATAGCTGAAATACGGTTTATTTATATCGTATTCAAAACTAGCATAGCACTGCATAGGATAAAGCTGCAGCGCTAGCATGTGAACATCGATAAAGCCCCTAATGGACAAGATAAATTTATCGAATTAATACATATCTCCTATTATAGCTAACATGCGCTACATACATTTCATAACATGATTACGCCCACAGAACCAAAGCGGCCATATTCTTAAAAATATAAAACATAAAAATATATTTAAATATCATAAGACAAAAAGCCACCATGTTTGTGTGGTAATTGGCAATTGTAAGCGCTTACCTGAGTTTACCTGACTTTGTATCTAGCGGGTTAAATGGAATAAATACAATGGCTACAAATAAATAAATACAAACTAAAGAAGTCGTCACAATTGGCAGGTGGGAATCGGTCCGGGCTCCGTGTGCACCACTCGCATTAAGACCGGCGTGGGGTACCCGCAGCTGTCCGCAGTCATCGAGTGCGCGGACGCAGCGCACGGACTCAAAGGACATATCATTTCAGTAAGTGTAAGCAGCTAACACAGCAGTTATATTACGTTATAGGATGTAGCATAACATTTGTGGTCTATCTTTTTATAAAAAACTACCTTTTTCCCGCAACTTCGTACGCGCTGAACTACCCGTCCTGGGGAACTTTCAGAAACTCATTCCATAATAAAACCAGACACCATTGAAAGAACCTTTATACCAAGTTTCGCATCCTCGCACTCAAGGAATAAAAGTTTTCATACAAACAACAAAGTTCAATATTTCCCGTTTTCGTGGGAATTTCGGAAATTCCTTCCTTAGTGCAGCCCTACACCCCCCAAAAGAATGTATGTTTCAGCTCTTTACGCCCAGTAGTTCTATCTGTACGTTGTCGTGCAGTCGTCGTGGCGCCGTAGTTACTGTATGTATTATACGATATCGCAGGTTAAGCATCGTTCGCCGCGTTCAGTATTTGGATGGGTGACCGCCGACCATTCATTTCTCACGGCGACTTCCGTGCTTCGGAGGACACGTTAAGCAGTCGGTCCCGGGTGCTGTATACTTGTGTACAGTAGCCATTAGTAGGTCAGAAGCCATTTCGGCGGCCCTGAAAATTCTGACATCCACCACCCCGCACTGGGCCAGCTTGGTGGATTATGGCCTATCCTTGTCACCCAGGGGAGAGACTCATAGCCCTGCAGTGGGCTCACTACTAAGATGATGATAAGACAAATACGCGTTGATTCAAATCAAGCAAACATTCTTGTCAATAACTTTTTTGTTGAGACATAAAATATTTTGATAAAATTTGGTTTCTATAATATAATAAAGTTTTACCTAACGTAAGTCAATAATCTCTTTCAGGATGGGGGCTGTACTTGCCCTGGTGACGTAGCCAAGGCATTCGGCGCTGGAGCAGACTTCGTGATGGCGGGCGGCATGTTCGCCGGGCACGACCAGTGCGGGGGCGAGGTGTTCGTCAAACCCGACGGCAAGAAGGTCAAGCAGTTCTACGGCATGTCGTCTTCGACCGCCATGCAGAAACATTCAGGCGGTATTGCGGACTACAGGTCTTCCGAAGGTTGGTATTTCTTTTTTATTAGAGACGAGATTTTTCCCGCAACTTCGTACTACTCTTCCTGTGGGAATTCCAGAAACTTCTTCCATTATACAACCAGACACCCATTGAACGACTTTAATACCAAGTATCACATCCGCGCACTCAAGGATTTTTTATACAAACTAAAAGGTCCTATATTTTCCGTCCCCTTGAGAATTTTGGGACTTTCTCCCTTAGTGCACCCCTACACCCCTTAAGGAATGTATGTTCCAAATTTAAGGTCTCTACGCCCAGCAGTTTTGACTGTACGTTGTCTGTCAGACAGTAGAGATATATTGATTAAGATCGTATTTGACTGCAACCGCTTGTTATGACAGCTCACGTGTTTTGGAACTGATTTTTCATAAATTTTTGTCGAAGCGATATCTATTGGCGGATTTTATTTGAAGGGTGGTTGCTAGGAACGCGAACTATAAGGCTCCGTTTCCACTGACGCGGAGCTGAGCGGAGCGAAGCTTAGCGGCACCTTAATAGACCAATCACTATGCTTGTTCTGTTTCCATTGAAGGGCAGCGGAGATTTCGAGCATAGTTTGTTCTAAGCTACGCGTCAGTGGAAACACAGTTTAAAGCAGTCCTACACGCCCGTCCTACAAGCAGCGGGAAGGCCGCTGTATAAAAATAATGATCAGCATTATTAAAAATATTTACATTTGACCATGTGTCCATGTAAATATTTTTTAAAAGCCAGCTTACCAGGTTTTTACTCGTACTTGTGTTATAGTGCAGTATTATTGCGGTGCTTCGAAAATTCTTGCATACACCAATTAGCACTGGGCTAGCTTAGTGGCCTTTAGGTCTTCAAGGCCTTGCAGTGGGATTATTACAAAGTTATAGAGGAATGGAATATTAAATCCTGATTAATAAATTGTCACTCGAAAATTTAGGACTATTTCACTATGCTTGTAAAAATGGCATATATCTACCTACATGTTCCTCACTACAAGACTTTAAAAATAAACTTCAGTTTTGATTACTGCACCATAGACACCGTTACTGTTAGCACGTGCATTGTTATACAATATTTTAAAGATCCGACTTTTCATATTTTACCTGTGAGTTTTAAAGAATGCAATGCTCAGGATAGCAATCAGTTTCCTACGTAAATACATACATTACTGTCTCCCTTATAGGGTAGGCAGAACACCAGAGTTTATAATGATGGAGAGAGACTTGCAGTGGCAGGGAAACAGCCTTTTGTCCGCAAAAACGTCAACAAAACCTCTGTTCCTTAACTGATGTTTACAGTATGCCCAGGAAGAGCAGCTGGCCGCTCCAGCATAGAAGAAAGTCAGTTTTCTATTCCATGAAATTAAATACCTCTTTGTTTACAGGTAAAACCGTCGAAGTAGATTATCGAGGTAACGTAGAAGACACAGTGAAGGACATACTTGGCGGGCTTAGATCTGCGTGCACCTACGTGGGCGCCGCAAGACTGCGGGAACTCACGCGACGCGCCACCTTCATCAGATGCTGCCGACAGGCCAACGAAACCTTCTCGTAACTTATTTTGGATCTAGCCATCTTTAACTTAATCTTCAAATAAAGCTTTTAAATTCTGGGCTGGTGTTTTAGAACAATACTAAAGCGTATATCATTACACTATCTTTCAAGTATCGCTAATATCAGTTTAAAGACCCGTTATTTTTTGAAATAAAAGAGACCTTACATAATACAGGTCTAATTATCGCCCATCACGAGTTAACAGTTATTCCTCCATAATTTTGAAGTTTTCGTGATCTTAATTCTTTGTCTTTATTTTAAATCTTACCTTTATCAAATAGATAAAAGTTAACAGATGAAATCTAAAGCGAATGAATTTGAGTTCATTGTTCTTAAATGTGAGTCTAAATGATAAAATTCTTCTATTAAAGCAACCACTATTAAAGCATTATTTGACGATTATGAATAAGATGGTAAACGTATTTAATAGACGTGCAATTCAACGCAATTTGATGTTATCTACGTTTCCAAATAATCTTATTATCGATTATTCTAGATGAATTATAAGTTTAAAAATCACACTCTGAAAGATCATTATCTTATCTATTTAGTAATATTGTTTCTCTATGTAATATTGGGTGTTTGATCCCCTAATTCATTTTGTAGCTATTGTATTGTTAGCAAAAAACCGACATCTTGCTTGCATCAAAAACTTATTTTTTTGTCCTTTTTGGTCTATTTTTAAGTAAGTTTTATTCAGTTCTTTATACACTTGAAATTACTTTTGTTAATTTTACTGCAAAAGCACGACGCAAATATATTTAAGCAGTATTTTATCAAAGATTTATCGTGCATTAATGAACAAAAGGGTTATACTCAGGAAACCAAAGAACCCGCATAAATAAATCGCTATCAACTCCAAGAGCGGTCTTATTGTAAGGATAAATCTGTCCAACCTATGAAGACCGGCCGTAGAGTTGAGATCGCTAAAATTATTTTATCAACCATTTCGAGTTTGTTTGTTATGTGATATTTGGATCAGTCTCTACTATATAATTTGTTGTTTAAACAAGTAGCAAGTATAGGTAATAATTTAGTGTTGTTCAGTGAGATCTCTATTTTTTTAAAGTTATTAACTACATTACGATCTTAAAAGCAGAAAAATACATAATACAATTTATTTTATACAAGACTGTAGGTAGGTCAAAAAATATTCGTTAGACTTAGGTAATGAATAGACCCAGATTTTTGGGAGCTTGCCTTAATAAATGAATAACCAATTAAAATTATTAAATCATATGTTAGGCAAATAATTGTGGTGAGAGAGAATTATTCGTCAGCCGAGACCCTGCGGGAGGCTACTTTCATTACCGACAAGGCAAAGAAGAGTTTTTAGATATGAATTGAGAAAAAAATCGTATGATATGTAGATAGTTGTACAGAAAGCAGCAGATCAACGTTACAGACCTGTCAAATTTCCCCAACCAATTTTTTACTCTATGTCAAGGTCATAGAGTTCAGACTCAGTTACAATTATTTGACAGGTTTGGAAGGCTTCTGTAGGTATAAGGCTTATGTCAAAATCATCTTTAACGAGCGAAGTTTCTTATATTTTTTTTCATAATTTTTGACATAATACTGTGGCGTGAGCGTCATACCTATGAATAGATAAGTTACCAAATATTTGTTCTATTTTCAAATGCAAACTCCCTTTTAAGGTAGCAAGTTTCTGGGCGTGAAAGTTCTGTACGGCAATGATTGCCGCAATGCGAAGAAGAATCATAAGGCCTTATTCTAAGGTGCTTTTTAAATGGAGCAGTTATAGTAGCTTATATGAGTATAATAATGTAAGACTATTCTTACTTATCACAGCACATTTTTAATAGTAACAATTAAATGCAAGTAGATAGACTTTACTTCGTTTTCACTAACTTATGGATTTTCATAAGTTGAATGGTCATGTCAGTTTTCTTCTTTTTGTAACTCTTATAAGCATTTTCTAAAGAAGCTCCATTCTCCATCGTTAGTGAAAACGGACATTTCTCATAAAGGAGACTTTTATATTAGAAGAAATAAATAGGCGTTGATTCTAGTTTCTAGATACTACTGAATGACTAAAAATAGACGGTCAGTTTTTACCAGTGTAATTAGCCGGGTCCACACCGGACAATCCATAATGGATCACCGATCACGCGATCCGTGATCGCGATCCGCGAGCGGTTCGTGACACTCAGTTCAGCCAAACTCTTGCGAGATATGGAGGCACACGTACAACGCGATCCACACGACCGTCCACACCGCGCGCCTCGCTCCTGAGGCGCCTTTGACCATGGCCAAAACACCGACAACAAACGGATCGCGCGCGGCACTTGCACACCGCCCGCACATTGGGATCGCGGTCTTGCCGCCCGCGATTGAAGCGCGATCGATCGTCCGGTGTAGACCCGGCTATTGAGCATCGAGAAAAAATACAAGTAATACTTAATTAGTATTCTACTTAAGCAGTTACACAAGTACGTGTAATTGCCTTTATCCTTTTTCACAAACAACACTAGGGCAGCTTCATCAGGCCTGAAAGACTGGAAGTGTGAACTAAAGATCCTATAATAGTAGTTTATGAAACTGTTTCATACACTACTTTATCTAATCTCATACACTGAAGATATTTATTCCCGCCATTATCGCGCATGCGCCAAAACGCGCCGCGCGGCCACAGAATGTAACGTAGCGCGGCGCTCGCAGGACACAGATAAAAAAATGAAATCTATGGTCTGTTATCTGTATCGTAATAAAAAAAAAATATTATAACATTGTATTGTTTGAGGTAGTGTGTTATAATTTAATTTTTTAATTTCATTTCGTTATACTATTTTAAAAAGTATGTCAATATAAATTTGTTCTGAGTTTTATATTTTGAATATTATGATATGAGAGTAGATAAAATGTTTTATAATTCAGTTCGCAAATTGCACGCTTTCCACATCCGTCCTTAATTGAGTTGAATGTTAAGACAACTTAAATAAGATTGACAGATAGTCAAAAGTAAACTCCTTTTCATGAAAGAAGTCCCGTGATTTGAGCGATAATATACCCTATGTGTTTGACATAAGAGCAATGCACGGGACATCTTTTATGAAAACGACTTTAATAGAAGGTTGCACGTACGTTAAATTTAAACGCACAAAAGACATAAGATACTCAATTGAAATAAAGCAAATGTAGATGCGGTCGTTAATCTGATAGTCATCACAACTCTTTGTAATGAGCACACTGCAGGGCTATGAGTCTCTCCCCTGGGTGACAAGGAGGTTTAGGCCATAATCCACCAAGCTGGCCCATTGCTGGGTGGTGGATGTGAGAATTTTCAGGGTGCCAAAGTGGCTTCTGACAAACCCTAACGACTACTGTATACAAGTATACAGCACCCGGGACCGACTGCTTAACGTGCCCTCTGAAGCACGGAAGTCGTCGTGAGAAATGAATGGTCGGCGGTCACCCATCCAAGCACCGACCGCACCAAACGTTGCTTAATATGTGATATCGTATGATACCTACACACAGTAACCACGGCGCCAAGACGACTTCATCGTGGCGCCGAATCTGACAGTAATCCTTGATTATATACCTACTGTACTTCGAGAAACAGGCATTTGGTGTAACTTCATAACCAATTATTTAACTGCATTTTTTCACGTTTGCATATGGTGCATATTTTTTGAAATTCAGTTTTTTTATAAAGGCACCCAAGCCACGGAACATTGTTACCTAAGTTCTATATTCCGTGATACAAACCGTAATACATATAAGGCACTTACTTTCACTTATTAAAAATTCATACTTATTTTAGTATTTACCATTATACCTAATTTTTTTTATGTTTTCGAGATAAATATTTTAATGAATTCAATGGTTGATGTCGTGGATAATGTAATTTATTTATTTAATATTTTTGTATTATTTACATGTCCTGAAAGACTTATTTAGTTAAAGTCTGAACTTTCAATTGTGAAATTTCAAGTCAATTTATATTGTAATTCCTATTAATACATGATTTGTTATAAATAGAACTTCATAAACAAAAAACGATATAAATTGTTAGTTTTAAAATAAACAAGCTGTATTTTAATAATTTATTTTGCACATCATCATTTACTGGATGCTATTTCAGTTTATAAAGTTGATCGTTTCATCTTTTAATGACGGCACAAACTACAATCTACGTTTATATTTTAAAATTATATTGTATGAGGTTTTCACGATCCAATATTAAATGACACTCTTTTAATCGCATTTTATTGAGTATAACTATATTTTTCATCTCAACTTGACGTTTTTAAGATGTTTCCCTAAAATATAATTATACTCTATCAATTCCAATTAAAAAAGTGTTTTATTTATTTGGAGTTTAGCAAAACCTGAAAATATGTAACACCGGTGTGAAAAAAGTTTGGGACTCAAAAGTCTGTTTATTTTAATTTCTAAGCATTGTATTTTAAGTAGTAAAATTTATTTTTGTAAGTCTACGTTAAAATAAAAGACGCTGAATGCTACAAATTTTAATTTTATGATTAAAAAGTAAAATAAAGAATTTAACTAACATTTGTGTTTTATTAAGGTAAGCGCATATTATGCCGGGCCAGATTGCATCGCAAAAAACCGCGTTCGAGCCTTCCATACATTTTATATGAAGTATCGCACACTATGGGCCAGGGCGGGTCGCATTTCATATAAAATGTATCCGATTGCGGCAGGCGGATTATTGCACTGCCATGCGCCCCGGCATCGTGTGCGCGTTACAGCCCGTTCAAACATGGTTCGTTTTACTGGATACCTTTTTTTTCCTCGATGGCGCATAGAGTTGTATGAGCGACTTCAGATATGGCACAGTATTCAGTATACGAATTTACGGTACAAAAACGTATCCAGTAAAACGGAACATGTGTGAACGGGCTGTAACTGTACGTTGCACTATTTTATTACACTTACAATAGCGCGTACCGAATGGGTACCTGATAGAAGCTAAAGCTCTGAAGCAAATATTTTCTCTTATCGGTAACTAAACCTGGGTTTGATCTTACTCTCAGCTGACGGTAAGTAAGTTGTGGTGGATCATGACACCACACGGGAAAGGAAGAAACTGGCTCTTCATTCTTGAAAAATTGCAGGAACACTTCACCACCGGAGCGTTGATATCAAACGGCGTTGATAGATGAGCGAAGGACCCAATTAGGTAGTAGATTGGTAGAAAGGTACCAGTTAGAGGTTAGCCTGGTAAGTCGTATTTTACGCCATGCTTACGCAAGTGCGACAGGACTATTCGAAGCCGAACCATTTACCAGGAGAAAAATGGGGATTGTTGCCTCTTCATGCCACTTATCCCCATTTATCTCTAAAATTTTGGATCAGGAATCCTCCTGAAAAAAATGCGACGTCACTCAATTAAATAATTAGGTGTAAACAATAAACAGAAGGACGCATATCAAGCGTTACAAATCTGTCGAAAATTTTTACTTGGATTTGAAATCTATGCTCTCGACATTAAGTTAAAATTGGTTAGGGAAATTTGACAGGTAATGTAACGCTTGATCTGCTGCCTTCTGTACCTTTTTAAGCAAAATGAAAATAGGAAAGAAGTGAGGGTTTTCAAAAACCTTTTTTCCTTGTAAATATAGTATCTTTTTTTTTATTTAAAAAAAAACTGATAAATGTGATAAAACCACAATAATAGTAACTAAATGACAGAATAATAATCAATAAATGAAAAACTTAGTTTTAATATCATCAACGTATACATTCACCGAAATCATACATATTCTTTCAAAAAATTTAAATCTTCATTGATGTACCAATTGATTTCGAATTCTAATTGATTCTAATTGTCTGAAATATCGTGTAACAAAGGCACAAACAAAAAAGAATGCAGACGAATTGAGGATCTCTTCCTTTTTTGGAAGTCGTTTGAAAAGAGAAACAACAATAGCATCAATTCATTGCTTTATTTACGCGTAGATATTTAACTCCTCGTTTCACGTCAATCTTACCTGATGGATGCGGAGCTGAGATCAAAGACGATGAAATAAAGTTAAGCATTGCCGGAACATTAATCGTTACCTATAAATATAAATAGTAATATATAAGAAAAACAGATGTAATTGTGAAATTACAACCTCATTAAAATGTTTTCATGATAATTGATAATAAACTTTATAAAGAATACTGTAAGTGTAATTGTTAAATAGTATTCATATATTAATCGTAACCAAACATTAGTTAAAATCATTGCAAGATTCAAGACAATCAACATTGCTATTTTATTTTATTTTTATGTCTTCATACCTTTAATAATTTTGTAAAAACAAAATTACTTCTAGAATTTCATATTGAACACGCCAAGATTTAATAATTCTAAATCATTTAAATAAAAGTGAACAAACAGATAAATACAGTGTTTATTTTATGTAATTAAATATTATTTGCAGTTAAAAAAGGTACATAACGTGTTGCCATTCTCAAGGCACATGCAGAAGTTACAATCTATTTTATACCACGTTTTAGTATCACATTTGAGCCCTCCCGTGTTGACCATCCTGATGACGTCCATCTGAATGCCACTCTGTTTCTTATTTTTGTTACTACTTGCGTTTTCTTTACTGGGACCACTAGATACAACCCTTTGTTCCGCAGCAGGCGAATTTTCTAAATAGCACTCTTTTTTAACGGCACACCTTTGCCAAGTTTCTTTTTCTACCTCAACACAGTGGCATACTAAACAGTTTAATTCATAATACGTATTGGGAACACAAGATGCTGTTATAGATTTCAATGGATTTGCGTCATCGTTGCAATCTCCCATTCTGCAATCAATGATTTTGACACCTTTATATTCCAGACAGTAGCAAACATTGCAGTCTTTCTTATATATGGTACCTACGATGCAGTCTTTATCGTTAATAGGTGGATCAACGGAATCTATACTCAAAATTCCTGGGGAGCTAATTTTACTTTCCATTGTCGCTGCTTCTCTCTCTCCCAAACAATTTTTCACTGTGCAAAATGCAAAATTTCCGTCACCACAGTAGCATATATTACACTTGTCTGCAAATATATATTTATGGTGCCCGAAACATACAGTTTTAGTCTTTTTTAATTGTTTTTCAGTAAAACAATCTCCACAGACAAGGCTGTTGTCGTTGGTGCATGTACAAGATCTACATCCAAGTTTATAATGTTGATCGGGATTGCACTCGATGTAAAAATGTTTAAATTCTGATATAGATCGCCGCGTCGCATTCGTTTCTACTTTGTCTCCTTTATTAGCTACAAGTGCTGGATCATTAATAGTGCAGCTTTTATTTGTGCAATGTTCAGGGTTGATAAAACCAGTTTTTGGACAAATACAAGCGTTACAACCGATTAGGTAAATTTTGTTTGGTTCACATTTCGTAATATTAGCAGGAACGGCTAAACCAGTGAGTTGCACGTTGTATAATAGGCTAAATAGTTGATCACAGATGGGGTTCGGCCACGTTCCTTCTTCGTTACAGACGCAGACCACGTCGTCCTTCGTGAAGCGAGCATTAGGTTCGCAAATGATTTTTTCTGTCTGTCGCCACACGCCGTGACCATCCATTCCTACATTTAAAGGTTGGATTGCCTCTGAAATGTAAATTATAATTAGTATTGAATTGATATATTTAACAGAAACTGTACTTTTATAAACAAGGTGTTCCTGTTGATTTCCCATATTTCTATTGTATTAATGGGACCTTGTAATAGAATCTTCCATGCTGGACTGGGAGCGAAAGAAAAACATAGAATGTGCCAGCTGCTTCTCTTCCCGGGCAAACTGTAAAAGTCAGTTAAGGGACGGAGGATTTATTGGCGATTTTGCGGGCGACAGGCTGACACCCTGTCACTGCTATAGTCTCTCTCCATCATAATAATACCTCCATATTTGTCAAACGTGACATCAGATGGTTTTTATAGCCTCTGGTGTTCTGCCTACCCCATTAGGGATACAGGCGTGAAGTTATGTATGTATGTATGTAATAGAATCTAATAAAATGTGAATAATTTTTCTGTTTTTATTTTTCATACAAAATAATTCAATTAAGTCAAAACATCTTATGTAAAACACCTTTAATGCGAAGTATGACAATGCGGAATTTTCTATCCCTTTTTCACATGTACAGTTCGCAACGCTTTGCGTTGTACATTGTAAGCAACGTTCCTCAACGTTAAAAATGTTTTTGTTGTTTACTGTATGGCTTCAGTGGCACGCGTCTATTGAATTTATGTTAAAGGTATTTTACAATGATGATAATTTATGAACTCATTATGTTAAGATTGATGATATCTTGGAAATTATGCACTTTGGAACCACATATTCTTTGGCAAAAAGTATTGTTTTTTTAGTAAGGAACAAAACCTTTAGATTATGGGAAATCAACAGGAACACCTTGTTTATGAGAGAGTTCTCAAGTACCGTTGAAGTGTGCGAACATATCCACTCCATCACATTCCCTGGCGTTGCATCTATATGTGTGCTGAGGAGTGCAGGTGCACCAGTTACAATCATTCAGCAAGTACGGTTGTCTAGTGCACAGATCTTTATTGATCTTTTCAGGTATTGCTGGAAGTGAACAAAACGATATTATTTATTATTTTGCCCATTAGAAATTATCAGAATACACATAACATATTAATTATCCTATCCTAATGTGTTCTAAAAAGTTATATGATATCAGTGAAAAATTGCCCTTGCGGCTGGAAAGTATTTTGTTGAAACGGTTCTTGACAATACAAAAAATTTAAGTGTCTTGTTTTATATAATGACAACAAAATAATTTATGTGATAAAAATGGAAAACTGACTTATATTTTATTTAAAATTTATGGTTTTTGTTTGAAATGCTGTTAGGATTCCTCTAGGATAGATAGCAAAATTACATTTCCATAAACCATTTTCACAAGAAAATGTGGTCTCTGATATTTTTCAATTGAATAAATTTTTGCTTCACGTAAATATGTAAATAGGTAAGTCAGTTTGACTTACCTATTTACCAATGCTCTATTATACCTTAAGGACGAGCTTTTTTAGTATAATATGGAAAAAGGAACATATAGGTATAGCTCGATGCTGCTTGTTGCCACAGCTAATGGAGGGGAACAGGAAACTACCGGTGCTTAGACCACTCTTGAAAGTTAAGTGCCTGCCGGTGCATTACAATGCCTTTTCTATCCTTATATTCTAAAAAAGCATAACTATTTTGGCTGCGAGAGTGATGCTTTCGCAGATAGACACGTTTCAGAAAGAGTACTTATTTATACATTATTTATTATTTTAAAAGAATTATTTTGCTTCAATAAAATTTTATAAATAATAATATTTATTATTCGTTAAATTAAAATGTGCCTACAATATAACTACATTGCACTTACAATCAATATTGGAAAGCGTGTCTTAATCTTGTATTAACGTCACTAACATTCAATATTTAAAAAAGATATAAGGTAAAATATAATAAAAAACGAAAGATCTGGTCCTTGTATTGATCGAAATTATGAAAAAGCAGTAAGAGAAACAATTCGGAGAAATACTATAAAATAAATAAATAAAATAAAATCCCCAGGCAATCACACCAACTACATGGCCTCAAAGCTTGTATTATGAGATACCATGTAGCGAGCTAGGGGGGAACCTAGAATATAAAATATGTAGATATAATATATAGATAAACGCCCAGACCCGGACCATTTTTTTTTCTTGTTCCGTGCGGGAATCGAACCCGCAACCTCTAGTGTCTGAGGTAGATAGATATAACCCATCGCCAAAGTGGTCGTCATACTGTCCAAAAGCAAAAGATTTTATTTCTGGAGGTGAAGATAACATCTAGGGTAAATAGGGTACAACGTGGGATTTATCCGACTCCAGGTAACGGTTTTGTGGTTGCTATGGAGACGGGACTGAACCATATTTTCATGAAAAATATATCACAACACCGTCACATGATTATCTGGTTACCGTTCCTGAGAAGGTAGTTGAGCCGCTTGCTAGTTGAAATTACCAAGCATGGTAATGTTAGTTACATTTGGCGCTGGGTAATAAACCTTGATCCATCCCAGCTTGATTAAAAACTAACGGTCTGAATTTCATCACAGTGGAAGACTGACTGTTATCTAGACTCTGGATTTGATTTATGGTTAGATTTAGAGAGTAGAAGCTATAATTTCGAACCCCTAAGAACTAAGTCTTCCATGCTGGACTGGGAGCAAAAGAAAAACATAGAATGTACCAATTGCTTCTCTTCCCAGGCATACTGTAAAAGTCACTTAGGGACTTAGGTTTTACGGCGTTTTTGTGGGTGATAGGCAGAGAGGCTGATGATATTGTCACTTCAATATTCTCTTTTCATCATTAGAATACCAACAAATTTGTCAAACGTGACATCAGATGGTTTAAAGCCTCTACTGTTCTGCCTATCCCATAAGGGATTAAGGCGTGAAGTTAGGTATGCATGTACTATAAGTATAATATCGTAACTACAGTAAAAAACGTTTGAGTCATCGGTCCATTACTATTTCCAGCGAAAACTGCTACTCGCAGTCGATTTATCTTTTATTTTATTTTTGATTTTATTTTATTTTATGTTGTTTAATTAAAGGACGACCACTTTGGCGATGGGGTAAACCTATCTGCCTCAGACGCCAGTGGTTGCGGGTTCGATCCCAGCCCGGAACAAGAAAAAAAAAAAAAAATGTTCCGTGTCTGGGTGTTTATCTATTTATGTATTTATATTCTGGGTTCCCCCCTAGTTCGCTATATGGTATCCCATAACACAAGCTATGCTTACTTTGGGGCCATGTAGTTGGTGTGATTGTCTGGGGATTTTATTTATTTATTTATTTATTTATTAATTAGGTCAAATTTGAAAGAAAACAAATTATTGTTATTCAATCAAGCGGTAGCTTAAGTATTTCCGGAGACTTCATCTATTTTTTATCTGCAGCTGCCACGCCACGCATCATCGAGTCCGTAAACATCGTCTCTAAGCCTTATTCTTATTTTATTTTAATAAGCTCATAAACAGCCAATGTGACAATAATAAGTATCGTGATAGTGGGATCACCAATGTTCAACAAATAAAAATGAATCTACAGCCATACAGGGTGTCTGGTGGGTCACTATCAAAATTCCAGGACGTGATAGTTTAAGATCATACATGAAGAGAAAAAATAAATTACCAAATAAATATTTACTGAGTAAACTTCTCCGAAAGTTAAAGAATTCATTACGCAACGCATGGTTACATTAGCGTTATACACTAAATACTTAGCGGGTGGTGTTGTGCGTGTGGCGGGAACCCTGCTGTGTGCGAGTTGACTGAGACAGCGCGTCGGGAAAAGTGTAGTAAGGTCTCTTTATTTATTCATAGGGATTTCTGGTGAAAAATTAAATACCTACTTTTATTACATAATTATGATCAGAATCGAGTACAGAGTGCTCTCCTTAAGTATTGCAAATTTGTCACCCTGTATACAAATACACGATGTAGGACTTCATAGGAATACGAAACTAGTCCGACCCTTTCGACAATAATAACAACTAAAATTAATCTAGTGTTAGCCTGCGTGTGAGTCGTTCTTGGTTCAAATCCTAGCCATTTTGGCATACGTACAGGCATACTGGGTCGGGTCAGCATATTGTAACTAATGAACCACCTTGTTCTCAACCACCGTTGTCTCCGTAGCACACTTCAGGGCCAAATTGAGTTTCAGTTTGAGCAATAATAAATATAACTTACGTTGAGAATATCTTGCAAGCCCTATACTCCATTGGAGAGAAAACAGCCATAATATCTCCAAAACCATTTTAAATCAATTTTTAATTAACTCGAACATACTTGCGTTGAAATTGTATTCAATTTGAATTTTCCTTTATTTTCATGGTTGGTTGAAAACTTTTTAGTAGCGTTTAATTTATTGAATGCTTCAAAAGATTACTATTTCTTGACAACGTGATAACGCTATGATGTATCAAATTTATCAATTTCTTTTTTAAAGTTCAATTATTTTTTTAATTACTTTATTACTTTTTGATGTCTTTAACGTAAGTGTTTATTTTAACCAATGAAGTTCTTTGAGAAGAACTCTATTTGTTTTTCAACTGAACTTAAATTAAGTTAGTTTGAAATTATGTTTTATCAAATCTATAATTTGGTCCAGCCATTTGCGTATACGCCGCTTCGCCCTCGTCCGCTCAGTCGCCATCAGGCTTTTCCCGACGTCCGGTCTATGACAAATTTTCTCCCCACGTTTTCTTATACAAAACTCAAAAATGTGAGTTTTAATAATTTAAAAAAGCAAGGAACATAAAATAATAAGAAATACATGCAGATTATTCACTTCCCTCGTAGAACCATGTAAATTGGCACCTTTTTTAATCCGTTTTAGTAAATAAACAGAAATGAAATGTCAAAATTTTTTGTTGACACAGGACAGACATCATCAGTGTGACCGAAACTGTTCTTAATACCGAAAATTTCCAATGTTTTAATTAATTTTAGACAATGTTATTAATGGATATACTCTTCGTTATCCAAAAAAGGTATTCTAGCAGATATATTAGACCCGCGAATAAATTTCCAGCCCCATACTTTGCTACCAGTAAATAAATTGGTGTTAGTAAAATCTGTCAGGAATGGAAAAGAACTTAAAATAATAGCAGTTATTTAGTACGAGCCACCATAATTTGTCAAACGTCGTTGACCTCGACACCTAATAAACTAATTTTAAACACAAGTGCCCTCCTAACCAACAAACATAAATAAAAAATAAATAAAATAAAAACTACTTTTTTTAAATAGAATAAAATGATCATGTATGTAATTTGTAGTTCTGATCAAATAAAACACTCAATATTGAATTGATATCTACAGTTGCCCAGAGGTCCCAGAGGAGAGTTGAGTTTGATGTAGGTAATTCGTTTCCTTTTTTTTTAATATTTGGGGTTATTTTTTTTTCTGAAAATCCAGTTTACTCCTTCAAACATCGATTGTAAATAAAATAATGGTCCGATTTCAATGTTCTTGACAGTTTTAGATAGATGTTTCATTAAAAAATAATATAAAACTATAAAATTGTTTCAGTGGCAAATTAAACACACAATAAATAATTTTACAAGAAATTGTTACAATAAGTTAAGTATATCTTAATTAATAGTATATTATGTAACAAGTGAGCTAAATTGCTAATTACAGTCGAGGCTTTGATTGATTTAATAATGAGCCGAGACTGTAATTAGCAACGCTCACGAGTTACATACGACGTTTTTCAACACACTTGTGAGTAAAAGACAGACATACGTGGTCATAAAATTTATTTGAAGCAGCTGTTAGCTGCTGCGCGTCAGTAGCCCTGTCCCATTACACGTACACACGCTATTGTTGCTTGGAGGCGCTGTGCCGCTGCTGCTGCACGCGCGCCGCCTGTCCGCGCGCCGCCTGTCCGCTGGCCGCGCCGCCTGGACGCGCGCGCTCATATATTTAATGTATAACCCGGATCAATAAAATATGCTCTGTTTACTCGCATGTAATTTGCACTAAGGTACAATTCAACTTTGTAGGATTCATTATATTATGCACTAGGGTATAATATATTACTGCACGCGTGACTTATAGCCCAGTTTATAGTTCTAAATTCAATAGAATAAGGCTCACTTTACGAGCAAGTGTGTTGAAAAAAAATAAACTTAAGATTAAACTAATCTTATCTTACTAATATTATAAATGTGAATGTTTGGATGTATGGATGTTTGTTCCTCAATCACGGCAAAACGGCTCAACGGATTTTAATGAACTTTGGCATAGTAATATAGTACAATCTGGAATAGCACATAGGATACTTTTCATCACGAAATTCCCGCGGGAATTTTTTTTTTTTTTTTTATAAAATATGGATGGGACGTTTGTCTTCCATGACACCTGATGTTAAGTGAACATGAAGACTAAGGTGGTACACGTCCATCCACGAGAAACCTATTCACTCGACGCTTAAAAGTACTAGGACTATACTGGTCAGGGAAAATAGACGCAGGCAGTTCATTCCAAACCTTGGCGACCCGTATCAAAAAGGAACTGTCAAAGCGCTTAGTTCGACTTTTCGGAATATCAACCACATACGGATGGAAGTTCTGTCTGCGTCTAGTAGTCCGATGGTAAAAGGGTGAGGGTTCAATTTGCTCAAACAGAGCACTCGCGCACTCACCAAAATGTATCCTGTAGTACACGGTTAAACAAGCAACCTTACGACGATGCTCTAGGTTCTGTAGTTTTTTGGTCGTAAGGTCGACGTTGTTAATTAATTTACGGGCTCTTCGGTCAACGGAGTCCAGCGCTTCTAGTTGATATTTGGCTGAACCATCCCAAAGATGACTGCAGTACTCCATGCATGATCGCACTTGAGCTGTATATAAGTTAAGAAGCTGTGCAGGGCTGAAGTACCGCCGTACCTTCGAGATGATTCCCAACTTTTTCGAAGCTACTTGAGCCATGGCCACAATTTGTTGACCGAAGTTTAAACTGGATGTTATAGTTACGCCTAAAAGCCCTAGATGGTCAGTGATGGGGACAGATACATTTTGGAAAGTGGGCGTTAATGTGAAGGTGCTCTTTTTTGCGGAGAATAGACACGCCTGAGTTTTGGACGCGTTGAATTTGACCAAATTCGACTCACCCCAATCGGATACTTTCCGTAAGGTCAAATCAACGCGCTCAATCATTGACTTTCTTAAACTCTGGATTTCACGGGGGCTCGCTCGCGCATTGGATACGTATCTCTCTACAACAGTGCTGTCATCAGCATAACTAATAATGCCCGGTGTTAAAAGGTCATTAATGTGCAGCAAGAATAATGTTGCAGAGAGAACAGATCCCTGAGGTACCCCGGCATTAATTGCCATTTGGTCGGAGGAGAAGCCATCTAAGACTACTCGAATTGACCGTTCCCTCAGAAAATCAGATATCCAGTCGCAGAGCCCAATCGGTATGCCATAAGCTGGAAGCTTACTTAAGAGACCATCATGCCAGACCCTGTCAAAGGCCTTGGAAATGTCTAAGGATACAGCTATTGCTTCACCATGACCCTCCAAGGCCTCGCTCCATAAGTGAGTGGCATACACGAGAAGATCGCCGGTCGAGCGCCCGTTGCGGAAACCATATTGGCTATCGCTTAGGAGCTCGTTGGTCTCGAGGTATGCCAGGAGTCGATTGTTCAATACACGTTCCATGACTTTGCAAAGTATGGAGGTGATTGAAATTGGTCGATAGTTGACAGGATCGGCACGGCTTCCCTTCTTTGGTACTGGCTGTACGTTAGCAAGCTTAAAATGAATCGACATTGCGTGGGTAAAACCGCGCGCAACAGCTAGTTTTAAATATTTGGGGTTTTCTTTTTTATACAACTTATAACAATTGACAAATATACAACAAAGATAAAGTTATTAATTGGCAAATGGCCACATGTTCAGCATGTGTCATTAGATAGAGTTACAGCGTGATGAAAGTCTTATTTATTTATTTACTCTTTATTGTTTATTAAAAGAAATACAGATAAACATAAAAGGATAACAATGTACAAAAGGCGGTCTTATCGCTCTAGAGCGATCTCTCCCAGACAACCTAAAATAAAACCTTATCTAGATGACGCTGGTTTTCAGCAAGGGCCAAAATTGGTTGGTAAACATAAAAAGGTAAGATAGAGAGTGCAATCGAGTGGGCTGTTCGTGTAGTACATATTATAAAATAATAATATAAGTAGCATTGTTTTTATAGTTTTGTGGGCATTTATAGTTTAATACTAAAGAGTGTGATATGTACAGAGAATTGTAAAAAGTATATTTTTTTAAGTAAATGAAAGAAAATAATAAAAATCTAAAATTACGACTTAGGAAATAGGAAAATATTATGGAACGAAGTCATTCTTTTAAAACTTCGATACATTTGCTTTGTGGCAGTAATTTGTTTATTTAATATAATCCTTTATTGCATTTTTTTTAATTCTTAAATGTCATGTTGGTTTTCAGTGGTGGCGGTAGATCGTTCCAAATCTTAGATGCCGCAAACCTAAAACTATTTTTGAAGTTGGCTGTGTAGTTTGTGGGTTGCCATGATCTGAAGATTTTTACTACTTATCTTTCTAATATGAGCGTTTCCAAGCCAGTCCATTTTGTCATAGAGATATTGAGGTTTACCAGAATGTACAACTTTGTGGATTAGACCTGACCCGCCAAATGAAGATGCCTACTGCTCTCCATTTTAAGCATTGAATTTTTACTAAGAAGAGGCGTTATGTGAGAGCGTTTTGGGATTTTGAAGCAAAACCTGGCGCATGCATTTTGGTCTCTTTCTATTGCACAACTAGTTTACGAGAGTTTACAAGAGATACCTCACAGAGGACTCATTAGGTAGATAAAACAGGAATGCCTACAAAACTCACCCATGCATTGAGCACTTAAGACCCACCCCAAATACATTTCGCAACGTTTGATACGTACGCTTGTTCAAAAATTGAGTCTCTCAGAGCCAACAATACGGTTTATAAGAAAATGGGGCCCGAGTACACGCTGTGGAGAGTTTATTTATTTATTTATTTATTCTTTATTGTACATCACAGAAAAAAAAATACAAAGTATAAAAAAGCAGAAACATGGTACAAAAGGTGGTCTTATCACTATTAAGCAATTTCTTCCAGACAACCTTTGGGTGAGAATTGGAGACTAATTTATAGGGTGCCTAGGCATACATATACTAAAATTTAAATAATATACAAATACTATAGTTATAATATAGTTATTTCATAAACTTACATACGAATAATACATAAATATAAAATATATACATATATCCACTAACTATAATGATAATAATAATAATAATAACCATCTTTAACCCTTAGTCTTTTTGACTAAGGTGAATGTAAAGCATAAACACATAATAATAATAATAATAATAATAATAAATTCTTTATTGTAAACCAACATTATAAAAAAGAAAGTAAAAAAGGTACATTTTAATTCAGTATTGGCACAAAGGCGGCCTTATCGCTGTAGAGCGATTTCTTCCAGACAACCGAGTCTTGACAGGATTAGGTAGTGGGAATAGGATGGGCGTTGGGACACAAGCTATAAAAATAGACTTCATACAAATAATTACATAGATATACCTACATATTACTAAAAAATACATATAAATTTTAATAATACATACAAATACATTCAAATAATACATATACATACATTCTAATAATACATACATATTACATATATATATATTGATAATCACAATGAGATCGTTATGATGAACAATATTTCATAAGGTAATACTGTTTAAGCAGTCTTTTGAAGGTGTATGGATTGCGAGCTAAGCGGATCTCAATCGGCAGCTCGTTCCATAGTGACACCGATCGGACAAAAAACGACTTGCCCAAAAATGTGGTAGTATGTGATGGTGTCGCTAAAAGGAGATTTGACGAAGAGCGCAAGTTGCGATCATTATTGTTAAACCGATAGTTGATGCGATTTTTCAAATAATCGGGTATAGCTTTATCATACAGAATACGGTAAACTACAGATAGGATGTGAGTATTCCGGCGAAGGCGAATAGGAAGCCACTTGAGATTAGTTCGGAATTCAGATAATGCTTAATAAATTAAATACATTGTACTATAATGTCGTGTCTTTAGAAAGGAAGTACTGCTTGACCAGTCTTTTAAATGTGTCAATTGATTTGACAGATCTCCAGTGGCAAATTGTTCCACAGTGACACAGCATGGACTGTGAAAGATTTCCCGTAAAAGTCAGTTTTATGCGGGGGTGTTGAGAGCATTAAGTTATCAGCAGAACGTAGCTGTCGTAGGTGCTGTGAGTGTCTATAATTAAAACTATTTAAATTAAAACTAATTAAAACTATTTTAGAGAGTTTTTGCATGACACCGTGTTACAAGCCCGTTCACACATGGTCTCTGTTTTACCGGATACAGTTTTTCTTCATCGATGGCGTATGGAGTTGTATGAACGAATTCACATATGGCACAGTATTCAGTATACGTATTTACGGTACGGTAAAATTGATAAAAAAAAATAATGCTAAATGCTACATAAATTTTGAGCAATTAAAGTTCGAACAATATACAGGGTCTTCTTTATGAAGATCAATATATTTTAAGAGAAGGTTAAGAATGATGTATGGGTTCAATTTATGAAAAAAATAAAAATATACATATAACTATATTTTTTTTATTGAAATTTTCAAATCTTTTAAGTGACCGAATTTAAGTTTAATCTGTTATTTACGACAACCTTGCAAGAAATAAAAAAAACCTATCTATTTATTTTAAGAAAATAACTTCACTAAAATAAAGATCTTACGCGGTTAGTACCTACCTATCCACGCGAGCAAAGGTCGATGACTCGCGCGCCCGGGCGATGCGTGACCTACTTAGCTTGATGTATGACGTAATAATCAGCTGTTGTAATATCATACTTATTTCGTATAAAAGTTGATTCTAATTTCCCATCACACTTCAACTGTCAATTTAACGTTCAACTAATTGTAAATACCGTTTTAGTAATGTTGACTTCTTTGATAATGTTTAAATTAGAAATTAATTTAAAAAAAGCTTTCGTGCTTGAGCTGTTTGTCTTAACGAATAAATGTATTTTACAATCAATTGAATGTTTAAATGGAATCACCTTATTATCAACTATTATTATTTACAGTTTATGTACAAAAATAACTTACATATTGCTTCCTGTCAATGATGTTAGGTACACAGCACACGAATACACATACACAAGCACTTTATAGTAACTGCTGCACATGACTACCTATTTGCGATACACAAAGTCTTGTTCGTTTAATAACATTGGCAGCACACAACATTGGGGCACGTGGAGTAAATGTGCCATAATCTCGATGGCGCTGCACAGCTCCTAGAATTGTTCGGAGGGCGGGACGCCTTCCATGTCTCTGCTCGTACGTGTCACGAGCTCGTGACAGGTTCTCACTTGCAGCACTAGCACAAAGCCATTTGAAGATATTCTTGGTTCGTGTACGCGAAATTAGGCATTTTGATAATTATTAATTTACGCGCGCGTATCATTAGACAGACTTTTACAGACTGGCGAGCGCTCACCGAGCGGTGAGCGGGTCGCGCGCGCTTGGCTCAAACAAAGTCGCCGCCCCGCCGCCGCGCCGCGCCGACAAGCCAACAGAGTGTTGTCGGCGCGGGCGGCTCGCTTGACTTTCGGTGACGATAGTGCCGTCAGAGAATACCTACATACCTATGCCTAGTGCGACTTTTCTCTCTGTGTGTGAGTGAGTTTCGCGTAGTATAAGTTATTGTTTGGTTATGTATAACGTATTTCTTAATATAAATAGTTAAATAGAAAAACTTTTATTTCTTGCTTTAGTCGTAAATAACAGATTAAACTAAAATGTTGTTAACTTATGAGAATTATAAAATATTTATGAAATAATTTTTTTTTTGTTACTTAATTGTAACAAAAAAAAAATTCTTTCATAAATTGAATCCATACATCATTCTTAACCTTCTCTTAAAATATATTGATCTTCATAAAGAAGACCCTATATGTGAAGCTTATGTGAAGATTGTATTTAAGTTATTGCTATACTTTATTTATACTTTGATTTCATAACTTTTTTTTTTAAATCTTTTATTTAAAAAGAAAACAGTTTACAGAACGGCTGGCGAAGAGACTTAGTTCTGCAGCATATGCCGCCAAAAAAATGCGAAACATCTCTGTTGAAGTTACTGCGCGATTGGTTTATTTTGGTTATTTTTATATTTATAGCTAAAATGACATTCGGCATTCTCCTGCAGAGAAATGCCGCCGACTCAAACCATCTTTGTGATGCAGAAACGGGCTATTCGCGCAATCTACAAACTTAATTCCAGAGCGACACTTAGAAATAAGTTTAAAGAAATAAATATTCTTACGTTTGCCTCACAATATATCTTTGAAAATATAAATTCCATAGAAAATGTGACTAACATAATGTTAATGCTAGAAATAAGTATAAGATAGCCGTCTACTATTACATCATTAAGTCACTAACACATTTACGGGTAAATGCATACGTTTTAATAATAAGGTTCCCACAAATATTTAAGATTTACCACTTGATAAATTTAAAGAAACTATTAAACAAAAATTGTGTAGTAAAGGCTTATATACAATATCTGAATATATGTACGATAAAAGTCCTTGGTTGTAAAATTCAAAAGTTCTCAATCTCCAACTCCATCTTCAACTCCAACACCATCTCCTTTTTATCCAACGCCATATCCTTCTAGTTCATACAACAGGTACAACAGCAAGAACGTCATGCTCCCTCAGGCGGCATGGCTAGCGGTAGCGTCAAATGTCGGGTCACTCTCTTTCATAAAAAATGGTTGAGGAGGGTGATGGCTGGTGCTTTCGTTATACTCGTGAACGGGTGCTACTAGCGGTGCCAGATCGTTTTGCTGATGACTTTATGACTATGTTACTTTTTTGAATTTGACTCTGACTTCCCCATCTCCATGTCCACGTCCGTATGTGTGTCCTATCTATGTCCAAGACTATCCTCATCTCCATCCACATTATCTGTATTCTCTGTCACCTCTACCGCTACGCTCTTTTTGTATCTTTACCTCTATATTTATGTCTACGTTTCTGTCTAGTACTTGATTGCCTAATGTAAGTATAAATATAATAGTAGACTCCAGTAGATCACCTACGCGTTCAAGGGTCAATTTTTTCCTTCGATAGATTTAAGAATAGTGTTATGTGAAAAGGTTTACTACAAGATATCCGAATGAAAGAAGATGGGATTCCCTGGCTGTAAATTGTAATAGTTTATTTCTTTTCTTATTTTTAAAAGATGATTTCTGTTGAGTTTCTTGCAAGTGATGGCAGATTCAGTTCAATTTGTAAATTGTTTGACTTATTTCAAATTTATTTAAACACTTACGAAATAAAGAATATTTGATTTTGAATTTCGTGGTACAATTGCAGGGCCACTACGCTCGCCGGATTGAAATCTACTTGATTATTTCCTGTGGGGCTATTTTGAAGAAGCCGTGTATGAAACAGCAAATGACAATGAGAGAGCGTTACGTGAAAAATTGAACCGTGTAGCTGAATTGGTGAAAGATAACTGAGTGGCTCTTAGAAGACTGAAAAGGATTTTTTTAAGGAGATCCTGGCTATGTGTACATACGAGCAAAATGTAGACACTTCAAGTATTTAATGTAATAAAATAAGGCTTAATAAATGTTAAATGTTTTATTTTAACATTTATCAAGCGATTACTTTACTTCTTTCACTTTATTTTACCTCGACAATTAGGTCTCTGATCCATATCCGAGAAATGATAAAAATACAAAAAAAATGGTGTTGCGGATTCCAGACACCCCTTGTATCTCCAGTTTTCCGTTGGTCCACTATTTACGGGACATATATATATATATATATATATAGTGGTATTTACGGGACATATATATATATATGTCCCGTAAATAGTGGTAAATAGTTATATTTAAATTATTCTTAAATTATTTATTTACAATTACTTTAACTGTAATTAATCTTTAAAAAATATTGTGAAAAAAAACACATTTTGCAATTTGATTCCAGATGCGTAGTGCTGCCGCAAAGCAGCACTGGCAAGATTGCCATGTACCGGTGGACGAAGGAACTCAATAAAACACATGTTGTTATGTTTAGAGATGACAGTTTATTGGTTAAATAACGAAGGGTAGTATTTAAACGCAAATCAAAAAAATTACTTTTTGTATTCAAAAATAATCCGAATTCATACAAAAATTACTGATTGCACAGCTACAGCAAAAACTACAATTTGGTTTTGTTGTGTACCACTATTTATCTTATTTTGACCATGTCGGGATTGTCCAGTGTTACCTATGATAGCCGACCTGCCTATGATAGCTTCGCCGGCCGCGACCGCGGCACCGCTCGCTTCGCTCGCTCGTCTCGCGCACGCATATAACTATATGCAACCTAACATGCTAATCCTCGCTGCGCTTGTCGTAGCACCTAACCGTACATATCCTGTATATATTATCTGCCAAGTCATTATTTTTAATACCTCATCTATTATTTTTGTCAGCGAGTAGTTTGTCGCCTGATAAATTGTTGGTCGCCTCAAAAATAATATTCCTTTTGCTATGAGAATGTATATCATCAACACGCACGCTCTGGTTAATTTGCTGTGCACTACATAAGTATTTATGATGAGATTGTGGTATTTTTGAAACTAAAGGAATTTATTTGTTTCCCTTTAGAGAGAAAAAGTAATGTTGTGCTGATGAATATTTTCGAGTTTTCGGCATAACTAGCTTTGTTAAACATTTATTTTATTTGAATTGAAATAATTTATTTCATTCAAGCTGTGCCCGCGGCTCCGCTCGCGATAATTTCGGGATAAAAAGTATCCTATGTTACTTCTAGTACCTCTCATGATTCGTCGAGTAGTTTTTGCGAGAAAGCTGAACAAATATCCACGCTTTCATATTTATAATATTAGTAAGGATAAGGATTGACATTTTATAATATTTGTCAATTAATTGTTTAGATCACTTTCACATGAGGCTTAAGTATCTATGGAACGAAAATACTTCAGCGCAAAGCTTCCGAGTAAACTATATTGAAAGTTGACCCGTCCGGCACGTGAACATGAAGATTTCTAGAACTACTAACCCGGGAAAGAGCGACGTATAACTGAACATGCGAGAAACAACTGACACCGAGATCTACTCCAGCAACACGAAAAGTCTGCCCTTGAGACTTATTAATTGTCATTGAGAAACACACCGATATTGGGAATTGCGTTCTTTTAAATTGGAATGGAAAATTATTTGGTATTATGGGAATTCTGGGAATAAAGACGGTTTCTCCTGCACCGCAACCTGTTAAAATTTGAGATATCCAAATAGAATTATACCCTGAAATATGTACAACTTACAACAGAAAAAGAAATGAAAATAAAGCTGAAACCTAAAAAATACAAAAAAAAACTGAACATAAATTAGCCAAAATTTGGAATTTGACCGAATATTTAAACTCTACCAAAACAACTACATAACTTCATACATAACTTCACGCCTGTATCCCTTATGGGGTAGGCAGAACACCAGTGGTTATAAGACCATTTGATGTCACATTTGACAAATGAGGTATAATAATGATGGAGAGATTGAAGTGACAGGGGGTCAGCCTATCGCCCACAAAAATGCCAATAAAACCTCTGTCCCTTAACTGACTTTTACAGTATGCTCGGGAAGAGAAGCAGCTGGTACATTCTATGTTTTTCGTTCGCTCCCAGTCCAGCATAGAAGCAACTAATACCTATTTTATAAAATAACAACGAAAGAAATTCAAATAAACTATTTAAAGACTAAAGGTCGCGCTGATAAGCACGGTTTATAATATCTGTCATTATTGTCTGTCAATAAAGTCGAACGCTCTGAACGCATCAACAGTCAAATATTGAATGAATTATAAAGCTTGCGCTCGCCTCCCGCCTTTTTATATCCTGCCGCGAGCCGCGTCGAGCGCGGCAACCGTTACGCAAAAATAATCCTTCTAACATTCAGTATTCACGCGCGATGGGTTATTAGCGTATTTCATGTATAAGTTCGGTGTTTCTATACCGATTTCTATGATTCTTTTTTTATTGAATAGGTAATAATGTTATTTTTTTTAATTAGGGATGAGTGAGAGTATTATAAACGTAAGAGTAAACAAATATAATCAGAAAGCTCCGAACTGCTAAGCTATCGGGATTTACCTACACGTGTTATTGTGAGTCAACCATAAAATATAGACATATACTGTTGTGGGATATTTTTTATATAATTTTATGAAGAATATTTCTATCATACATGATTTCTTTGTAGCTTTAACCATTAAGGCTGCACACGCGACGGAAGCTTAAAAAATGAAGTAATTTCTCCCGTTTTCCCAACACTTCCCTTCAATGCTCTGCTCCTATTGATTGTAGCGTGATAATATGTATACTATAACCTGCCCAGGAGTACGAAGAATAATTTTACCAAGTTTCGTTAAAATCCGTCGAGTAGTTTTTGTTTCTATAAGGAACATACAGACAGACAGACAAAAATTTTACTGATTGCATTTTTGGCATCAGTATCGATCACTAATCACCCCCTGATAGTTATTTTGAAAATATATTTCATGTACAGAATTGACCTCCCTACAGATTTATTATAAGTATAGATAGAAGATATAGATAAAAAAGTATATAAGTGATGAAAGTAAATTGATAGGTGCAATTAATAATATTCCAATAACGAATAAATAATGGGGAGGTGCGTCACACACAGTTTTTTATAATCAATGCTTAAAGGAGTAAACCTGGATTTTAAAAACGGCACACTTTGGGATTACTTGGTTTGGGGTCAAATAATTAAAAATGACCTCTCCTACGTCATCTTAAAAGGGTCCGGTTTAATTACCAATAAACCTGTTTAATATTTTTGGGGTGCGCCAAAGTACAGCTAAACGAGTAATGTATAAAACTATACGGCACCCAAGACTGATCACTTATTGTACCCACCAAAGCACGGATGTCTGTCATCGTAAAAAATTAATGATCGGCAGTCACCCATCCTTTTACTGATCGCACCGAATGTTGCTTAACCTGCGATATCGAATAATGTACACAGGAGTCACTGCGACTTCATGGAGTTAATAATGAAAAACTTTATTCAGGGCATCGGAATAATAAAAGACTTGTGATAAAAAACTCATGCTTTGAATAATTAATTTTTATCTTTATTTTTAAAATTAGTACAAATAATTATACATAAAAGATCAGCACGGCTTTTCTGAACAAAGAAGTTTACCGTTCTTCAAACAAAAGCAAACGTCGCATAGGCCCCCGTCGCCTTTTTTGACACTTTTTGTCTCTCCTGGTACGCAATCCGTATTTGCCATCAGTGCCACGCTTCTTCTAATGTCAATTGTACTATCAGAGCCGTCATCAACATTATTTTTTTGTATACTCTCAAAGTCTTTCAATAAATCATTATAATCAAGATCATTAAGTTGATGTAGGTTTTTAAAATTCCTTATCTTATTATCCCCGTCATCTACTGTTATCGTAGGAGCAGGCACATCTGTACTCGCCATATGCATGATTGGTATAAGTTTTATTGTATCTTTTAAAAAATCCTCTCCACACACTGCTAAATCATAGCCATCGATTACCTGGTTAGTAGTATTTAAAGGATAAACAGTATTACATATTAATGTTCCTGATTCTGTACAAACGCAGTGTTGACAAGGTGATAGTGCATACCAAACTTTGGGAATACATTTTTGAGAAAAAATATTATCAGCAATATCTTGAATTTCTTGGCATATCTTGTCAGTGCATTGTGATTTGTCAATTTGTCCTTTTTCATTACATCTGCAAATATTACAATCTACTGCAACATAAGAATCGGGCTCGCATGTAGTTGGTACTTCAACTTTATTAGCGAGAGAGCCAAATGCACTAAAGCATTCTTCATGGGGCCAATTATTATTTTCTCTACAGACACACGTTAAGTCTTTAAGGACATATATAAGGCCTTTTGTACAGGCTTCTGTACCAAAATACTCGGCACCTCTGGTATCTAGAAAGCAACAATAAAATAATGAAAACAAAAGGTTAAGGTAACAGAGTTTCGTTTTATTGATTCTCTTGATAAGAAATAAGGGTTGATCACTTGATCACAGAGTTGAAGGTAGATTTATAAAAATAGGCAAGTCTGAAGGAGTGTCACTACTCAAATTAGATAGCTTTAATGATATTCCTGCTTAAATGTTTAAACATTTTTTTAGAAAGTACGGTGATAATTATTTAAACCGCAATATTTTATGGTCTTCCATACCCTTATGTACTCTAATATGTGTATTAAAAACAACAAAGGTCTATTCAACCAGAAAACGCAGCAGGATATTTTGCGGTTGTTTAACATGGGGGTCTAAGGGCTGGGGCACATGTCGTCGTGCGGCGCCCTTTGCCGCACCGCCACTGGTGGAATGCACGGCACGCCGCCGGTGAAAAATCATAATTCTTTTTTTTTTTTTTTATAAGTGACTAAACCCGCGTTTGACCTCAAGCTCACCTGATGGTAAGTGATGATGAGGTCGAAGATGAAAGCACACGTGTTTAGGAAGGAACTGGCTCTTTATACAATATTGCCGGAACACATTACCGCTGGAGCGGTAACATTTGGCGGCAGACTTTATATAAAGGGTGGTCACTAGCCAGGCGGACCCAGAAGGGATCCTACCTCCAAGCGACAACATAACACAATGAGCGATTCGACATGACATGGCGCCGTACCGCGCATTCGGCCGGCGACGAGGACATACCGTTACACGGCAAACTGCGCCATACCGTAGACGCCCTTACACTGTCGCTCTATACACAAAGGGCCATTGTTCAGGAGTGGACATACCTATTACAGCTAAAATAATGTTTTACCGTATTTTACCGTACTATCTATTTGAGCTTCATCTGTTTGATGAACTTTTGTTGAGTAACATTCGAATGTGGCGGTGTCGGTGCATAGACATCTGGTCACATTATTTTCGATGATTTGTCCAATTGTACAAGAGACCTGAAAATCTAGAATAAAACAAATAAGTAAGCGCTTTTGATATTTATAGTCTTTAATACGAAAATTAATATATATTCGTATTAAAGACGATAACTATATATTCTAAAGCTGGGCCTTAGTTTAAAGTTTAATAATGCTTTTAAGTTTTTGCATTTAAAATGTTCAATTATTCTTAAATTTATTTATCACATTTTTTTCATTTATTTAAGTTTAAAGTTATTTATCATCAGCTTTATAAAAAAAAAAACAATATAATCGTCAACTTCGTTTGATTGTTGAGGATAACAAGCTCATGGATGAAAAGCGCAAAATAGTAATGCAGTTCCTGAATCATCACAACCCGTTTTAATGAGCCCACTACAAGATTATGATTCTCGTCCCTTGTGAAACGAGGAGATTTCTTTACGAGTCGTCCAAACCTGAACTTTTGAGAGAAGTTAGAAGTTAACGGCCAGCGACACACAACAATACGTGCACCTGCTGCCAATACGGAAAAACTATGGAACCAAATTAAAGCTATCACAATTGTCAAACTGTGCTGTGAAAAATTTCTCGTCCCGAATACTGAAGTGTCTGAAGACGATGAATAATGATCAATGTTAGTTGCCATTATTAACTTTATGACCCTGATACGCGTGTTTAACTCCAAAACTTATAAAGAAGCTAAAAATCAAAACTCAAGCTATGGTCAGATTTGATTGAACTTTCATAAGATATATAGGATTAATTTTAATTAGCAACTCATCTCTTGCAGGCAGCTTCTCCACATCAATCCCAACAACATTTGTTCTACGACTTTTTAACATTAATAATTAAAAAAAAACCCATACAAAATCCCAAAAAATATTTACTGTCTCTAAATTGGCATTACTCTATTTACACTGATGCCACGTACCTGGTGGTACGCCACGTGCAGCGGGGCGCGTGGTTGTGGGGTGACTTACAAGATACTGAGTCTCTTGGTGGTAGGATCCCTTCTGGGTCCGCCTGGCTAGCGACCACCCTTTATATAAAGTCTGCCGCCAAATGTTACCGCTCCGGCGGTAATGTGTTCCAGCAATATTGTATAAAGAGCCAGTTCCTTCCTAAACCCGTGTGCTTTCATCTTCGACCTCATCGTCACTTACCATCAGGTGAGATTGAGGTCAAACGCGGGTTTAGTCACTTATAAAAAAAAAAGTAATAATATAGGGAGCAAAAATTTTTTTTTTTCGGGGTATTTGTCAAGGTTTGTAAAAAGTTGTAGAACAAATGGTGTTGGGATTAATGTGTAGAGGCTGTCTGCAAGAGGATATGCGCTAATTGAAACTAACCATGTGTAGGAGATCATAAATATTCCGATGAACGTCGGGAGTTATATTAAGGTGTGAACAATCTATAAAAGCAATAAAACTTACTTATCTCGTAAAGTTTCCCAGAGCTAAATAATATGCACAAAAATAGTGCCACAAAAACGTTAATCATGCTTATTTCATGCACATAAAAATTTTGTTTCAGGGAATGTGAATGACGCACTTCTTTCAAACGCTCCTAATTAAATTAATCTTAATAACCCATATCAAGCTAGCGATATTAAAGTTGATTGCATGTTTCAAAAAACTCTCGATTGCATGCATTAGTACCGAACTCTTTCTTACACAGCATTTTTTATGAACATTTTTTTTGCTTTAAGAGCATTAAATCTCAAATTACACAACACAAAATTATTTTTTTAAAGCGAAACGATAGCTCTAACTCGCTTGCTCTCGTATACTTGCAAAAAGGTTCACTGCATTGGTTTTGATACTTTCTGTTATACCTACTGTATATTTTGTGATTCTTTGCTAACATAATGCTTAGGCTTACATACGTATATTACACTAAAAGTTTTAGGTAAATTAAAAATACAATATGTAGCTAAACATGACCTTGTTTTGTTGGCCGTGTATGAAGAAGCGTTGTCATGTTGAGTTATTTTCAGTTTTTGTAAAAAAATTATGAATAGTAATTAATTTATTTAAAGTGCATCAAACGTAAATAAAAATAAACAAATAAAAATTAGATTTTTCTTATAAAAAATATGAATTATGTCTAAAACCAATTATAGAGCAATTAAATAGCAATCTTAATTGAACACACTATAGCTCAGGTTCCCGAGGGGAGGCGAAATGAAAGCCACAAAAACAATGAAGTAGTATATATTCAGGATATTTCCCAAATCGCTACACACAATACATTAAAAACCGTTCGAGTATAAACAAAACGATTTCTCCATTCACATGTGTGATTTAAAAGACAGTTAGCTCCATCTAGCGGCCATCGATGGAACTACGCCATACAATTTCCAACTTAAACTAATTATACATAACCGCCCGCTAAAGACAAACTAAGCGTTTGACTTTACAACAAACAAAATACACAAAATACAAATTTAAACAACACTAAGAAGTAAACTCTTTACAGTGAACCTGTACGTGGTGATTGACTTAAACCAAACAATTTTTATTCGTCAATAGGTAATTTACATAATTTATGTACCGGCCATTTTATTACACCAGTCTTAGTTTTAATAGCAACGACTCTTACTCCATCTGAGCCTGCATGTGTAGTGACTACTCTACCCAATAACCATCGGCTAGGTGGCAACCCATCCTCTTTTACAACAACAATGTCGTTAACCGCAAAGGGAGGTTCCTGTTTTGACCACCGGTACCGATGAAAAATCCTATTTAAATACTTGCGACCAACCTTTTTTTTTGGCGCAACCACTTGCGCCAAAAGTCTTGAACCATTCGCTGAGCATACTACCATCTCCGTAACGAACTAAGGTTGTGATCGTCGTAATTGATGTCCGGTATAGTTAATAGAGGCTCACCTTGGTTATTTTATGAGCGTCCAAAATGATTAATTCCGCGAGATGTGATTTTGGAATTATGATCGGGTGTTTTCTACTAGAGTCAAGTAACGAATACTCTAATCTACCTCCTACACGCAAAATTTTTTCATCATCAAGGATTGGATTGAGCGACCGTAATTTGCTACTTTTCGGTAAGTTTATATTTTGTTTTATTAATATTATATCTTCTTCCCATTCTTTACTTTGATATATTTTAATTACAATATTTTTCCGCTAAAATTTTGTTTGAATTATTAATAAAACGTCTACAATATGCGTCTAATTAATCGAATTAGTGTAGAAAACTTCTCCAAATTTAAATCATTTTCATAATCAGTTACATGACAAACAACTTTTATTTTTTCTAAATCTGTTAAACACTCTCTAGGTTTTTTATAAAATAATTCCTCATCCAATAGAAATTCCGGCCCGTTGTGATACAATGCACAATTAATCAATTCCGAAGAGCGCGCTCCCCGAGATGCTACATCTGCCGGGTTCTGTTGCGAAGACACGTGTGACCAATAGGATGCATCTAAGTTTGTCAAGATCCCCGAGACTCGATTGGCAACGAAAAACTTCCACCGACTAAGATAATCGTTGAGCCAAGCAAGTACAACTGTGGAGTCCGTGTAAGCATGTAGGTTTGCTTTATCAACGTTTAAAACATGAGCTACTTCTACCATAAGCCTGCTCAGCAAAACTGCTCCGCAAAGCTCCAACCTGGGTATTGAAACTTGCTTAACAGGTGCAACCTTGGTTTTTCCTGTGATTAAAGCAACCCTTATTTCACCGTTCAATTTCACAACACGCAAATAAACTACGGCAGCGTATGCGTACTTCGACGCGTCTGAAAATCCATGCATTTCTAGCTTGTCACCTTTGCGAGTACCCATCCACCAAGGTATTCGAATGTCAGATAACAAAGGTAACTCGGCTCTATAGTCTAACCACTCTTGCTGCAAATGCATTGGGACTTCATCTTCCCAATCAATTCCTGCCAACCATAGCTTCTGAATCATAATCTTTGCCACTATGGTACATGGCCCTACCCAACCCAATGGGTCATACAACCTTGATATGTCAGATATTATCTTTCTCTTCGTTACAGGTTCTTCAACGGGTGTTAGAGTCACCACATACTGATAGGTATCATCACTCCTGTTCCAGGTAAGTCCTACAATTTTTATTATTTCGTCCGTTTTGATGGTAAGTTTTTCTTTAATTTTGTTATCTTTATTTTCATCTATCATGTCCTTTAATAAATCACTGTCGTTACTTGTCCATTTTTGTAGTTCGAAATTTCCTTTCCCTAAAATGTCCTTCATACCCCTGTAAATTTCCATCCCTTCAGCATTTGTTTCACACCCTGTTAATAAATCATCTACGTAGTAATCGACCTTTATTTTTTCAGCTACTACAGGAGATATGTGCCCTTCATCTGCAGCTACTTGCTGCAAAGCCTTGACTGCAAGATAAGGTGCGGAAGCAGTTCCAAATGTCACAGTAAGCAATCTGAAATGCTTTATATTATCATTTTCATTCTCCCTCCAAAGAATTCTTTGAAAATCTACGTCCTGCTTTTTTACCCACACATTTCTATACATCTTAACAATGTCCGCTGTTATACATATAGGGTAAGTTCGCCAACGAATCATAAGATGGCGTAAATCAGATTGCAAAACTGGTCCAACTAAGAGTTGATCGTTTAACGACAGATCATTAGTTCCCTTACAGGACGCGTCAAAAACGATCCTCACTTTGGTAGTGTCTTTATCGTTCCTAATGACTGCATGATGAGGTAAGTAAATGGCTGTACTTTTATTTATTTCAGAAGCCGGTACTTCCTCAAGATGCCCTAACTGTAAGTAATCGTTCATTACCTCGCTATATTTTAATTTAAGCTCTGGATTCTTTTTGAATCTTTTTTCTAATAACTTTAGCCGTTTTTCAGCTATTACCTGTGAATCTTTCACCTCAGGATTTTCAATTTTAAAAGGAAGACGAACGACATAACTACCATCACCATTTCTTGTAGTATTTTCAATAAAATTGTTTTCGCAAAGGGACTCTTCTTCAGTTAAAAGTTTTTGTTGAACGTAACTATCTGACTCTAATTCCCAAAATTTTTTCAAGATATCATCTTCGGTTTGAAGGCAATGAAAAACCTTAACATTAACCTGACTTTTCAAATTTCCTAAAGCTCCGGACACAATCCAACCGAAACTAGTCAGCTGAGCAATGGAATTACCTGATGGACTTCTTTTTACACCATCGTGCAATATTTTAGCGTATACCTCCGCGCCTAACAAAATATCGATCTTACTTGGCACTTTAAAATTTGGATCGGCCAATTTCAAATATTGCAAGTCCTTCCAATCAATGTTAATAACCTGCCTGGAAGGGATCAGCGAAGTTATCGATTTCAAAACGAGCGCTTTCACCTTAATAGTCACTTGCGGGTCAACCAACGAAGCTAACTCAATATCTACCATAGAATTGCACGAGATATTTCTATTGCCACCGACACCTGAAATCTCACCGTTTATTGAGATTCTTTTCAAACCCAATTGTTGCACAATATTTTCCGTAACAAACGATGACTGAGAACCTTGGTCCAGCAAAGCACGTATCACTGTACCTGACCCAGTCTTATTCGTGGCTCTCACTAACGCCGTGGCCAATAAAACCTGCTCTGCACGATCGCCACTATCTGATGACATACAAGAAACCACCGCAGTTTCTTGACTTGCAGAGCCGCTGGCCTCAACAGTAACCTCTCCGCGGGGATGCAACAAAGTATGATGTTTTCGATTGCAAATAGAACAATGTTTATTTGAAGTGCATTTTTTTGCCGTGTGGTTGCCACCTAGACAAATGAAACACAATTTACTTTCTAATGCAAACTTTCTACGTTCATCAACCTCCATATTCAAAAACGATTTACAACGCAACACGTCATCATTTTGAGAACAATAACCACAATGAACATTATTTTTTGCATGGAAAGATTTGTATTTATCCTTATAAACTACTTTACCTTTAACATTACTATTCAAAAACTCAATTGCACGATACCTATTAGTTAAAAATTCCTTAAACTGTTCATACGAAGGCAATGAGGATCAGTACAGTTATTGCAAATACAGTAGAAATATTTTTTACGTTATTCTTTATCGCACAAGAATGATATATCTTTTTGAATTATCCAAATCGGACCATTAGTTACGGAGATTTTAATTAATAAACATACGCCATTCCGGCCGCTAAAAGCCAACGTACGCGGGAGCGTGTGACGTCACTGGGTCCGTTGCGAACGCAGTCGGCAGTCGGCACTACGATTCTACGGAGCGACGCGCCGCGGTTTATCACTATTTTTGGCAATTTATTTAAATAAAGTTTTTGTTTAAGTTTAATTTTGCGATATTTAAGAATAAAACATAATTAATATGAGTGCTAATAAAGTAGAAGCTGGTTTTGTGCAAGCTCAATCGGATAACCTTCCAAAAGTGGATTCTTTTATGGTATTTGATTACCTAGGTAATCATTCCAAGTTCACCAGCGCTGAAATCCGAGGTTGGAAATTACAAAGGTAATGGTGCTGCTTATTTATCTAGGCACGTAGGTACTTATTAGTATTTTTTAGATTTAGGCTATTAGTGAAAGTAGTAGTAGGTGAGAATGGATGTAAAGTATAGTTACAGGGTCGTATTCAGAACTGTGAAGTGTTTGTAGTAGGTATCTCGTTAAACGAATGTTGTTTTAACTTAATTATTATGTACCTAGGTACAATTTTTTTTCATTAGACTAACCACTATTGTGTCGGGGGGGGGGGGGGGATAAAGTAGGTAGGTAAACGTTATCAAAAAAGCAATGTTATTGAAATTAAGTTTGAGCATAGGTTCTTTTTGATAATAACTTGTAGTGATTTTCAGGGTTTTGTACCCAAAGGGTAAAAACGGAATCCTATTACTAAAACTCCGTCCGTCTCGTGTCTACAAGTCCGTCCGGCCACAGTCCATATGTCTGTTTGTCACCGGCTGTGTATCTTATGAACCGTAATAGCAAGCCAGTTAAAATTTTCATAGATGATGTGTTTCTGTTGCCGCTATAACAAATACTAAAAACGGTCAAGTGTGAGTCGCGTCAGTGTGAGTTTGTGTGTAATCCTCGATGTGCAACACGCGGTTGCCCGGTTTTTAATTTCATTTTTCCTACAAAAGTAGTGTTATGAACGCGTCAGCGATTTACGCCTACATATTCATATTTCATTGTATTTGTAAAACACTTGTAACAAATCATTCGTGACGGAAACTCGTGTAGCAAGAAATAAATATATAATAATCATCAAGGCTTTATCATTTATCAAGATCTATCCAGCACATCGTACGTTTGGCAGCATCAAGGCACCAGACGTAACAGTTTTTATAGATTATTTCGCGGATGACGTTAACCTATTTGCACTTTATTTAGTGAATGGTTCTCTACACTTGCAATCTATAACAGATACCGTAATATTGGTTGTCAATGGCTGTTTTTTTGCCAGCTCGCTCATTATTACCAATAAATCATTCGTTCAGTATATACTTAGGTTAGAACTTGAATATAGATAAAAAATATGATATTTTGTTGTGTGTTCATTATTTATTTTTCATATTATTTATTTATTTATTTTAGATCGGCACGTGAAACCTATGGAGATGATGCTGTAGGATATGTCCAAGTCCAGAGGTCGGGAAATGTTTGTACCGTAAAAGGAAAAATAACGCCTGAGCATAAAATAAAAAGTAAAGCGTATTGCTGCACATTTATATGTGATGAAAAAGAGGAGACGGTATTGAACGTGGAGTGTCATGATTGTGCGGCTCAAAAGGGAGGCTGCAAACATAGCGTAGCATTTTTGATGTGGCTCCATAGGCGCAGCGAAGAGCCATCACCCACTGAAAAAAAATGTTACTGGGCTAAACCAAAGTTGGCTACTATAGGCACATCTACAAAGTTTATAAAAGCTAAAGATATGGCTCCCAGCTCAGTTACTGATAACACTTATGGAGACAAAAACACAGATAACTCTGATGGAGACCAGTTTTACCTAGCAGTTGCACAAAGCCTAAAGGATTTTTCTATTAAAAATCAGTTGTCAGCATATGTGACAAAGAATAAGTTTAAAAAATTGTCTTTGCATAATCTCGTGTACCAGTATAAAAAGGAAGGCAATAATATTAAAAGTGCAGATGATTTTATTAACTATTGCTCTACTAAAATAAATATAGAAGAATGTCACAAAGCAGAGGAAGCAACAGTGTGTCAAGCTAGTACACCCTTATGGCATGAGTTAAGGTATTGTAGAATAACTGCGTCTAAAGTTCACGAAGCTGCTCATTGTAAAAAACCCGATGGTGCTTTGATTGAACAAATATTTGGTGCTTCTATACCAGAAACTCTGGCTATAAAAAGAGGGAAACGATTGGAATCCGATGTCAGAGCAGAAGTAGCTAAAACAAGGAAAATAGTAATTGAAAATGGTGGTTTCTTTTTAAAGCCCGATTGGCCTCATTTAGGTGCTTCTCCAGATGGATTGACAAGGGAATACGTAGTAGAAATTAAATGTCCCTCAACAAAGAAAGGAAAGGAAAGTTTCGTAAAGAATAATGTTCTTGGTAGCAAATCTAAAGCTCAAATTCAGCTACAAATGTTTTTTTGTAATAAAATCAAGGGATTGTTTTGTGTAGCTGATGAAAATTTTGAAAAAAATAAGAACGTAGAAATATTTGAAGTAGACTACGATGAAAAATATTGTATTGATCTCTTAGAGAAGGCCACCATTTTTTGGAAATCATCGGTATTTCCAAAACTGGTTGAGACATAAAGAATACTCTTATTAATGTTATTATAATAATATGATTTTGATTATGCAAGGTTGTCGAAATAAAACTATAAATAAACTGAAACATTTTTATTTTTACACCTGATTACTAAATAGACAATCCTGTAAATTAACTAAACCACAGGCTATTGTAACAATATTATCCAATAATTTTATGTATGAGATATCCACACATGCGTGAGGTCCGATCATTTTAAAGTCTCTCAACTTCCCTATGCTTCTCTCAACGTGAACTCTTATAGCAGCGATTCTCTTTGTTTGCAAGACTTCCTCTGCTGTAGGTTTTGAGTTGGAAGTCACACTAGGTGGTCTCAGGAGTGTGCAACCACGTTGTTCCAGTAAATGGGCAATATTTTTGAAACCTCTGTCAGCTAACACAATACTTCCTGGTGTCAATTTGTTAAGAAATCCGCTGTCTTCAAATATAGTTGAGTCTGGGGTCCTCCCTCCATATCCCTCAGAGATAAAATTTATTAATCCATCAGGTGTAATAGATATTAAGTACTTAATGGTGTTGCAGCTTTTATATTGAGACCAAGTAAGCGCTTGGTGCGAGGCGTTGCTAGGTTTCTCGATTTGAATTTCGAAACAATCGATTATTGAAATCGCTTTCGAATAGCGTTTTCGAAAAGCTATCGGCAAGTTTTCCCTGACATCATCTGCTGATTATCTGGATAATAAGCTGATTCAGACATAGTGCAACTTTTGGGAGAGTTTTTGTAAAATATTTAGTCACAGAACTCTCAGAGAGGCCAAAATGTATTGCAAGCATAGAGTTAGGTTCATGCCATCGGATTTTTCTTAAAGTAACCAAGATTTCAGTAGAAGACATTCCTGTGAAGTTTTGTAAATGTTTAATACAAAAGTATGAATGGTCAGGAATGCCTATAAGTAATTTTGGATCTCGAGATATAGCCATTACAGCGCCCTTTTGCATATGCTCATTAAAGACAATTTTGTTCATCTTTTTTGTTATTTCCAAAACATTCGATTCGTTATCACTAGTATTAACAACATAAGAACGACTAGTGTCACTTGAGTTGCTGATCGTGAAGCTAACGTTTGAATCAAGACTTTTAGGGATCGCTTTTTTAATAACTATGTGTTGTTTGCATTTTATTGGTGTATTATTAGATTTATTTTTCATTTTTGGTTTCATATTAACCTGAACTGCTTGTGTTTTTTGTCCGGGTTGATTGATTTTTGATAATTCGTCTGTTTCTTCATTATTAAGGGGATCACTGTTGTGGATAATATTTAAGTCTTGATTCTCACACTCTACTACTTCAATGGGATGTAACAACAGGTCTTCGTGTACAATATCTTTACTTAAAACTCTTTCAAAATATTCTATATCTTGTCTTTTCTTGAAACCGGGTCTGTCAATTTTTTTCTTTTGAGGCTTTTGACATTCAAACTTATGAGGCAAAACTCCCTTCTTCAGTTTAAGCTTCCCTCCAACCAACTTAAACTTTACGTAATTTTCCATATCTTCTTCCACCTGAAATAGGTATAAAAATATATTTTTTGTATGTGTTAATGATATGTTAGCACATGAAACCTGTCTATTTTTTTAATTCGAAAAAAAAATTTACCACTATTTTGTTTTAATAAAAATATATATTCACTAGGGTTAAGCGGCTTGCTCGCGTAAAACAGTTGTCATGCTCGTGATTCCCGTGGGAACAAATCACTTATATGTTGAAACAAATTACATCAAAATCTGTTCAGTCGTTTATTTACGTGAAAGAGTAACTAACATCCATCCATACACATTATCCATCCATACATCTATCCATCCATACATACATACATCCTTACAAACTTTGACATTTATAATATAAAAAGTAAGATTATTTTGCTTCTAATAAGAAGGCATAGCTGAGGCAGACAAAGAAATGCACCACTGTCGTTTATATTATTAAAACCGCTCGATTGGTATATTTTTACTTTTTTAGCCGAGTACGTCCCTGTGGCTATACCCGCGTAAACCAGTTTTTTCGTCTTACTCACCGCGTCGTAAGTGACAAGCGGCCAGTAGTCACGCACACATGCATGCCCCGCGACCTTGTAATAGTGCAACCGTTTCGCGATGTTGTAGATAGGTATGCAGGTTTGCCTCTGTGTATCCGTTTATCTACTCATGTGTTATACGTAGGTACGTGGGTTTATTTACAAAACTCAAAAAGTAAATAGAAATATTTTTGTTAGTACAGTAGACTTAAAATAAAAGAATACATACCATAGCTTAGGTAAGTACACTGAACGTAATAGTACATAAGTACCAAAATATTATCAACTGAATAATAGGATAAGTAGATACGTACATCGAAATGATCTTCACAGCAATGTCTTGTAGTCAGGGCAGAGGGTGTAGTTTTATCATCTCTTTTTGCCATGGAATACCATTTTTTACGAAGTATTGGGTCTTTCGGCACGTTAAAAAATAGTTTTTCTGGCGTTTTAATGGTAGTATTTGTACATTTTGGCACTATACAATATTTATACATACTTAAAAATATGAAATAAACACAAATCAGACACTTAATTTGTTTCAAATTGACAATAAATGTTACAAAACACTGCGCGCTCTATCACTGCCAACGGCTAACTGGCGGCGACGGACCCAGTGACGTCACAGCTATCACGCGGGCCGGTCAGCACATTTCGTAAGTATTTTGGTCATAAATTCGTCAATTTTTGTCGTAGAACAAAAATGTTTGCACTGAATATTAGGGATTTCTTAGCTCTATAAATCTGCATTCTCAACTAAAAACGTTACGGATCCTCATTCATCCGAAGAGTTACAGTTGGTAAAATTGAATTCCCACTGCCTTCTAGTCTCCGGGTCCAACTTTGACGTTAAAATATGAATGACTATAATGTCCCAACTACTGACATCTATGTTTAAATTAGATAATGCCGACAAACAATCGTTAGAGCAATCAATCAATTCTTTCAAAGCAGAGGCTGATTCACATGTTAGATTCCTTTGATTAAGAAACCTGGTTAAAATATGATGTGACAAGAATTTTTTGTTATTATATCTTTTTTCTAATATATCCCAACACCTAGAATAATTGATTGCGCTAACTGGAATATGTCTTAGAAGCTGCTTGGCTTCTCCCGTCAAATAGCCTTTTAGATAATGAAGTTTTTGAATTCCATCCAAAGTTTCATTATTGTCAATTAATGCTTTAAATAAATCCCTAAAAGTAGCCCATTCATCATACTTTCCAGAAAACAAAACTTAACTGACAAACATTTTTTTACGTTCATTTCACAATTGTTTGTACCATTATCAATTTTACTTTCGATTATTTTAGATAAAGATATTTTCAGCTCACATTTATATTCGCTAAATAACTCTTCAGCTTTATCATAAATTTCAGTTTTACAATAAGATGTTGATGTTAAATCTGAAGCCGAATATTTTTTCATCAACTCTTTATGCCCTGCCAAGAATTCGAACCACAATTGATCTAAGTTTTCGATTCGGCCTTCTAAATATTCTTTAGTTATTCTCTCTTTTGGAGATTTTTTAAAATTTACTTTAGCTTTATTTATTCTGGAATAAGTATCCATTTGATAATTTATTGTTGAATCCATGTTAACTGAATAAATTTGTAAGTAAAATTACTAATCCTCGAAAAAAACTATAACTAAAATCACTTTAATCCTCAAAAATATTCTAAGTACTAAAATGATCCAAATTTCGTCAATCACCAAATATCTAACAAAATCAAAATATTTCTAAGTGTTTTTAACTTAAAATTCAATACAAAATCGGGCATAGGTTCCCCGTGGTAACCAAATTTCTCAAATTATTCTAAGTCCTTAAATCTACGTTAATAATCTTTTAAAATTATCTAAGTTAATAAAATAAAGTCTTTATAATAAAGTTCAAATTCGCAACTAAAACTGCACAATTTCTTGAAATTAACTTGATGCCTCTTTAAGGTCCAAAATCGCAAAGATAAAAGATAATAATGTACTCACAATTTTCCACTGCACTCACACTTGACACATATGGATCATTCCCGGAAAAGCCTTATCCTTGTTCCGTCAGTCCACCTTAATTCAAGTCTCCAACTGCTCCTGCCGCCCGCCTCTCAGCAGACTGCTCCTGCCGCCCGCCTTTCAGCAGACTGCTTCTGCCGCCCGCCTTTCAGCAGACTGCTACTGAAGACTCAGTTCGCGACAGCAACCCACTGTCCCAAGTCCACCTTCCAGGATATCACTTCCCGAAAGGGTTTTCCAAAAATTACGCGCTCCGACTACGAAGGACCATGATCAAACTATAGCTCAGGTTCCCGAGGGGAGGCGAAATGAAAGCCACAAAAACAATGATGTAGTATATATTCAGGATATTTCCCAAATCGCTACACACAATACATTAAAAACCGTTCGAGTATAAACAAAACGATTTCTCCATTCACATGTGTGATTTAAAAGACAGTTAGCTCCATCTAGCGGCCATCGATGGAACTACGCCATACAATTTCCAACTTAAACTAATTATACATAATAATGGTTCATCCCAGTGTCCATACATTGCCTGGCTTTTATGCCCACCATATAAACTTGATTCTTTTATTATTTTTGGATAGTATAATAAGCTGAAAAACTAATGTCACTATTGATTTCGTGTTAAGAAACACAATTTGGAATTATTCACTATGTAACAACAGAGCACCATGTAATCACAAAAAGTAACAAAGGAATGAAAATCTCAGTTGATTTGTCAGTTTGTCAGTTGGAATTGACTTGTGTCGTTTATTATGGGAAGAACGCAGTTTATTATGTTAAAAAATTATAGAAAATATACATTCACTTAAAAATATTTGGATTTGCTACTTTTTTTATACCTACTTATGGTTTAATATTTGAATTATTTTTACTTCTTCACAACGTTTTTTGTTTATTTTTAATTTCTTATCAACATGATTATGATAGTTCCGAACGCAACTTTTTTATTTTGCTCTTTTTTGGTCGCAGTAGATAATCAATACAATATTATATGGATTTATCGATTACACAACAAAACTTACGCAATATTCATTAAATGAATTAAAATTTATGTATTTAATATTTTGATTGATTTGATTGATATTAGTTTGGGCATAAAAGCCAGGAATAAAATAATTATGCCTTTAAAAATTGATATCAAATCTCTTCCAGTTGCGTGTATGCCATTAAGTCGATGTGCAACGACTTAATTCCATGCAACGATGCAACACAAAGATTTTACAAACGCCCAACTCTCAAAACGCTTATTTAGCATTCATATATTTTATAGTACCTACCTATCGACATCGTTGGCGAAAAAGCGATGGCAACAACGAACGTTGGTTGAGAAACTACGATGTACAGTCGCCGTCCCACGTGCGGCACCTCTAAGTCGTGAATTCTTTGTACGCAACAAATGCTCGGGTCGCTTGTGGGCGGAGTTTCGATCTTTGCCTGATCTTTTACTGTGTGCGATAAAGATGAAACTTTGTTAAAACCCATTGATTTGATACCTGCTACACATTTGAGTCATTGACAACAATAGGTATGCCATTTTATTAAATGAACTTGCGTGATGATAATGCTAGCGGTAACTCGAGTGAGACGCACTTATAGTGCGACGAACGCATACCATTATAATTTTCTACGCGGCCCTATTCAAAAATAAACTTTAACATGATAAGAATGATACGCATTACTGGTTGCAACTTTTGTTTACTTTTCGTTTCGTTGTAAAATACTTCATCATAAATTTGGCTATAAGTAATTATTACTTCTGCTGTAGTTTTAAGTATAAATAAATGATTTTGACACTGATCCTAAGCCAGCTAAAGTATGAAGAATTGATCATTTTTATCTACTGTCTAATTAAATTATTGAGGTATTTTTTCTTGAAGTTCATCTTTTTTTTTATTAGAAAAGTTCATCATGTTATTTATATAAAAAAGGAAGTGAAAATGTTTGCTGAAAAAAAACATTCGCATGGAATAAAATTTCATCAATTGTTTTCCCATATCGTTATAATTTAAAAAAAAGCGTTGATTTCACAGTGTTAAAAATAAATAAAAACTGCTATCACATCCATATTTTTGAGCGATATTACTGCCGGTTTCAATTTTATGAGATGTTGCCAGACCGGCTCATCGAGTGAGCGCGAGTCGTGAACAGGTTAGCTCCGATAAGCCGTTGCGTCTTGCACTGACGGTTTGGCAACGTCGCGCTGCTCTATCTTTGCTTACTGTTAACATTATAAAAATATTGACTTTATTTATTGTCTCAGTAGTCGAATTGCTTCGAGTCCCCTGTGAGCTATAAGGTTGTTTACAGTGGTTTAACAGTGTTATTTACATATTTCAAATATACTGAACTTGATACTAAAAAATAATTTAATTCAGTAAAAACGAAACTATTAATGTATAAATCGATGTTTAATACCACTTGTTTACAATATAATCAAAGATGGGCAAAGGAGGCCTCTTTTCTAAAATAAGCTCTTCCAGACCGCTTTTGTAAGGTTGGGTAATATGAAATTAGGTAAATAAAAAATAAAATAAATAAATCAAAACTTTATCCACTCTAAAAGACCTTTAATAAAAATACTATAAGTATATTGGTGAAAGGCTGATGACAATTATATAAAAAAAAACAATCAAAAGATTACCTACTGAGTTTAAAATTCAGGACACATGATTCCTATTTTAATTACTGACAAAAAGATATTCATTATAAAACATGTTACGCAATAATGCTGATATACAAAATAAATAAATAATTTTTAAAAAACTTAAATACTTTACTAAGAATACTTCAGTGACTAGTGACCCTATGAAGTGCACAGTATTTAGTCTGTCAACAAAAATTTGACATAAGATAAAAATACTTCTACACAGCAAAGTATTATGCTGAGTCGTCACTTTTTGTTTTTCAGTGTACATAAATTATAGTTTATATTTAGTGAATTAAGTTTGTAGTCATTTACATTGTTATTTATAAGAACCCTGTTATAAGTGTGTGTGTTAAAGAACGATAAAACTTTTTCTATTGTATTCTTAATTATGACATTCTTTATCTCTAAATAATCTAACTGACACAATCTTTATAAATTTAAATTATAAATTGTATTCTGGAGGGTCTTAGTGACTGCAATACATTCGTAGACTAATGCAATCACTGTCGGGAAAAAGTTAATGTTCCTTACGCTCTATTGGACCAAATTAAGTTATTTTTTTTTTTTTATTATTTGTTTTTAAATTGGCGAAAAATCTTGATCGTTTATAGAAAAAGTATTTTTTCCTTTTTTATTTAATTATTAGGATATTTTCTTCTTATTAAATGACAAAATAAAACAATTATCATTGCAAAACTATTGAAAAAATAAGAGATAACTACCATATCAAATTAAATCAGATTAATGTGGATGTGTGAGGCTGCAAACTGGACGGCAGCGACAGCGAGAACGACAGCGGTGCAGGTGGCGCCGACGCGGGGATTCTGGGCCGTTCTCGACGCCAGCAGGCGCTCGAGCGATTGTTCGCGGTTTCATACAAACCCAATACTTTCTATCGTGTCGCGAAAATCGCTGCCCGCGCCGCTGCCTGCACCGCTGCTGCCAGCGCCGCTGTCGCTCTCGCTGTCGCTGCCGTCCACTTTGCAGCCTAAGTCGTTATAAGAATAAAGTTTGCAGAACAAGTGTGTCGCTACTAAATTACAACCATTATGGTGTGTTCCGGCAATAATTTATAAGCAGCCAGTTTTTTTCAAGGCCTGCGTGCTGTCATCTTCGACCTCACCTTCAGTTACCATCAGGTGAGGTTGAGGTCAAAGGCATGCTTTGAGTTTAATAAAAAAAGAATACATTTATGTCTTATTTAATTTTATTGCCGTCAGTATTATTTTAGTATGGTACATAATCTGACACAACCAAATGTGAAAAAGCTATTTACTTTAGTGTCGCTCCTAGAGTAAAAACGAATATGACTAAAGCTATAGGAAGTTTTATCCAGAACCTTTTGTCACAATCAAGAATTAAGCGATAAGTACAGATTTTCAAGATATGAGAAAAACCTCAGAATAATGACCTTCGTCCCTCATACACCTTCAGCACACCTCCCACCCACGAGGACTTTAGTATGATAATCTGAACAGTCCGTGGTAAACTTGTGCCAATTTTCGAATCTAAATATATTATTTTCCCTGTTTGCGACTTAATCTGGGCTATAACGGTGTTACCGTACCGATCGGTTGAGGGTCGATCGACGGTGGAATGGATTAGTTGACGTTGATAGATAGTTTTTACTACGCCAAAAAAACCGGTCGGCGGTTATTAATGTGGTAACACCCTAAGGAATTTGTGAGAAACAGTTGTGGGAAAATAACAGTGAGAACTTTAAAGTTTATTAGGAAGTAGGAAGGCGATGTTGCCCGCCAATATTGGTAATTGAGTTTGGATAAAAATATTACTATGTTCTTTTTTTGAAGTTCAAGCTTGTTTCCTGAAATTCAGAAAGAATTATTTTAAATACTGTTATACTTACATGTACTTAATAACATAGCTGTTTTGTGAAAGAAACCGGGGTTTTGTGAAAAGACCTCCAAAAATAAAGTACCTGTACAGTTAAAACTAAAATTAAAATACGGAAACAGAAAAACCTACTAAAGACTAAACGCTGCGCTGGTAAAAAGTACTGGGGGCTTTGTTTACGCGAATATGTATGAATTCTGTAGGTATATGTATTTTCTAGAATTTTTGGGAGAATTATTAGGATACAATGGCTTTAGCACTGCTGAACCAACCAGTGGACCAGTTAAAACTATTGCAACGATAACTTTATTGCGCAGAAAGACTTGTAATCTGACACAGGGATTGAAGCTTTTTTAGTAAAATTATAAAACTTGAAAACTATGCGTGCTGTAACACCTTCACAGTTCAGTTACTTGCAAATCTACCAGGGAGGGTGGCTTTGGCCAGCTACCACACCAATTTTGTTGTGGATAAATTTCAAAATTCTCATATCTCCTAAGGTGTTGATTGAAATTAAATGATGTCAAACATAAATGAATTCGCTATTGAATACGTATGAATAATAACATATTAATTTGTATAAGTATTAACACTATGTTGATAAAAGTCTTTCGCAAATAATACATTATGTTCGAACAAATTTTATTACCCTAAAAATGGTTATTGTGATTTAACCATAAAAGATAAACATTACGCTGTTCTGGATTTTTCTTTTAGAACTTTTAAACATAAATAATTCCGTCAAACATGATTTTTGAGTAACTTAAACTACGCAGAGTACGTTACGGAAGATCACAAAATTGAAGAAGTTTTCCCCATATTTGCAATATTTGTCTTTGACACCTCGGCCCTGTTGGTCACAGCTGATGTTAAAATCCTTCCTCAATAAATGGAATATCCAACAAAAAAATATTTTTTCAATCCGAACCAGTAGTTCCTAAAATTGGCGCGTTGAAGCAACTTCTCATTCTGCCGTCCAACAATCAAATTTAGTCATCTAAATTATTCTGTCATCAGAAGGAGAAAAAAAAGTACGACCATTATCTTCATTATTCCCTTGAAATGTCCTAGAACCTATGAAAAAACTGATTCAAAACACAAATTGGAAGATTTCTAATCGGTTTCTAATTTCAAAACTTGTTAGGTTAATAAAGAAAAATGGAGTTCCCAAAAGTTCTACAATTTAAGTTTCCGTGCCGGTGAGCATACATTACACTTATGTACAATGAGTATCATGTATAGAAACGATTTTTGCAAAAAAAGTATTTTATTTTTGTACAAGGAAATCAATATATCCGCTAACATATTAATCAAGGCATGGTCAGTCTAAATTACCATTAAAATAAAAATTACTAGAATAGAATAGAATAGAAAAACATTTATTCACATGAAAAAAAATAATAATAATCATATGAAAAGGACTAACTCAGCATATGCCAGGAGTCTGGTAGGGCTCGAGGCGCTGGTATTCTGTTAGTCCCGGAGAGTAGAGGAATTTATACAAAAACATTAAAGAAATCTAGGACTACACTTTTACATGTAATGATAAAGAAAAAGAAAATTTATTAATGGCATCTACTTACAAGTGTAAATGAATAAGTATTATTAAATATATAAAATAAATAAATATTCATGATATATTTTATTAAATATAAGAAGCAATCTATTAATAAATAAATAAACATATATAAAATTTATTTAGAATAAAGATAAATAAATAACTTATTACTATTAACAAATTAGGGCGCAAAATAGTCAACCAGATGGGTACAATTTCTACTTTAGGTACCATATATTTGTACTACTTATATAAAAGACTCACTGCAAGTTATATTTTCGAAGCGTTTTTGATGTTGTAGGATGAAAACTTTAAGCTTATTTTTGAAAACAGTATTACTACGCGCTAGTACAAATATCTTGTAGTACTACGTCGTAGTATTATCAATGAAATGCCGCATCGTAATAGCAATAGTAATCAACAGCGACTATTTAAAAAAAAATGTGGTTCCATGAGCGACCCTAAAATAATTATGCGTTTATATCGTATCAAAGAAACTAATATTTAAATTTGGCTGGTGACTAAAAATGAACCCTGTATGTGTGATATATATGTATATTAAAAATAAGTTTCACGTGGGTTGTTTGACATGTTATGAAAAATATTGCAAACTAGAACTTAAATAAAAATCGAAATGAGAACAGCGTCGTTCAGATTATCAATAAATTTAACCATTGAACCATATAAAGCATAAAGTCCGTTTTCCTAGTTTGTTCCATACTTTTTGAAGCTTTAGTTTGCTATAATAAATAATAACGGCGGCTTGGGTGTTACGATCTTAGCGGCAACTTGCATATTATGAACTATTTGGATTGATTGTGTGCTCCTTTGAGGACGATGGATGGCTTGAATAATTTAAGCACTTTGGCTGTGTTTATGATTATTTTAGATGCTTCTTACTATTTGGTAGTCTTAATTGCTACCACGGCTGGTAATCTCCATAGTGTATATTAGCATCAGTCTATGGATATTGTCCATGGGCTCACATAATGATATTGACACTTGACTGCTTGAATTGGTTGAATAGTTTGATTGAATTGAAAGTTTCAATTCGAATTGAACAATCTTTGTAGAGATTGACACAATAACAATCTTTGTGCATTGATGTGTAAATGAATTTAATTATAAATAAATTATAAAAATATTGTATAAGTTGTGAAACGTGTGTTACCCTTATGTGAATTTCCAAGAAAATATACCAAAGAAAGTACTTAACTATAACTCAACAATATCTGAAATATGCTGACAGCGAGGACTGAAAATATTATATACCTATATTGGATTTGTAATTGGATTGTCAGAAAAATTTATTTAATCACACCACATTGTCTAGCCTAAATTAAGTCTCATTAAGAACTTGTGCTATGGATACTAGATAACGGATAAATAAACTTAAGAAATATATAAACACATAGATATTTTTTATTTTTATATAGAAAAACATCCAGACCCATATTTATTTATTTGTAAATTTTATTATTTGGCAAAGGAATTACCTATAGGCATAACATACTAAGAAAGTTCTTTGCCATGTCCGTAGAAAAAAAACTGCTACACCTCATTGTGTAGAATAACATTTAAAAAAAAACAAGCTGTCAAAATCAATATGTGAGCCTCGTATAGACCGACATCTATGACAAGGGAGTTGTCCGTCTGAACTTGTTCTCCTTATTAGTCTGTGATTGCTACACACTTAATGATGCTGACTGTACACAGGGTTTTTACAATAAATAGATGCTCCTGATTCTAAGCTATTGAGCAATAAACGAATTTCATTTTGTTTTTTAATTTTTTTTTATTTACAAATCGGTTCATCGTTGAAGTTCTCGTGGTCTGCGAAGTCCTTGTGCCTTACTGTTTCTTGTGTATATAATTCGGAATAGCAGGTTAAGCATACCCGGATGAGCATGAGTGGCCACCGATAAATTATTTATCACGATGACTTCCGTATATCGGAGTTAACGTTAACAAGTCAATCTCGATACTTGCATCAAATTCGTAATTTCCATTTGAAACTATTTTAGCATCCTGAAAATCGACCATCAAGCAGAAATGGGATAGCTTGGTGTTTTATGTCCTTAAATCCTCATCACCAAGGGTAGGGTGCACTAAAAAGGGTTGACTAGCTAAATTTGTACGATCTAATAAGGACTTATTTTCATCGCCACGAATAGCAGGATATAGTTCCATAATAATGACCAAGTTTAGTGAAACATCTTATCTATTAGGTGCAGTAGAAATTATTTGAACATTAGGTTTGCTACAATCTCGTTTGGCCCTTTAAGTGTCGAAAAGTAAATAGGTATTGCATAAGATTATCGTGTGTCCATGCATACATCGTTTATTTTTATGACGATTCGTTCAATTAGTCATGAAAATAGGATTGCCTTGGCACGAAAATTATTGAGCAAACTAAAACCATTCCAAAAAATGAATTTAATGGACTAAGACACGCTTACCGATTAGCATAGTTTATTTTTAAGTTATTTTATAAGAACAATGCTTATTCCGATGTCGATTTTAATTCTAATATCACCAATGGATATTTTTGTCTCATTTCGTGAGTATTACCTATGTCAACTGCTGTTTAAGTCTAAACTTGGAAATAAATGTCGGTTTTAATAAATTAATTAAGTAGTTTGACCCTTTGGAAATTTATTTATACTAGTCTCAGCTTGTATCTTCCAAGTTCGTAGTAAGTTAGATGACGTATGAGATGACACTGAATTTTAGATTGAAGTGCAAAATTTATGAACTTGTAGATTTTTACTATAGAACAAATGTTGTTGAAATTGATGTGCAGGATCTGTCTGCAAGAAGCGATGCGCTAATTAAAATTAACCCTGTATATGTTACTAACTTATGTGAACAGTTTGCATCAGACATAATTTAATTACTAATTTTGTTTTATATTTCAGCAAGAAACATCACTTACGGTTTATTTCTTCACGAAACAGAATTTGCTTGCTATAAAGGAATGTGAACTAAATAATCGTAAAAAGACTTGTTAGCCTAGACAAGTCATTCGACACGGCTGTTACGAATGCTTCTGCTAAATCAAAGTTAGATTGAGAATTCTGAATTTACGGATGGTCATGGAACATTCTTATCTGGACTTGTCTCACACCTTAAAAATAATCCACGTTTTGAAATGACTAACTAGTCCTTCACTTAGCTTCACCTAGGCAAAAAGTGTTCTAAATTCTATATATATATATACAGGGTTGGTTTGTAGTCACCGCCAAATATTTTTTACACAATAAATATCATTTACAGAAATGATTTTTGCAAAAAAAAAGTTTTTTTTTACAAGGAAATTAATATATACGCTAACATATTAAGCAAAACATGGTCACTCTAAATTAACATTAAAATAAAGTCGACTACGCGCTACTACCAAACATCTACTACAAAACATCTTGTACATCTATGTCGTAGTATTATCATTGAAATGCCGCGTCGTAGTAGCTATGTTTATCAACAGCGACTATTTTAAAAAAAGTTTGTGGTTCCACATTTCTACTTTTTTGTACTGAGCGATGCTAAAATAAATATGCAGGCATGTTTATATTGTATCAAAGAAACTAACATTTCAATTTGGCTGTTGACCAAAAACAACCCTGTATAAATATATAAAATGAAGTACATGACTAACATTATGTCTCTAGAATTGTCCATACTGAAATTATCTGCGGCTTTTATCAAAATATTCATCAAGATTAAATAAATAAAAAATATAAATGCACTTTAGAACTGCAATATCTTTGCTATTGTAAAGCGACGTTAAATGAATAAATTAGAAAAAAAGAGAAAAAACCCTACAGCTCTCAAGATTTAAAACTAATTAATCAGTTGTATTATATGAAAAAAATATTTATTTTGTGAATATAAAAAGCCCGTTGAAAACGAATGAAATTAACAAAAAAAGAATACATACTAAAATTAAGCGTCACCTAACAAGAATTTTTTTTAAGTATCGACCTGTGTCAATAATCTGTTCTGTCAAAATAAATAAACATTAAACAGCTTTTTCTTTAATTTAAATGGGTAGCAAAGTTGTAAGTAATTATTTTTCACCATCATCATCCGAAAGATGTCCACAGATGACAAAAACCTACCTCAAGTATCTTCATATCCTTACCGCGCTGCCCACGTTCAACATTTACCGGTGATCTTGACAAGATATTACTACGTGGTTTGCGATATACATCTGCTCAGTGCTTCTTCAATTTTGAAATTCTTCTATGTCTTACTTGGTTCACCTATTAAACTATTAAACAAATATTGTGTAGTAAAGGCTTTTATAATATATCTGAATATGTTCGCGCCAGTTACCATAGGTGGCGCTAGTCTGTGGTTTTGCTTCAATGAACGAAGACGAATTGTTTTTTTGACAGAGGTCAAAACGTCAAAGTGATATTGTCGATTGATACTTGTGTGTGACTTGGCGCCTCGGAAGAAAAGAGATTGTTTTTGATATATTATACGGTGATAGAGAAAGTTTTGTGCGAAGATTCGTTAGAAGAAAGGTGTTATCTTATATTTATTTACTAAAATACTTCCCTTCCTATTCCCACTTTATATAATCGATTCTCTCAATTTTATTGAAGATGTTTTTCTTCTTAAGCAGTGACTTTTCGCTGCGTACGGGCATAACATTATTTCTTGCCCGTTCAGAATATATGGACGATAAAAGTCCTTGGTTGTAAATTGTTTTTTCAAAAGTTCTCAATCTCCAACTCCATCTCCAACTCCAACATCATCTCATCTCTTTTTTATCCAACGCCATCTCCACCTCATCTTGTCCATACAACAGCAATAACGTCATACTCCCTCAGGCGGCATGACTAGCGTCAGCGTCGGGTGTTGGGTCACCCTCTTCCCTAAAATATGGTTGAGGAGGGTGATGGCTGGTACTTGCGTTATACTCGTGAACGGGTGCTGCTAGCGGTGCCAGGTCGTTTTGCTGATGACACTATGACTATGTTACTTTTTTGAATTTGACTCTGACGTCCCCATCTCCATGTCCACGCCCGTGTCTGTGTCCACGACTATCCTTATCTCCATCCAAATTATCTGCAATTCTGCATCACTCGTCCGGCAAACGAGAGGACCCAGATTCGAGTCCTGGTCGAGTGATTTTTATAAAATAACAATATTATTTTTTATTTCAAATTGTGTATATTTTTTATAAAAATGTTACGTAAGCTAAATTCCTTCAAAAAGTAAAATTGAAAAATTATCCATCTTTTGCTAGTGATCTCGAACTTTTTTTGATGTGTTAAAATAAAACTATCAATCATGTGTTCTGAATTTCAAACTCAGTAGGTTATCTTTTGACTGTATAATTATCATCACAATGCCATTTTCTAATATACTTACGTTATTTTTATAAAAGAAAAATAATAATAAAAAAAGAAAGTCTGCTGAAAGCTGAAAAAATAATAAAGTTTTGATTTATATCATTTTTTATTTCCATAATTTTCTATTACCCAACATTATAAACGTTATTTGGAAGAGCTTATTCAAGAAAAGAGGCCTCCTTTCACGACTCATACTCACTAGATGCGGGTCTGGACATCTCACCAAATGTAAACCGGCGCGGCGGCAGTAATATTGCACACTAAGTATGGTGATAGCAATTTGCAAATGACGTCATTATAATAAAATGTTTATTTTTATGTGATTCTACCACTGGTTTTTTTTAATAACGACGACATGGGAAAAAAACTAGTGAAATTTTATTCCATGCATTATCATCGCGAATAACTTTTATCATAGCAAAAATTCTCATTTTTATTTAAATTTTAACATGATGAACTTTTTAACAAAAAAAGATAAAAATTATAAATTCCTTCATACTTTAACAGTTTTAGGACAGAATCGACAGAGTAAAAATCATTTTTTATACACAAAACAAAAAAGAACACTCATTCTAAAGGCAAATATTTATGATGAAATAATTTCCTATGAAAAGAATTCATTCATAGTACGTAAAACTAGTACTTACTTATTAATTCCATGGCCAAACTGTATCCAGATTCTCTCGCAACTCACACGTCAACGACCAATGAAAACGGTTCCTCGCATGCGGGCCCTAAGGCATGCGTTTCGAAAATCTCCCACATGCGGTTACAAATGACCAATGAAAACTTTTCCCGTCATGCGGGCTCTGTGGCATGCTTTTCGAAAATCTAACGCACGTCGCATGCGGTTACAAACGACTTATGAAAACGGTTCCTTAGGTAAAGCGCTGTAAGTAAGTGCGTCTCACTCGCTTCCATTCCATATGCTGAAGCATGGGCTCATCATCATACTCCTGAATCCAAACAACAATCCAAAATATGGAAGTAACCCAGATGTTTAACACCCAAGAGAGCCAAAGAGTGAATACTAAAACATGTCAGTAAACAAGGTAATGGCATCGGTTTTCTGGGATTTTAAATGTGTCATCTTGGTTGATTACTTAGAACGAGATCAATTACAATTTACGCGAAAAAATAAAGCCTAAAAGACCAGGATTGTTGATCAAGAAAGTTTTGCTTCATCAGTACAATGGTTTCCACAAGGGCTCAAATAATGAATTATGGTTTCGAAATTTTTCCTCATACCCCTTACTTGGCACCTTCAATACTTCAATACATCTTGGCATACTACCATCTATTTCCAAGACTTAAGATCACCCAGGTGGAATTCAATTTTCCACCAATGAGGAGGTCAAAGTGGCCGAAGACGCCTTTTTTGATGACGAGACCTTATACTTAAATGGGATCTTTCGGGGAGATTATGTAGAAAAATTAATATAAAAAATTGCATCATTCCTGCGTTTTCCTTCTTATAGGCCTTGAACTTTCAATGAAGGCTATAGTCATAAATATATAACCATATGAGATTAAGTATTAACTTCTTATCACATCTCTGTTAATTAAAAATTCAATTTTGTGGAATATAAAAATCAATTTCTTTTTGATTAGTTTTTTTGGTAGTACTGTAGTACTTATATTAAGGTTTTTGTATTTAAAATGTTTACTTCATTTGGCAGAAGCATTCGTAACAGCCGTGTCGAATGACTTTACTCTGTCCACTTGTTAACAGCAGATCATTTTCAATTATGTTTCTAGATTACAGACGAATACAAAATCGTGAAAGATTACAATGATGAGCCCTAGGAAGAAACTTATTCAAAAGTGTCAATAAACTGGAAAAGACTTCGCAATCAGCATTGTTTTTATTTATTACAAATACAAGCATATTTAGTTTACGTTAACGGTTAGTGTGTTTTTGAAAATAAAATTCATTTTTTGGATTTCGGGTTTTCATTTATTTCTTTCAGTTTTTCTATTCGTTACCAAATTTTTTCCTATCATGTGTATAGTATATTGTAAAGTACCTAATGTTAGACTTTATCGTTCATTTACCAAGTTGGCTTTTTGTTCAAAAGCTGTTACAGTGAAACCCGGGAAAGGGAGATGCGTGGCTTAAGAGTGGCTCATTATAGAGTTTAAGTAACGACGATGATTAATACGATAATGATACGTAATTTGATAAAATGCAATTAATTTAAACGCGAAAAAAATAAGTTAAAAACGTATTATGAATATGAAAATGAAAACGACTACGATGATAAATATTAAAAAAAAACAATCAGTCGACATTTGAAAGTGCTTACATGTTTTGGAGCAGGTTTTTTATACATTTTGACAACTATGTAGAAATAAAGAGAAAGTATCAGACGGTATATTTGACACTTTACAGTAGTCATTGAGTATATAAAGGTTTTATGTCTAATGGCGGGTTTCAATATTATGAAAACTGTTCGTTTTGCCTACGAACAATAGAAATCACTACCAAAATGGCTTTCTATATTCAAAATCTTGACATCTAAACCACTGCTTACGAACTGTTTGACTGTAATGGGTTGCTAGGTTACATTTGACCATTTACAAAATAAGTCATTATATCTAGCTAACGACGACGTAACAAGTTGTTAATTTAAACCAATGAGGTAAAGGTAGCATGGCAGTCTGCTGCGGCCAATAAGAGTTATGTTTTCATTACGTATGACCATTTAAAGAATAGGTCATTTTAACTAACCAACGACGTAAAAATTTATTCATTTAACGAAATATCTTATCAAATATCTGTCATTATCAATAATCCAGTTTTCTCTTTCTAACTTATCTATAACTGTTTTTGAAAAAAAGGACGAATATTATTGAATGACATAATTTTTCTTTTAAATATTTACTTTGGCGTCATAAAATTTTGATTCAACCAATGGCAAAATTAGTCGAAGGATTGGCGTTTCGTTTTACGTAAGCAGTTAAACGCAATTATTAATAAAAAGCTCTAAAAACACTCTATAATATATTTATCGAATACTAAAACATAGCAAACATAAATTTAATAAGTTTATATATTTATTTAGTTCAAATATCATACAAATAATTTGCGAATGCGTGATATTCTATAAATCACATATCACCTATTTTCTTGGAAGAACGTTACGCAAGGAGGGCCCATGCCAAATTTGAGAACTTGCAGCCCGTAGCTACTAGATATTGTGAAACGCCACTTTTTTCCTACCAGTTTTGTACCTGTACCGGTTACGCTTAGCAGTCAGTTGAATATTGAAACCCGCCATATATGATGCATTGTATGTCTAGTTCTATGGTATATCCAGCCACTCAGAAACTTTTGCGAAAAAAAGTTTCTATGTATAATACGATTATTTATTATTAAATACCACTGCTCGATTTTCAAATTTTCTTTTTCATTAATAAAGGATCTGCATCGAGAACATTTTCGTTTTTAATGATTTCATTATTACGAAGTCATTACTGGCGGGTTTCAATATTCAACTGACTGGTATGAGTAACCGATATAAGTACAAAACCGGTAGAAAAAAGATAGCGTTTCTCAATATCTATTAGCTACGAGCTGTAAGTTCTCAAATTTGGCACGGATCCTCTTTACATGTCGTTCTTCCAAGAAACTAGGCGATACTTGATTTTTAGAATATCACGCATTCGAAAATTATTTGTATGATATTTGAACTAAATAAACGTATAAACTAATTCAATATATTCTTGATATGTTTTGGTATACGATAAAAACATTATAGTATACGAGCGTTTGCCCGCGACTTCGTACACGCATAAACTCAAAAGTCCTATATTTTCCGTTCCCATAAGAATTTCGGGAAATCCTTCCATAATACAAACAGACACTTATTAAGGAACCTTTATACCAAGTATCATATCCGTGCACTCCAGGAATAAGGTATTTTCATACAAATTAAAACATCATATAGTTCCCGTTCCCGTGGGAATTTCGGGAATTCCTTCCTTAGTGCACCCCTTCATTCCCTAAAGAATGTATGTTCCAAATTTCAGCTCTCTACGCCTAGTAGTTACGGCTGTACGTTGTCTGTTAGTCACTCAGTAACTCAGTCAGTAACGGAACAGTTTTATATTATTGATTTTTAGAGACTTTCATTCAATAATACTTGTCCTTTTTTTCATAAACTGTTATAGATAAGTTAGAAAGAAAAAACTGGATTATTAATAACTTGACAGATATTCGATAGGATATTAGGTTAAATAAAAAAATTGTTACGTCTTTGGCCGAACATCGGGCTCCGCGGGTTTCATCGCTGGAAGACGCGCTAGCAACGTTCAAAAAGGCCGTAGAAGAGGTATCTGCGGAGGACTGGAAAAAATCTATTGAAAGTTGGTTCACACGCAAAAAACTTCGTATAGAGGCTGATGGAGAGCTCTTTAAAAAAATCTAGAAAATTATCATTTTCATATAAGTTAGTTTTTTATGTTCTCAAAACTTTCTGAGTGTCCCAAGTAATAGTTGTTATCTTGACTCATATTTGGAGTATTACTGGCATTTGGAATCATGGACAAAATGTGTATGCCGTAATTTGGACTTCATAGTTATGCCTTAAATGTTGCAGGAACATCGTTATTTTCGAATGTGGGTTTTCGATTATTTTTTGCTTCACTATTCGACGAAGAACTGGTTATATCACTTGGAGACCGCCTGCGAGTCAAATAAGCCTCTGTAGACTTACAGGGACCCAGTTTTCATTTTCTTATAAAGTCTTAAAATAGTGCATAAAATAAAAAGTCCTATATTTCCCGTTCCCGTAGGAATTTTAAGAATTCCTTCCATAAAACCACCAGTCACTCATTGAAAAACTTTTACACCAAATATCACATCCGTGCATTCAAGGAATAAGTTTTTTCATACAAACGTTGTCTGTCAGTCATTCAGTGAGTAACGGAACAGTTTTATAATCAAGATGCAGCCATTACTGAGTCAGAAAAATTTTTCACTGAGGTACTTTGGTTATAATTGTAATTGCCCAGAAATCAAATCGCAGAGTCTACCTACTGGCAGTACAGTAAAGCCATCAACAGGTTAGCTACGATGATGACCCTTGTCTCTTAGGTAAGAATTTAAATTTTCCAGAGATATCAAGATAAAAGTATCTGTTTTTGTCAAGCCCCTACCTCTATTCCCTTTAAGGTATTAAACACCCACCTACCCACTCTTACAATATTTAAGATAAAGGGGATATAGTATCAAAGCAATGAAACTACATTGTTTATAAAATGGCACTTATGATTTTATTTGTAAAAAAAGTAGGTTCAGCCTTAGAGCATTCACTGAAATCAGCTTTGAAGCACTTCTCTTTTATAATAGTAAAAGTTTTTTCGTCACAAAGACAAAAATAACATTTGTCCGTCAACCATCCTGGATGCTTACAGCTTAATGTCGTTTGGGTACTTGGAGCTTTTGTAGTCATCGTATCATTACTCTCTGCAACAGGATCTAAATCATTTAATATTTTAGTAGGTTTTTTTTTTACAAAACTATAATAAAATAAATAATAATATTAAAATCCCGGAACTTGTTTTTCTTATAATGATGCTTTTTTATTGCTGTTGAAAAATTTGCACTTTTTAAGTCGTATATTAAAAAGTGCAATTCTTTCAACAGCAATAAGCTCACCGGATGGTAAGTGTATATGATGTCAGAGATGGCCTAAGGCCTCAAGAAGGAACTGGCACCTCATAAAAAAATCCTGGAATATGTCACCGTCGGAGCGACAGATTTTATATGAAGGGTGGTTAGCGAGGCGCACCCTGGTTTGGACATACCACTAACCGATTTTTTTTTTCAGATTAGTCGCCTTTTACGACACGCTCATCTAGGGGCGGTAGGGCTTTTCTAAGCTATATTGTATTCTAAGCTATTCCAATCTTTGCGGAAGATATGCAGTTTCTTACTAACCATCCTTTCTTCTTGAAATATATTGCGGAATATTATTAACATCGGGGAGGGAATCTATACACTTCATATATTTTGGTAATGGTCGACAATACTGTGCAGTTGTTCCGTCAATAGGACATATACACTGTTTGCAACTGCAAAAAAAGAAAGTTATGATAATTGTTAAAAGTAAGATCAAAAACAAGTAAGATGTGAGATTTAGATCAACGTGTTCATTTTTAATTTCTAGAAACACGTTAGAAAACTTTTTCATATGTTTTATCTGAAGGTAATGAAACCCTGTAGGATAATCTTACTTAACTAACGTTATTTATTTTAAAACAAGCTTAGTGAAAATGCTAATGCTATGTTCGCTTTTCGGTAAATTAATTTTAGGTATTAGTAATATTATGTTTTATACATTATATTTTATTATTATCAATTTCGCCTTTGAAATTAAATGTTATGTTTTTGGGTAAAATAACCTTTTTCATAAAAGCATTTTTCAAATTTTTGCCATCACCTCAACGGCCTTCGACTACTGAAACTAGACAAATAATATTGTAATACATTATGTTAAGCGTGACCGATGAGCGACTTTGTCTCTGACAGCTTCTTATGTCCACTGAATTAATTTCCAATTGGGAGGGAAGGGAAAGCTATATATAGTGTGCCTACCTTGTAATATACAACGATCCAGGTGTACAGCCTTTTTCCGTGTGGCTTACATTTAAAATTGTGCAGTGGTCATCTAAATCAGATGGCTTACATGAATCTTGTCTCCGAGTATATCTCACATCTTCATCATCGCTAATAATGTCCGTGCTCTAAAACATAAGTTTATTATAACTCCTTATTTGTATGAAATAGTTTTTATCTTTATTTATTTTTTAGTTTTAATCATAAATTTTTTACATCTTACTTTGTATTTTAGGTACCCAACTTTTTTTTTATAGTAAATCTTTTAATAGATTTAATGAGGGCTAAAAGTTTGAGGCTTAAAATCCTCTATGCTGGACTGGGAGCAAAAGAAAAACATAAAATGTGCCAGGTGCTTCTCTTCCCGTGCAAACTGTAAAAGTCAGTTAATGGACAGAGGTTCATCGGAGGTTTTTTTGTGGAATAGGCTGTCACTGCAGTAGTCTAATGCCTCCAAATTTGCCTAACATGACATCAGATGGTTTTATAACCTCTGGTGTTCTGCCTACCCCGTTAGGGATGCAGGCGCGAAGTTATGTATGTATGTATGTACATAATTATCTCAAAGCGTTTACTTGGGACACTTATGCTATTGTTACACATGCTCTAAAAAATCATACTTAAAGCTTGCTATTTAGTATGCTCAATACGAGCATGCCTGGGAGCAGTTTACATTTGCAAGCAATAAGCATGCTTGTTTTAAGTATGCTTATATATTTAAGTATGAACAAGTGATTGACCCCAGCATGCTTAAAGCGCATCTCTTTCCACCTGCGCCGCTGGTAGCATGTTCTAAAATCGCAAGCCTGTCGATTCACGAGCATGCTCGAATTGAGCAAAATTTTGACACACATGCTCAGTTCAAGCAATTGCTCAATTAAAGCATGCTTTCGTGCTTGAAATGAGCATGTGTAATAGTAGCTTAATTCTTAAATCAAACGGACGCCATTCTATTTTTATAACCACATATAAGAGTGGACATAAGGATATTATGTATATATTTTTTTCATTCTTATAGCCATATTCATAAGCAACTAAAACAGTTTTGTTAATATATACGTACATTTCCAATGCAGTTAGAAGGCGTGCAGGTTGAATAAGCTTTCAAACCCATATCAGGGCACACGCATGTCTTGCAACCATCCATATATTCTTCACCAGGAAAGCAAAGATTTAATATTTTCGTATCTTTCGGTGATTTTATTGGTTGGGTGTTCACAACTTCTTGTGATAGTTTGAATACAGCACTCCAGTGATCTAAACTTCTGTCACAACTACGATTGGTACACACTTTGTCTATTTTATTTCCGTCTAATGGACAAATACACACATTACAGTTATCGCTAAATAAGTCTCCTCTATTACAATCTCCTGATCTTAAATACTTTTCACACATGTTTTTAGTACATTTATCCACGTTTTTAATACCAGTCCGAGGGCAGTAGCAGACGTTGCAATCTACTTCATAATACGTTAAAGGTTCACACCATATTTGAATATCTTCTTCTACAATATCAGCGTCAGAGCAATTGGTTTTTGTGCATGCACGTTCATATAAATTACCACTATTAGGACAGATACAAAAGTTACAGTTAATTTTTAAAACTGAACCTGGTATACATTTTTCAACTTCTAGTGACGTAGTTGTACCATTATTCTGTTGAGGTTGTTGAATCTGTCTTTTTGAATGACAATCATCATATGTGCACCATTTTGGATCAATTTTGCTGTTGTTAGTGCAAAAACATGTATTGCAATCAAATTTTACAAAAGTGTTCGGATCACATGTGATATTCCAATCGATACTTACTTGTTTTACTTGGGTATCAATTATTTCTTTCATTGCAACACACACTTTGTGCAGTGTGTCTGCATTGTCAGGACATAGACAGTATTTATTGTCCTCAATGAAAATTGAATTGGCCTCACAGTTTCGTTCAGGACCTTGTCTTTTTATTTTATCGGTATTGATCAAGTTTTTATTAAAATAGCTTTCTTTCAAGACATTTTGTAGCATATCTATTTTTGAAGCTACTTTACATGTATTTGAGCAATATCTATGGTCAATATTTCCATGTTGTAAGCAAAAACATTGTATGCAGAATGGCACTACTTCACCAGGCTTACAGGTTTTACCGGAATCATAGTTGACGCCATCTCGTGTTTTAATGCAACTTTTTTTTACGCAGGATGACAAGTTTATTTCTCCGGATGCAGTACAATCACAATAAATACATCGTGCGTCTGAGAAAGTGTGCGGCTGACAAGCTTGCTGCTCTTGAATTAGTAATTGAAGGGATGTGGGCGGTTGTACATTCTGACAAGTTGATGAACTGCAATACTTTTTATTATAAACACCGTCGTCTGGACACCAGCAAACATTACAGTCTATTTTAAAAAATGTTTTGGGTATGCATTTATTATCAATAAGAATGTGCAAAGAGTGACAAGTTTCCTCACATTTGTTGAGAGCAAAATATCCCGTATCCGAGCACTCGCATTGTAAACACGGAAATACATACATTACCTTTGGCAAACAGATATTGTTCTCATTAGTTCCTACAAAATTAGATAAAGATGGTCGTTCGGTAAGGCAAGACGCTTGTGTCAGACAGTGAGCTCCGTTTGTGTTTCCGTTTGCTGGACAGATACAAATACTGCAGTTGACAAAATACATACTAAATGGTTTGCATTTAGTACCCAGAGCCGTTAGACCTTCATTGTACCGAATGCGAGGATGTGTTGTCGTCTCAACACAATCTTTGTTACTGCAAGCTAGTTCCCCGTTGTTTTGGCAGACGCATTCGTAACAGCCGTGGCGAATGACAGCACCCGGCTCACAAGTTTGTCTGCGGTTTTCAGTCACGCAATTTTTTTCACTCCATCGTCCTCCCGCGTCACAATAACATAATCTTCCGTTCACCCGTAAAGAGGAATTAGGGGTGCATGAATCTGAGAATATAATTTTGTAAATATGTATCAACGAAGTAAAATAAGAAGTAACTAGGCAACGATACTGCAGTGCTAGCACGGATCTTTTGTCGATCGTAAGTTTACGAATGCTCGTATAGTATGGAGTCGGTTGCAAGTTTTTAGTAACAATGTAATTTTTTATTTTACAGTTATTTAAGAGTAGAACCTGTTAACAAACATTCAAAATTAACAAGGAACACATTTATTTAAGCTGACCGTGCGGCAATGGATAGATTTCAATTATTGCTTGCAAAACCGTCTCCATACTATACGAGCATTCGTAAACTTACGATCGACAAAAGATCCGTGCTAGCACTGCAGTTTTGTTAGCACCCAAGACTGCTGGATACACCTACGTCGCATACGTGTGAGGTCACTTTGTGATAAGGCCGCCCAAATTGCACATTTTATATTACTTTAGTACTGTATTATTATTATTATTTTAATTTAAATGAATGCCTAAAAAGTGAAATAACTAAAAAACAGTAAATTTTAGGAGGTATCATAGTGAAAATGGATCGTTTTGGTCTACTCTATAACAGATGCGGGTCCAATAAAAAGTAACCCAGTATAAGCTTCTATAACCATGCCAATGTAGAAGAGTTCCTATGCTTAACTGACCCAGTTGGGGCTCGAACCCATGACTACTCACGCTGCAGTCAAACCTTCGACCACGGAGGCAGCCAAAAATTTAAATAGTATACATACATAACCTCACGCCTGTCTCCCTTTGGGGTAGGCAGAGACAAGGGAACACTAATTGCTTTGATCAAGACGTACCTCTTTCGCTTCCTCCACGTTCATTAATCTTTTCATACATGACCGCCGGATACGGGTACTTTTAACTAGGCCCTTTTTAAGAACGTCGCCAATTTGATCGGCGTACATTCGCCTAGGGCGGCTCCTTCCGACAGCACCATCCGTTCTTGCTCTGTAGGTACACCTCTTTCGTGAATGTACTTTCACTCATCCTTTCCAAATGTCCAAACCACCGTAGCATACTCTTTTCAATCTTTGCCACTACATATCTTTTCATCCGCATCTCTTTTCTTATTTTACTGTTGCGCACCCTATCACTCAATTTCAGTCCACACATACTCCTCAAAGCTCTCATCTCCACAGCATGAACCCTGCTTTCATGTCTATTCTGCCAAAACTCTCTCAAGTACGGCAAGACGAGCCTTTTAATAATAATTTCAAAAGTATGTATCTATTATTTTGAATATCTATGTACAGTGGAACCCCGGTATTCCGATTTCCGACAAACATTTTGCAGGGCAGTGTCAAACTATCGAATTTGTCGGATTATAGAACCTATGACCCCCTACAGTCCGATTTTTTTTACAAAAAAGTACCTTGTAATCCGACAAATTACAAATCCAATACCCTACGCGTCGAGCACAGTGCTGCGTACAAGTTGTAACTTGTTCAAACATGCATTAGAGAATATTATCAAAAAAATATTCAATAAAAAATAACAGACAATGTCGGATTATAGGGGGTGCCGGATTAGACAGAGGCCGGATTACCGGGGGTCCACTATATTGTTTTAATACCGGCTCCACAATCGCGGCGCGACGACGGGCCGCGACAGCCCGCGACAGCCGCGAATCATGAGTGTGGATGTTGTTCACACTTCGCGTTCGCGGTTAACGCCGTTCCACGATCGGTGTCGGTTTTTTGGTCCACGACAAAGGGACGACGCGCGATTATGAACGCATCCACACTCGCAGTTTTCGCAGTAGCTGACAAGACATCGTAATCTTTATTATTTTAAAATGATTACTTAAAATTTACATTACTTTTATTTAAAAAGCTTTGTTTTGCATTTTGTAATGCTTAAATTAATATATTTTTCCCATATTTGTCCCAGCGGGTACCAAATTAAATCATTTTATTTGGTATTTTTATCTATAATATGTATTTAGCTAATTTTGATGTCAGTACAATAGGTATTACAACATATAGTTATTAAATTTGACCAAAAAATGTTTTAATTGTAATAAGCAATAGCAAGCAGTGACACAGCAGCAGCAGAAATCACGTCTTCGTCGTCCATGGCCACAAACAAGACTGTGAAGATTTGCGAGTGTGGACGGACACAGTTCACGCAGGGACCGCGCCGTGATTCATGGCGTGAAATCGCGACGCGACTTCGCGAGTGTGGAGCCAGTATTTCACTTGTTGGCATTGTTGAGATGCTATTAGACTGATAAGAGAATCCTGTAGATAGACAATGATGATGCAGGATTAAGTATTAACTCCAAATCAATGCAAAAAAACTCGTTCATAAACAAAAATAATTAGGTTCATTATGCGGGGATCGAAACCGCGAACTGTTAGACTATACAAAAGCCATCATCATATATGTATACATTCATCAATTTATAACATTACATGCCAGAAATATGCCCAATAGATAAGATAAGAAACATTTTGCGAAAATTCTTTCGAGCGCTGCCCTGTGAAGTTAAATTTGACTCTTTCCCGAAGTTCCACTATCCTAATTGGATTATTTACTGTATTACATTTCCATTAATTTCATATGATATTTGTTATTTTATTTAACTCAAAGTATCGAAGTAGCTAATATCTTAATAAAAATAAATATTGAAATAAAATCGGTCTACTTACAAAATCCCAATGTCAGTTCTGTCTGTGTTATTAAAACTAATAATAATATTACTGTCATCAATGGATTTTAAAGAAACCGAGTTTGTCAAATGTGCAAGTCTACTGAAATCCATTTGTTATAATATTTTGAAAATTTTATTATTAATTTTGTTATCGCATGATTGTAATTGTCGGTAGAAGTCAACCGATTAATAGGAAACGTAAAGAAATGATTAAAATTAAGATTTTTCTTTTCTGTTACTTTATAATTTGAATCTTGTGACTTAATAAATAATTTAGGCAACTTTATCCAGGGACGTAGTATATTTTATTGCTACATATTTGACATTACTTTATTTTATTTTAAACCCATGGATTTATTATTTTTTACTATTTCCAAAGACATTTGTCAAAACTGCTGCAAATGAACAATTTCTATAAAAATTAAAAATTGATAAAGTATGCACCAGCTTAATGTGTTTTTACACGTAATTAGCGTTCGTTATTGCCATGTTAGTACGGATTCCTGGCCGTGTATGAAAACTCCATAAAATTATTTTATTTTAAAGGCCAATTTAAATTCTATTTTGTTTGACGATCATTCCAATGTCCACCACGGCTTTGAACGGTGGCCCGTAGTACGGATATGAGACTTCATCAAACTATTCAAACATTAATCGTCAAGCTTCTGATCAAAATTTATCGAAATAGACCGTGGAGTACCTCCACGTTAAAAAATGTGCCAAGTACCTCAATAGGTGGTGCGGAGTATCTACTTTTTCTCACCTATTTTCACGATAAAACTTACCGTTTTCGTGATACATAAAAATAACCCTTATTTTGTATATTTGACCCTGAACAAACAAAACAGACTCAAGATCGGCGGGTATTTTTAACAATTTATTTACAATGGTGTATTTGACGGCCGTATAAATTTTCAGCTCTGTGCAAAATTTTCCTAGGTATAAAGACGTTTCAGGCCTGTTCCATTCAAGTTTTGAGTGGAGTGTTAAGTGTAACATGTCCTCGTAGATGGACATGTTACACTTAACACGTAACAATTGACCTCACTGACCTATGAACACTTTCCAGCAGGTGACATGGAAGGCAATCGTCTTTTCAAAAAGTGCCTAAGGTTAATAATATTTTAAAGTTTTTGCATTTAAAATGCTTGATTACTCAGTGGGAGAGCACTCGTCCGGCAAACGAGAGGTCCCAGGTTCGAGTCCTGGTCGGGTGATTTTTACTTAACACATTTTTTCATTTATTTAAGTGCCTAAGGTTGCATTTGATCGTTTTTATCGATGTAAGATAATGGAAAATAAGTGAAATTATTTTTTTTACCTTTTTATTACTTTCTTTTATCAAAGCTCGCAAATGGCTTAGAAAAAGATTTACAGTTCTGAATATTCTCAAACTTTTTAAGAACTAGCATTATATTATCATAACCAAATTACTTGTTTTACCGTAACATGACATACACTTGGTTACTCATAATTTTACAGATATTGATTTATACCAGCAAAAAAACATGTTTTTTAAGTTAACGTGACGTATTCGTCAACATACACAACGTTTGTATTAAATTTTGTAAATTGAATACAAATTTTTTGTTTCATTAGTCTTATCCCTATATCCCATTTTTCTCCAATTCTTCCCGATGCCTTAACAAGGCCTCGGACTGTTTGTGATTCAAACAAGTTTTTTGAGTGCATCGCAGCGACCCATCGTCTTGACAGTGACATGAGTTGCACTGGGCGCTAAAAAAAAGAGAAATATGAAATTATTTTGTAGAACAAAAGTGGAGACACCATTCGGAAATTCCAAATAAAACTAAAATATGAGCGGTAGTAGTAATATTTGTGACTGAACTAATGATAAACCAACTGATAGTAGCTTCTTCCGGTGCGTGTGCATTTGGCGGGTTTCAATATTATGAAAACTGTTCGTTTTGCCTACGAACAATAGAATTCACTACCAAAATGCCTTTCTATATTCAAAATCTTGACATCTAAACCACTGCTTACGAACTGTTTGACTGTAATGGGTTGCTAGGTTACATTTGACCATTTACAAAATAAGTCATTATATCTAGCCAACGACGACGTAACAAGTTATTAATTTAAACCAATGAGGTAAAGGTAGCATGGCAGTCTGCTGCGGCCAATAAGGAGTTATGTTTTCATTACGTATGACCAATTAAAGAATAGATCATTTTATCTAGCCAACAACGTAACAATTTATTCATTTAACGAAATGTCCTATCAAATATCTGTCAACATATCAATAATCCAGTTTTCTCTTTCTAACTTATCTATAACTGTTTTTGAAAAAAAGGACGAATATTATTGAAATACATAATTTTTCTTTTAAATATTTACTTTGACGTCATAAAAATGTGATTCAACCAATGGCAAAATTAGTCGAAGGATTGGCGTTTCGTTTTACGTAAGCAGTTAAACGCAATTATTAATAAAAAGCTCTAAAAACATACTATAATATATAAATTATCAAATACTAAAACATAGCAAACATAAATTGAATAAGTTTATATATTTATTTAGTTCAAATATCATACAAATAAGTTGCGAATGCGTGATATTCTATAAATCACATATCACCTATTTTCTTGGAAGAACGTCACGCAAGGAGGGCCCATGCCAAATTTGAGAACTTACAGCCCGTAGCTAGTAGATATTGTGAAACGCTACTTTTTTCCTACCAGTTTTGTACCTGTACCGGTTACGCATAGCAGTCAGTTGAATATTGAAACCCGCCAATGGCTACATCTAAGCGGTAAAAGGAAGCACTATCGAATAAAATGACAGAAAGTACAGGCTTTTCTAGGTTTCATTTTGCAGGCCTGTCACACGCGTGTTACCTCTATCTTAGCTATGGTAAGTAAAAAAATAAAGTTTATATACTAAGACGCTACTACTCAAACACGCTCTAAAAAGTAGGAAACAAGCAATAGTCTCCGCTGAAATATTAATGGCCTGCGCAGACGGCGGACTTTTCTCCGCGGCGGAGTAAAAAGTACGCTCCGCGAATAAAAACTTCGCACTTTTACTACGGTACTTTTAATCCCTCGTTTGCGTTACTCGATAGAGTTGTATGCGATCTATTTTAGCGGACAAAAAAGTCCGCGGCCAAAAATCCCTCGTCTGCGCAAGCTTATGTATTTTTATATGTCATACTGATAGGGATATATTTACAGGATAGCCGTGATCGTACGCCAGTTTGATTTTATTTTAATAGTAAATATATAAGTATCTTTCATTATGACTTATAAAATACATAAATATTTCACTTGATACCCCACATGAAACAGTCAACAACTTTTTGTTTTTATTTTTTACTTTAATTATTATTTTACATGTTTTGGAGTAACAGTTTTTACATATATGAGCTGTGCTAAAAAAACTCTTTTATTTGATACCCCACACGAAACCATCCAGTTTTTTTTAGTTCTTTACTTTAAGTCCTCTAGAGGGCGCTGTAGTCAATTTAACATGACGCCATATAGCCTATAACCAATGGACAATCAAGCACTTCCAAAGCACCTCATTTGTCCAATTATGGTACTAGTTTAGAAGTTGTGTGGGAACAGATGAACATCCATTCCCACTTTCATACATACATACATACAAACATACATACAGGTCAAAATCATAACCCTCCTTTTTGCCACACGGTTTTAGGAAAGGAAACTGATTCTGTGTTAAACATTTATGGCGGCAGCCTTGATATGAATGATGGTCGCTCGCCAGGTGATCCCGAATTCTACCAATAATCTGTGGTCGCTTGGATTAATCGCATTTTACGACACGTGGACTTAAGGTTGAGGCTTTATTTGGTAAAGCGTTAATTCAAACATCCACATTGAATGACTCTTGATCTACCATCTGATAGATCCAGTGCCAATTTTCCGGCTTTCTGAATATGAAAAAAGCTTTGATCAAGTCCTAACATAATTAGGACAAGAAAAATGTGACGCAAGTGGTTTTAAAAAGGAGCTTGCAGCTTAATAGACCCAGCAGCAAATCGTACAAACAAAGAATTATCGAATGTAGAGCATTGAAAACCATCTAACCCAACATTTTCAAATGCTTGTCAATCTCTTTGCAGGTATTTTCAATCAGAATGCACTCGTATACTTTAGAACATATGTTGACTAATCTGTAAATTAAGAAGTTTAAGAGGAAACATTTCATGAGCTCTTTTTCTGCAATTATTCTCCAATGTGGTACATACAGCCTTGCAGAATTTAGTATTGTAATATCGCATAGTAAATAAACAAATATTGTCTAAAAACATTAAAGACAACAATGTACTTACGAATAAGATTCCGATGGTGTACATTTTTCCTTTTCATAAGCAAGACTGGTCTCATTTCTTCGGAAATCTCCATGAAGAGTTCTTAATACCGGTTTGCATCCCGGAATAGCGGTACATGATAGCTTATCGCCAACACACTCACATTTAAGACAATGGTTTTTGATTTCAGGTTTCGCTTTGCAACCAAATCCTGCGCATAATACAGAATAATATTAAATTAATACAAAACAAAATACATTATACAGAGAACATCACAATGGTGAATACGTTCGTTCATTTTGAAAAAAAATTAAACGTTTAGTAGGTGAATAAATGTTTACATTACTACCGACTATAACAAAAAGGAATAACCAGACCAAAAGGAACACAAACAATATTTTAGTTATATTTTTAATAGCACCTGTGTATTGAAGGACTATATAAGGAATATATAAAGCTGAAGAGTTTGCTTTTTTTGGTTGTTTGTTTGAACGCGCTAATCTCAGAAACTACAAGTGGGACATTCTTTTTGCATTTGATAGCCCAACTCTTGAGGAAGTTATAAGCTATATTTTATCTCTAAATTCCTACGGAATCAAAAGTTACGCGGGTAAAACCGCGCGCGGTGGCTAGTTCTCTTATATTTTTACTTTCTCTTATACCGATAATCATGGAATAAAGTTTTAAGAGAGAGGGAAGAGAACTAATTGAAACTATATAATAGCTAGCTCCATATTAATACCAGGTATACTGTTTCACCTGCCGATGGCGAAATGGGGATTCACTATTTCCATAGCGGGTTCCTTTGCGCGTGGCTAGGAGTCAAAAGGCGTAAATTTATTGTTTGAAACCCTGTAGGAGTTTAGCCTTACCCTGCTGGAAAATTGTTTTGTTAACGATCTTTGTTGCAGCACTCTCCAAAACATATGCAATCAAACAAGCAACTTTTCGTCAAAACTATATCTTTTGAGTGTATGCCTAATAACTAAGCTCTCTCCACTATGATCATTTATGAGTATCATTCAGTCAGAGTTTCTCCTTCAAACATGGTTTTAGAAATATTATAATATTAAAAATTTGTAAATAAATACTTTTAAATCAAAATCTTTTACGTAAGAAGCAAATAATTTATATGAGTTGTTAAAAGTTTGTATTACCATTCCACCGCGCTGCTTGTTTTCTATTAATTCCATCTTGTGACAAACAAAGTCTATTCGTACAAAGCAGATTTCCGTTGTAGAGACATAAGCAGACATCGCAGACGACTCTGTATACCTTGCCTGGATCGCATTTTGTTGCAACATGGGGTAGGTCCGGCAGATCAATAAATTCATCGTCATTTACTACTGGATATACATCTTCTGGCGATTCAATTTCAGTGATGTAAGCTGAGGAATATATGAATAAAAAAGATTTATTATTGTATCTGAGTATTCTTTCTATGAATTGAGGTTATTTTATAGATATATGACGGGGTAAAACGTTTTATGCCTCAAGTTTTTGAAACTTTTCGAAGTTGTAAAAATGCAAGGCTAAATACATACATATACATAATATGGAACTCAATTTAACACAATTTACGCTATAGAATTCCCAGTTATTAAGAAAAAATCCTTATTTTAAAAAAAAATCGCTTAATATGATAATACATACCTTTTTCAATTCTACTTGTACATTTCCTTTTCGTGCGGACACAGTAAGATTTTTGGTTGAAGTGGCAGAAACAAAACTTACAGCCTCTCTTGTAAATGTGACCTTGTGAGCATAATCCGTGTATTGGAAGTGGCGTAATTTCTTTAAGTTGGATTGAAAAAATATCATCAATATCGTCATCAACTTGTTTTTGTCTGGAAATAGTTTTTGGTTTTATAATGTGCATCAGATCTTTAGCACATGCCATTTTAGTACACATTAGTTCATTTGTATCACTGCGCTCGTTACATTTACAAATGTTGCAACCTTGTTTATAAAGTTTTCCAGGAACACATTCTTCTTCATTAGATATTGAAGGTAATGATCTAAAGGAAATCTTGTTTGTAGCATTGGCTGAAAAGTTATAAGTGTTTTGTCGATAATGTTTTTTTAAATATAGTTTTTGATATACAATTGACGGATTTTGTTTATACTTCGGTTCTTACGAATATAAAAGTTGGCAAAAGTAATTGAAAAAAAAACGTTTGTTTTTAAATATTTACTTATATGAAAGATGAGTCATTAGGTCTCCATATCTATCACCTGGTGAAAGTAATCATAAAAGTAATGTGATGCAAGTCTATTCACAAGAAAAATATTGCCTCGACACTTGTAAGAACTGGGACTGTAGTTACAAAAACGTAGACAGTTTAACACACCTTGCAGATCCGTATAAAAAAGGAAACATCGAACGAAGCGGTTCTTTAGACTTTTAGGAATAGTCACTATGTATCGGAGACAACCTTTTTGAATAGCATCTAGTTGTCCGATGGTAAAAGAGTGAGGATACAACATGTTCAAAAAGAGTTTTTGCGCTCTCTCCGAAATTGAATCTTAATATACAGTCAAACTGGCAACCTTAAGGGTAGCTCTAGACTACATTTAATATGCGTATAAATATTTACAAGTGGTATTTTTTAACGAAAATAAATACGCCTACGTTCTAAAAAAGGTTGGATTTCTACAAAGCCACATCAAATTAACCAACTTTTACAAAACCTATATTTCTCTGAGGTTCGCTTGCGCATTGAACATGTATCACCCTACAAAAGTATTTTCAAGAATATAACTAATGATGAGGTTGGCAGGTCCTTCATATGCTACAAGAATAAAGCTGCAGAGAGAGGTATACCTCAACCTTCTGAATTCTGTCGCTTAGATAATAATAAAATTTCCAGACAATCACACCAACTACATGGCCCCAAAGTAAGCATAGCTTGTGTTATGGGATACCATGTAGCAAACTAGGGGGGAACCTAGAATATAAGTACATAAATAAATATAATAAATTTGATATTAATTCAAAAGTTTGAAGTCAGTGCCTTTGATGCCGTAGTGGTAGAGTTTCTGATGAGAGTGTCATGCTGAACACAGTCAAATGCCTTAGATAGGTCACAAAATACACCTAAGCCTCTCCTGTGACCTCTTCCAGGCATCAGCGATTACTTCAAATAGTTCAACACCAGCATCAGTTGTTGAACGGCCCTTTGTGAATCCATTACTATGAAGTTAATTGTTATTGGTGAAATGGGCCAAGGGTTGGTTGAGAATAAATTTTTCATAAATTTTACTACATGTAAAAAGAATTGAAATAAGTCTTAAATTAGTAGGGTCTGTAATGCTTCCCGATTTAAATAAAGGAATAAGCTTATTATGCTTTATTAAATCAGGAAACTCCCCATTAATAAAACAGTTATTAAATATTTCAACAATGCAAGGAGTTATTACATCTATAATAGAATTTAATATTTCAACAGATATACCCACAGGTCAGTTGTCTTTTTAATATCAATTGTCTTCATTTTTTAATAATATCCACGGTGTCTATGGGTTGGAACTTGAATTAAACCTTGCACTCACTCACATGATTTTTGAGCAATAATTCAGCCGCCACAGGTGATGAGTTTAGTGATTTAGTTGTTGAAACTGGAATTTCAGCAAAACAGTTCTCAAATGCTGTTGCAACTTTTTCATCTGCTTTAATTATTTTAATGTCAATCATAAGCTTAATCTCAATATTGCGGTCCTTTACTTGCCTAGTTTCCTTATTGATTATGTTCCAAGTAGTTTTACTCTTATTAGCACTATTTTTAATCTTATTCCCTAGATAGATTGATTTGGCTGCGGCACAAACTTTTTTAAATAACGTCGAGTAAGTATTGACACAGTTGCGAATTTTTTTATTTTTGTGGAAATATGGAGTGGGCTAAAGTAGGCATATTGTTAATTAGACCACATCTGAAACTCTCTAAACGTTTGTCATTGCCTTTTGAACAATATTAATAAGGTTATAACAAATAAAAAACAAGAAATATTTTGTTTTGTTAGAGACTATATTACTCAGTGGCTTTATTGCAATCTCTGTTGCTCACGCAACAACCAGGTGAACTCCACTGGACGATTCGGTTGTGTAAGTATACGGCATCGATAGTAATTTTAACGGTAAATCTTCTGAACATTCGTCTTGTGTACACTTTGGAACTCCGTCCTTCGAACAAACGCACTGGTTGCATTTGATCTTATAGTGTTCAAAAGGTTCACATTTATCGTTTTCTGATAAGAGCTCTGGAAGATCTTTAGGCTTATCTTCTTTGCGTAGAATTTGATTAATAGTCTTCCCGCACGATAGAGTACCGTTTAAAAAACATGTACATTTTGCATCATTTATTGAATACTTCGCTAAAGGTACGCAATGATTGGTGTCGTCTTTTAATCGTCGATATATAGTTTCATCTGCTATATCAGTTATTGCTATCAAACGCTTGTAATCTATTTGTTGAGTTTTAGTTTTTTCTACTGGTACACACAAAGCATCAATATAATAATCAATATCACTACAAATACATATTTCGCCTGCGGTTCTTAAAAAGTCTCCAAATTTACATTTATCAGCCTTATGGCCCATTGCACATGTTCGATGTGTGCATGAGTTGGTATCAAAATACCCATCATCGTTGCATTGACACAAATTACAGTCTACTAAATAGTGCGTACCAGGATCACAAGATACCGCCGAACGATATCGAGTGACGATTAATTTTTCAGTAGTTGCATCAATGATGAAGGTTCCAAAATATTTCCTACAAATAAGTGTATGCCATTTTCCATCTGAACCACAGGAACAGAATACAAAATTATCCGTATATAAATTGTAAGGTATGCATTCCATTTCTTTAGACTGTCGGCTTACTGAAAAATTTAACAAAAAAAATTAGATTTGTTATATGATATTATTGACATTTATGAAAATATTAAATTTACTTTTTTTTTAAATAATATAATAATAAAATCCGTAGGATATGCAATTCTATCTCGAGGAAGCACAAAATTCTGCGGTGACCAGCTAGTAGTTACTCCTCATTTACTTGCAACACTCATTTAAAAATAACATCCTAGATTTAAGGCTTTTTATTGATTATAGAACAATTTTGGAACTCAGCCATTTATTTGAATTGTAACAAAATACGATCATTTATTACTTACTGGCTTTAATTATGCAGCGGGGTTTCTTGAAACATCCGTATGTGCCATTTGCGTTGCAAATACATATGTGGCAATCACTCTTCATTTTTGTAGTCGGAACGCACTTTGTGTCTGGTTTAACTAACACCGAGTAAACAATAACATCTTAACTCACTGTTCAGCCAAAAAAAAATATTTCAAGAAAATATAGTTCATATTAGTATTTGGAAATTCTAATATTACGTTAATAAGCATTCGAATAAATCAACCTTAAATCGAATACGCTGTTTTGTATACAATTAAGTTTACTAGTTATTTCGATCTCTTATTACAAGCAATGGATGCGATCTGGTCATCAGATGGAATATAAAGCCTAGTCACTTAACATTTGAAAGGTCTACAATGAACAGAAAGACTGTAATAAAACAGTAGCAGACGGTCCATTCAACACTTTAGCACAACTAAGATAACAGCTATTAATATATTGGAACCAGCTCTATCAAATATTCACTATTGTATTTCGGTACAAAAATTTAAAATGATAGTCAGTTTAACTTACTTATGGTAGACTTCACTCCAGCTTGAATGAAAATTAAAATATAAGTTAAATATACAATAATCATGATCGTCGTGGAAACTTCGAATCAATTCTATGATTAGAGTTTTAATGATTTTCAATTTGTCAGTCCAATTAAAAGCTACTGATTAAAACGAGCAATTAAGTTTTTTATACTGACTTAAGATCTACATGTACTCTTTAGATTAAAAATAGAAATTGGTTTTTGAAAAAGGTTTGATCTGGAAGATATGGCATTCAGATTTAGAATAAAATACTCTTAGACATAGAGTCTAACGAGGACTATATTATTTAAATAGTATATAAGACCAACAGTTTCTGGCGCCTCGTTGGCTGTATGTTATTTTAACAAATTTATTTTAGTATTAGTTTCATGTTGAAATGGCTTGTTTAAAAAAAATTATCACCTTATTTACAATTATTATTAGTTACAATTTATGTACAAATAACTTACAAGTTGCGTGAACTTATTCCTCGCTAAGAACTTATCACATTTACAATGGCGTCCTATTCACTGCGCACACAGTCTTGCAAGTATAATAATATAAATTTTAACTTTTCGCAAAGTGCCCCTTTTGAAAAACAAAGTCATTGCTAGGTACTGTTAATTAATATACGCTTAAATGCCTAATTCAGATTTTGTATAATTACTTATTTGAACTGACTGATATGCGGAGGGCGATCCGTGTGGGGATTAAACAAGGCAACCGCCGCCACCGCGTCAACTATATAGCCTATATAGCCAATAGGGTGGCGGCGGCTTGGCGAGGCCTTGACGATGACGATGCACTTCTTGTATAGAAAATTTATTACTAAGTTAAATTATCTCGCCGTGCAGTATTGAGCGCGTGCCTTATTTTTTTTTAACATCATTGGATAACATACAGTGTGTAGTATTAGTGTAGTGTGCAGTATAACATTACAGTTTATAATATATAATAATAAATCTTTATTTCGGACCACTTAATCCATATTACAAAACTTATACGTACAGCAAAATCACAAAACTTAGAAAAGAATAATAATAATAATATAGTCAATAAATCAAACAGTTTGTCTATTTAAATATCAATAATGTTAACCTATAATACTATTAAACTCAACAAAATAATTAAAAAGAAAAAAATATATAAGTAGGTAATTAATAAAAATATCGGTTATTACCGCTTAAGAGGGCGTGTTACTATTACTATTTAACATTACTAATAAATTAATAAAAAGTCTATTGGAATTAAAATTAAACCATTGAAAATTAAATTAAATAATGTAAGTTAGAAACAAATAGGACCAAGTATGACATGATTTATAATTTGTATTTATAGACAAAACATATTATATGAAATAAAATAACAAGATAGTGTCACTACTACGGTTCACTAGTTGATATTATACGACAATGACCCATGTAAGGACAATCTAACCTACTAGCGATCATGTTCAGGACACTGTTGGCGCTCCCCTGCACCCGGCGCACCACACACACCTGCTGCGCATCGTCGCGTAAAAACAATTCACTCTCGCGTCTGCAAACATCCCTGATGCGCTACAGTACGGGGGAAGCCCCAACAGCCTCCTGAACGCGTTGTTATCACGACGATCACGAAGAGCGCTGTAAGATTTTTGAGCACAACTAGCCCACAGGCTGCAAGTGTAAAAAGAAGTACAGTATGCTCTGAAGAGTGTAGTTTTCAAGCGACAACGCTCTCCGCTCCCTTTCTATATCTTCATCATCCTTGAGGTTGTGAGTTACAATATGGCCTAGGTATTTAATTGAAAACACTCTATTTAATATATTACTGTTGAGTAAGACTGGTGGTACATTTTCTATGTTTTTGTTGCCCGCCACAAAGACCATGACTTGGCTCTTTTTCACAAATTTTCAGTAGCCTTCTAAGACCACAGATAGACTCGCTCAGCAACACCATGTCATCCGCGTAATTAATGATATTGACATTCATACCGTCAATATGACACTTGACCCTGGGGCCGCTGAGCCCAGCTATCAGCTCATTAACATACAGGTTGAAGAGTGTAGGTGAACTCAACCCTCCTGTCTCACCCCACACTGCAACCCATATTCCCGAGACAAGGTCCCATCCCATCGCACACTATTGATCTGGTTTCCGTACCAAAATTTAAAAATATTTGAAATCTCATTCGGCAATTTTATCCCCTCCAATTTATCCCATAATAAATCGTAGAAAACCAGGTCAAAAGCTTTGCTGAGATCAAGGAAGCAGGCGTACACTGGTGTTTTTCTACTCGTGTAGTAGTGGACAGCGTGCTTAAGACACAACACAGCGCTCTCCGTAGACAGTCCAGGCCGAAACCCGAACTGGTTGTCATGGGGCGTGAAATTATTATGAACTACATTTAGGAATCTTGACACCATTTATATGTAATCGCTTATAAGATACAAAAATGCACTTTTTGAATTACACCTTAAAATTACAAAAATATTTTAGACATATATTATAAAGATATAATAAACATTTGAGCAGAGCAACTATAAAAAAAAACACACACAAAAAGAAAAGTAGGAGAGGAATCGTCCAAAAATCTGAAGGGATACAAAAAGGTAATAAAATCAAAATAATTATGATAGAGTTATTTAAGAAAGACGCGATTTGTTTTATTTGAGCATGTTGAGTCGAACCAATTTTTGGATAAAGACCGCTTAATTTTTAACCGACTGTCATTGAACAAGTCCAGTTCCTGAGAATGGACTAGTATATTAAACTGCTTAGATGGGTTCATGCAACTAGAATTAAATGGACGACGTAAATAATTCAATAAAAATCGGTTCCTTAGAAATTATGATAATTATATTAGGAATTTAAATAACAACTAGCTCCATTCCATTGGATTTTTCTTCGTTATAAGCGTATGGCATTGAAAGTAATACCATAGGATAGTCATCAGTACAGTTATAATGCGAACATTTTAAAACCCTGTTGAATAAGCAGGTGCATGTATTGCATACAATCTGATATGTTCGATGGGGCACGCAACGCTGATCCTCCCTCATTACCTCAGGATACAACTCAGGTATTCCTTTTCCACTGCGCGTAGCTTTATGAATGGGTTGTCGACAAGAAAGAGAACCATTAGAATAACAAAAGCACTCCGCATTGTCTACCCGATATGTAGACAATCGTTTGCAACGTCTTTTCCTGTAACTACTTTCTTCATTCACATTCATATCTAATATGTTAGTTATAGCATCTAAATCCGTGTCGTACAGCATTTGGGTTTTTGTCTTTAGTACTGGTAAACAAAAATTGTCGATGTAAAGGTTGATTTCACTACAAATACATATTTCGCCTTCAGTCCTTAAAAAATCGCCTATTTTGCAATCGTCAGCCTTATGGCCATGCCGACAAGTACGTCGAGTGCACGTATCGGTCTGAAAGAATCCTTTTGCGTCACACTGACAAATGTTACAATTTATTAAGTATGTTTTATTAGGTTGGCAGGTGACCGCTGAGCGAAAAACGGTAACGTTTAACATTCTTCTTGTATCAGTATCAAAAATAAAAGTTCCAAACTTTTTTCTACAGCTAGGAATGCTCCATTGCCCATTCGAATCACAAGTGCAAATGACTAACTTTTCTAAATACCAACGATTGGGCATACATTCCATCTCTATGCTGTCGTGACCTGCAAAAAAGTGTACACATTATTCATCTTAATATATAAAACTCTTCCGTTACTGACTGAGTGACTGACAGACAACCCACAGCCAAAACTATTGGCCGTAGAGAGCTGAAATTTGGAACATAAAATCCTTAGAGGTTGTCCGGGAGCACTAAGGAAGTGAGTCCCGAAATTCCCACGGGAACGTGAATTATTGTACTTTATAGTTAAAAGTCTTAATCCTTGAGTGATGTGGAATACGATGTGATACTTCGTATAAAGGTTCCTCAATAAGTTTCTGTTTGTATTATGGAAGGATTTCCCGAAATTCCCACGGGAAGGGGTTGGGCTTTTTAGTTTGTATGAAAAATCTTATTCCTTGAGTGCACGGATGTAATACTTGGCATGAAGGCTCTGCAAAGAGTGACTTGTTTATGCTATGAAAGGAAATCCCGAAACTTCCACGGGAACGGGAAATACACTATTTTTTACTACACATAGCTATAGAAGCATTATCTCAAAACTCATTTTTAGCCCACTGTCCGACGCGTTGAACTAAGTTTGTTTTGGCTCATTGAAATTCAAAATAGCGCTACCTATAGTTTTACATTGTACCACTTAGTGATAGTATTTAAATATTCAATTTTATTTCATGATTCGTAACACCTACCGCCACCTTATATCTTAGTAGGTACCAAATAGGGAGGTACAAATTTTTGTTCGGGATTGTCAGTATATTTACTTTACTAGTCTAGTATCTACTTAAAAAATATACGTATGAAAGCGGAGGATATATAACTACGTAGGTGACATTTCACTTCAGCCAAATTTTTGACAAGGATTTAAAAATGTTAGTGAAGCTGGTTTTTTAATGCTCTGCATTTCATAATACCTCACTCCGCGACACTTCACATTTTTTTTTATATTGTAAGGATAGGACGTTTGTCTTCCATGCCACCTGATGGAAAGTGCGCATGAAGACTATGGTGTTACACGTCCATCCACGAGAAACCTATTCACTCGACACTTAAAAGTTCCAGGACTGTAGTGGTCAGGAAAAACAGACGCAGGCAGATTGTTCCACACCTTGACAACCGTACCAAAAAGGAACCATCGAAGCGTTTTGTTCGACTTTTTGGTAAATCCACTACATAGGGTTGAAAGTTCTGTCTGCGTCTGGTAGTCCGGTGGTAACTCACTAAAATGTAGCCGATAAAATACTGTCAAACAAGCAACCTTACGACGATGCTCCATGCGTCTGCAATTTTTTATTTGTAAGGTTGTTGTTATTTATGAGTTTACGGGCTCTTCGGTCAACAGAGTCTAGCGCTTCGAAAATGAAAACTTTTTATTCGTAGTAGGTAATTTTATACACTTTACGAACGTCAAATGCTGGATGAGGGCGGCGCGGGTCCGGACGACGTGAAGGATCCTGGGGAAGGCCTCCGTCGAGAAGTGTGCGTCTCTCAGCTTATAAAGATAATGATCGCCCATTATCCACCAATGTCTTGGTGATGTTTACTACTACTTCTTCTTCGGCTTTAAAAAACGAAATAAAAGTAGAACCCTAGGTAGACCGAGAGGAAAAAAGCCGGCGGAAAAAAAACTCTCGGCACTCTTTTGTAAAAAGTGCTTATTATAGGTACAATTTGGCAGAAATACAGCTCTGCTATGACATGAACAAACAAACAGAAGACAGCTATTCGTGCTTGCCATTATCATGTCGCAGCCAAGCTGCTTACATAGTGATTAATGTTTAATATTTGGAAATAACCTGTGGAGACATCAATCCCACGCTCTTTGGTCATCTAAATAATCTTTGAGTTTATAGTAGCCTTTTTTGCATAATGTTTCTTTGATAGTTCTTTTAAATATATTAAACGTTAGAGATTGAATTGACTGTGGTATTTTATTATAAATACGTATTGACATTCCCATAAATGATTTGGTGCTTTTAGCCAGCCTTAATTTGGGAAACGCTAATTTATGGTCGTTCCTTGTCATTACAGAATAATTTTTATCATGCTTATCTTTCATGGTTTTAAATTTACTACTATTCTTATAAATATACATAATGTTTTCATATATATATTGTGATGCAAAGGTCAAGATACCAATCTCTTTAAACTTTTCTCTTAGAGATTCTCTACTTCCAAGTTTATACATTCCACGAATAGCCCTTTTCTGCAGTGTAAATATCGTGTCAATGTCTGCGGCATTGCCCCAAAGTAGGATGCCGTAGGACATTATACTATGAAAATAACTAAAATAAACCAGCTTCGCCGTATTAACATCAGTCAATGAGCGAATTTTCTTTACCGCGAACGCTGCAGAACTAAGTCTACTCGCTAGCTGTGAGATATGGGCGCCCCATTGCAATTTAGAATCTAAGGTAATTCCAAGAAAAACAGTGTTATCTACTAGATTCAACCTGTTCCCATTAAGCCGCAGATCTGACTCAACTTGTTTTACATTTGGTGCGGAGAATTTTATACATTTAGTTTTTTTATCATTGAAAGCTAGATTATTTACATTAAACCACTGTACTACATTAGAGAGAGCATTGTTTACATCGTCGTAGTTGGTTTTCTGCCTTATCATTTTAAAAATTAATGATGTGTCATCAGCAAACAATACAATATCGTGATTATTGCCTACCATATAGGGTAGATCATTTATATAGACTAAAAATAAAAATGGGCCCAGAATTGAACCTTGAGGCACTCCCATTCTCACAACCGACCCAGCTGACCTTTTCCGGTTAACCTCAACCTTCTGGATTCTATCACTCAGGTAAGAATTCAAAAGTTTGAGGTCAGTGCCTTTGATGCCGTAGTGGTGGAGTTTCTTGATGAGAGTGTCATGCTGAACACAGTCAAATGCCTTGGATAGGTCACAAAATACACCTAGAGCATCCTGTGACCCCTCCCAGGCACCAGCTATTACTTCAAACAGTTCAACACCAGCATCAGTTGTCGAACGACCCCTTGTGAATCCAAATTGTTTGTTATGAAGTAAATTGTTTTTTGTGAAGTGAGCTAATAGCTGGTTGAGAATAATTTTTTCATAAATTTTGCTACATGTTGGTAAAATCGAAATTGGTCTAAAATTAGTAGGGTCCGTAGAGCTACCCGATTTAAATAAAGGAATAACCTTACTATGCTTCATTAAATCAGGAAACTCCCCACTTATAATACAGTTGTTAAATATTTCAACAAGGCAAGGAGCTATTACATCTATGATAGAACTTAAGATTTCAACAGATATGCCCCACAAATCAGTTGTCTTTTTAACATCAATTGTCTTAAATGTTTTAAAAATGTCCCCGGTGTCTATGGGTTGGAACTTGAAAGACTCCTTGCACTCACTTACATGATTTTTCAGCAATGATTCAGCCACCACAGGTGAAGAATTTAACAATTTAGTAGTTGAAACTGGAATGTTAGCAAAACAATTTTCGAATGCTGTCGCAACATTTTCATCTACATTAATAGTTTTATTGTCAATTACAAGTTTAAACTCAGTATTGCGATCCTTAACTTTTCCAGTTTCCTTATTTATTATGTTCCATGTTGTTTTAGTCTTATTAGAACTATTTTTTATCTTATTACTTAGATATATAGATTTGGCTGCGGCACATACTCTTTTAAATAATTTTGAGTAAATTCTAACGTAGTTGCAAAAACTTTCACTTTTGTTATATGATTTCTCATGATAGAGATCATATAGGTGCTTTCTACTTATATGTATACCTGTGGTAGCCCAATCACTGAAGGATTTACAATTGTTTGGAGAGACTTTTTTCGGAATAAATACACTCTCATGTTGTTTATTTATTATACTACTTAAATTACTGTATTGTAAATTTACATTGTTGGAGTGGGCTATATGGGGCATATTTTTTATAATACTACATCTAAATCTCTTCGAGCTGGTATTTGGCAGAACCATCCCAAAGTTGACTACAGTATTCCATGCAAGACCTCACTTGGGCTGTGTATAAGTTTAGGAGCCGTTCAGGGCTGAAATACCGCCGGACCTTCGAGATGATGTACACAATTTTTTGGAAAATTTTTTAGGAAAAACATTAATAGATCACACGAGGTGTAGAGTCCGAAGACCTCATTCGTACTCTTATTCTTATCAGAGCTTCATCAGTATCATACATACCTATATTAAAACTCGCCTGAGTGACTGATAGACAACGTACAGCCATAACTACTAGGCGTAGAGAGCTGAAGCTTAAACATACATTCCTAGGGAGATGTAGGGGTAGGAGTGCACCAAGGCAAGTAACCCGAAATTCCAAGGGAACAGAAAACATATGACTTTTAGTTTCTATGAAAAACTTACTCACTGGGTGCATCGATGTGAAACTTTGACGACCGGCTGGTGAAGTGGTAACATACATTGCCTTCTATGCCAGAGGCCCTGGGTTCGAATCCCGGCTGCGGCGGATTTTGTGTGATTCACACAGATATTAGTCGTCAAGTCATGGCTGTTTATACGTTTATTTAAGTTTATTCTAATAAAAAATATGTATTTATTCAATATGTATGTTTATATATTTCTTAAGTACCTATATAGGTTATCAAGTATCCATACCACAAATTCTTTAAGAAACTTAATTTGGGCTAGATAATTTGTGTGAGTGTCAAAAATATTTGTTTATTTAACTTGCTAAAAAGGTTTGTCAATGGGTGTCTGATTAGGTAAATTAAAAATAAATAAATATTCCCAACATTCACACCACATTATCTAGGCCAAATAAAGTTAAGAACTTACGCTTTGGATACTAGATAGACAATGTTTATTCGCGTACGGAACTACGGAGTCATGAGCAAAAGCTAATCGTAAAAACTCCGAAGACGGCGACGTTGGTGGCGCACAGAAATGATAAAAGGAGAGAATTTCTGATGGTTTACATTTTCACGATACAAATTAATTCTTAAATTATCTCCTAAATGAGTAAATTGATTCACATGATTCAAATAAATAAATTGGTTTCATACCCAGAGCTTTCATTTGACATCAAAATCGTTACGATATCTTAACAAACAAAACATCACATTTACAAGTTGCTCTCGTAATTATACAATTTGCAATCCGAGTCCCTTTGATGTTGTCTAAAAAACCGACCATTCACGGATTGCGTCGAGCAGGCTACGAGCGTCACGCACACAGGAGAAGATCTCACTCACACAAGCGCAATTCGTGCTCGCGAGCTGTGCTCGCGCAATTAGGATGGTTGTTCGTGCAAATTGAGCATCGAGCATTTTTTGATGTTATTCAAAAAACAGAAAATGTACGGATAGCTTAGAGCAGCCCACGAGCGCGCTCTACTGCGCTGTGTGTGGCTCAGTTTGCGCTCCAAAGGCGTCCAAATCATGGGAACTTTTTTTGTAGGTTACATTACTAGTTGCATTACTAGCAATTTTTACGCACCCTTAGAGGTGGCCACGAGCGCGCTCTAGGCACCGTAACATACTGCTTGAGCGCGCCTTATATTGAGAAATAAAGACGGCTATGGCGCGAACTAACAGTATGTCATGGTTTTAATTTTAACATTTGATTTGAATATTTTCGTTCTGACAGAGACGCTTTAGTTTTGTTAGAACATTCTCGGTTTTTCCTTCAGAAAGGACTGTTCATTGTTTATTTCGGAGAAAAAGTCTTCGGTTTTATATTCCGTGAATCGTACCGCTCCACCATAGTTAAATAATAAGTTTGTTGTTCCCAGTGTATTAGTGTGTTAAAGTGTTTCCTTGATAAAATAAATAATAGTGAAATAATAAAAGTATTTAACTTCTTACGATCCCACGTTATAGTACTGCGCCTTATTTCGCGCTCGAGAGGCGTCCAAATCATGGGAACAGCAATCTGTACGCACCATTATGAATTGTATCGACCCTATTGATTTGATACGACATTTTGGATTAATCCAGTATCGTATAGGTATATTTTTTATTAAAATTGTGTCTTATTACAGTATCAACGTTAGGACTAACATACAGGTATGTGACATTAAGTCAGAATCTTTTTATTCTTATTATAAATCATAGAAGTCGAAGTATAATGTTTGTCTTTTAATAATTTAATACCTTTCCGTTCCGATCCGCACCGTATACCAAAATTCTTTACTTTTTATGAAAGACAAACAAGCATGCCCTGTGACATATTAAGTATGTAGTAAAGCAATTAATTATAAATTTGACACATACCTACAGATTTTTCGATCCGATCCACACGTATCAATCTACTAGTGTATTGAATTTCTTTACTTTGTATGAAATACAAACTAGCATTCTCTGTAACATATTTTGTCTTGTATCAATTGTATCGATCCACTAAGAGTCGGATCAAACATCCCTATCGCGGCTTGCAACTTTCGGAATTTACGCAGCTGGGAGCTACCCTTTGAGCTATAGACCTATTTATTTCAGTATTTACTATTACTTTTTAAAAGAAATTATATCAAAAGTTGGTATATCTAACGTTTATTATACAGGGTTAATTTTAATTAGCGCGTCACCTCTTGCAAGCAGCCTCTCCACATCAAACCCAACAACATTTGTTCTACGACATTTTAAAAAACTTGATATAAGACTGTAGAGTTTGCATCAAGCGCCAAAAGTACGGAACACAATAGGCACAATAAAAGATTTAATATTTTATTCCGATATTTGCCATAAACACCCGTTTTCTAAAACCTATCTGTCCCCACCACCTAGGGCTTTCGGACGTAACTATAACGTACAAAATTAATTTCGGCCAACAAATAGTGACTTTCAAAAACTTCTCGGGAATCATCTCGACGGTCCGGCGATACTTTAATAGTGTTATTATAGGTCATGCGCTACTTTTTTCGATGCCAACTGCCCCGTTAAAAAATAGGCTGAGGCTGATGAGACTTGATATGTGCTATCCACCCCGGTAAATGTCGGGATCGGACTACAAGAAGAAACAATTTTAACCAACTGCCCCGTAACCAGGACGGGGCCACCAGGGCGGATAGGACTTACCCAACTGACGATTCGACCAATGCACTGTGATAGACAGAGCGTCAGATAGTTTACTTAGAAATTGCCTTCTACATCTGAAAGAATGCCTTGCTTAGACAAAGCTCAGTATAAATATTGCATGGAGAAGCATGATATTTGCTCATTTGAAGCAATAGAATTTGTTGATCCGAAAGCTGATGATGTTTATAATAAAAGTTTAGAAAATAGGTACCTCTGAGTAGTCGTAGTTTATTTAAGTCTTCTATAAGTCTTTTCGCCAAATACTCAACAATGATGTCAAACTACTCAACTACTTCTTGTAAATACATCACTTTATGTGCGTTGAAAATAAGCTTATAAATCTTTTATTTGGTAGAAGTCTCATAAGCTCTGTTGATTGCTATTTTTACCGAAGCCTAAATTAGTATTTGACCTCAACCACACCTCAAACGTCACGTTAAGTGACGATGTCATCAAGATTAGTACGTGTGCTAGAATTTATTTAATTACGCAGCTCTGTGTCAGTTAACTAAAACTGGCACGTCCACAGTACTCACTCACTCACACAAATGCAATTTCCAAAAATAAATGATTTTGATTCGAAATGCGACTCTAACTCAAACTTTTATCGCTTGGAGAACTCGATGTTTTGCTATCGGAATATCTAGGATATTCGAGGTCACACCGCGTTCTTATTAACAGACACTACACAAGCGCATAGTGTAAAAGTGTTGAACGGGCTAGTTTTAGTTAATTTACCTAGAAAAAGTCCATCATTATTTGTGGATTTATAATTAAACAAAACTACAATTCTTTGGCTAGTACTTACGTCTTGATTCCTCGGGCATACATTGAGATAGCGCGTAACATGCGAATATTCCGTCCGAACCACATAGGCAAATGTAGCAAGCACTCATCATTTTTGCAGTAGGAACGCATTTTTTGTCAGGTCCAACTAGCATTGAGTAAACAAGAATATCTTAACTATTTTGTACATTACTATTTTTAAATATTAGAGCACAGAAATTACAGAGTCACAGAAGAAACAACTATTATTGTCGCACAAATATTTTATAAAATGAACCATCAGTTAAAAAGGGTTAAGTGTTTGTGACCCATTATAAAATGATTGAGTAAAATACTTTTTAACATTACATTTAGGTACTTACTTACAAAAGAGGTTTCTCCAATCGAAATAATAAAGAAAACAAACATAAAGCTAAGAGTAAACATGATCTGTGCTATAACTTCCGACAGTTAATTTTTTTTAGCTTCTCATTAGCTACTATAATCAAAAACTCTTTCAAAAAGTTATAAAGTATTTTATGTCCTCTTTTAAGTACCATTAACTTGCATACATGATTGTAAGAGAAGGTTTTTCAAACTAATGTCTATGCCTTTCTTTGCATTTAAAGAAATACTATATATCCTAACAGTTCACAGCATGTCAGTTTGATTATTGATATATTTGAAAAGTTATACTCAGTGATTATTAATGCCTACGTAAATACACTTTCATTGAAATATATGGAATTGTATGACGATTCATTGAAACAAGTATCTAGAGAGCATTACGTATTATCATCGTTTATCATCAAATTAGCCTGCGAAAAGCGATTGTCTTGTTCTCAAATTGCAGTGGAATGAACAATCTAAATAATAAATAAAGTTATTATTATTATTTGGCATACTTATAACTACACGCCTTTCTGCAGAAAAGACCCAATTGTTATAATTATAAAATCCCCAGACAATCACACCAACTACACTACACGGCCTCAAAGTAAGCGAAGCTTGTGTTATGTTATACCATTTAGAGGACTATGAGGGAACCTAGAATATTATATAGATAAATGCACAGACCCGGAACATTCTTTTTCTTGTTCTGAGCGGGAATGGAAACCGCGACTGGCGTAGTAGCATAAATGACCACTGCACCACGGAGACTGATTCATTTATTCATAGGAACTATAATAAATTATAAACACAAAATGGCTTTTCAATGTCTTCCCTCTTGTTTGAACTAAGATAAACCTATATTGAAAACCCTAGTTTTAGGTATCCGATTTTAATATCTATCTCAGTTCTTGGAATCGTTTATCTCTCTCTCTCTCTCTCTCTCTCTCTCTCTACCTTAAATCACCCAAATAGAAATTATGTTTTGATAAAGTAAAAAGGAATTTCATCTATTAGATCTGTAAAAGCTGCACCTAACAAATGTTTACCTACGTCTTGAACATTCAAAGCGTCATTGATGCTTTTCAATGTTGAAAACAGCACAAATAATCAAATATTTTATTTTATTTATTTTATTCGGTTTCATTGCTACAAAGCTTTATGTGAAAACATTCTTCTTTAAATAAACACAGTCCAGTAATTCGAGCTCTGATAAAAATCACATGGAGATCTTGATTTTACATAAAATTATCGATTATACCTCAATGAACATTCTTAAGAATCAAGAGTTAGAAATGGCGTATTTACATTTTTAATGGATAACTGAATGAAAGGATGTTTAAAGACTAGTAGAAAGACACTGACAACTAAACTTTATTGTATTTGTCATAATATTACATGAGGTCTGTAATTCTAAACACCAGGTTAATCGTATAATGCATTTGCCAATAAAAATATACCTATTAACAGATTTAACCCAAAACGTACAGCAAATTACGAACTTCACAGAAATAGATTTTAAAAAATTTTTTTAATAATCCCAGGAATGTAACAAGAATATATATGAAAAGTTTATAAAGTTAGTGTACAATATTTAAAAAAATAAGAAATTATTCAGAAATTAATAATTTCATTAACAGTCAATATGATTAGCCAAGATATTCATTGATAGTTTACGAGCTATTTCAATACTGTTAAATTTAATAATAATAGTTTTGATAGATAGTTAATTTTCATAATCTAGACTCCAAGACCCAAAGACGTCACACGTAGACACCCTTCGAGTCGCCTACTTCGAGGTCAAAGGGAAAATATAATCTTACACGATTCAATACGGTATTTTTTTATATTTAATATTTATGAAGCCTGAAAACTTGATACAATATTATCGTCCCGAATCTTGTGGTTTAATCAACAGCAAGGTAAATTCCTCTTGAAGCTTTGTCGGCATACGAATGAGGTAGTAATAGAAATTCTAATGCTTGGTCCTCACATTCATCATTAGTACATATTGGATCCCCATGCACTGTGCAATTACAAAAGTTACATTGATATCGATATTTTTTTTTAGGTACGCACTTATCTGTTTCTGAGTACAATTCAGGATACAGATTTTGATGTTCATCACCTTTGTGCAGAGCCGAGTCTATTGTGTTATTGCAAATAAACGAACCGTTCATATGACAAAAGCATTTGATTTCATTAATTGTATAGCTAGTCAAAGGAACGCAATTATGATTGTTTACACGACGATTGCCTATTTCCTCTGAAATATCAGTTATGGCATCTATGTCTGGCTTGTACAGAATCTGAATTTTGGTTCTCAGAACTTTCAAACATAGACTATTAACAAATTTATTCATTTCGCTACACGTACAAATTTCATCCTCGATCCTCAAAAAGTCTGTAAATTGACAACGATCAGTTTTGCTTCCAGTCGAACATTTTCTATTGGTGCATGAATGGGTTTCAAAGTATCCACTGTCTTCACATATGCAAATATTACAGTCTATAAGGTACATATTACCAGTTTCACAGGAAACCGCCGAGGTGTAAGCAGGAGTTGATATACGTTTTTCTGTTGCAGAATCAATTAAAAAACTTCCAAATATTTCTCGACACTCGGAGGTATGCCAAGTCCAACGAGCGCTGCACGAACAAAAAGTCAGTCTGAACACATACAGTCGAAGAGGAATACATTCAAGTGAACTTCGTTCTTCTGCAAATAAAAACATTTCAGCAAGAACAATTAAATAAGGATACGCACATTCGGTAGTTAATGCGTTTTAATTTTTTTTATAATATAATAATGAAATCCCCAGACAATCACACCAACTACATGGCCTCATACTAAGCAGAGCTTGTGATATGGGATACCATGTAGGAGCTAGAATATAAAATACATATTTAGACAAACACCCAGACCTGGAACTCTTTTTTTCTTGTTCCGTGTGGGAATTGAACCCGCGACCTCTGGTGTCTGAGGCAGACAGTGTTACCCCATCGCCAAAGTGGTAATTACGATTATCTTAAAATTATAACAATAAAAATAAATCTCAATAAAAAAATACATGACTTTGAGTAAAATGAATGTAAAAGATACTATTGTTGACAAAATGTAGGAAAACAAATACTATAAAGTATGTTTATTGCTTCCAACATTATAGCTGTTCTCGAGAATCTAATAAATAATACTTATAAAAAAATAAAATAGATAACTGTTTAATTCGGGAAAAGTATTTAAATGCGTTAATGGCGTAGTTGGCGTAAATAGAACTCTTTTAGGTTGCGATTGAACGAGTGGATAGTTTTAGCCGAAAGTATAGAAGAAGGTACAGAGTTCCACAAACATGCTGCGCGGACGGTGAATGACCTATGAAATGTTTCCGAAGAGTGTTGTGGTGTGGATAGCAACATGTTGCTAGAAGACCGTAGGTTTCGGTCGTGACCTTCATGTCGAAACCTAAAGCACCTCTTTAAGTACTCTGGTAGGCATGGGTTGAAGAGTGTAACTAGGTAATGATAGTAATTACTAATGTTGGTAATTTGAATTTAAATTACAGAACAGAAGTTCTGTCTGAAATTAATAATTTATTTTTAAATAAAAACCATAGGGCAAAGGCACCAAAGGTTTTATTTTACATTCTTTATTTTACTTTTAGGAAAGTAGAGTAAAGAACATTTAATTTTATAAAAACCGTATAATATTTTTACATAGAAATGTTTTTCATGTGTTATACAATTAAAATCTTTATTTAAGAACATAAGTTATTCTCCACACAACAAAAATAACTTTTTTCTATAAACAAAAACAAACACTCCCCCAATAGTTGATAGGGGGAGAAAGTAAATCACATATAGTTGACAGCTAGGGTACTAATAGTTGACAGTCTAGCAAATGATAGTGCCAACGCTGCGTTCAATGCTTCAAATAGGCACACCTACCCATAGATTTATATAACACCTACCAAAGGCGCATTTTCATTAGTTTCATTAAACCGCATGCGGCGGTCGATAGATTTCCAAAACGCAGGTCATAGAGCCCGCACGACGGGAACCGTTTTCATTGGTCGTTTAGAACCGCATGCGGCGGTCGATAGATTTCCGAAACGCATGCCATAGAGCCCGCACAACGGGGACCGTGTTCATTGGTTGTTTATAACCGCATGCGGGAGATTCTTGAAACAGCCGAGGTAATTTCATTGGTTGTAAACAACAACCGACTTGTCGACTAATGAAAATGCGCCATAAGAGAGATTCAGAGGCACTAAAGAGGCTTCCTATTGCTTTTTATTTGAATTAACTAGCGTTTATAGTTTGAGAGATATCATAAGTTTTGTCTCCGACCATAATGGTTTGCTCTCGAGTGTATTTGAATTCCGAATGTTATATTGTTTAAACGACTTTTATTTTTTAAATTCTATGAATACAGAAACATTGGCGATCATGGGTACCTAGTAGAAATATTAACTTGGCAATGTCATAAATTGATCTTGATTGGAAAAGAAGGTTTTAAATACAATAATTGCAAATAGATTTTGAATCTTATATGTATAATTGTCATAAAGCTACGGTAAGGTAAGGTTCTAATGTAAGACGAGGTGTGTATAAGATGTTGTAAAGCAAAATAAAAATTAGGAATCCGATGCGTTGTTTTTCTTTAGTGTATGGTCTGTAGTGAACGGTAGTGCATAGACAAACGGCTGCTTTGAGTGCATTTGGCTACATAAGCTCCCATATATTTCCATGGGCTTTTTCGATTCCTATCATCGTTGATTTACTGACAAACCAAACCGTCAAGTCGGATTAAATGCAAAACTTAAAAATATTACTTTTAGTCATATATGTTTGAGGATACTTACGAAGTAGCTTGTTACAGGTAGGCAACTGGAAACAAGCAAATATACCGTCTGAGCCACATAAACAAACGTGGCATGCAGTCTTCATTTTCTCAGTTGGAATACACTTTTTCTCGGGCTTAACTAAATGTGGGAGAACAGATAATCTTATTTTTGATGTAGATCTGTTCAGAAATATATGATTAAGGGCCAAAAGAGATGTGGCGTACTTACTTAGTCTCTAATTTAAATTAATTATTATCTATTTTTATAAAATTGTAATTTACTAAACAAAAGTCATAAAATTAAAACTAAAACCTAACTAATACCTAAAATATAATCTATCAACTGAACATAATCTTGTAATGTTAAATAATTAATTTCCAAACTTTCATATAAAATAATATCAATTAAATATCTGTTAAATCTCTTATAAAAATGTCACTACTTCATTTATGCACGGGAACCGTCTTCTATTGTATTGCGTTTACGCAGCAGGATCGCGTTCGATGAGCGATCCTAATTCAGTCGAAATTTGATGTTTGGCGGAGAACCCGTGTCTCTTAGCTCTTGAATTAATTTACGTAAATCTCTTGTTTATCATTATAATTATAGTTCTACTGTGTTTTAATACTTTGTAGTGAAATACGAAACTGAGTGTACAGTGTGAAAACTAATTAATTTGTGTATTACCATCTCATTGAAGAACTAGAATTAAAACCTATTGTGATAGTGCTTACGTGTTTTCTTTAAACTCTGGACTAAAAGGTACTATCACTATATGAACTATTTATTCAAATCTATAAACTCTTTTTAAATATTATAGTCAAAGCACTATAAAGTGGTGACCTACAGTGAAGAATTAACGCAGTTTGAAATTTTCCATACGGAGACACGCAATAATCAAGAAGGTTGTAAGTGAGCGACGTGAGCAATTTTTTTTAAATATTATTTTTGGACAATTCTATTGAAATGCAAAGTAGTAGTGATAATATACCGAGCCATGAAGTACTCAGAGTTGGTGTTCGAGTCCCACCATTTTGGCCTCAAGAACCTGCGCTATGGTTCGCGCAAATTGAGGGCCAATTTGTATTGTCGAAAATAACTACAGACGAAACAAAATTCTGTTACATAGTTTCACAGCTTGATCATCAGTATGCAGCCGAAGTAAAGGATATTATCACTAACCCGCCAGCTTCTGACAAATACGAGAAATTAAAATCTGAACTAATTAAACGACTCTCAGCTTCGCAGGAAAATAAACTGAAACAACTTTTAATGCATGAGGAGCTTGGGGATAGAAAGCCATCCCAGTTCCTGCGCCATTTGCAGAGCCTCGCTGGTCCAGGCGTTCCTAAGGATTTTCTGTGCACCATCTGGACAAGCCGACTCCCTGCTAACATACAGACTGTCATCGCTACCCAAACCGACCTGCCACTGGAAAAACTGAGTGACATAGCCGACAAGGTATATGAAATTGCACCTTCAACTCCACAGGTGGCTAGTGCTGCAACTGCTGGAACTTCTTCAGCGGCCTCTTATGACAATTTAGCACGACAGGTATGTGAATTGACTAAGCAGGTGGCGAAGCTGACCCAACATGTCACAAACAGTGACAGATCCCGTCCAAAACATTTTTTCAAATCAAACTTCCGCCGACGCTCTCGCTCACGCTCACAACCGCGACTTCACCAGCCCCCGGAGGATTCAAAAGTTTGCTTCTACCATTACAACTACGGAATGAAAGCCAATAAATGTAAGGAACCCTGCAATTTCAAGACATCGGTAAACTCCCAGGGCGGTCGCAAGTAGCGGCCCACGACTGCCCTTCCTCTACAACAGGCCGTCTTTTTGTCACCGACCGCACCTCGAAAATGCAGTTTCTTGTAGATACTGGTTCAGACTTGTGTGTTTTCCCGCGTTCGGCTGTCAAAACGCCCTGTTATAAGTCTAAGTACTCTCTCACTGCTGCAAACAACACTGTTATACATACTTATGGCTTTTCGCAATTAAAACTCGATCTTGGCCTTAGAAGAATTTTCATCTGGAATTTCACCATCGCAGATATCTCAAAACCCATAATAGGTATTGACTTCCTCAAACATTATGGACTTTTAGTAGACTGCCAAAGACATCGTCTCGTTGATGGAGTTACTACTTTATCAGTCAATGCTCTCTGTTCTGATTTGCCTGAGAACACTGCATCAATTAAGGCTGTGACAGGCGATTCAGAATTCCACTTAATACTAAAGGAGTACCCAGAAATAACAAGACCTGAGGTGTACCTTCTCCTCCAAAGCATAACACTCTTCATCATATCCGGACAACTCCAGGACCTCCTGTTTCATGTAAGCCACGTCGTTTAGATCCAGTCCGTCTCAAGGCTGCTAAAAAAGAATTCGAAGACATGCTTTCTAGTGGAGTAGCCAGACGTTCTGAAAGTCCATGGTCATCTGCTTTACATCTGGTTAAGAAAAAGGACGATGGATGGAGACCTTGCGGCGACTACCGTGCACTAAACGCCCGAACGATACCTGAAAGGTATCCCATCCGTCATGTTCAAGACCTTACTCATCAGCTTTCAGGATGTACTATATTCTCGACTGTAGACCTCGTGAAAGCCTTCAATCAATTGAAAGTCAACCCTAGTGACGTACCGAAGACAGCCATTACAACTCCCTTCGGCTTATTCGAATTTGAGTACATGACTTTTGGTCTGAGAAATGCTGCTCAGACATTTCAGCGATTTATTGATGAAGTTCTCTTGGGATTAGATTTCTGCTACGGATTCATCGATGATTTGTTGATATTTTCCCCCACTCCAGCTGACCATAGAAGACATCTACGTCAGCTGTTCGAGCGCTTGAAGCAGTACGGAGTTCTCATAAATACTTCGAAGTGTATTCTTGGTCAACCTCAAGTTACATTTCTAGGATTTAACGTATCGTCTAAGGGAATTCGTCCAACAGAATCCAAAGTTGAGGCTATTTTGAACTATGCCACTCCAAAGACTGTAAAGGAACTGCGACGTTTTCTTGGAATGTTGAATTTCTACAGACGTTTCATTCCAGATGCAGCCAAACTACAAGCACCTCTCAACGCTTTACTTGCTGGTCCTAAGGTCAAAGGTTCACATCCGGTAGAGATAACTGGCAAATTACAACAGGCCTTCGAAGACTGCAAATCTTCTTTGTCACAAGCAACTCTACTTGCTTATCCTGACGTTTCTGCAGAACTGGCAATAGTCACTGATGCGTCAGATACTTCCATTGGCGCTGTTTTGCAGCAACGCAAAGATTCAGACTGGCAACCTCTCGGATTTTACTCTCACAAGCTCTCAACATCGCAATCAAAGTATAGCCCATATGATAGAGAACTTCTGGCTATCTATGAATCTATCAAATATTTCAAACATATGGTCGAAGCCAGAACATTCGCAATTTTCACTGACCATAAACCTCTGACGTTTACCTTCTCTCGAAACAAAGAAAGTTGTTCTCCTCGACAGTTTCGATATTTAGATTTCGTATCTCAATACACTACGGACATTAGGTACATACCTGGCAAGAAGAACGTCGTCGCTGATGCTCTCTCTCGCGTTTCCGAGATATCAGGTGTAGACTATTTAGCTCTTGCACAATTCCAGACTGCCGATCCCGAACTGCAAGACTTGATTAAAAACGGTTCCAGCTTAAAGTTACAGAAGGTTAAATATATTGACTGCGATGTACCTATATATTGCGATATATCTACCGGTCAGCCACGCCCGTACATAACTCCACAAATGCGTAAAGAAATTTTCAAGATGATGCACAACTTACACCATCCAGGATGTTCAGCTACTGTGCGACTGGTCACACAAAGATTTGTATGGCCAGGGATTCGTAGTGACTGTAGAGAGTGGGCTAGGCAATGTTTACAGTGCCAACAAGCCAAAGTCACCCGTCATACAAAATCTCCTCTTTCCTCTTTCCTTACCCCCTCCGCGAGGTTCTCCCATATCCATTTGGACCTCGTGGGCCCTTTACCACTATCTTCTGGTTACAGGTACTGCCTTACCGTCATCGACCGCTTCACTCGATGGCCTGAGGCAGTTCCCCTTCAGGATATTACTGCGGAGACCTGCGCTGCTGCCTTGGTTTCCACCTGGATCTCAAGATTTGGCTGTCCAGCTCGCGTGACCACAGATCGCGGACGCCAATTTGAAAGCCAACTTTTTAAGTCGCTTACTACACTGATTGGTGCGCGTCACTTGCGAACCACTGCTTATCACCCAGCGGCTAACGGCATCATCGAACGTCTACACAGGCAACTTAAAGCGGCAATAATGTGTCACACCACTTCTCAATGGACTGAAGCTCTTCCATTAGTACTACTGGGTATTCGTAGTGCCTGGAAAGAAGACCTGCAAACTTCCGCTGCTGAACTCGTCTATGGTGAGCCCCTTCGCTTGCCTGGACAGTTTCTCTCGCCTACAAACGATCCCAGCACAGATGACATCACGCAGTACTCCACGCGTCTCCGAGCACACATCCAGAAGCTATCACCTAAACCTGCATCATGGCACACTTCAACCCCATTCTTCATACCACGTGACCTCCAAGCTACTACACACGTTTTTCTTCGGCAAGACCACGTCCGCAGATCTCTAGAACCACCCTACGCCGGTCCCTACCGCGTCATTGAACGTCTTCCGAAGTACTATACCATTGAGGTCAAGGGCAAACAAACTAATGTAAGCATCGATAGGCTAAAGCCAGCTTACACAGCTAGAACCATTTTACCCTCAAGCGGTACTGATGAAGAATATTTTGAATCCACCCCGCATGCGACATCATCTTCAGAAGAGAAGAGGACTCGTAGCGGCAGAAGAGTCAAATTTCCCGATTACTACCGACCGTAGTCACGGTCTGGCCAGGGGGAAGATGTGGCGTACTTACTTAGTCTCTAATTTAAATTAATTATTTTCTATTTTTATAAAATTGTAATTCACTAAACAAAAGTCATAAAATTAAAACTAAAACCTAACTAATACCTAAAATATAATCTATCAACTGAACATAATCTTGTAATGTTAAATAATTAATTTCCAAACTTTCATATAAAATAATATCAATTAAATATCTGTTAAATCTCTTATAAAAATGTCACTACTTCATTTATGCACGGGAACCGTCTTCTATTGTATTGCGTTTACGCAGCAGGATCGCGTTCGATGAGCGATCCTAATTCAGTCGAAATTTGATGTTTGGCGGAGAACCCGTGTCTCTTAGCTCTTGAATTAATTTACGTAAATCTCTTGTTTATCATTATAATTATAGTTCTACTGTGTTTTAATACTTTGTAGTGAAATACGAAACTGAGTGTACAGTGTGAAAACTAATTAATTTGTGTATTACCATCTCATTGAAGAACTAGAATTAAAACCTATTGTGATAGTGCTTACGTGTTTTCTTTAAACTCTGGACTAAAAGGTACTATCACTATATGAACTATTTATTCAAATCTATAAACTCTTTTTAAATATTATAGTCAAAGCACTATAGAGATGAAGATTTCGCATCTGTTGCACTTCCTCTCTCTTTCTGGAAAATAGAAGCAGGCACTATTCCACACCTTGGCGACCCGTAACAAATGGAAGTTACTGCACCTAGTAAACCGATAGTAGAAGAAGGTGGTTTCTGTTTGTTCAAAAAGAACATTCGTGCACTCTTCGAAATTTATCCTGTAATAAACAACCTAAAAAGCTACTTTACGTTGATGGCCTAGATTCTGATTTTTTTATTTAACTTTACCATTTTACATAAAATTACCACCGGACCTTCCAGATAATTCTCAACACAATTTGTTGATCGAAATTCAATTAGGAAGTTCTGAAATTCACAGCACTCATTAATAATATGTATTATATAAGGTGTTCTTTTGATTTCCCATAACTCTAGGGTATTAATGGGACCATGTAATAGAATCAAATAACATGTGAATAATTTTTCAACTTTATATTTTTTGTTTTTATTTTTCATACAAAATAATTCAATTAAGTCAAAACATCTTAGGTAAAACACCTTTATGCGAAGTACCACTACGTGGGATTTTCTATCCCTTTTTTATCGCTATGCAAAGGTACAGTTCGCAACGTTTTGCGTTGTACATTGTATGCAACGTTCCTGAACGTTTAACATGTTTTTGTTGTTTATTGTATGGCTTCAGTGACACGCGTCTATTGAATGAATGTTAAAGAGATTTTACAAAGGTTTTTCATTTATGAATTCATTAGGTATATGTATTAAGATTGATCTTGGAAAGTATGCACTTTTGAACCAAATATTCTTTGCAAAAACCATATTTTGTTTAGTAAGGAACCAAACCTCAAAATTATGGGCTATCAAAAATAACACCTTGTATAGTTCTGGACAATAATGAGCACAGATACATTTTGGTAAGTGAATGTAAAGGCGGAGGTTCTCTCTTCAGCGGATAATAGCTTCATCTCCGTTTGGGACACTTTAAATTTGACGAAATTGGACTCCGACCGATTCAAACCGCTCAATCAAGACTGTCTCAAAACCTGGATGTCATGGAGGCTCATTCGCGCATTTAATACGTATCTCTCGACAATAGTGTTGGCAATAGCGTGACTAATAATAGCTGCGGTAAAGAGGTCATTTATTTAGTTTTTTTACAATCGATGTTTGGAGGAGTCAAACTAGATTTTCAGAAAATAAAGAATACTCCCAAATATTTTAAGAACGGTACACTTTGGGTTCACGTGATTTGGGCTCAAATTATTGGAAATGACCTCTCCTGCGTCACCTTAAAAGATTCCGGTCCAATTACCAACAACCCTGTATACAGAAGAGAAGCTATCTAATACTACTCTATCAATCTAATCACATCGACAAAAATCCGTTGACGTTAACAAATCTGTTCCAACGGATAAGACCCGAAGACATGCCGCATTTCATCCCAATCTGCTGACTTGTAGTGCCATACTACCTAGAAGCTTTAGGACTTAGTTTCAGCATGTGGCATATAGGCCAATAATTTAAATGGTCAAAATTAATGATCAATTAAATTATTTAAATAAATTATTAAAAAATTCAGATTCAATTATTTGTAAATATTATAAATAATTAATAAGTTAAATGACATTATTTGAATAAATTATTATTAATTAATTAGTTCAATTGAATTAATACAAACATACATACATAACCTCACGCCTGTCTCCTTTTGGGGTAGGCAGAGACAAGGGAACACCAATTGCTGCGATCCAGACATACCTCTTTCGCTTCTTCCACGTTCATCAATCTTTTCATACATGATCGCCGGTTACGGGTACTTTTGACTAGGCCCTTTTTCAAAATGTCGCCAACTTGATCAGCATACGTTCGCCTAGGCCGGCCCCTTCCAACAACAGCACCCATTCATGTTCTGTACACCTCTTTCGTAAATCTGCTTTCACTCATCCTTTCCAAATGCCCAAACCACCGTAGCATACCCTTTTCAATCTTAGTCACTACATCCTCTTTCAATTCGCATCTCTTTCTTATTTCACTGTTGCGCCCTATCACCCTATCACTCACTCAATTTCACTCAACACATGCTTCTCAACGCTCTCATCTCCACAGCATTAGTCCTGCTTTCATGTCTTTTCTCTGCCACAGCCAAGATTCACTACCATACATAAGTGTTGGCGCCAAACATCCTTCAAGTATGGCCAGACGAGCCTTATTCGGTATAATTTTGCTTGCCATAACCGAGTACAAGGCGCCATTAACACAGTTTCCGGCTTTTACTCTCCTTTCAATATCACCTTCACACTTCCCATCTCTTGTAAACAAGGACCCCAAGTATACAAACTCTTTCACTTGTTCCACTTTTTCGTCTCCTATCATAATATTGCATTCTTTCATATCTTCATTCCTCTCCATAACCATGACTTTCGTCTTTCCAACATTCACTCTCAAACATTTCCTTTTAAATGTCTCATACATCACATTGACCATTTGTTGCAATTCCGACGCTGAAGATGCAAGTAGAACCTGGTCTTCGGCGTAAAGCAGAGTTTTGATCACTGTCTCATTAATTTCTAAGCCCCATTCAGATTGAATTAATAGTAAAATGAATATCTCAGGTGTCTATTCCCTCTGCAACCTTATTCTTGCTGCCATTAATGACCTTATCACTGACATATTTGGTTACGCTCGTTTTGTACGTTTGGTATTGCACAGGTTTTTATGATTACAATTATTTATTTGGCCAATTAGGATTGGGGCAATTACAACTGGCTTAAATTTAACCTGTCCTTCCCTAAAATATCACTTGTAACGTGGACGCAGTTGAACTAAGAATCTCGTAACTCGTTAACCACGATGTAATGCTGTTCGTTTCACTGTAAGAATTTTGGAGAGAGCATGATTGCTCTTACTGTAACTTAAATTCACACTCTTTATCTTCGCTCAATTCATCTGCACTCTTCATCACTTCACGGCGTAGACAGAACTTCCATCTTTTTATTTTTTGGAACGGTTTGCCAACGTGTGAAATGAACTGCTTTCAACTGCTTTTCCTAAACTATTCTTCGTTCTTTCATCAGAAATCGTATGAATAGGTTCCTTGTGGATGGACGTTTTACATCTTATTTTCATGATCATTTTCAAACAGGGACGGTATAAGCTAAACTTCTTTTCATAAAACAAAAAATATATTTCATACGATAATTAGTTATTCTGTATTAAAAGAGTATTAATAAAAAGTTAAGTGTAAAGTCAATTTACACTTTTACTGTTTTATTCGTATTTTCTACATTTTAAAAATAATGAATTAATAAGAAGATACTTTAATGAAATCTATCGTAGAAAAAAAGTGTTTCTAACGTAAGTCGTACTTACTTAAACTAGATATACTCCCGATTTGAGTAGTTAGTAAAATCAATATTCTGTACTCAATAATCATTATCGGCACCATACTCTGAAACGCTAAGAGTTTTAATAGCTTTTAATTTTCTAGAGTGATTTAATTTCTGCATTCTAATAAAGTGAAGCAATTTAAGTCGTCTTTACGAGCAACGTGCGATTGACATTCCGGTAGTCTCGTGTGATTAGCGTTATTATTTAAGTATAATTATGGTCAATATATAAACCTATCGCTTGTGAAACGAAAAATGGCGATTTCTTAATATAAGTTCTTCATCTACTTTATCTCACATATCTTTTGAACATACCTACTGAGACGTAAAAAAATCTTGCTAAGATGTTTTCAAATGTGTGTAGCCAGTTAAATAGATCAATAGGTGAATAATCATTTGTTAACCAAATTCTAATACAAAGATACACGATTACTGATGGCTTTAAAGAACAGGCTAGAAATGAAGGATTCTGTAGATAATTCCCGAATGTAGTGAGGGAATTAAGATGTTAATTCCCGAACGAAGTGAGGGAATTATGGTAAGAATCCTGAATGAAGCGAGGGATTCAAGACTGCCCAAGACTAAGACACTGTTATCCCCGAGGAGCTTACTCTACTTTATACACCACCTTGTAAGATAATTAGGTAATGAAACGCAGGAATCGAATCAAGTACATAGGTATTTAATAATTGTTTAAAAGGTATTTAATCAGACAACTGTTCAAAATATACTAAAAGCAATGACTCCGAAATAATTTTCACGGCTTTTTTAGTTTTCCAAGCAAAGAAATCTTCGTAACATTTCATGTACAAATGCTTCGATTTACACGGCAAAATATTATCGACGATACTATTTGCTTCATTTCTAATATCTTCTGGTTTTAAATCGTCACTCGAGCTCGACATATTTTATTTAATTTTACTTCTTATTTGGCTTTTTCAAAAGGCAAAAGAAACCGTCGCATACAGCCACCCTTTTACAAGGGTTTTTAGTTTTGTTTCGGTGTGTCTTGATAGTCGTTCCAAATGCAAAGGTACACAAACTTATACAGCCAAACTTAAAGTCCATATATTTTTTAATTAGGCAAAGCAACTAGTCATACAGCCATGTCCATGTAGGTTTTATTTAATTTCGCTCCAATTGACGTTCCAAAATCAAATGACATTATAAGCCTTAGGATTAAAGTATTTGTTTATTCTCTGTAAGATACCTTTTTTAATCTTAAGGGATTAATATCTTGTTTTAGGTGGAGTTTATCTCATACATAATGCGAATTTTAAACAAAGGTGGTGTATAAAAACATTATTGTTCATTATTGTCATCATGGAAGATTAGGTTTAAAAACTATCGACCACGACCTTAACGAAAAGGATAAAATTTCAGTCAAAGATCGTCATTAGATAGCCTTAATATTCTACTTTTTTATCCAGAAATTTTAAGTACGTACTTTCTGGCACGATCAACCTAAAATGCATATTGTTTTCAAAGGGTACGTGGAATCTTTAAAACATTTTTCTATAGATTTTCGGTTTTTATATAATGTAAAATATTTTTTTCTACTTTTGTCACGTGACACAAATATCTCCAGATTGGAAGGATGATGAGATATGCTTGCAATAGTTCGTTCTCTTTTATCTACAGACTAAAAGACTTTGCAACCATGTGAGTTAATAATATCTTATTTAATAATATAAAATGCAATGTTAAAGGTTACAACAAATTAAAATAAAAGTCAGACACGAATAACTTCAATCTTATTTATTAAATTGTTAAGTGATATCATAAATCACAACTTAATTTTACCATCGTATATTCCATTACACGGGAATACGCATAAAAACTTATTAAATAACATCTTAATACAATAAGTATTAGTTACATTCACTACTTATTACAGTATAACTTAAAAGGAAACCAACACCATTCTTAAACGCTAAGGAATGAAATGAAATGATTTACATAAACACTGTTGGTAAGATTATATTTAGCATGTAACAAACTGTATCAAAGAAAATATAAGATTTCCTGGCGAATTAAGTGTTTCAATTAATGTATATCTTAAAGATGACTACACTATGTCTTGAAATAAAACCAAACTTTTTGATTTGACTCAAAATAATAATCACTAAGTAATTTAAATAGTGCGAACCCTAACTCTCAACTATGAACCAAAATTGTCGAAAAAATGCTGTCGTAAATATATAAAATGGTCTGTCAAAGAGACATTTTAAGTATGAAAAAATATTTCTATTGCTAATATTTCTATTACTGTTCTAAAAGATTATACCATACAACCTTGCCAAGAGATACTGGAATATTTCTGCCAGTGGCACGTTTTTGAAAAAAATAATTTGAATTTACAGCCTTCCCAGGAAATCATTATTAAAAATTCGGACCTATAAGTACCGATGGCAAAACAAAGTATTATATTTTGTATACATTTCTTTTACTTTTCTTTTGTTTTACTTTAAGACGCTACACATTCACAGCTTTAATACTCTTTTGTTACAAACAATTGTCAAATTAATCAAAGATCATAGTGTATGAAATGTCAATTATAGATTCTTTTTTAAAGCAACTATTTGGTCAAACAAGGTAATGTGCTACTTTGGAAAAGACATATAGATGATAAGCATTTTTAGTATATTGCCTACCTGCAACTCGATCTTTTTAATTATTTTAGTAGTGTACATATTTAAAAGATTATGTAACCCTCTCTTGTACTTGAAAAATATAAATAGGCTACCTATTTAGCCAGGGATTTAGCGTCACCACGAGACTAACTAACTAAGTCCAGTGTACGTACTTTGAGTCTTAAATTTTGAATGTATAAATACTAGCATTATTTGAAAATTTTATTCTATAATGCATTTACATATTTTTACATTAAGACTTTTTCAAAGGACTACATAAATATACAAAAATATTCTTTTTTATACAAAACCTAAAAAACGTTTGTTTAGAATCGGTAATAGGATCGATTACAATAGTTTTTATACCATGTTATATTTCTCTCAATAATCTCAACACAACCATAAGTAATGTACACAGTATTAAAATCAATCACTAGCTTCCGAGCGATTGTGGCTCGCTCGCTTGCTGCATAATGGGGTAGCAAGCGAGCGAGCCACGCTCATGCGACAACAGCAAAATGAAGTTAATAGATAATGAGATTATTTTTTTAAATCGATTTTTTACAAAAATATTAGATCCGTATTTTAGGTTTCGTATAAGCAAAAAATTATGTTGTTTATGTACTAAAACAGCACATACCTATGTTTTTTTGAATTATGAATGTAATGAAATAATACTCTAACGTATTTTTTGTAATAATATTAACTTAACTATTACTATCGTTAAATTTAAGCGCAATGTCTATTTCAAGTTTTGTTTAGACAATAATTTAAAATACCTGCTAAACATTAATTAAAATACACTCATTAACAAAAATCGTAAATGAGTCGCCACTTTAAATATAATAAATACTGTAAATAATATTGCAAACAGTTTGAATGTAAAGTTAATAATAAGATTTCGATAAAATTTTACAATAAAATAATATACTGTTAATTTAAAATGTGAAATTAATTTAGTTTTATATTTATTCGTTTGTAACAGCAAAAATTATCGTCCTAATAAGCGTAAATTTTGCCGTGAGCAATAACATATTGAAAAAAAAATGCCAATTTCTTTTTAAATTTCGCTAGTAGCTGCTCCTTTGGCAATATTCTATAAGGAAAACTGTGGGTCGACTCATTTACAATGTGCTTGTTGGCACGGTCTACATGCCTCCCGCTAGGTCTTGATCACAGAGACGAAGAGTGCAGAAGATGCTCTTGCCGTCAGCAGAGCAGGTGCAGTCGTTACAGCCTCGTTTGAACTGCTCGCCAGGGTTACAACGGAAGCCTGGGTCTGAACCTAAAAGTAAAAATTATTATCTGAAACTAGGTCCAACATTGACACCACATTTTCTAGCCCTGACTGAGTTTTTTCTAAGGATATTAGATAACGGCTAAATAAACTCTAAAGACATACAAATATGCATATTGAAAATGTATAAATACAATGCAATAACGGCTAATACCTGTGTTCATCATATAAATCGAAGGACAGTGGATATTTATCCCTGTGGATTCGAACCCACGACGTCTGGCTTAGAAGGTAATTTTATTTACCACTGCACCAGCTACTTTTGGAAATCCATCACCACTATTATATCAAAATCTTGCTACTTCTACTCCTATAATGGGGAGATAGTTTCTGACTTAAATCTCCAGTGGTCGCGGGTTTGAACCACGCATAGTGCAAATGAACATCTTACAAAAAATTGTATGAGAATGTATGTCTGTTGTCTAAATTAATAATAATAAAATAAAATCCCCAGACAATCTCACCAACGGCATAGCCTCAAAGTATGCGAAGCTTGTGTTATGAGATACCTACCATGTAGCGGACTAGGAGGGAACCTAGAATATAAATACATACAGGGTGTGGCGTAATTAATGGATAACTTGATACTGAGAGGGCAACATGTCGGTTCAAAAAATGAATGTTATGTTCAGTAAAAGTCCTTCCATGTACGAGATATACGACATTTTCGAATTTTAAATAATATTCCGCCCTTAGTCCTTCTTTTTGGTGCCAAGACTACAATAGTGCCTTCTACCCATAGGTATCAGGTTATCATTACGCCACACCTTATAGGTATATAGATAAACGCCCAGACCCGGAACAATTTTTTTCTTGTTCCATGCGGGAGTCGAACTTGCGACCTCACGATTGGCGTACTTGGTAACGTCTAGACTACTGCAATACGGAGACCGTCATATCAATATCCATAACGAAAGCATATGAACTTACTTTAGGACAAGAAGGCGTTGTGTGAACAAATGTCCAACCATTATTTATTTTTTATATCGAAATAATAGATGGATTTACTTACTAGCAGGAGTGGTTTCGCTCTCCCCCGGCTTGGAGCATCGGTTGAGCGTGCACATGGCGTGCTTGCCGTCGGCAGTGCACCGGCACACGTTGCACTGCTGGTCGAACACGGACCCGGGCGCGCACTCCGCCGCTACCTCGCGAGCTGCTTCTGGTGGACAGGCACCGGTTATAGCAACACATAAGAGAATATTACTTCTGTTAGACATCATCGCAATTACATCAATATTAGCCCTTACATTACCCTAAGGCTTGGATAAGCTTGTCATAAAAGAAGACTGATTCGAGAGCACCCACTTTCTGTAGGGAATCTTTGAGGGTTTTCTTGTTTTCTCAGCTTATAAAATTTGCCATCAAATAACACCGCAGTGTGTTCCGGTAAAGTTTTATAACAGACAGTAGCTTTCTAAATCTGTTTGCCGTCTTTTGCGACTCGATTTTTACTTACTATCAACAGGGCTAGCATGCAACCCTCGATAAATAGTCGAATCGAGAAGATAAATATTTTGTTGTTTTTTTATCCTATTATGTAAGCTAATGTGCGCACCAAAATAGATAGAATTACTCGATTTGATACCATGAATAAAACCACAGAACCAAATATGTTTATTACATACACTATATCGATAATAGACCCGATTTGTCGTTATCGACGGTAGCATGCTAGCCCCGCAGGACAGATTGGGTTTATGATGCGCATCTAGTCACAGTAAAATTATATGTACTAGCACCCGCGCGCAGTTTTTCTTGCTTATGTTTGATCGGTAAGAATTTCGTGATTAAAGCTATAATTTTTTTTTCTACTATCAAAACCACAAAAAATTAAAACTAACTGGAAGTTTTGGAGATTAACGCTTTAGCTTCGTCATATAAGTATAGATGATTCAGTAGTAATTACCTCGTCGGACTCTCGGCGCGCCACTGCTGTACGAGGCCACGCCACCATTGTTATTTAGGGCCGTGCAGTCTATCCTAGTGCAGGAGAAGTCCTGGCCCTCGTCATTACAGAGACACTTGTTGCAGTCCAGACGGAACTCTACTCCTGGTACGCAGGCCTTTGGTGTCTCCTTCAAAATTGGAAGAGAATTTTAAGAAATTGGAATTTTAAAGTATCAAATAGAAAGAAAATTAAATAAAAATAATCTTATTTGCAGCAATTGTTACGTATGCAATTAAATCAAATAATAAACATTCATATATAACTTAATGCAAACTAAATGACATAACATGAAAAAACAAGTTTTAAATAAAACACTTTTTAACCGGATTAACGCGTATATTTACATTTTAAATTTTGACTCGACGTTTCGGTGTCTTTGCAGACCCCGTGGTCACGAGCGATTGTTTTATTTAATAGTATGAATCGCGAAAACTTAAGACAATATTAACAAGTTTTAAATTAATACAATCAAAAATATAAACAGAAATAGAAATTACGAAATTGAACATTAAATATTCAAAGTTATTTTTATGAAAATCAACTACAGTTTAATAATCATTGATAAATAACATAAATGGACTCTCAGTTACCTTTTCTCGAATGCGCCTCGATAGCGTGCCATTCTGTAATCAAATAAAAACAGAATGAATACAAGTGTGAAATTATAACAGAACACACAGACATTTTTAACTTTAATATCCTGAATTATAATTCTCTTTGTGAACCGCTACTTGAGCACTGTGACAAAAATATCAAAAATGTAGTTCTGCTACGCCCATTGTTTCTCTGTACAAACTGGATAAAATGAATCGAACTTGATTGTTCTATAGAGCTTTGAAATATGTATAAGTTAACACACAAATAAACAATACGATAAGAAAATAGTGATTATAGTTTCCATCAAAAATCACGTTTTTACAAATAAATTTATTTATTTTGCATCTTTGAAAAATTCTAATATGGTTTATCACAAACCGTAGAAAGTATCCCATTTTAGTATTATTAATAGTTATTATCACCATGGGCTTATGAAAATTGGTAGAGTCAAATAAAATCAAACCAAAGAGTATGATTTGATTAAATACATCCGCAAACTATAAGTAGTTATTAGTTATAAAAAGGTTTTTGAGTCGATGATATACCTACTCCAGTAGGTATTTTAAAGCGAAGAGGCCCTTAAACGCTTCCTTGAGGAACACCAAAGTTAATTAAGTTGCAGTTTATTATCATTAGCACAATGCATTAGTTGACATTAACCAACACCAAAAAATACAATATATAAAAAAGTTCCGGTATACAGCAACGAAAAAAGTTATGACACAAATAATAAACACAAACAACGTAACAAGAAAACAGTGATTATAGTTTTTATTCATAAAATTTTACTCACGTATCTTCAATATAAAGACATGTGGTGTTCAATAACTCCATGATCAAAATCCGTAAAAAATCCATTGAATTCATTCTAAAATTATACATTTTACTTATATTTGAATAAGTAACATACTTTTGAAAATTTCATGAATTCAATTATTATTATAGTTACTACAGTGTCGAAATTCTGGATTCTAAATACCTCTTCATCCACACATTATGAATAAATATTACTTCATTGTTTTGTTATAAAGTTTTTGAAGCAGTAATGTACTCATGTATGATAAAGCAAACTATAAAAATTATAGTTTATTTATTATTCACAAAATACATTAATTCTAATAACCAACACCAATGACGATAACCAAACCAAACCAAGTTATAGACTTAAAATTCCCTTAAAAAATACTTAGAAGCTTCTAGAACTAGAACTGAAATGATAATGTAATTTAAGGAAACTGCAAAAAAGAATAACCATCACCAAAGAAAGCTAGCCATTGTAAAGAAGATTAATTAGGACAGCCCAGAACCTTAAACAAAGACTTTATCAAACCTTCCCTAGTTCTTCTGTTGACTCTGCACACGCTCGTCTCGTGCACGAGAAAGATTTTCCATCGGGATTACAGCGACACATATTACAGTCCAACTCAAACACTTCATCTGGTCGACAGTCTTTTTTAATCACTCGTAGCTCCTGTTGTTGAAATTCGAGTTAAATAATCAATTAGTTCGAAATCTTCCAGGAATTTCTTAAGAAAAGTCGCAGAAAAATAAAGAGAAATAAAGTTGGTTTAAATTGAATTAAATAATAAGGCTGCAGACTTGATTTTAGTGAGCGAGTGGAGCAGGAGAAGCGATTAAAACAAAAATAAACTAATCTTTAGATTTTAGTATCTAAAGCTTCCACGATTCATTAAATTCGATAAAATAAGTTACAATAACTTGTTAAAACGGCGGCGTCTGAAAATGCATCAAGTTTAAATGTATAATGATTATAACTGAAAGCTATGTCTCTGATAATATATTGTGCGTGTTCAACATTGCATCCTCTCAATCTCACCTGCTGCACTCTTCTTTATTATCAATCAACTAACCAACGACAGAAAATATTTAAGAAACAACTACCAATGAAAGAAATAAATCTTGTGAACAAGATAAATTGAAAAGCTACGCAACAAATATGACCTCTGGCTTATCCGGTTCTTCGTCGATATCCTCGGGAACACAGACTTTTCTAGTGCAGAAATAGCTTGTGCCATCTTCGTTGCACCAACATGTGTTGCAGTCCATTATGAACATGCGATTGGCAACACAGACGATGGCCTTTGTTTCGTTCTTCGAGGTTTTCAAATTCTAGAAATTTATAATAAAAAAAAAACTTAATATTATTAAAAAACAAACTCTAATATGTTTTTGTGAACATGAATAAAATTATTTGTCACTACAACAGAGTTGGTTTATAATCACTCAATACTAACAGTTTTTTTTTTTCATGTATTACAAACTCGCGAAAATCTTCTGATATTTGAAATATTGGCTATATTGTGTTACTTGGTTTTTTATTTAGGACTATTGGTGAACATTTATAACTGAAAAATGGTGTGCTTATGTAAATGTGAATATTATTATTTTTTAAAAATTAACTCCTTAATTACCTTAGAAGCTGGCATTCTTACCCTTATATATGTATACCTATAGGTATATATTATTTATTGTAAAAAACAAACTCTGGGACTTCCGCAAATTTTCATTACGGATTTTTAGCAGTTGATTAAAGAATTTGCTCTACATTTTATTTCAGCATTCAAAATAAAATGATTAGAACTCCTTGACCGCCAAGGCGGTTCGTTTTAGCGGTCCAACCACTTAACTTGGTATCAACGCAGTTTTGTCGCGATTCGCCGCCATAGCGGTCAGCTCGAAGTCTCTTGGCCCATATACAAAATGGACGCATTCGAGATAGCTTATATTATTTATTTTTATTCCCGAAAACAACGAAAGAAAAATAACAAAATAGATACTGGTTTCATCTAAATAGCTTCTTGTTGTTGAATTTCAACAATGAATTTCTCTGTGTCAAAGTTCACAGCTGCGACTCACGCATAAACTCATCTGCGCAGCTGTGGCCACAAGCGGTTGCAAACTGGAAAAGTAGTTAGTCGCATTGTTAGACGCCCCTGTGGTTAACAAAACAAATGCAAAACGATCTCAGCAACTAAACTGTAACAACAATGTTATGAGAGTAACTAAAGTATAACGAGAATATTATATTCGAAATATCTAACCTAAGTATATTAAAGTACTTTTACTGCAACAAAATGTCTTTCTATCGTCCAACCAACTATCTCAGACTAGTTAGTCAGTGACTGTTGATCAGTCATAACCAACGAATGCAGAGCATTAAAAAAACCGACTTCACGTCAATGTTTTGGCTGAAGTAGAAGCTCGTCAAGGTAAACGATCTACAAATTCATACATATTAAAAAAAACATAAAGTACTCAATTGATTTCGATGAAATTTATATGAGACTAAAAAGGAAGTATCCTCTATCATATGAAATAAGAACATCAAAATCGGTTCACGCAGTCAAAAGTTATGAGGTAACAAATATTAAAAAGAAACATACAGACGAATTGAGTACCTCCTTCTTTTTTTGAAGTCGCTTGAAAAATTGTTTAATTGCAATGGCTGACTCACCAACTTTCTCATAAGCAACCATATTTTTGGTCTTAGCAACATTATTGAAAGCTCATTATTTTAGCCTTATTCTAGTTTTTATTTCGTCGTTTTATAATTATTAGGATCAAATTGTTTTTGAGTCGAGAAATATTTTGTCAACTCATATTGAAATGTTTTTGTATACCTTCAAGAAACTTTGATGCAACAGTTTGGACTCTTCGAAAGGTATTTTAGATGTTATCTATAGATCTGGTGTTGAGTTTAAAAGAACTAACCGTCGTGTGAGAATTTCATATCTCCAGTAAAAAAATTATGTTTTATCATAATAATAAGTATATAAACTTGAAATATTACCTACTGTTAAAATTGTAGCTTCCTTGGAGATATAGGTGTCTATGGATGGTTTTGATTTCTTAGCATCAGTTAAAGTGCTACAAACTTATCTGACCCGATGTGAAAAATTGGAAAATTGGAAATTGTCAAAATTAGAGTTGTGGACTTACTAGCGAAGACGCTAGCGCCACAGATACTGACTGGGTCAGATAATTTTGTATGCTATAATTCCATGTTTAGTAAATGTTTTTATGTCAGCAGTCATTGCCTGCTAATTTAGCTAAACACAATTGGGACGCCTATGACAATGACTTTTTCATTATAAAATTAAAATATGTATTTTTTTTTCATTTATTACCATTCCATTCAACAACGATACAAAATTTTAAAAATACATGCCAATTAAACCTCTAGGGCTTGCGTATGACAATACATTAGTCTTACCAAAAAACAAAATTCCAATTTTATAATTATTACTAAAAAAGTAAGTTAAAAAAGTTATTAGTTAAAAATCGTATTTAAAAAGAAAATAACAATTTACAATATTTAAAAACATAAACTTGTACTTAGTACAAGTCGTTGAATTTATTGAATTTAGGCTTTGCAATTCGGAGACTTTGGCTGCATTTCGAAACGGCATTGTCGTGGGTATATCTCCAAAGACAACATTTTTGATGTCTTTGGGTATATTTCTATAACTCACTAGTTATAGAAATATAACATAAATGCATGAACTTTTTTTTTACACTTTAGCTTCATCCCTTACTACTGCAAAATATATTTTTACAATAAATGTAGACTAGGTATAAAATAAAAAAATATAAGTTGGTTCATCTGATTTATATGTCGCGTCCATTTGTCATTTTCCGCAACATAATGGTCTATGTATCAATTTCTGTTCAATGAATGAATATAAATTATAATTTTATCGAAAGGCGATGAATTGACCTCTACCAAAATAAAATTTGTATGATTACAACTACATTGGTGTTTTTAAAAATAAATAACTGAGAAGTTTTCGGCGTATAATACTGATTAATATGGCATAAGCTGCGCTTGACCGTACTTGGTCAAATAAATAAATAAGAAATACGGCTAGCTGTGCAGAGAGAAATAAACCTTGCAACAAACGAGCTAAAAAGAGGATGGGCAGCTAGGTGGCTTAGATCCTAGTGTCATGAAGGCAAATACCTGATTCATCTGTATTTGGTTTAGGTGACAATCTGACTACAATGCCTATATTATAAAATATATAATATATTTTATTTTATAAAAACTTCAGTTTGTTTTTCGTGTAATGTTTTTGGGTTATAGATTCATTTAGAAAAATAATAACAATGAAGTCTGTGTATATGATGAGATATGCATGATTTTAGGGAAACATTTGTGCCTAATTCATATGATCAAACTACCATATTGAAAACAAAATCTATAAGTTTTTGACTTTCCATCAAGAAAGGAGTGATTTTATTATTTAATTGAGCTGCAAGAAAAATCTTTTTTATTAATTCCCTTGAAACATATATTACACAGACTTCAGTAAATTTACCATAAAGACCTGCAATTGGATTCAAAATCTGAAATGAGTCACTAAAACTGCCGGAACAAGTTAAAACGCTTAAAAAGATGACAACAAATCAAAAGTTCATAAGAAACCACCCAAAAATCTGCCTGAAAATCAAAAATTTGTCAACAAAGCAGCAAATACCTTCGTTAATCCGCGAAAACTTTTTAATATCATCAAAAAGTTGGGGTGTCGAAGGGATGGGGAAATTAAAACACACAATTTTTTAACTCATCATTCTTAATTTCTTATCATCATACAAATTCGTTACTAGTCTAGTCAGATAATTAACCTACCTAAAAATAAGCGTTTATACGGCAAGTTATTGGCCATTTTCTAATAATTTGGTTTAAGAAATATGAAACCCTGATTTCTTTCTCGTATTTATTAGGATAATTCTAATTATGCTGCGTGCTAGTCTTCATATTTCAAGTTCTTGTCTTCAAAAGCTCATTAAATCAAACATTAAATATTTATAGTTGATACTTCCTTCTCTTCGAGAATGTAATCGTGGAACTTATAATTTATACAAGCCCGGATTGTCCATTAGCTCGGCAAAAGTTATATTGGAAATATATTTCCTTTCATTTCTGTTGCTGCCGCTTCTTGCTATGAAGACTTGCAACAGTTGAACTCGTCTCGTCATCTTATCAACTCAGTCTCATTTCAACGTATCGTAGCTGCTTCGAGTCCTTCATCAGTTTTGCTGTTACAGATTCTATCCTCTCTGACACTTATTATTCTACGGTCTTTCGCTCTCTTGTTAACTATGAGATTCCTTCTTAGTGAATCAAGAGTATAAACTTGGGTGTGTCCACATCTCAAACACTTTGATAAGACCTTACTTTTTTAATTTTAAAAAGTTCCCTCTTTTCTGCATTAATGTGGAGTCTCCTACTGCATTACTGGACTATGCGTATACCGCAAAGCAAAACTTTCATTTCTGATGAAGGACTGAGCTCGAAACTAGTCGTATATCTTGTACAATGAGAATATACTAATACAAGTACTTTGCTCGTAGAACTGTCATTACAATATAGGTAAGCCTGAGTAATCAATCAGAGAGAGAGACAAAGAGAGTTCGAAGTTCAAGGTTTGTATAACCATGGATTTCGACCATTTTTAGTGCAAAAAACTTTTTTCTAAAGTGAGGACTTGAGTTTTGCAAATATTACGTTCAGAATATTAAAACAGTCGTAGAAAGGCAGAGGTTATTGCATTAATTAAGGAGGTCATAAGTCTGTTTAACCAAATTCAGATCTCTTAATCCAAATTACCTCTTCTGTACTACAAATCCGATTGACTTATACTAGCAATTTAATTTATTATAGTACACGTAAATTGTTAACAACTGTTCTTAGATACTATGAGTTTTGTTAACTTTTTCCTGTTTTGTCTCCGTCAATGGAACTATTGGCTTCATTTCCTGAAAGGAAAAAAAACAATGAATCTAAAGACAAATTAAACAATCATAGTAATCTTGTTGTCACATTCAAACATTATTGGAGAAAATTATGGTGTGAGATTGTTGCAATGACCGTTGTATTTTATTCGATCACTTAACGTAAAGTCCAATGCTAAAATAATTAAAAATTTATAAATAACTTCTTCCATAAGACCCTTATTGTGATGTTTAATCCCTAAGCAGTTAATAATAATATTCATGGGAAGTCAGGAGATACCGCAAGAAAAAACAAAAAGTTGCCTGGAAGAGATTGTCTTTAAATAATAAGGCAGCCTATAGTGCACTGTACCTATAACATTGTTATAAAAAAATATTTCTTACTCATGTGTACAATGTAGAATAGATAAATAATAATTCAAATATATTTTCAATAACTCAGACTACAGTGTATGAAAAATCTGCCTGATTGTCAATTCAATTTATTAACACCCTGAGATCTTTTCGTCAGCCGACAATATGTCACTCTCACTATGAATCTTGGAATCTTGCGTGTATAACGACAAATCGCGTGTTCGATGTATCGGTTATAACCTGCTTTTATTTTTTTGGAAGAACTTAAGATTTTGTTATTTTGACGTTACCTTGTATAGCTATCTCTGCTGCCCATTAAATGTATATCTAAAAATATCTTACTTTTAACTCGTGAAATATTTCCACGTCCTCTGGCAAAGGGCAAGGTTTGTTCGTACAAGAATAATCAGTTCCATCATTGTTGCAATGGCATGTGTTACAGCCGATGTAGAACGTTCCCCTGGGTTTGCAAACCGAATGTCGCTCTATGTGGTCTACTCCCTGAAAAATTTACAAATATATTTAACAACCTAGAAATCTATAGTATGGTATTCTAAATAAATGAAGCCCTAAGCTAGGCAGAATTTTGAATGAATATATAATGTTTGTATAAAATATCTATTTATGAATTTTGTAAATAATGAATACAACTGAAACTACCCATTTTCGCCTCTAATGATAGTTTGCTATGTTAATAATAAAGACTGGTTAAATTAAATAAATATTTTACCAGTAAAAAATAACATTTATAAAGAAGCAACGATTTGACCTACCTAAGCGAAATCGTTTTAACAAAGTAACAAAAGAATAACTTCCTCGGTTTTACAGAAGCGGTTACTACCGTTTTTAATAATTCAAGTTAAATGAAATAAGAATACCTCACTCTCCATAAAAACCTCGACTTCTTTGTTCATATCTCTATCCATGCACTCATTTTGCGTGCAACTGTAACTCTCGCCGTGTTGAGAACATTTACAAGTATTGCAGTCAGATTGGAATACTTCGTTTGGCTTACAAACTGTTGAACGTTTGAATTTCATTTTGTTTTTGTTCCACGAATTGATTAAGTCCGCTCCTGCATCTGTATGCTCATTATCTGCTTGTTTGAATTTAACTTTTTTCTCTCCGTTTTCCTCACGTTCAGTTTTATCAGAATCTTCATTTACATTGATTTCACCTCTCATGTAATTAAAAAGTTCAGTGACAAACTTATTTGGATCTCCTTCACTTACAGTCTTACGATTTTTAGATTCATGTCTCATGGGGTTGGATCTTCTTTCTGCTTCAATGGCAGCCTTAGAACTATTTAGCCAGTGTTGTTTAGTACGAACTTTAGAACTGTTTTGCCAGTGTTTGACATGTTCGACACTTTCGTCAACATCAGTAAGAGTATTAGCCACCATTTCTACTGTTTTAGCATTTTTTTTATTTTGGCCTTTTGATTTTGTTGGTTTTCTTTCTTTTGTTATTTTCTCTTGTTTTTTTTCATAACTAGCAGGTGAATGCAAATGCTTTGCATTTGGCTTTGCGATTGGCTTTGCAATTGGCCTTCCAATCGGCCTTGAAATTGGTCTTGCAATCGGCCTTGCAATTGGCCTTGCAATTGGCCTTGCAATTTTAGTTTTATCTGTGTAACCAAACACTTCAGCATTAGAGAAATGCTGACGCAAATGGATAACGTCTGATTTTCGTTTTTCTAAGTCGTTGTCTTCGTCGCTGCTATCACCATTATTATCAACATCAGTATAGACTGGATCACTATACAAAGATGAATATAGAGTTTTAATCATCTTTTTACTATTGTCTTCAAAATCTGTTTCAGATTCCTGCATAGTAAAAATGGCAAGTTATTTCAGGTATTCTGCATTTTACTTAAATCTTAAATGTATCTAAAATGTATCTGTCAAAGTTCTAAAATTATTGACAAGAATTAAATGTGCTCGTAATTTAACTATAAATTATGGTGTAAATAATCTAAAATAATATCAATTAGTATGTGTACTTACCTAAGCTTACATATCACAGTGCACTCAAAACAAATTAAAAGGTGTGCCAGAGAACCCGAAACTTTCGTAACCCAAAACCGTTAAATAGGTAGGTGTAAAAAAAATATAATCAATAATCTGATATTTGTCATAATTTTTTACAAAGTGCGTAAAGTGTTAAAGTCTACAAAAGAAAAAAAATGTTATATAAATAAAATACTCACGGAATCAGTTGCTGGCGATAATTTGAGTTCTGCTGATTCGTAATTCACATTTACTGAAAGAAAAGAAGAGAGAACAATCAGATTAGAGGTTAGGTGACAAAGGATTTTCTTATTATTCATACGTGCCTGAACGTTACTGTGCGGATATCCATCATAAAAGTCTCATGTGTTTTGGTATAATATCGCGGGTAGTTTTTGTAGCCTTGCTTTATTTATGAGATTGTAAAGAACTTCATCAAGTGTGACTTGGAGTCATCATGATATTAAACCTCCTCCGGTAAGAAGAAGAGTTATGACAATCCTAATGAATACTTACAAGTACATCCCATCCTCGTGCAGAGTGCGTATCCAGTGATAGTACACCAACAAGTGTTGCATTCATTTTTCCACATCGAATCAGGTGCACAGCTTAGAAGTGGTTCTGAAACATCCAAAGACAGTTGTCTCATTAATTGTTATCATCTCGTATGACCAATGATACTAGAACTTGTATATACAATATAGTAACAAAACCTTAGGATACACAATTTCATCGACGAAAATAGCACATTTGGGATATGATTTGGTTCACTTATTTTTATGGGGTCAGTTCGAAAACCCTTTTTACTTTTTACTGTAGCAATATTCACCTTAATTTGTAAAACAACGCCTGCTTTAGTTCTAAAACTCGGGGTTAAATATTTATGTAATGTAAGCAGCTAGTAATGTAAAAAAACATACCAAACAACTGTTTTTATGCAATTGCCGAAGAAACAATATCATTTAAAAAAAAAATTGCCAGCTTTTCTTACTTTCCACCTTTGTCCTTACTGTCCATTTCCACCTTTGAAAATGGACTGTAGTGCCGCATTACTTCATAAATCATTATATTCTCTGGCGTTCGAAGCTAATGGCTTAATTTATTTACAACTATTACAAAAAAACTATGCTAAAACAGTTTAATGACTTGTTTTCTGAATTTTAAAACAAATTTCCCGTACAGCAACCTCGATTCAACAAACGATTCACTGGATTTCTTTTTTTCATTTTCAATCGTTGACTTATGAAATACGCTGCGTTAAGCGGAATCCTGCGCGGGCTCCAGTTGCGTGGGCGCGCGGTGACGCAGTTTTGGCCCTTAAATTTAAGTTGAAAATAATTCCTTGACGTACCGTCCATATGATCTGGGCAAGCCTGCTCGGTGCAATACGCGTACCCGTTGGGCGAGCATCCACAATCGTTGCACCTGCTCTTCCAGAAGGTCTGCGGGGCGCAGTCGTGGCCGGCAGGGAGGTCTGACTTCTTTTTAACTGAGAATTAATAATAAATAAATAAATTATCCAAAGTAACTTCCCAACCACAGGGCCCTAAAGAATGCTCCAAAGTAAGGTTTTTTATATAAGCTTGTGTTATAGAGTGGAATCTTAACATACATCCAGATATAAAAAAGTTGTGAAAAATAATAATGAAGATTGAGTAGGTTTGGCTACAATACTAGTTGTAGAGAACCCATCGTTAGTCGGGAATCGAAACCAATTGTTTGCTCATCAACCAAGTTTAATATCAATTTCATCTGATACTCGTCCTCACCAGAGCAATGATCTTTGTCTGCACAATTTATAAATTAAGAGTATTTTTTTATAGGTGACTAAATCCGGGTTTGACCTCAGTCTCACCTAATTATAAGTGGAGATGAGTTCAAAAGTCATAACCCTCAAGTTTAGGAAGCAACTGGCCCTTCATAAAATATTTCCCGAACACATGGTGATATTTGCGGCAGATATTAATGCGTTCTACCACCAAGCGGGGAGCACTGGAATTTGCCGCTTTTTACGACACGCATATCCAGGGGCGGAAGGCGTTTTTCTACCAAGCAGAGTCTAATTTGATCAGGCACCTCTTTGCTCTGCAAGGCTATTCTTTGTCTGTCCAATAAGATATTTTACTACAAAGCTTATTGAAATAGAAATGGAAATATATTTATTGACAGACAAAACACATAACAATAATATGATAAAAAGAAAAACAAATTAGAACATAAAAAAGAAAGAAAAAAAAAACATAAAATACAATAAACTGAATCACAAATTAGGTACATTACAAGTAGACAATTTCACAAAATAAAAATAAATGTGTTTCACCGGCAATTTAAATTATTGCATGTGTTAAGCCAGCCAAAAGGCTACGACTCATCATATGTTACGAGTTACGACCTTGCATCGTAACGATGCTTTTCTGTCGTCGCCTGAGGATAAACGCCCATTTCATTATATAATATTAGTATGTAATTAAATCTATGAACAGAGAGTAATTATAACTACAAAATATATAGAATAATACATAATATGAACTTAAATAGGAATTATAGTTACATGTATACATATTATTAATTACAAATATGCATATACCCAAATCAAGTTGATATTGAAATGGTATTTATTTATTTACAAGCTGGAAACCAGCGATGTTCCTTTGTCTTACTAAGTAGCTGATACATGGTATCGTCCTGCTGCCCAACAAGAAAAGTGTATTTAGTTTTGTTTTATTGTTTATGAGGCAGATTTTACTCACGTATATGTCCTCGCCTGACACTGACGCATGGACTAAGTATAAACCCAAAGCTAGTAAGACATATAGGACACTAATCGTGAGTGTAGAAGCTCCTTAACAACCAATAGTTATGTATGACTCAACATTTTTTTTTTATTTAAGATTTTTTTTATTACTAATGTTTTTACTTTTTATTTTGTTGTCCTGTTTGGTAAAAAACATTTTTCCTTGGAACGTAGGCAGGTGAAACACATGGAGAATGACGATATGGTCAAGGTCGATGGTAAAAAATGGATTTGGGATTCACCGATGACATGGAGAATCTTGGAGAGGCCTCTCCCGGCAGATGATAATGATTATTTTTCCTTTTTTTCATTGAAGGTTATGGAACCAGATTTTTGATTATATATTTGAGAGTAATGGAGACCTACCTGACCGCTGACATGACTCCAAAGTGCACAGACCCAGCCCGTTACTGAGGCAGATGCAGGTGTTGCAGTCCCGAGCAAATGTTGTGTTGGGTTTACATTTTATGGGCTCCGCTGTAAGAAGAATTAATGCGTTACATTATTTTTAACATCATCATGTAATAAATGACACTTTAACGAGTCTTCGCAATTAAAAATATAGTTTTTCTTTAGATGAACCAGTACAATTATGTATTTAAACTGGTAGAGAGATTAGAAATTGCGCGCGTAAATCGCGTGAAACAGCTGGTTCTTAAATAATCAAACACCAAACTCCCCAGTCTTGAGTCTGCTGGAAGAAATTTCTTTAGAAATAAGCTGCACCTTTGTACTTACTATTGTTCAATGTTTTTCTTTTAAATTGTATCCTAACTTGTGTGAACATATAATTAAATAAAGAAATGAATAGTGAAAACTAAAAACATAAACTAAGAAACTTTTTTTAACAATGGACAAGGTAGATACAGAAAGCAGCAGATTAACTATACCAAATCTGTCAAAAAAATATAATTGAATTTGATCTCTATGCCCTCGAAATTAGGTTAAAAATTGGCTGCGGAAATTAAAAAAGTTTGTAACGCTGGATATGCGGCCTTCTGTACTTGGGGAAGGTTTAGATTTATGAATCACTAAGGTTGTGTGTACATTGATCATCGAAAATGTCAGAAAAAATCGTGGTGTTTCGGAACTTTACTCTGTTACCCATGGAAGTCATGAATTCAGCCGGTGAGAATATTTTCTTATTACATACTAGCTGACCCTGCAAACGTTGTTTTGCCATATAAATAAAAAAAATAAAAAATAAAAATAGATGTTGGCCGATTCTCATAGATACAGGATAAGCACAAAAAATTTCATCAAAATCGGTCAAGTCGTTTCGGAGGAGTATGGCAACGAAAACTGTGACACGAGAATTTTATATATTAGATTTTACAATCGGCTTTCGAGCTTACTTTTTATGGCTGTGAGCTTTAACACACAATGGCGATTACGTGGTGATCTTAAATTGAATATGGTGTTTAATAAATTGTATTATTAAGTAAAAAGTGAATGAAGTGATTCAAACACATATATGCATGACAAATATTTTAACCATTAAATATTTCTCATGCATTGTATTCATTGAAATAAAATTCTTGACATTGAACTTACATAGAATTGAATTAATTAAATTTTAAAAATAATAATGTGCATTCCTCACCTTATGTGATAGCAAAATGGTATTTTGAATGGAACTTCTTGTGAAGAATATTTAGAGTAGATAATTGAAGTAAAATGATTGAATGTTGCCATAAAGTTAGATACACCTAAGCTCAAGTAACTATAAAGATCAGCAAGTCCAAAAAAGTGTGTCATATGAAAGTAAAAAAATAAATTTAAATGTTATACCTACATACTCCATTATCTATGAGTTATTTCAGACCAGATAATGCATCATTTAACCTAAGTAATACATAAACATAACTTATCCACGACTTGAAAGCAATTGTGCTATGAGCACAAATATGCACATATATAGAGCACATATATGATTCCCTGAACAAGAATCAGCCCTAGATTGTAGGTATAACCAGTTATATAGGCCTTTTATGTAGAACCTAGCATACCTATAGAAACTTATACAAAGGACCGGCTGCCTTATCACGTGACTTACAAGAGCAAAGCGATGGCATAAATTGCGCAAGATTTGCTAAAAAATAACTAATTCGTATTACGTTACAGCAAAAACAAAGCCATAGCAATCCGACGACTGTTCTGCCTCTATCGTACAATCGATGTACTAAAAGTGCATAATTTGCGAAATTTTAAAAGCAAACATCTGTTTCACATTTTATTAGTTTCTGTTTTAGCTACCAAATTGTTTTTGGCGCTAGTATCGTAGCAATAAATGCATTCTGCGATCAACGAACAGCTATCGCTTACATAATACGATGTAAAGCAATGGATCGCGCGTCCATGGCTTGATGACTGCGCCATTATACCTGATCGCTAATATTCACGTGATAAGGCAGCCGGTCTCAATATGCTGGGTGGTATACATAATTCTGTTGCAGACTGTAGACGCTAGAGCAAGTGCCATACGTGCCGTATTTTGTATGAACACGCACGTGGACACGCGTGGTGCAGCGTTGGCCCTATAAACGTACAATTTTGAATCCCGTGGTAATATCGGGATAAGATTTTACACCTTACTGTAGTTGAATTCTTATCAAGTGGTTTTTGTGACAGTTCAAAATTGACAATCTTTGTGACGTTGCCGTAATGAAATTGTTCGATCTTCCATTCGATGGCTTTGACGTATCGAATCAGTTGGTGAAAAAAATGTATATAAACTTCCGATTACAAGATGGCCGCTCATATTCATCGATTCAATGTCGATTCAGTAGTGTCAATCGCTATCAACTGAACGTTCCGTTTCTTGAAACTGTATATATAAGATGAATATTTTTATGACATTTACTTAATTTATTTACAGTAAATAATAACAATAACAATTTATTGAACAGCTATCGCTTACATAATACGATGTAAAGCAATGGATCGCACGTCCATGGCGTGCTGACTACGCCATTATAGCTGATGGCTAATATTTACGCGATAAGGCAGCCGTTGGCAGTGTTAAAATTTAAAGCTTGTCTAGCGAGATTTCCCAAATCTGCGACTGTCTAAACCAATTATGCCGATAATATAGGTAAGAGCGTGGCATTGATATCTCATGTTATTTTTTCAGAATAAAAATCGCCGTCTTGTGTTTGTTCTTTCGATTTATATTTCTGCCAATTTGTATAGCGAGCAATTCTGACTAAAAAGTGCCAAGAGTTTTTTATTCGCCGGCTTTTTTCTCACAGTATTAAACTTTAAATTAGCTTTCCAAAGCTAAGATTGTACCTCCTGGCGTTCATTGGATAATATACCTACAGTTTTATTTATGTTGTATTGTCTTAAGTTTTCACGATTCATAATTTAAATAAAACTACTTTTTCACCGGATTAATCGCGTATAATTTATATTTTACATTTTAACTCGACGTTTCGGTGTCTTTGCAGACCCCGTGGTCACGAGCGACGAGTTAAAATGTAAAATATAAATTATACGCGATTAATCCGGTTAAAAAGTAGTTTTATTTATTTATGTTTTTAATTTTTATGTTAAACTTACCAACTTTCCCCAAGCAGTTTGAGATTAGGATGCAGTCAGCCACACCATTGGGTAAACAGTGGCACTTGTGACAGTTGCTGATCCACGTGGTGCCGGGCAGGCACTCCGGCTCGCCTGCCGGCTCATCGGCGGCGGCCGACACCGGCGGCTCTCTCGACCTCCCCCGCACTAGCCTTTGTATAGATTGATAATCTGAAATTATGAAATGATATGAAATAATAGAAAAAGTGAGAACACGCTGTATTATGTTCAGTATACAGGGTGTTTGGTAACAGGATGCAAAGCTGAAAGTAGGTGATAGTCTAGACCATCTAGAACATTTTGGGTCATACATGTCTTATACCATGGGTTCCTAACCTGATTTACCCCGCGGGGATAACACAGAACCTAGATAATGTTGAAAAAAACAGAAAGTGTTATGGAGTGACATGTTGCAATGTGGTGTGGGTATCTGAATTTTTGTTACATTCATAGCTCGCAGGTAGAGAAGAGAATCCTCACGAGACGACAGAAGATCGGTCGCAACATATGTTTGAAATAAACTTATGGTGTGCAGTCTACAATAGCACAATGCATTAAATGGCAAGACTTATTTGCAATTTTTACATCAATTGCCAGCGCTGTTAGAAGATGTGCCATTACAATCTCGATCGACAATGTGATTCCAAGTACTTTAATATTCTTTTATTACTAATTATTTACTAAAATAAAATATTGACGTTTAAATTTAATATAAAACATGGATAAAAAAATCCCCAGACAATCACGCAAATGAAATGGCCCCAAAGTAAATATAGCTTGTGTTATGGTATACCATGTAGCGAACTAGGGGGGAACCTATAGTATAAATACATAAATACCCAGACATGGAACATTTTTTTTCTTGTTCCGCTCGGGAATCGATCCTGCTACCACTTGCGTCTGAGGCACTAAAAGATAAGATATCGACAAGACAACGGCATCTTACTTATTTAAGCAATAAGAGGCTTTTACTTACACGATTGAAAAAAATAAATGAAATTGAGTGTAGTCAAGGACTCCAGCCAATTATAAGACACTCCTAACGTCATCATATGTTCAGTATTGGACAAAAAATATTGAATACCTAGCTCTGAAGTGTGTATGGAAAAACCAGATAAGTACGAGTGAGACTCACGCACAAAGGGTTCCGTCATGTATGTCCACTGAGACACTATCACGTATAGGAATAATCAACGAATGCAGAGCATTAAAAAACCGACTTCACGTCAACACTTTGGCCGACTAATAATGTCATCCACGTAAACATTCTCCGAAGTTCTTGTTTCAAAAATTTGACATTTTCAATGGAGTACTCAACCGATTTCGATTTAATGTATATGGGACCAACTATGAAGTATCCTCTATCATTATAAAAATGGATTCATAATTGTCTGAAATATCGTGTAACAAAGACACAAAAAAAACATACAGGTGAATTGAGAAGCTCCTCATTTTTTGGAAGTCGGTTGAAAAGGTACTTCCACTTTATGACACTTTCATAAGATAAACACATGCGACTTTTATATGCAAAGGGCGCCATCTAGTGACTATAGTAGGAAACTGATGTTTCTGTTGTATGGGAGCTATGCAAAAAATATAACGATCAATACGCAACATTAAATACTGCGCATTGATTATTTCTCGTTCAAAAATATTGAGGGCAATCCACGGCCTTACAAAAGCAGCAATATATGCTAAAGCTAAATATATTAGTTTGTTTTAACGCACTAATCACTGAAACTATCAGACAAATAATGTAACGTTTAAGGACAGGCAGCGCGTCATGTGTTTTCACTACATTGCCGGCTTTACCATGGAACTATCTGCTGGCTAATGGTGCGTACAGATTGCTGTAACGGAACTTGTAATGTAACATTCTGCGCACTACACGTCCAAATACGCAACGTGCGCAGAATGTTACATTACAAGTTGCATTACTAGCAATCTGTACGCACCATTAGAGTAAAGTCGGCGGTGTAACAAAAACGCGTGATCATGCGTTAAGTATGTTTCTTTTTTTGAAATTGATAAAGTCTAACTTATGGCACTGAGGTCTGAGACATGATCGCTAACTAAACGCCTTATTAACAGGCGTTTAGTCGCTCAGCGGGCAATGAAGAGGGCTCGGAGGTTCTCTGCGGGATCACTCAGAAATCACCAGAATAGGCAGACAAAGCTGAATTGGTAATAGATAGGAAGCACAGCTCGCAGTACAGATGGCTGTTACAGTACTGAGAGACGCTGTATGTATATCTGTTGCATTTAAAAAAAAAACTTAAAAACAAAATGAAATCAAACTCATTATTTCTTTTTCATAAAAAGTGAACCGTCTTCAAAAAACCGACCCACTAAAAATTTTTACATAATTTATAAACGCCATCCTATTCCGGTTTCTATTCCGTTTTTCTGATACAAAATAAACAGATAAGTTGAAAACCTTATTTTTTTTAAAGTTGGTTAATATAGGTACTAAAACCTTGTCCTAAACAAGTCAAATCTTTTTCTGAAACCGCATCCAAATCGGTTCAGCCAAAAGCGAGAAAATCGCGGACAAGCATACATACTTAATGGTCAAACTGAAAACCTCCTTTTTTGATTCGGTTAAAAAATACTTTAAAATGACATTTAAACTATAGTTTTTGTAGTTTTTTTGTTTTTTACAAGCTTTTCGAAAATAATAAAATAAAATACTGTTTCACACCTATGTTGAGTGTAGTTGCCCTTGAGCAATGTTGAGAGAGGGTTCGGGCCTCAGTCTCAGTCATAAATGAATAATAATAATTATGCATTTTTTAAGAATCTTTTTCATAAGAATTACATAATTCGCCTACTGAGAAACATTATTTATAACATAAATTTATAACGAGAGTGCTTATAATCTTAGAATATATTTTTTAACAATTATACACAACAAAAACAAAAGAAAATATATTCATTTAAAAAGTGAGTAATTTAAAAAAAAGTTGAACAACAAACGTTGAATGCTAAAAAGACCGAGCGGAACACAGACCTAGAGTAAAATCAACTGGATGTGGTTTTCAGATTTTGTTTTAAGCTAGGCATACTTTTTGCTTCCTTTTTTTTAGTAAGAAGATTATTATATATTTTGAGACCTTCAAATTCAATGTTCTTTTTACCGTAGTCTGTTCTTGGTTGGCGTGTTACTTATTAACTTGCATTTCGTAATTTCATTCTTTGTGTTTAGTTTTTTTGAGTAAAATTTAATGCCGTATGAATTTCCTTGTTTATTATTTTACGTATAAGAATACATGTATAGTATTTGTGTGTTTGCGAAATATTCATTAATTTTAGTTTCATTGTAAATTTTTTCCATGGGTGTTCGAAAGTTATAGTCAAATAAGATTTTAATCAGTTTATTTTGTGCTTTTTGTAAAGGTTCCAAAGTAGTCTTTGCCGCGGTACCTCATATTTCAACTAAGCCGTCAATGTGGGGTTTGACGAGAGAATTATAAATAATATACCGAACTTTTCTTGGTAGAAATCTGGTTATGCTATGAATGTGGCGAGAGATTTTTTTTTTTGTTTTAGACACTCACACAACATTATCTAGCCCAAATTAAGTTTCTTAAAGAACTTGTGTTGTGGATACTAGATAACTGATATACTTACTTAAGAAATATATAAACGTACATATTTTTTATTAGAATTTACTTAAATAAACATATAAACATCCATGACTTGACGTCTAATATCTGTCTTCATCACACAAATATCCGCCGCCGCCGGGATTCGAACCCAGAACCTCTGGCATAGAAGGCAATTTATGTTGCCGCTACACCAGCCGGTCGTCATAATTAATTTAGATTTAACTTTTTCTAAGTGGGGCTTCCAGTTGAGGCAACTGTCCAAGATAAGACAAAGATATTTTTCGTTATATTTCTTTGTAATTGTTGGTAGTTTACTTTTAATTGAATATTGTCAGTATTTTTTTTGTTTTTTGCGGCGAATATAATATAACTTGTTTTAGAAGTGTTGATGGTGAGTAAATAAGATTGAAACCAGTTATTTAATAAATTAAGATCATCTTGCACTCCTGGTATTATTGCTTCAACCGAGCGTAAAGTGAGATTTATTTATTTATACTTTCTCCTTTAAGAAAATTTGGCTTATGCTATTAATGTAGATTAGACATAATAGCGGCCCCAGAATTGAGCCCTGGGGCACGCCAAAAGTCATAGGTTGGGTGCTGCTTTGATAATATTCAATTTTAGTTAGTTGCATACGATTATGCAAATATGATTTAAAAATTGCTAGTGCCTCTATCTTTTATGCCGACTTGAGATAATATTTGTAGTAATAATTTGGGAATAATCGTGTCGAATGTTTTTTTTAGGTCAATAAAAACACCGAGGCCTATTTGTTTTTTATCTATTTTGGTTTTGATTTTAGTTATTAAGTCTATTGTAGCAGAAAGTGTATCCGAGTGAGGCCTAACTCCGTATTGCTTGGGATAAAAAAGTTTTTAAAATTCAAAATTTTTTCTAGCCGATCATAAAGAAGTTTCTCAATTTTTTTTGATATTACTGGAAGACCTGCTTCCAATTTTATAAATTATACATTTATTTCGGACCATAAATAAATATTCCTGATATTAACACAACATTATCTAGCCCAAATTAAATTTCTTAAAGAACTTGCGTTATGCATACTGAATAAAATAAGAAAATATTTTATTTTGAATACATACATATTTTTATTAGTAAATAAACGGATCCATATTTTTATAGCCACGACTTGAGGGCTAATAACCGAGTTCATCAAATATCCGCCGCCGTCTGGATTCGAACCCAGAACCTCCGGCATAGAAAGCTACGTATATTTACACTACACCAGCCGCGACTACATGTCTATTATCAAGAGCGTGTTTTGTAAAACTGTTCAACATACCTGCATGATTTATCAGGCATTCTAAATCATCTGAACCTTGGTAGCATTTCACGGCTGAAACAAAAAAAATATATATTTACTATTATTATTTATTATCTTTTAATATATATTCGGCGGCACATTTGAATGGTTGTCGTATGCCAAGCAAAAACTCCCACTAATTGGGAGTCACTCGTATAAGTCACCTTTTAAGACACAGTCATCCACGGGTGGTTGGGCTGTTCTAAGTCTGTCCTACGCGGCCTCATTTTTCATCGTATGTTTTCATAAGGCGAATCCTGTGCATCAGGTATTTTGTTGATCATCAAAACTATTCAATACATTATCTTCTTAGTCCAAATTAAGTTACAGGATACCAGATAAATAAACACGATAAATATGTAAAATGTGGCCTTGAGTTTTCGAGCCTTTAGTATCAGGATATATGTATGGTGAAACGACCTCATTATTGCTTCCTATATCCCTAAATTTATTAATTTCGACTGTCGCTATCGTAATATTGATACTCATAACTACAGATTTCACGTTGACTTAAATTGAAAAATATAGTTACAAATATGTTTTATTTCAAGTCACTTTCGCGCTAAAGTCCTTAAACCCGCACCACGTGACCGGCGTGCGCCCGCGCCATCGCGCAGACCTCAATTTGCCCTGTAACCTTCACAATTATTGCAGTTCTATTAATAGCCTCAAACAATTGTTCATAATTACTGGCAGAGATAGCCCCAACGCGTGATGTCGAAATTGGAATAATTGCCCGATGGGGTAAAGACTGGAATCCGGATTTCCTGTCAATTGTTGACACTGGGTTTATTGACAGATGCAATGAGCTTGGTCATGAAGGAAAGTGTATTTTTAGATCTCAACTAGTTGTAGCACCCGACCCCGCCTATGTGCAGTTTTGGCTTTAAGTTGTTGCCGGTTTCACAGGTGAAGATGTAGAATCAACATTTTGATCGACTTTCTTGATAAATACAAGAACTGGTGAAAATAAATTGAGGCAAATATTTTCTTCCGAAAATACAGAGAGAAAGATGTTGTCTTCTATAGGATGTAGAAATAAGTCATAGGGAGTTTCACAAGGGCCTTTATTAGGTCAGTAATATATTTTTTTTTTATATAAGTGACTAAACCAATATATTAATATTTAAATATTCGGGTAAAGTTAATTCAATTTTGATTTGTTTATTATAGTCCAACAAGTAGTTTTTGATTCAGAAATTTGAAATCAAATATCAAAACTATCTTTACTGAAAAAGTCAGATTTAGCTCGTCAATAAAAAGTTTTTAGTTAATGTTGTTTTTAATTCCAATTAGAAAGTATTATTAATATATGAATCACGAACACTTAAGACTGTGGCAACACCACTTTATATTTAACTTTTTATTAATACTCTTAGGGGAGAATTCCCGAAATTCCCACGAGACCGAGAAATATAGGAATTTTTAGTTTATGCGCGTACCAACACGCGGGTAAACGCCCGTGGATTTGTAATTGTTCAAAAATTCAAAAATTCGTTTATTGCATCAAATATGGTACATTGGGTTGTTATAAAAGTTTGTATTGAGCGCATATCTCACTGTCATACAGCATGCAATTATCACTAAATCAAGTTAGTTAGGTACTTATTACATATTATAGAATTGTTAATTAATTTATGTCCTATTGATATTCTAATGTCAAAATTATACAATTTGATTATTATTACATGTCTTATAAACATTTTTACACATTAAAATAATATTACAATTAATAAAAGAAAGATAATTAAATATTTAGATTTATATCTATTTATAGTACATTTCAGATTTATAATTTCAACCTCATAAATTCGTCAACGGAATAGAAACATTTTTCTATCAGCCAGTTGCGTAATACAGATTTAAATTTGTTTACAGGCAGACATTTTATTTCCTTTGGTAATTTGTTATATAATTTAATGGACATTGTTGGACAGTTTCTACTACATATATCTGTTTTTACGTTTGGTAGACATAGCTTATCGGGAAACCTTGTGTTCTTTAATATGTCTTTTTTTGTTATATAAAACTGTGGATTTAATTTAACAAACAGGCAAATTTCAAATATATAAAGACTTGGAACCGTCAATAACCTCATATTTATAAATAAGGGCTTGCAAGTAGTCCACGATGACACATCTGCAATGGCTCTGATGCATTGTTTTTGTGATATAAAAACTTTATTTACTTTTGTTGAGTTACCCCATAGAAGGATACCATATCTCAGTATCGAGGCTACATATCCGTGATATGCTTTCAGAGCAGTTTCTTTGTTTGACATTTTAGCCAGTCGCCAAAGTGCGTAAATAAATTTATTTATTTTTGTGCAAATTTTGTCAATATGTGCGTGCCACGTGCAACATTCATCAAATACAATACCTAAGAAGGTGTAGATGTCAGTTTCAGTAACGGATAAGTTATTGTATGTCAGATTCAAATTATGTTTTTTACCTCCTTTATTAATAAATTGTATATATTTAGTTTTATCCAGATTAATATTTAAATTATTTTTATTTAGCCAATTAATGATGTCCAGTTAGTATTATTTATTATTATATTAAAGTTGTTAGTACAATTAGTGAAGTCAGGAATTAAAATTGTAATGTCGTCAGCATATAATGTCATATGAAAATTTGTAATAAGGGGCAAGTCATTTATGTATAAAAGGAAGAGAAGGGGTCCTAATAAACTACCTTGTGGCACTCCTACATTATTCTTACATGTTGAGGATGTGTACACTTTTTCATAGCCGGACGAGTCCGTTGATTTCATTTCTACATATTGTTGTCTACCATGCAAGTAGCTTCTAAACCAATTTAGTGAAATTCCTCGTATACCATAGCCTTCACATTTTTCCAGAAGTATATTATGTGAAACAAAGTCAAACGCTTTGCTCATGTCAAAAAATATTGTAACTGTTTTAACCCTATTATTGGTATGTTTAACAATTTCACTAACCAAATTAAAAGCAGCTAAAGATGTAGATTTTCCTTTTTGAAAACCAAACTGATTTGAGTGTAGTATATTAAATTTGTTCGTGAAGTTTGTAAGACGAATACACATACACTTTTCGAAAATTTTAGAAAATATGGTTATATGGGCTATTGGCCTATAATTCGAGGGATCGTCTTTTTCGCCTTTTTTGAAAATAGGTTTAATAACAGTCAATTTCAATTTATCCGGATAGATTCCCTGTTTTAATGATAAATTAATTATAAATGCTAGAACGGGTGAAATAAGCTTTCTACACTGTTTGATTATTTTTGTAGGTACACCGTCATGTCCCACAGAGGTTGTGTCATTTAGTGAAAATATTATGCTGGATACTTCGTTAGCATCTGTAGGGAATAAATACATACTAGCCTTATTTTTTGTAACTATAATATTGGAGTCAATTTTTTTATTAGTGTTAGTATTATTAATATTAAAAAAGTCATTAAATACATTACATATGTCTTCTGTTTTATAGTATGTCGAGTTATTGGTTTTCAGTTTTTTTACTTCATGATTGATAGATTGTGGCGTAATGTTGTTTTTTATTAATTTCCAAGAAGCTCGTGCTAAATTAGGTGCATTTTTCATATGTTGAACGCCTTGTCTTATTATATTAGGTCTTTCGACACACATGGGGAGGGCGCCACAATGATTTTTTTAAATCAAATGTTAGCACAATAATACGCTGGCTTAGATTTCGCTACCATCAACACCGCTCAGATATTGAAATCGTTTCAAAACTCGGTAAAAAACTTATTGTAAATTTTATGTAAATAATTTTGATCAACTAAAGTCCGAACAATAATTTGAAGATTGTATTTAAGTTATTTCTAGGCATATGGATTTCATAACTACGTGGTAATTTAAGAAATAGTATTTTCAGATGTGTTTTCGAAAAAAAAAACCATCGAATCAAAATCATTATATCATGTTTTTGAGCAATCAAAGTATAGCATTTCAAAATTTCAGATCCGTCCGTCTTGTCAGACTCCCATAGTATGCGATAAAAGTCAATACATTTTTTCAGTGCGACTAAAATAAAAGGAGTGGGTTCAATTTTTGACCAAATTGAACCCACTCCTTTTTACCACCGGACTACCTGACGCAGACAAAACTTCCATCCCTGTATAGTGGATTTACCAAGAAGTCCAACAAAACGCTTCGATAGTTCCTTTCTGCCAAGATATGGAATAATCTGCCTGCGTCTGTTTTTCTTGGCAACTATAGTCCTGGATCTTTTAAATGTCGAGTGAATAGGTTTCCCGTGGATGGACGTGTACCACCATTGTCTCCATGCGCACTTTCCATCAGGTGGCATGGAAGACAAACATCCTATCCTTACAATATAAAAAAAGAGTCATAAGTGTCATAAATAGGTATTGTTTATTGTGCGGCTTTTACTTAAACGTAAAGTGACTCACGCGAGGCGAGGCGAAGCCTTGCTTGCACTCCTCACTCCTAATGAAGGACTCCAACAGAGTACAAACTACTTCTAACTACTCCAACCATAACTATCCGGGTTGCCTGGTAGAAATAAGGGCTCCCATATTGTCATATATAATATTGGAGATGATGATGTATAACTTTTTCAATCTATCAATCCGACGCTTGACACCTCAGTCACTCGTGACCACGGGGTCTGCAAAGACACCGAAACGTCGAGTCAAAATTTGAAATGTAAATATACGCGATAAATCCGGTTAAAAAGTGTTTTATTTAATTTGTTTATTTTTAAGTTCTGTGGCAATAAAGAATATTATTAATAACTTGCGAATAAAAGCCGCGTACACACATCCATTGTTTCTTATTGTTTCTTTTTAACGTAAGTTTTGTCTTATTTTAAGAGGTCTCAATTACGAATTGATTAAGAGGACTTTTAATTAGAAACTTCCAAGTTAATATTTGTTGGACCGTAGCTACTTTAAGTCAAATTTCATTTTACTTTAGGTTATATTTATTTTTATAGATACAGAGGCAAAAACAGATCTAAAGATCAATCTAAATAAGTTTATGCATAAATTTGACATTTATTTATAACATAAATGTACATTTTAAAGGATATATTCATATTACAAGTAATAGTCATAATAAATAATTTCCGGCCACACACGCAGCTATCCAAACGAACAAGTTATCTTTACATTTTAATTTATGACTTTAACATGATATATTAAAACTAAATTTAGAATTGCCGTTCAGAAACAATAATAGAACGGCTATAAATAGCCGTTGATAAATTTGCTACAGATATAACTGGCATAGGAGAAATAACTTATTATTTGTGCAAAAATTACTAAATCAATGATCACCTTAACAAATTCGGACATGTCTTTTATTTTAATCAATACAATGATCACGCTACGTGGTGCGGGTGACGAGGAGGCTTAGGGCGTAATCCACCAAGTTGGCCCAGTGCTCGTTGGTGGATTTCAGAATTTTAGGTTGCCAAATTGGCTTCTGACAAACCCTAACGACTATTGTATACAAGTATACCACACCTGGGACCGACAGCTTAACGTGCTAATAGAACAAATTATTTTTCTGGCCGCTTTTTTTTTTTTATATTACTTATTATTTTTCTGGCCGCTTAGTGACGGTTCATGATAAGCGTGTTTAGTGTTTAGCGAACCCCGTTCGCTAACCAACCCTGCCGAACTCAATCTCGTCTTAAGGCAAGTGAAGATAAGGCCGAGGATGGAAGAGCCAGTTCTTCCGGCTATTCACAAAATATTTCCGGAACACATCACTGTCGGAGTGGTGATATTACGTGGAAGATTTTATATGGAGAGTGGCCGCTAGTTGGGCAAACCCTGAAGAGGTCATGTCACAAACCGGCGTCGCTAAGCGTGTTGCCACACGAAAATATCGACGGAGTCGTTTGATGGTAGAAAGGATTAATCGACTTCGATCGATAAAAAAATATGTTTATTTCAATAAATTATTTACAAATCAGTTGCCGGGGCTTCCCAGAAAATATTCCGAATATACTTGTGTTGGGAAAGCCTCACTCTTCCTATGCATTATTAACTTTAATTTTTGGATTTGTTAATATTACAATCAAAGGTGTACAAAAAAAAATATTAAAATTATTAAAGATTAAAAAGTAAATAAAACTATTAAAAGGAGAAAAAAAAGTGTAGTATATGTGTATGGGGTATGAGTGAGTGAGTGGTTGATTGAATGTGTGTATAGATATTCTATTTCACGAAGTCCGTTCGGCTTTGATTGTAGTAGTGACGTATCCCGACAAGCACGCTTGTGTGTGTAAATGTAGGTAAAGTTAGCAAAGAAATCATAATAATATAATATTTCAAGTCGAGATTTAATAATCGAAATAAAATTTTGGTTTTAAAAGTATATACTTTTTGTAAATAAATTAGATTAGGTTGCACTAAATACAAAAATATTCAGAAGATGTAGGCATTTGATTAAGCATTGGTGTTACAGAATGGAAACGAAACATGTAGTACTATTCAGTATTTTCAATCACTATCAGATAAATTTTCGATTTCCGAGTCCGTTTTGCTGTCGTCAGAATCATCTTGTACATTGACTATAAATTCAAAATCGAGATAAAAATATTGAGATAAAACAAAATGTAATCAAAATAATTAAGAAATATAAACATCTTATAACACAAAAAAAATATTCATTTTATAAATACTTCTATTGCTATATTAAATATCTTTGCATAAAATTTTAATCGAAAACGTATAAATAAATATTGCCTCACTATGGACAACTCTTCTTCGTTTTGTTGCCATGCTGACCTTACTCCGTGAAACAATTTGGCGCGAACTAAACACACTACTGATCCGGACCGTGTCCCGATCGACACTGAGCGCTCGTAACATACGCACACAAAAACAATGTGCATGTGCACGCTTGACAACATTCATAGCCAAACGGACTTCGTGACATAGAACATCTATACTAGTGAGAATATAATGATTTACCTACTTGATTGAGATGTGTGGTGTAAGGGTTATGTAGGAGATTAGGCCTTTCTGACCATAATTTCTTCTACGTCAAAATAACTCATGCTATAGAGCCACTCAGTCAGATTTTTACTACATTCATAAAGTTGCATCGGGTAAATTTTAAGTGTGCAACAAGATCGATACTTTTTACTAGGTCAATCCGATCAGAAAAAACCGATCGATGTTGATCGATTAGAGGGGTAACACTCTAAGATTAGTCAAATTTTACATTTGCAAATATTTCTTTCGACTTACTAGAGAAGATACTGTAAATCCACTAATGGCTGTAAGAGTTTACTCTCATGTATTATTGAAGCTAGCTGGTATTAATAGCTATGAATTTTTATTGGAAAATAAAAACACATAAATAAACAAACTGTTACCTGCATAACAAATAAATAAAAAAAACATACCTTGCAAAGCTAATTTATTCAATTTGAATCAAAATCAAGTTCAAGATAACCCGATCTTGTAAAAACAATATTATAAAATTAAAGTGACAATCCGCAAACCTGTTGGTATGCGTTGTGTTATGTATTATGTGAGTATGTTTATTACATTACATGATAATGGTTATACGAGACGGAGAGTAAGGCTAACGCCCTCTAGTGGCCGGTACAAGTAGATCAGGTGAGCACCTGGTGTGAACAGTGCCTTGCAAATATAGAGGTACCTACTATTGATTTCGTTGATTTTTTGTATAAGTGTTTGTAGTTTCTTATTTTTAGATATAGTTTTTTTCGGAGCTATGGCATATCCATATCAAATTCTTAAATGTTTAATTTTAAATAAAACAAATAAAGCTTTAATAATGTTTTTTTGCATTTAAAATGCTCAATTATTCTTAAATAAATGAAAAATGTGATAAATAAAAATTACCCGACCAGGTTTTTTTTTTATTTATCACATTTTTCATTTATTTACAAATAAAGCTTTCTTCCGATTTAACAATTTAGTTTAGGAAGAGATTGAGAAACATAACGACTTCACGTCAAAACTGTGGCGGAAGTATAAGTTAATCAATATATACATATTCTCCGTTACAAACATGTTTTTTCAAAAATTTAAAATATTTCAAGAAGTATCCTATCGATTTCGATGAAATGTATATATAGGAATCTGAAGTATTCTCTATCATTTGAAACAAGAATAATCAAAATCAATTTATTTAATCAAAATCGATTCATCCATCAGTCGAAAAGTCGTGTAAAAAAATAAAAAAACATACACACGAATTGAGAACCTCCTCCTTTTGGAAGTCGGTTGAAAATAAATTGAAAGTCACTCGAAATCTACGTTCTAGGTACAGTCTGCAACAGAATTATGTATACCACCCAGTCTCCCGCACACATACAACCCGTATGCATATGTGTGCGGGAGACTGGGTGGTATACATAATTCTGTTGCAGACTGTACTTATAAGTAAATATTTTTAAAGTATGATCTTTAACTAGTTTGGAGGTAATAAAGAAGTTAAAATGTTGTTTTTCTACCATCATCTGCGTTTAACAATGACATCTAACCAACACAAGTGGGTGCAGTAGATAAAGTGATTAATCATTATTTATTAGATGATTGTAGAAGACGTGGGAAAAAACTTCCGACTAGGTATTACTCTCCAGTCCGTGCGTATATTTCAAAAAGGATTTTCTTATTATTAATTTATTTGATTATTTGGACCAATAGAGAAAAATACAATATTTCTTACATCTAAATCATAATTTATATTACAAAGTTAAAGTATATCTAAAGTACCACGCTCTATTTTTTTTTTAATAAAGTACGGACGGAACGGCTTCATTTGATCTTTTGATAGACAACGCTTAGTTATAAATACGTCGAGTAAAATTGACCAAACACTTATTCACCATTTAAATTCGTGCTCATGAAAAATATTAATCCAAAATGTAATTGATAAATTTAAGTTCTCATCCGTGTAACGTCGAGAATTTTCTATTGTTTAAGTTGTCCTCGACTGTTCTATTATGACTCCTATTATGTAAAATGTAACAATTCTTGGTAAGTAAAAACTATTATTAAAAGGATATAATTAACAACTCAACAAAATGAGATCTTGTTTGTTTAATTTTATACATCAAAATCAATAATCTATACTGTAAACACAGTGAGTCCATTTAAAATTCGGAGAAAAGCTCAAAGCTTTGACATTTTACTGCAGGTTTTCATAGAAAACTTTTCCTAAGCAAACTTGTGATTGAGTTTGTAATTGACATATTGATTTTATTGGGGCATTGAAATTGTTGATCCACCGCCGCACACTCAGAACCATACATTTTTTCCAGTGATTAAGTTCAAGTTTCCCTATGCTTGTTTCCATTGTGTTCAATGTAAGTACATATTTTGCAAAATAAGTCATAGAATAAGTGTAACTAAGTATTAAACTAAAATTATAATTGTGTGTAGGTTGCATATTCATCATAGGACCAAAAAAATGTTTGCGTCATAACTTATTTTATTGTATTAGTTTTCCTTGATTGCGTACGTTATAGTCATAATAAACAATCAATTATTGGAACTACTGCTATTGAATCATTAGTTGTATCTAAAAACGTAGAATGAGTGAGTAATAGCGAAGTAATTATTTGTTATCAAAGTTTAATAATTATGACCAGCTTTTATTTGTTTTACAAATCTTTGTATGTGCCTAAGTTACTTGAGCGATAAATTATAAAGAATGAATCAACAAGTCACTTAATCATATTTATATTTATAATTTATTAATGTTAATCACGTGTCAACTTTATAAAATTCACCTTAAATTATAGTCAAGGTTCAAAAACGGCCTCTAGTAGTAAAAAGTTAGTTAAGATATAAAATAAAATGTTCACAAAAAATAAACAATATTTATAACAATAAATGATGTATCAAGATGGCCTTCAACATATTATTATGATAACAACTACCACACTCTACTATTATAAGCCATTAATAAAAACTAGAAATAGATATTTAGTATTTCCTTAGTTTTCAGGCCCAATTGTATTTTTAACTAGCAGCTTCGCGCGGTTTTACCCGCGTGCCCACAGATCCCGTGGCAAATTAATTGATACAATATAGCTTTTTACGCCTCCTAAGAGTTAGGCTATCAAATGAATTAAGCTTGTTTACAAATCAGATCGGTAGATACGGAGATTAGCGCGTTCAACCAAACAAATTATTCATCATTATTATATTGGTATAGATTTATTGTTTTATCCGGATCTTGTTATATTAATTTTATTTTGTCCTAGATGTTTACATTTTAACTTGACCTTTTATTTGATTTTCAGTTACACTTATCTATTTTTATAGCACTTAATGAATTAAACAGCATTAAAGGCATTTTTACAAATCTTTAATATAAAAAACATAATAAAATAAACAAAAGATGTCTTTGAACAGTATTTATCTCTTTAATTGAATGATTGCGATCACCAATCTCTCCTTTTATAAAAAGAAAAAATAATAAAAATACTCCTCTCCTTTTATAATAAAGAGAAAAAAATCCAGTTTTTAGTATGTTTGTTTGAATACATAAGGACCCCTTTAAGAATTTTTTTCACCATTCCTGAAAACATTTTCATTAAGTAACTTATCCAGAGTCACGCAATCAGTTTTACATAAAGTTTTTTATATACATACATACATAACCTCACGCCTGTCTCCCCTTGGGGTAGGCAGAGACAAGGGAACACCAATTGCTTCGATCCATACATACCTCTTTCGCTTCCTCCACGTTCATTAATCTTTTCATACATGGTCGCCGGTTACGGGTACTTTTAACTAGGCCCTTTTTAAGAACGTCGCCAATTTGATCGTACTTTTTATACTTAAGAACATTATACATAAATTGAAATGAATGTGATTATTTAAACATATCTTAGTATTATTAAGTACTATCAACTATCGCATACAAAACTACAAAAATAAATTTATAAAAATGTTGTTTATATTGCCTTTTTGTACCTTTGTAAATGACTGCTACTGTACAAAATCCTGCGAGCGGACCGCGCGCTGAATTGACTTAGTGATTCTAACGGGACCCAGCAGGGATTTGTATAAAATATCCTATGCTAATCTTCGTCATGAATAATTCATTGATAATCTCGAAAGTCTGTCGGAGCCGATAGTAGTCCATAAATATGGAGTTTTCCTTTGCAAATCTGATGAGGTACGGTTAGAATTGTTATTTAAGAGATAGTTTTTAGAGGAAGTTATTTAAATTTTACTGTTTATTGACAATAATATCAAGATTATGCTGATTTGATTATGTTTTTTGATATTACAACTGTGAATTTGTAACTGGCAGAAAACTCAACTGGTTTTAAAGACATTTTTGGTTTTGATTTCAGTTTGATTAGTGCCTTTATGGTAAGTTCAATTTAGTTTTGGAAGAGGGACTAGGAGTATGTTTATGTGTTGCATCTAAAGGAAAGCTAAAAGTAATGTGATGAAATTATCTACTAAAAGTGAGGTCTAACGCTGCTGCTCGTTGAAGCAATATTTTAATATATCATCACAAATCTTTTTTATAAGCCCACGACTCATAAGGTGACAAGGAGTTTTAGGCCGTAAGGCACTAAGCTGGCACAGTGCTATTTCCAGTGATTCCCAAAGTGATCTATGACAGCCTGCTAGGGATATCAAAATTTTGGGCGTCCATGAAATGAAATTGGGGTCCTCGGACATAGCGAATATTTGCATATGTTAATTTGCATTGGTTTATGTGAAAAAATGATGTCGTCGTGGCGCCGTGGTTACTGTGTGTATCATACGATATCACAGGTTAAGCAACGTTCGGCGCGGTCGGTACTTGGATGAGTGACCGCCGACCATTCATTTCTCACGACGACTTCCGTGCTTCGGAGGGCACGTTAAGCAGTCGGTCCCGGGTGCTGTATACTTGTATACAGTAGTCATTAGGGTTTGTCAGAAGCCATTTTGGCGCCTTAAAAATTCTGGCATCCACCACTCAGCACTGGGCCAGCTTGGTGGATTATGGCCTATACCTCCTCGTTACCCAGGGGAGAGACTCATGCCCTGCAGTGGGCTCATTACAAAGAACTGTGATGATGATGATGAAGTGAAAAAATGCATTTACGAAATGATAATAAAATAAGCAAGATACCTAAGACCTCCCCGTCACCCAGGGGAAAGACTCTTAGTTCTGTGGCCCAATACGAAGAGTTGTGAAGATGATGAGAAAGTTACCTAAACTGACTCCGCAACCAAAGTAAGCTTTTAAATTAAAGGATATCCTTGTTTACACCCAGTCCAGCGCCAGTTTAAAAAACTTGGTTTTCCCAAGGCCTTACCCAAGGACCTTTTATGCCGCAGCCGGACACTTGACCTCAGCTCCACAGAAAGCTTTAGGGCATAGGCCATAGCCATATGCATATTCGTTGTCTAGTATCTTCAGGGTGACTGGTGACAAATTTTAGATTCTAAAGGAGAGCACTCAGTACTTGATTCTGGACATAATTATGTAATAAAAGTTGGTACTTAATTTTCCACTAAGCTTGCCTATAAATAAATAAAATTTTGTTACTATGTACTTTACTCACGCCCGATTCAATCGCCTCACGGGACCTGGCACTCGGATCGCTGCCAACGCTAGTGTAACCATGCGTTGCGTAATTCTTTAACTTTCGGTTAAGTTTACTCGGTATTAATATCTATTTTTTATTATATTTTTTTCTTTTCATGTATGATCTCAAACTATCACATCCTTTCATTTCAAAAGTGACCCAGTCACCCTGTATAACTCAAGCTTAAATTGGGGCTTCAGGCACGAATAATTATTTGTTACTTAGTTCAGACTCCTTATAATTATATCATTCAAATCTAACTGAAGCGATAATTTAAAAAACGGCTTATTTTTGATAGATCTCATTAATTATCTAACTAAAACGAGTATCGGAAGAGCAGCACGCCACACTGATAACGAAGGTCGCAGGTCAGTGTTCATTCATACCAGACTGGAACCAGCGGCCGTGATGTCATTATACTCAGAACTTGTATTTACAATGCTGATATCGCGTTTCCTATAAGTACTTCAATGATTAGCCATTAAATAGTGCCTAGTTCACACTGGCAATGACATTTTCAAAGGACAAGAGCTTTAGTGGGTAATTTTTAGAAAAATTGACGATTCGAACGTTGTACACTTGCTTACAAAAAGGACTTACCTAGCGTAACAGTCGCTGAAACGAGAAAAATCCAAATCTGCGGCTTTTTTGGTATATTAATCAGCAAAATATTATTAAATACTCTTTCTAAAAATTTAATTCTCATGATTCTAACACCTTTTAGTTACTAATTAAAACCGGGTCCTTAAATGAAGGGACCAAACATACTCGTCCTTTAGATGGTTTGCCAATCAAATACGTAATGCCTAGTTTACACAGGCCGTTTCTTAATATTTCAGAGCAAAAGATATAAGGTATACCTAGATATAGTATTTATTTTTTATTTGCACTAAATTAAAAGAGAGTATATGACTAACAGTAGACGACGACAGTACATAACCTTTATACATATATGACTTGGGTATGTAGGATACTTAAATATACCTTTCCATTTTTTTTTTCAATTACGACCTAATTTATGCTAAATCTTTATTTAACCTTCCAATTTGGAAACATCGCCATTAATATTCCAAATTCAGAATTCGAATACCGCCTGCTTACACACATACATAGATAAATTCACGCCTGTTTCCCTTATGGGGTAGGCAGAACAACTATCCTTCTAATTTGTGACCAGAGGCTATAAACCCATCTAAAGTCACGTTTGACAAAATTTGAGGTATTTCAATAATGGAGAGAGACTCCTGACAGGGAGTCATCGTATCACCCGCAAAAACGCCAATAAAACCTCTGTCCCTTAACTGACTTTTACAGTATGTCCGGGAAGAAAAGCAGCTGGCACATTCTATGCCTGCTTTATCTTAGTATTTGTTAACTGAAGGTTTAATTTTTTAGATAGGTAAATCGAGTGATTCAATATTTTCTTCCCTTAACGGCGTAACATAATGGAATTTCGCCTTAACTATTGACTCGGAAGAATACTTATTGAATTCAGATCGGAAATTGTCTCAATTTTGTTTTTTGACGAATAATTTAAAGACACAATTCATATTCGGACACAATACTTTTTGATCCGGATTTTAATTTTTATTACATTAAATTATATTATACATTTTTACGCGAACGTTTCGGCTCGCTGCATACTTGCCCGTGTTAATCCCGTTTAGGTAGTTTTGATCCAGGCGGAATTTCTTGATTTCAAATTTGTTTGGCTATTACATGTAAACACATTTTTGCAGTCTGAATGATTTAGTTACTCAAAGTTCTAATATAACTCGTATTTGTCATTTTTAAATCCTTCAGCTGTTGTGGTCAGTAGGATGAAATAGGTAATTAGTTCCCACAGCTCGCAGCGAACAAAGAGTGTTTTGTCAATTATCGAGCGAGTCGCATGCGCACTGCTATTAGATCTCGTAAATAGACAATAATTACTGTATCTACGACTGTGCTGCGTTCTAAGGATGTACACATGTTAACTTGGTAGTCTTCTTTTGAAACGAATTATTTTATTTAGTTAGGTATATGGTTTTTACGAATCAATACAATTTTTTTTTAACTTACTTGGCCAGCAGAAACGTTAGATCGTCAGAAATTGAATTTTTTGCGAAATTTCGGGACACCTTGGTCTACATAATAATACTGATCAAATTATCGGGTCATTCCGCCTAAAAGGCGTGTTGCTACCAAAATGCGTAATAATACCTAATAATTAACAAATTTTTTGCATTTTAACATCACGGTGTCTTTACAAATACTGTGATCACGAGGAACACAGAAACTTTGACCTAAATCGTAAAATAAAATTATAGGTCTTTTTTCCATTTTTAGACATATTAGGCGTAAAAATTTAAAGGCTTTCATAGATTTAATATTATTTCATATATAACCTCGCTAATTGTCGTTTAGAAAATAAACATTTAATTGAAAAGATTTTGTAATGTCCATAATGGGGCGGACACTTTTGAAATTAGTGTTTATAATGCGGCTTTTACTCAAATTTACTGTCGGAGATGTCCGACTAGTTTCGAACTCTTATGGAGTCATTCATCAGGAGAGGGTACTGTCACATTCAATAAATTGCCTTATGTATTAAAATGCCAACCATTGAATAGATTAAAGTTAATTTTTAGGGGTCCGTAGCCAAATGTCGCCAAATATTCGTCCTGTCATATTCGTCCTGTCTGTTTGTCTGTCCGTATGTATATCACAGCCAATTTTGCCGAAATTTTATGATATACATTGAGATAATATACATATACTGTTGAAACTTGGTAAGTTGATGTATTCCGTTAACTGCGTTAAGATTTTACATAAAAATAAAAGAAAAAACAATATATTTTGGGGGTTTTTCACAGCTCCCTACTTAGAAACGAAATTCAAAAATGATTTTTATTAAAAAGTGTTTTTTTCAAAACACTTCACTTACGGGGTGAGTTTGAGGTCAAACACGGTCAAACACAAAAATACAAAGTTTTTTTTGTTTGTGTCTCCGTTAGGGATGGAAAGATATTTATTAGTATCACATTTTTTTAATATCACATAAGCTGTTGAAAGCATAAAGAACAATAATAATAGTGCCTGTAGTTTTGCCATAGGCCGGTCTCAATGACTATCCAAAAAGTTAAAGTAAAAGTAAAGATAAAAATTCTTATACTTCTTTGAGCCCAAGCGGCAGATTTCACAAGAAACACAAGATAATATAGGAATTTCTATCGTTATTAATTTAACTTTTGATACGGTACTGAAACCGGCCATTCGAGAACAATTCAGACACTTCGGACCTCTTTTAAGCATCTGACCGAGTTTGAAGTAATATGAAAACATGATCTGAAAAATACACGTCATCATGATATAAAATATATAAAATATGAAAACATGATCATGATCAAAACAGTCATTTTTTTTTCGAAAGATTGTACCTACTAGAGTCTGACCATTGAAAGCTGTCCAAGAAAAAAGGAGGTAATTTTGAAAATCAAGATACGCCACCTGCCTTCACGCTGGTTAAACGAAGTTAATACCTACTATTGCACATACATCGAATAAATAACGTCCTCCTTTATCGAAGTCTATAAATAAATAGTATCAACTTCAATCTTGACTTTTTAAAATTCTCGCTTTTTTTCGTGGACAGCTTTCATTGGTCAGACTCTAACATAAGATTTCTATAGGGTCATCATATTAGTATTAGCAGCTTTAAGTGTTTACCCACGCAACTTTTATCTGTAAGAGTTTCTTAATTAGATTTAACCTTAACTTCCTTTTGCAATAATCAACGAATGCAGAGCATTGAAAAAACCGACTTCACGTCAATACTTTGGCTAAGTTGAGAGTGTCATCACATAAACATTCTCCGAAATCATACATAATTTTTCAAAAGTTTGAAATTTTCAGTGAAGAACTTAACAGATTTCGATGAAATTTAAACGGGACCAACTATGAAGTATCCTCTATCATATGAAACAACAATTTTCAAAATCAATTCATAATTGTCCGAATTATCATGTATCAAAGACACAAAAAAAACATGCAGACGAATTGAGAACCTCCTCCTTTTTTGGAAGTCGGTTGAAAAGTGCAAAAAACATTTTTAAATTAGACTTTGACACACAAAAATACCCGCACACACGCACATACACACACATTTACTTACACATAAACATTGGTCGCATTTAAACTAATGTAACAAACTTGGTATTTTTGATAAACTTGGTAAAATGATATATTTTTCATCATGTCTTATTTTCGAGATGGGTGCCAATAACTTTAACACAGTTCTAGCATGTTATTGTTAATTATGTATCATGGTTTTCAAATAAAGATAATTATTATAATGTTATCAATAATAGGACCATTTATGTAAAGTCTGTTTAGCTTTATTATAAATTAAAGATGAGGAAAGGGTATTTTTAGCCTAAATTACCAATGAGACCAACTTCTCTGAAACACAAATCGGATCCAACGATCAATAAAGAATCAATTGTCCGCAATTCTCAATTAATTTGCTTCAAGTACCTAAGCGCCATACCGCGACCAATTTCGCAGTCTTTTTTACAATACTCGTGATAGGCATTTTTCATTATACCCATTTGTTAGACAGGAGGCTGGGTTCAAAAAAATTGTATCTAAATTGCTGTCTCGACGTGTATTTTACGATAATTGTGAACTTTGAGTGTTATCAATTGTTTTATTGAAATTGGTTTGAATAAGGCTTTTGTTGTCGTTATAGGTGTTTACTTTATTTATGCAATTTAATTAAATTTAATTGAGTTGAGGGAAAATAACAGTGGAAGATCTCTTTACTAGGAATTGTCTTATATTAAAATAAATGGAAGCGTCCCGTAATAAAAAATGTATCTAAAGGTTCGGCAATAGTACCAGATTGTACAAGTGAGTCTATTTTCCAAAAACTAAAGAAGAGTTGAACATTTCATTCGATTTTATGTAAAATCGATTCAACAATAAATCGATCCTGTGACACTTTATTATATTTTGGATTAAAAAGTTGTATAGCTTCAAAGATGTAACCATATTAATATGAATCAGGTAGAATAACAACATATTAGTAATGTATTAAAACCAGAAACAACTATAGAAAGGTTAATTGAATCGATTGTTTATTTAATAATCGATACAGATCATTGATCTCATGCTGCTTGCTCCTATCACGCCATCTAGGACAAAAATTACGAATCTAGTTCGTAATCAATTGATATGCTTTTTGTCTTCATAAATAACTCCGGTTTTAAAAAATAGAAGTGAAAATATTAAAAATCGTAGAAAATAATTCATACTGTTTCGTGTTTATGATATCTAAGGACTCCAAAACAACCCAGACAAAATTCTGCCACTATTCTTTATTTTTCATCCGTGTAGCTGATTCCGTAGGAATTCAGTGACTTTAGTTTTGTGACGTCACGTTTTGGTAGTTTTTGAGAATATTTATTACAAGCAAACGAAAATAAATCTTATGTTCGTAATATTATAGTATTGGATTAAATTTCAACTATGAAAAGATTGCAAAGCCACATTCCAACTACACCCACGTTTTCAAATCCTCATCAAAAGTTTTATTTTTTGTTATTAAGTATTTTGTTTCGAATAGCGGCCATTTTAGAAAGCGCTAACTAATTTTAATTAAATTTATATTTTACCAATTGAAGTGCAATTTTCCAAATCAATAATCATCAAAATCCGTTCAATGTGCCTAAATCCTGCATATTATCCTTTTTTTTGCTTTTTTTTCCCGCCCAATAAACGTTGGTACACCTACTACGCCCCTAAGGGAATCTAAAAAGGAGAGGAGGTGAATGCTTGATGCACGAGAGGGGACCGTCGGGGAACACATGCTCGTTAGAGACACATGACCCCGCCAGCCAATCCCTAACAGTGCGGGACTCACCGAACCCAGCGATACCCGCTAAACACCCCCTTTGCTGGTCAATCCCGAGGTGGACTTTGACCCTCATCTGAACGACAGCCAATTGGAGTCAGAGGCTGCATGCCGGGCGTGCATCAACGATAATTATATTCTAGACAGGTCACATAGAGTTGTCAACTTAGTACCAGTGTCTGTGAACTTAAACGTAAACAAAACTATATAAGGCGACAACCCGTCCTGTTCATTTACAAAGTCACATCAGTCAGAAAGCAATTTTGGATATACAGGGTGCCGGCACAACGTTGAACATATCGAAATGGGGGGTAGGTGGGGTGGTCTGTTAACTAACCAGCACAAAAGATTTTGCCCAGGACTCAAATTTTTTTTTAATAATTATTTTCATAGTTTTGGATTGTTTCGCTTATGAACTTTTTAAATCCGTCTAAAATTTTTTTGCTCAATGGCAGGTCAATTTTATTTTCTTTATTACAATAAGGTGATTGTCTAATTTTATTTAATTTTAGATAATGTTTAATGTTTTAGAATAGTTATAAGAAAATATTATATTGCATTACAATACATTTTTGATTGAACCTGTAATTTGTAACAACCGTTTCTTTACTATTAATGCATTTTTGATCACATACCTACATCACAATTAAAATTCATTACACTTTCTTCATTTTCTATACAGTTATTATTTGAATGGTAAGAATTTCTTTTGAATCTTATAAATAGGAAATTGTTCGATTGTTTGTATTGAATAAACTTAAAAATGAGTTCAGATATTGGACATTCTTTCGCTGTTCAAAAGCTAAATTCCATGAATAACTTTAACTATATTTTATTAAGTTATTGCTACAAATTCAGGACTACGCGCAAAGCTGCTTGTTTCTATATGAAAAATAGTCGCTTCTTACTGCGGGGGCAGCATACGACAACCAACAACGATAAAAAAGGCCTTTAGATCGATATTTTCTTAAAATATGGCACTTAGAACATGTTTTATTTTTAGAATATGGTATCTTTGGTTCTGTGCGCTTAATCGAATTGAGTAATTCCATCTATTTTGGTGCGCATGTTAGCTAACATGATAGGAAAAAATATAAAATAATATTTATCTTGTCGATTCGAGTCTTTATCCACAATTGCATGCTAGCCCTGCTGGAGTGTTCCACGACTGCAGCGGATACGATACCGGTAAAATATTGCCGCCCTCGAAGTGAAGTTCTCCAGAAATGTCTTAGTCATTTAAATCTGACTCATCTAGTGAAAAATTAATTATCTTACTAATAAAACTAATGTGAGCTTAAGCGAGCGAAGTGGAAAATCTTGGGGGAGGCCATCTCCAGCAGTGGACGTCTACAGGCTGCTGATGATGATGATAAAAGTTTAGATGGATGTATGGATGGTCACTTGTTCCTCAATCACGGCAGAATGGCTCAAAGTATTTAAATGAAATTTGGCATATTGATAGTGACAGTCTGCTGGAACATCACTTTTTATCCTGATATTCCTGTGGGATTATAAATTTTTAGGGGAAAACACCGCGTGAAGCAACTAGTTAGTAGTTTATTATTAAATAAAACACTTTTTAACCGGATTTGTCGCGTATATTTACATTTTAAATTTTGACTCGACGTTTCGGTGTCTTTGCAGACCCCGTGGTCACGAGCGACTGAGGTGTCAAGCGTTTGTGATTGTGATTTGTGACGATGATGTATTGAAAAAGTTATACTGAGTTAAGACTGAGAAACAGATGGAGATGATGATGTATAACTTTTTCAATACATCATCATCACAAATCACAATCACAAACGCTTGACACCTCAGTCGCTCGTGACCACGGGGTCTGCAATGACACCGAAACGTCGAGTCAAAATTTAAAATGTAAATATACGCGATAAATCCGGTTAAAAAGTGTTTTATTTAATAGTATGAATCGCGAAAACTTAAGACAATATTAATTTATTATTTATATAAAAAACGTTTAAACCTTTAAGATTTGAAATGTAAGTGTGAGCAGCAGGAATATGTGGATATTCCGTATTCTATTGTATGATTGGAAGTATTGAATCAAAGGTTCCCAAAGTGTTTTGTGTCATAGTTTTTCGGTTTTGGTTAGACCCCTTACTTACCTACTTATTGATTTGTTGTAAATTTCTAACTGTAGTGAAGTTAAGTCTTTAAAACTTAAAATAAAAACAAATGTTATGTTTATAAATTAATAATACTCTACTAACTTTCGCATCCGGTATATAAAATATACTCAACATAAAATAAACTAAGGAAGCTATAGGTAAGGTCTTTAGTGGGAAAGATGAACCTGAAATATCTTTAATGCTTTAACAATAATAAATTAATTAATTAATCATCAACATTTGACGTCGATTTTGTTAGGTTAAATTATTTTTTATACCCCCATATTTTTTTTCGCAGACTTGCAGGTTGTCATAGACCCCTGGGGTCTATTGGAAGATTTTATGATTATATGAGTTTAAATTTGAGAGACGACACAAATGTTATTTATAAATAAATCTGGCTATGTACGGCTTTGTTTATAACGCGGCTTTTACTCACATTGATTTCAAAATTCAAAATTCAAAAAGTTTTATTCATCTTAGGAATTTCACAAAACACTTGATGAAGTCAGTCATCACATACTTCGGCTTTAACTAGTTGTTGATAGTTGCTAAATTATTACAGTAGACCAAGAGACAAAAAAAGCCGGCGGAAAAAAACTCTTGGCACTCTTTTTCAGTCAGAATTATCAAATTAATACAAAAGGTACAGTACAAATTGACCGTGAAATGAAAAAAAAACAAACACAAGACAGCTAATTGTGAGAGCCAATGTCATGCCACAACCAAACTGCTTACATAGCAGATGCAGATGCAAGATTGTCGGAGGTGTCCGACTAGTTTCGAACTCTTATGGAGTCCTTCATCAGGGGTGAGTGCTGTCGCGGCTGCGCCTCGCGTCGCACTTTCTTAAATTGTTTAAACACGATCAAAGACCGGTAGGTACTTATAATAAAACTAGCTTCTGCCTGCGAATTCGTACACGCATAAACATTATTTATGTTTAACACAGCCAGTCACTCATTGAAGAACTTTTACGCCAAGTATCACATCTGTGCACTGAAGGAATAAGATTTTTCATACAAATTAAAAAGATCCCTTGAGAATTTCTGGAATTCCTTCCATAATACAAACAGACACCTATTGAAGAATCTTTATACCAAGATCCAAAAATCTTTATTCATTATTTATTTATTTATCTTTATCATCCGTGCACTGAAGGAATAAGATTCTTTCTTACAAACTAAAAAATCATTTAATTCTCGTTCCCGTAGGAATTTAGGGACTTCCCTTCCTAACACAACCAGTAATTTTTTGGAGAACCTTTATGCAAAGTATCACAGTCGTGGACTGAAAGAATAAGATTATTCAGACAAACTAAAAATTCCTACCCATTCCCGTGGGAATTCTGGGAATTCCTTCCTTTATACAAACAGATACTCTATAGATAGAACCCTTATACCAAGTATTACATCTGTGCACTTAAGTAAAAAGATTTTTAAAATAAAAATATCATATATTTCCCGTTCCCGTTGGGAATTTTAGGAATTTCTTTCACAAAACAAACAGTACTCTTTGAGGAACCTTTATGCTAAGTATTATATCCGTGCACTCAAGGAATATCATACAAACTAATAATTCCCGTTCCCGTGGGAATTTCGGGAATTCCTTCCTTAGTGCTCCCTACAACCTCTAAGAAGTGTATGTTCCAAATTTCAGCTCTCTACGGCCAGTAGTTATGGCTGTACGTTGTCTGTCAGTCACACAGTCAGTAACGGAAGAGTTTTATATATTAAGATAAAGTAAATCTTTTGTAACGCAGTTTATTTGCTCAAAAATAATAAATAATGTTCCCAAATTGGGATATGAAATACAACATAAGCAAAAAGCTACTAATATTAGGGAAGTTGTTATCGATAAAAATATCGACTAATTTGAATAAGCAACACTACTGGCGCATAAAATTGATACAAATGGCAGCCGGCATGCTAAGTCGTCTTTATTACATTTTACCACATTTCTACTCTCAAAGTTCATTGGCATGTCATTTTTCAACCGACTTCCAGAAGGAGGAGGTTCTCAATTCACGCTTATGTTTTTTTTTGTGTCTTTGTTACACGATTTTACTGACAAATATGAATCGATTTTGAATATTCTTGTTTCATATGATAGAGGATACTTCAGAGGTGATCCCGTATACATTTCATCTAAATTGATGTAGTGATTGTTGAATAATTAGAAACTTTCGAAGAAAACATGTATCATTATGGTGAATTGTACGTTGATCCTAGTCCTATTGTAATACTAAAGCTTTGACTAGGATTTAAAAATGTTAGTGAAGTCGGTTCTTTCAATGCTGAGCTGACGACCGGCTGGTGTAGTGGTAACATACATTGCCTTCTATACCAGAGGTCGTGGGTTCGAATCCCGGCGGCGGCGGATATCTGTGTGATGAACACCGATATCCGCCGCCAAGTCATGGATGTTTATATGTTTATTTCAGTTTATTCCAATAAAAAATATGTATTTATTCAATACGTATGTTTATATATTTCTTAAGTAAGTATATCAATTATCTAGTATCCATAACACAAGTTCTTTAAGAAACTTAATTTGGGCTAGATAATGCTGTGTGAGTGTCAGAAATTCAATTCAATTCAATTCAATTCAATTCAATTCAAACACTTTATTGCCATTTGCATAGATATTTATTTATTTATTTATTCGTTGATTATCTTGTCATTTGGTTGAATATTGTTATTCGAAAGTGGGAGCCATATGATTGCTAAATGTAGATTTCGTAAAAAGTTTCTATGAAATACCCCCTTTATAGGGAAACTTCATGGCCTAAGTTTTGGTTTCTTTTTGAGAATTAACCATAATCCAGAAGGCAGAGCATTAACAAACTGTCTTCACGTCAAAACTTTGGCTGGAATATAAATATGCTCCGAATCATACATATTTTTTTTTAATTTTGAAATTTCTCGAAACGTACACAATTATTTTGATTTCGATTTATTAAACATGGAGGGACCAGCTCTGAAGTATCCTCATATGAAACAAAATTCAACATCGATAATTTCGATTTCATCGATATTCAACTGTCCAAATAATCGTGTAACGAAGATACAAAAAAAAACACATACACACGAATTGAGACGTCCTCCTTTTGTAAGTTATGATTGATCCTAATTTCAGAACAATACATTAAGGGCTTATTAAAAAAAAGTTATTTTTACACAACGAATCGCTGCAGCAACGAATCGGTAACATCGATGCTGTTTTTTCAAAAACGTTGAGTTCTTTCAATAAGTAACTGTAAATATGCTGCATTCTCGCCTTAAGTGATAACTTATTTATTTATTTATTTACCCTTTATTATACACAAAAACAAATCCAGAAAAAAAAAACACAAATAAAAGAACACATTATGTATAAAGGGCGGCCTTATCGCTTGGAAGCGATTTCTACCAGGCAACCCAACTACATGGAAATGAAAATTGTAGATGGGGCATTTTAGGTACTTAAAAAAAACTATGAATAGCAAAATTTACAAACTTGCTTTATTAACAACTTATTACCTAAAATATATTGATAACTTACATAAATTAGTACATATTTTCACTTCTATGTCCCCTCGAGTACAGCCCCAGCCCCCAAGAAAAGAGAACACCTCCTTCATGGTTATTTATTTATTTATGTTATTTCAACAACGGATGGGATTCGAGTCTGGGGATTTTATTATTAATTTTCTATATATTTAATTTAATTTAGTTTTCATTGCATTCTAAATTAGTATTCCATTGTAATAGGAAGACATATGTATCAATTAATGTTACTTGGCAAAGTATAGGTGTTCACAAAATAGAAGTTCAGTAATTCATAAAATCACAATATTTGTGAAAGAAATTAGTAGGAAATCGTTGAATAAGTCGCAAAAAATCATTGTATTGTACGATATTAATTTATAACTGTTTGCGTACATAAATGTTAAATGAATATGTAAATATTAGGTATATGAACTACAGAATTATTACTACCTAGTATTAAAAACATAAGGATGTATTTCTTAGATTCACACCATATCATTAAACCCAAATTAAGTTTTTCTACGGAACTTGAGCAATGGATAGGTACATAGATAACTGACAAATAAATACATATTGATTTTATAAATAAACTAAAATAAATAAACATCCATGACTTTACGGCTTATATCTGTATTCATCACGAAAATATCTACCTGCGGGCCTAGCATGCTACCGTCAAAAACGATAAATCGGGCCTTTTATCGATATTTTCTTAGAATATGGTATTTAGTGTATGTAATTTATTAAGATTATGACATATTTGGTTCTGTGGTCTTAATCATGGTATCAAATCGAGTAATTCTATCTATTAAGGTGCGCATATTAGCTTACATAATAGGATAAAATAACAAAATAATATTTATCTTGTCGATTCGACTATTTATCGATGAATGCATGCTAGGGCTGCTGGGGTTCGGGACTGGGAGTCCTATCCAGCGAGGCTAGCTAGCATGCGACCATCGACAACGATAAATCGGGACTTTATATTTATACAATGTATTTTCTTAGAATATGGCACTTAGAGTATGTATTTTTTTAGATTATGGCATCTTTGGTTCTGTGGGCTTAATCATGGTAGCAAATCGAGTAATTCTATCTATTACGGTGCGCATGTTAGCTAATAGGATAAAATAATTCGGTAATATTTATCTTGTCGATTCGAGTTTTTATCGATGGTCGCATGCTGGCCCCGCTGCAGGACCTCTGGCATGGAAGGCAATGTAGGTGGTTTACGCTAGACCAGCCGGCCTGATTTTTAAATTTTAATAATAGCATATGTGAATTATGGACTGGGAGCGAAAGAAAAACATAGAATGTGCCAGCTGCTTCTCTTCCCGGGTATAGAGGACAGAGGTTTTAAAGGCGTTTTTGTTGGCGATAGGCTGACCCCCTGTCACTACAATTGTCTCTCTCCATCTTTATGATACCTCCAAATTTGTCAAACGTGACATCAGATGGTCTTGTAACCTCTGGTGTTCTGCCTACCCCATAAGGGATACAGGCGTGACTTTATTTATGTATGTATGTATGTGAATTATACTGTAAATGCTATAGTGACGTCAATAGGTTCTTAATTTAAATTTATTAAAAAAAATTCAAGTATAAAATGTTTTGATTACCACTATTTTTGTAGGGCAATGTTGCACATTTGTTATGTTGTAAGAGGGCTTAACTTTGGATGGAACTTTTTCTGCTGCCCGTGCGGGCAAAACCGGGGCGGGTCGCTTTTTAAGTTATAGTATGCATAACTAAAGTTTAAGTTGTTATGTTATCTAATGTAACCGTAAAATCTCGTAAATATGTTAGCTTAATTTAAATTTTGATTGCTTCATTAATTTTTATAATTACTAATGTATTAATGTATGACAATTAATTAAATAATTTGAAGGGGCCGTTCAATAAAATGAAGAACATGCGATCTTCTTAAGTGAGATAGTAGGTAAATATCTATTAATTTATAAATAAAAAATATTATATTATTAGAGATTTTTTTTTAAATTACACAATATCCCGCAATTTAAAAACACATTTTTTTTAAATATTTTTAATAACAATATGTACACCTTAAAGTAATTTTGATGTAAAACGTGTCTCAGAATAGTTAGAACAAAAGTAATCATATTTTCAAAGCTTTTTTTTAATTTTAAATGTTCATAGTAATTTACTATTAGGTGAGATTTAGGTCAAAAGGTTAAATCACAGATAAAACAAATTAACTGTATAAAAAAAAGTTAACTGTAAATGCTATAAAAAAATGAAGGGTAGTTTATGGTACTTACAAGCTTCCTCGCTAAGTCTCGTCATACACCATATCGTAACAACATACACCAGCCACTCCATGGCACAAATTTAAAAATAAAAAAACAAAATTCGAATGTATTCTAAACTCAAACACGCACGATATTATTAAATCCGTTCGGTCCTTTTATCACTTTCTCCAACCGTCCACTGCCTTGAGTGGTCAAGTACGGACTGAATGAGAAAACATCCTATAGACTATCCTGCGTAAATGAACCATTTTAATTGTTCCATTTGATATTATGTTAGGTATTCGATAAGCAATTCTATGTTTATGACAATAAAGTTTATGTAGTATATTATAGTTGAACCGTTGTTTTAATTGTGACGTTGAAATAGTGTCCTTTATTGCATAATTTTGTTTGGTTAGTAGTAGATTCAATTATCAAATAGGTTGGTGTCGAAAGAGATTTTTATCGACAGCATCTACTAGATCTATTGTTTATTAATTTGGTGTTTTCAAAATGCCGTAGTTTATCTGTGACATTTTAGATGATAAGTTGTTCGATGCGTACTCAGGTTTTCTAAAGGAGTATTCCAAAAACTTCTTATCATCATTATTAGATAACAAATAAATTACTTTTACACAAATTCCAATTCGCTCACAATATGCTCAAATGTTCGATTTTGGTTGGAGGAAAACTTTTTGTTATTTCTAAATGATAGCCAGCCAATTACATATATTTGATTGCAACATGTTTTTGCTCGGTTTTTTGGTACCTATAGCTTATTTATTTATTTCATTAAAGCGATGCTTACAGCTTCAATATTCTCAAATAGTTAAAGAACTTAAATTTAAAAACTTTTATATGACAGAAAATAAGCAGGACTGACGACTGTGAGGTGGCGGGTTCGATCCCCGCATCTATCCGTGTCCGACGGTCTTCGTTGGCGCAGTGGTATAGACGCTACTGCGCCAATCGTAAGGTAGCGGGTTCAATTCCCGCACGGAAAAAAAAGAACATTCCGTGTCTGGGTGTTTATCTATATGTATATGTATTTATATTCTAGGTTCCCCCCTAGTTCGCTACGTGGTATCCCATATCACAAGCTATGCTTAGTTTAGGGCCATGTAGTTGGTGGCCTGGGGATTTTTATTTTATTACCGACATTAAATAATTGATTCAAATATCGGATAAAGCTGAAATTTACACACAAAAACTTCGTTATTCTAGGTTTACACGGGTGCAGCCATGACGATATTTGTAGGTATACTTCTTCAAAGGGTTGTGCCTTTGTATTGAGCCCACTGCACTGCAGTGTTAGGTCTTAATCCACCAAGCTGGCTGAGTGCTGGTTGGTGGATGGATACTGCATATTTAATATTACTTAAATCTTACCATTTAACAAGAAATTCATAGCTGCTGTGTATATAAACTCATAGTGGCGCAGTGCGTCAAATATAAAATTATTACCGATATATTATACCTACTAATGCTTCCATGCCGGACTGGGAGCGAAAGAAAAACATAGAATGTACAAGCTGCTTCTCTTTACGAGCATACTGTAAAAGTCAGTTAAGGGACTGCAATAGTCTCTCTTCATCATTATTATACCTCCAAATTTGTCAAACGTGATATCAGCTGTTTTTACAGCCTCCGGTGTTCTGCCTACCCAATAAGAAGTTTTGTATGTATGTATGTAAGATAATCTATACATATAATAAAATGGTAGGAAAGTCAAAACTGTACATTGAATATTTTTTTAAAAGAATACTTGGGGTATGATCTACAATCGAAACAGAAACAAAAAATATAGTTTTTAGAATTTTTGTCTGTTTGTCTGTTTGTCTGTTTGTCTTTCCGGGATAAACTCAAAAAGTACTGCATGGATTTACTTCAAATTTGGCATGAAGATAGTTAAGAAGTCGGGTCAACATATAGGCTACATACTATCACGCTAGCAGTGTTATAATCGTAGGTGCGTTTGGTGCTGCATAGCGTTCACGCAGACGACGTCGCGGGCAGCAGCTAGTTTTTAATATATGTGTAAATATTCAATGAGCACAATAAGACGTAACGCTCACTAATTTAATTTAAGGTTTTTCTTCCGCCAAACCAAGGTAGGTACTTGAAACTCAACAGTTGCAAACAATAATCAATGAATGCAGAGCATTAAAAAAACCAACTTCACGTCAAAACTTTGGCTGTGTTGAGAATGTCATCAACGTAAACATTCTTCTAAATCATACATATTTTTTCAAAAGTTTGAAATTTTCAATGAAATATTCAACCGATTTCGATGAAATTTAAATGGGACCAACTATGAGGTATCCTCCATCATATGAAACAACAATTTTCAAAATCAATTCATAATATCGTGTAACAAAGACACAAAAAAAAAACATACAGACGAAATGAGAACCTCCTCCTTTTTTGGAAGTCGGTTGAAAACTGATTTTGGACCTTCTTAGGGCACGTTTAAGCACAGGAGCAGACGGCGCGTCACGTGCGCGGGGCTTCGAGCGTTTTCGTTACATCATCACCGGCTTTACTCTTAACCAGCGGATAATTCCATAGTAAAAACGCACCCTTACAGGCCCTTAAACGTGCCCTTAGTTTGATTTGACATTAGAGAGACTTAATATCAGAGGGTGTAACGTCGAATACGGCCTAATATGTATGATGTATTTCTAAAGTTTATTAATACGTTATCCAGTATCTATGCGTGCGCAAATTGGTCGAATGTGTAGTACCTATACAGGTTTCGCCTATAATAGTAAGAATGATGAGTGGCTGTAAATTTCGTTTTTTTTTTAAATACCTATATATATTTTTTAATAAATTAAAATTTCAAGATTCTTCTCAGTGAGTAAAATTTAAGTTCAATCTTCATTTTATGACTACATACAATAAGATGGAAACGTTTTTATTACTTGCTGTGTAGTCATAAGCTACAGATCACTCAGAAGAATTTTGAAATTTTAATTTATGAAAAATGTACAAAAAAAATTTTTTTTTTGAAATTCTGTGTCACTCATCATTCTTAATCTGCTATTAAAATATTATTGACAATAATGTTGCGACCCTATAGTAGTGGAACGCGGCTGGTATTCGTTAGAGGTTTCCCATTTAATCTTAGGTAGGTACTCTTACTTATACTTAAGTATTACCTATAAATATGAAAGTTTGGATGGATGTATGGATGTCTGGACGTATGGATATTTGTTCCCTAATCACGGCAGAACGGGTCTACGGATGTGGATGAAATTGGCATAGTGATAGCGTACACTCTGGAATACCAATATTCCCGTAGAACCGCACCAAACAGCTAGTCTGTAAGTATATTTAATTTGGGGGTAGGACTATGAAAACATCTTTTCAACATTTTCTTTCCTGCTACGAGATACGTATTAATTAAGAAAAAAACATATATTATTTGTCTTTTTTCTATAAATGAAAATGCTGTCCACGCTAGGCTGAGATTAGGTAAGTATTCCTTTTGTTAATTGTTCAAGTGTTGAAGTTTTAGAATTTTAACATTGAACAAAGTGTTTATTGACTACAATGTTGGATTTTTTGAATATTTTAAGCCATTTTACATTTAAATATATTCTATCAATAAATAAACGATTCATTCATATCTACGAAATGAATTTATTTGCGAAAATATCTACAAGTTAGATCGTTCTTATTTTTACTGCTATTCAGTGTGCAAATATGAAATAAATAAAAATAAAATCCCCAGACAATCACACCAACTACATGGTCTACAGCTTTAAAGTAAGCAAAGCTTGTGTTTGGAACTAGGCGGAAACCTAGAATATAAATGCATTAGTAGATAAACGCCCAGACCCGGAACACATTTTTTTCCGTTCCGTGCGGGAATCGAACCCGCGACCTCACATATGGCGTCTATCCCACTGCACCACAGAGACCGTCAAAATATTATAAAATTAATAATTAAAATTATTAAATTAGTAGGATTAAAGAGATTTTTATCATAAAGCTAAAGAATTTGTTTGTTTCTTTGTTCGCGCTATCCTATAACTATATTGTTGCTTTTAATAACCGATCCGTTGCCAAAAGTTATAGGCTTAATTTTATAAAGAAACTAGCAACAAGCTGACCCGGCAAACGTTGTTTTGCCATATTAATTTTAAAAAAATAGATGTTCGCCGATTCTCATAGATACCGGATAAGCACAAAAAATTTCATCAAAATCGGTCAAGCCGTTTCGGAGGAGTATGGCAACGAAAACTGTGACACGAGAATTTTATATATTAGATTCTTGTGGGATCTAACGAACGAAAAATCAATCTATAACATACCTAAATTATCATCATGGTTGTCTGGTACAGATCGCTTCCCAGCTATAAGGCCGCCAATTGTATATCATTTTTATGTACTTCCGTTTTTGTACTATTTTATGGTACACAATAAAGTGTAAATAAATAAATATTTTATCAAATGTTGTCACGGATTCAGTCCATGGTGATCCAAGAACTTGAGATTTGTAGATAATCGTCCAAATTAAAAAAAAAGCATTGATGTAGGTATGTACCACTATGAACAGTCTATTGAAAATATCTGAGAATAATAAGCGTATATTAATAGTTATTATTCCTTAACAGTAACTAGATAAATACCTACTATTAATTTATACTTTTGAAATAATACACTCATATGTTTTCGTACATTACGTATTAAATACGTTATGTGTGAAAATATCTTTCGTCATCCCAATTTACATCAAAGTAAAAAAGTTTATGCGTTGGCAGTACTAAAATTCGTACGCAAAAAAGTTTGCGTTCAAAAAGAGTTTTTATGTATTTTTTATGTATTGCCAGCTACGTAGCATATTTATACTCAAAATCGAAATATTTCGTACCGAGCGTGGCCTTACCATTGGCATGTGCGGCTTCAAAGGGAACCGAGGTAACTTTACAACATTTTTACGACCTATACCTTGTTCTCTGTGGAATGTTACTGACTTAAATTTAGAATTCGCATTTTTCCCGGCATTCTTTTCTTTTATTTCGTTACAACCTGGATGGCCAGTCTGTTGCTATGCAGACTTTTTTTTCTGGAAATAAAAAAAGTTTTTGAATGTTTCGCTTCGATTTTGAAGTTTTAAATTATTTTGAGGTTTTAGCAAAGAGTTTTTATTGATGCCGAGTGTAGCGCGGGGCGTATTGAGCCGTAAAGTGGATCAATTATTAAAAGTGAGTCTACGATACGAAAGTTCCTAGGGTCGTATATTTCGTAGATAAATCGATTATTATAGATTTTTTTCAAGGGATGGTTTACTCTGCTTAGTGTAATTAACATTCCTTGCCTATATGGGAAGGCACTGTTAAAACCTCGATAGTTGGACGCTAAAATTCTTTAAAAAAAAAACGTTTTCACATTCCTATTTTAGAAATTAATAACTAAGAAATTATTATTATTTTTCTTGGCAGTGAATTGATAGGGACACGGTCCGCAAAAATAAATATATGTATAGGTACAGGGTTACTGGTAAACTCGTGCCAATATTGAAGGACATTATTATACAGGGCGTTTTTGATGGATTTGGTTATGTAATATGGTGTCCGAATAGTTCGCTACATGGTATCCCATATCACAAGCTCCGCTTAGTTTGGGGCTTTGGGGCCATTCATGTAGTTGATGCGATTGTCTGGGGATTTTATTTTTTAATAATTTTAAAATATAAATGTCATTTAGAATACAAACAAATTCCACGTCAAAATGAAACCGCAACTGAAATGGAAGGTGCGGTCTTAAGTTAAATAAGATTATAAATATGACTTAAGACCATGTCAAATGTATTTCCTATAAATACCGTTTTCCGGGTGTATTGAAGAGCTATTTCCTGTTTGGAAACGAGAAAAGAAAATAGCTGGCAATCACGATACAAATCATCTTAGGAAATAATACATACTTAGCGCACATGGTACTTGAAACAAACGTTAAGTTTGTTAAGCTCTGGTAGTGAGAAAGTATGTTGCAATTTTTTTCCTCTATTACTATACAACGTGTAACATAATGAAGAGATAATACTTAAGGGGATTGTATGTTTGGTGATGTAGTTTATAAGTAACAGTAACATGAATTTGTTATCCTTACGGTTCGGCCGAAAAACAAGTTCAAAGTTTAGATAAAAATATCTAAGTGTCAACCCTAAAAACAGCTGTTAGCTTTTGATGAAATCTATTCGATAACAGGTGGCGTAAAAATAAAGTGATGGGTAACTAAGACAGATACTACAAAGTTCAGCCGGTGCGGGAAAGGTCATAAAGTCACTGACTGCGTTACTAACAACCTATATGTACGATACTATGAAGCAATAAATGATTTGATTTGATTTGATTTGCGGCACAAGTCTTGTTTTAGCTAATTGGGCTGACTAAGGTTGTCAAAATATTTTGTTGTAAGATAGTTAAATAAATTTGTATGAATTTCTACACCAGCACTGATCATGCTAATTCTTTTACTGTATATTGTACGTATGGTATAGAAGCTAACCCTTAAGATTTATCTCTCCATTTTGTTAACGTTGTATTACTTTTTACGTACATACATAACTTTACGCCTATATCCCTTAAGGGGCAGGCAGAACACCACAGGTAATAAAACCATATTTTAGTTTTATCTCTGTTGCACATGTTTATACAGGGTGACTGGTGGGTCACTTTCAAAATTCCAGGACGAAGATTAAGATTATACATGAAGAGAAAAAATAAATATTAATTTTTTATAATAATAATAATAATAAATTCTTTATTTGCTGGTATATGGTAATTACAAGTAGGTCTTAAATTATTTTATATGTCCAATCACATACTGCCGTAGTTTCAGCGTGCAAATATACATGTCAAATTTTTTGATTAAGCTAGGTCAGGTCTACAATTCAAATTACAATGTATGTTTAATAAAATGCCAATTCAACTAAAATTAAATTAAAATTGTACCAAATGTCAACTTCAATTAAGATTAAATTTCAAATTTTAGTGTATGTCCTACTAAATTAAAATTATACCTAATGTCAACTTTGATTAAAATTAAATTAAATAAAAAATTAAATACAGCTAATTCATACAAAGAAATGTCAAATAAATATATATATCATCATTCAAATATGTACGGATGTCATAATACATTTTGTTTAAAAGTAAATTGAATAGAGTATTTTTAAATTTAATCACAGGCAATTCTCTAATTTGATAGGGTAATTTATTAAATACTCGTATGGCCATACAATATGCGTTATTGCTGTAAAGTGTGAGTTTCTGGTATGGAATATACAGCTTATCTTTATTTCTACCACAGCGTCCAGTCACCGTACTGCTACTTTCAAACAAATGTTTGTTCTGTTTTACAAAACAACAGATTTCATAAAGATAGAGACAAGGAAATGGTTTACTGAGTAAACTTCGTTGAAAGTTAAAGAATTCATTACGCAACGCATGGTTACATTAGAGTAATACAATAAATACTTAGCGGGTGGTGGTGTGCGTGTGTCGGGAACACTGCTGTGTGAGAATTGAAGGCAGCGCGTCGAGAAAAGTCTCTCTATTTATTCATAGGGATTTCTGGTGAAAAACTAAGTACCTACTTTTATTACATAATTATGATTAGAATCGAGTACAGAGTGCTCTCCTTCAGTATTGAAAATTTGTCACCAGTCACCTGTATGAAAATAGATATACCACACAACATATATTTTAATGCGAGACTCGTTTTGCTATGGTGGTTAGAAACAATGTTCAAAAAATCTATGTCCAGATTAATCAAAATTTGTTGATTCTTGTATCACAAGTTTCGACAAAAAGCTGTATTTTTTATCTATAAGGTTGCCTGGAAGAGATCGTTGTTAGATGATAAGGCACTAGATGATAATTGCACTGTTGTTATCAACATTTTTTGTAACTCGATGTGTAAAGTGAAGAATAATTAATAAATTAATATTTTTTATTTTTGTCATCATCTTTTTTAGCGTTATTACTCGTTCAGGCAGTTGTAGTGACTCTTTCCACATCTTGAATACAATTTCAGTTCTTTTAAATTTACTACATCATCATCATCACAACTCCGTGTAATGGGCCCACTGCAGGGCATGAGTCTCTCCTCTGGGTGACGAGGAGGTTTTAGGCCATAATCCACCAAGCTGGCCCAGTGCTGGGTGGTGGAGGTCAGAATTTTCAGGGTGCCGATATGGCTTCTGACAAACCCTAACGACTACTGTATACAAGTATACAGCACCCGGGACCGACAGCTTAACGTGCCCTCCGAAGCACGGAAGTCGCCGTGAGAAACGAATGGTCGGCGGTCACCCATCCAAGTACCGACCGCGCCGAACGTTGCTTAACCTGTGATATCGTAAGATACACACAGTAACCACGGCGCCACGACGACTTCAAATTTACTACAACCTTCGTAAAATATGTTTCAAGACAATTTATTTTAAAAAACGTTTCTGTGGCGATGCTTTTATTGTTAACAATAAAAGTGCTGCTTTCTCGATGGAAAGGTAAAAAGTTTATTTATTTTTTTATCAATATGGTAGTATGATCATATGAATCAGGGACAGATCAATCGGAAATTTACCTACAATCATACATAACTTATCATATATTATACAGACTTCACTGTTGTTATTTTTTAAATTGAAGTTTTATTGTGATAAAATTGATTTCATAAAATAGGAATTTTAATCAGAATACCGCCTAAACCAATTACAGATGAATTTGCCTTCATGACACCAGGATCTTAGCCACCTAGTGCACATCCAAGAGGATCTACCTCATTCTTGGCAAGACTAGGTTTTCCCTGCACAGGTAGTCATATTCCTAATTTATTTATCTGACCAAGCACGGTCAAACGCAGATTATGCCATATTAATCAGTATTATACGCCGGACACATCTTATTTAGATATTAGGTACATAAGACATGAAAAAATTGTCTTTAGAGAAACACCCTTATAATGACGGAGAAAGACTATTGTAGTGATAGGGAGCAAGCCTCTGTCCCTTAACTGACTTTTACAGTATGCCCGCGAAGAGAAGAAAAAGATTCTATGTTTTTCTTTTCCTCCCAGTCCATCAACCTGTATACTTTAGAGCACTATTTAACTTTAAGTTAATTTTATCATCTGTAGCAAATTAACTAAGATATCAGTACCAAAATTCGGTCTCAGTGGCCCAATGGTCGAAGGTCCGGCTGTGGCGTGAGAGGTCCTGCAGGGTTATTCACGTAACAGTGACAGGGGCTCAGGCCATCGCCCACAAAAAAAAACCTAAAAAAAACCTCTTTCTCTTAAATGACTTTTACAGTATGCCCGGGAAGAGAACCCGAGAACCGGGAAAAACATAGAATGTGCCAGCTGCACACCACTTTGGCGATGGGGTTAACCTGTCTGCCTCAGACGCCAGTGGTTGCGGGTTCGATTCCCGCACGGAACAAGAAAAAAATATTCCGTGTCTGGGTGTTTACCTATTTATGTATTTATATTCTAGGTTACCTCCTAGTTTGCTACATGGTATCCCATAACTCAAGCTATGCTTTCTTTGGGGCCATGTAGTTGGTGTGATTGTCTACGGATTTCATTATTTAATTCTATGTTTTTCTTTGCCCTCAGTCCAGCAACTTTCCGTCAATATGTGATGAATATACCTACTCGACGACGGTCTAAGACTAGTATTTTCATTATTAACGAATATAGAGCACTAAAAATACTGACATCACTAACATTTTTTAATCCTTGTCAAAACTTTGTCTGAAGTTCAAGGTTTCCAGTTGCAGATTTCAAAGTTTGAACAAACATAATTTCTGAACTAAAAACAAGAGACAAGCGCGGGAAACGTCATTAGAAGCGCAAAAGGAGAGCATCGTGCTTTTGCCGTCGAGGCTTACATTTCAAAAGCACGCCGTTTTTTTAATAATCGCAACAGCATTCGTCGATTACGTGATGGACCATCGATTAAAGTCATGGGTAGCGAAGTTCAGAGCTACAGGATTCACATTAAATAGACCCAAGCCAGGACCTACAAGTACAAAATCGGTAGCCACGGATGAAAATGTCGAGCATGTTAGGGATGGTTTCTGTCGTTGAAAATCCCCGTTTATCACTGTGTGTACGTTCGTCGATATTGGGAATTACGAACTCAACTTTGCAGGTAATAATGCGAAAAAAACTCAAGTTCCATCCATATAAATTTCAAATCTTTCAAGAATTACTGGATTCTGACTTTGAATTAAAAAAACTTACGCGAAGGCTATGTTTTCGAGATTTCGGCTGGGTAACATATTCTTTAGTGATGGAGCTCACTTTTATATTGGAGGATATATAAACAAGTAAACCTTTCGTTACTGGATACTACTAACAATAATGCACAATAATAATGTATCAAGAGCCTTTACATAAGCCTAAAGTTACAGTCTAGTGTGCCATCTGCAATCATAGGACTATATTTCTTTGAAAACCAACTTGGCCAAACTGTAACTGTGAATTCAGAGCGATTTACCCAGATGTTAAATAACTTTATCAGACTAGAACTACAGAATAGTCCATCCTTCAACCGAAGCACATGGTTCCAGCAGGACAGAGCCACATCTTACATTGATTATGTGTCCATGGATACTGTGTGGAACTTATTCCCAGAAAAAAAATCGCCAACCGGTACCATACCGGGGCCACCTAGGTGACCTGATTAAGCCCATATGACTTTTTCTTTATTTTTTCAACCGCGAGAACTGATATTCACGCGGACTGCTTCAGTGATTGGGCCCACTAGATTGATGTCCCATAAGGACCAAACAGTGAATTCAAAACAAATATTATTTTTTGTTCTGTGATACGTCCCATTGACTTTATTGTAGGAAATAATGAGATCAAGTACGGTCAGCAAGCAAACTAATATCAATAAACGACAAAATATTGATTCGTAATAAACATTAATATTAAAAATAATCAACAATAAAAATCAAAAACATGTTACATTTAAAACACTATAAAACTATGATGTAATAAAATAAAGTATGTAGGTATTGACAATTTTAATGTATGAGGTTATTTGTCTTACAATAAAATATTGACTTCCTAAAATTAAAAAAATCACAGTTCAAATAATTAAAATAATCACAGAATCAAATATTATCAATGTTTTAAATCAGTCATCATTGTCTATTGATTCGTAATAAACATTTATATTAAAATTAATCAACAATAAAAATTAAAAACATGTTACATTTAAAACACTATAAAACTATGATGTAATAATAGTATATTATGTAACAAGTGAGCGAAGTTGCTAATTACAGTCGAGGCTGTGATTTGAGTTGTGAGTAAAAGACAGACATACGTGGTCATAAAATAACAAACACATTTGATAACGAAGCTGTGAATTGTGATTGAAAAATGGCGCCGAACCTCGCGCATGCGCGTAGGTTTTTTTTCCGCCAAATGTGTCAATGTCTGTATAGCATATACAGCCTATTTAAAGTGAAAATGTTTAATTTGGAGTGGTAAATGCAAATATTTTAATATTTTATAACAAATTATTGTAAATTGTGAATAATTTGTTTGATATACAAATTTGTTTTACTAATATAAGGCGCAAACATTTAAAAATGTATATGGATTTGAAGTGGTATAAAACCTCTTTGTTGTTTCTGAAAATATTTACTGTATAACCCGGACCAATAAAATATGCTCTGTTTACTCGCATGTAATTTTCACAAAGGTACAATTCAACTTTGTAGGATTCATTATATTATGCACTAGGGTATAATGTATTATGCACGCGTGACTTATAGCCCAGTTTATAGTTCTAAATTCAATAGAATAACGCTCACTTTACGAGCAAGTGTGTTGAAAAATAAATTATGTAGGTATTGACAATTTTAATGTATGAGGTTATTTGTCCAATTTGGTTATATGATGTACCTAGATGGTTGTGGTTGTGACATCTTGTTCCCTACGAATTAAAAATCGAGTTAATTATAAAAATAACACCAACAAGAAAAAATCCAATAGGATTTTGAAAACTATAGGCTGCTGACACTTCCTAGGTATTTTGGCTCAAACAACGGCTTTTCCTAAATATCAGTTTTATTATTGCTATTTATTTCAAACCTTAGTTAAACTTGATGCCTTTGATATTAATATGTAGGTATTTTTACTTTTTGATCCTTCTTTTAAATAAATTAGTTATAATTCGCAAAAATTAAATCATACTATAAAATAATTAGTTGATATAGTTAAATACAATATTATATTTGTACTCTTAAGATGATGATGAATAATATATTAGAAAGTATTAAATGAAGCAAAAAACGTTTCATTTTACAGTATTTATTTTAAATAATGGTGTAAAATAAATAAGTAAAATTCGTTTACAGTTAACTTACCTTTGGAAAACTGTAAGTTAACTGTAAGCGTAATAATTTTATAAACCACTTATCACATAACTAAATTCAAATTCAAATTCAAAATTCAAAATTCAAAATTCAAAATTCAAATTCAAATTCAGACATTTATTTAACATACAAACAAACAAACAAACAAGACAACACATAAAAATCAACAAAATCAAGTACAAAACAAAAGAAAATAAAGAATATTAAAAACACAATGGGAAATAATAAAATGTTGCCCTGTACTGCAGTGAGTATGTTAAAAAGGGCACATCTCAGCATTATGCTGCAGCAGGAGCTGCAGCGCTGGTTTTCAGATGTACCCTCGTGATGCGTGTGCTCGCGTACGCAGTATGTCACTCACAGCTTAAATATTAAATATAATTATATTATGCTTGCTTCATAATTAAACATATACACTCAAATACATAAATATAAGTACAAAAGATGTAATAATAAGGAAATGAAAAATATAAATAACTAACTCACTATTAAATAAAACTCACTATTACTTTGTATTGTTAAAAATTAACTCCATACATATTATAAATACAATAAAGCATAAATAAATATAAATACCTATATAAATTATTGAAATTAGCATAGCTGTAAACTTTAAATACAATAAATGCATGTAGGTACATAATAATGGTGTAAGTGTTACTGGTATGTTGGAACAACACGTACCCCACTCGGCATCATTGTTTGGTGTTGTATAAAGTGTTTTCTTAAAGATGATTTAAACGTTTGCAATGAGCCGAGTCCACGTATTGGAGGAGGTATGTTGTTCCAACATTTAGTAGCCGAGTACCTAAAGCTACCTCGAAAGGCGGTCGTTCGGTGCCAAGGCATGCTCAGGGGCCTACTCAATGCTCGGCAATTCCTAGATTTAGCACGCCATTCTAGTTTACGCACTAGATATTCGGGACGGCCAGACTTTATCACACCGAACAATAGGGTGGCTAGGTGTAGTTCCCTGCGTAGTGCCATCTTTAAGATACCTGCGCTGTTAAGGTAGGGGGTTACGTGCGTCCGAGGAGGGATCCTGAAACAGAACCGTGCACACGCATTCTGGACTCTCTGTACTACTCGATCTGTGCGTGCAAGTAGTCGTGGGCCGTAAACCAAGCTACCGTAGGTCAGCTTCGAGAGTATCAATGCTTCGCATAGCTTGATACGCAGATCGACACTTATAAAATCTCGAATGCGGTACAGAATATGAAGGCGATAAAAACATGACTTGACTGTTTGGACCACATGCTGCTCAAAGCGCAACTGCTCATCAATAAGTACCCCCAAGTTTCGTACGATTGGCACACGTTCTACCTGTTCTCCCATTAACCGCACGATAGGATTGTGACTCGTTATGTCAAGTATTTGGTTCGGAGATCCAAATACCATCAGTTTAGTTTTTTTTGGGTTTAGTGCAAGTGAATTGGATTCCGACCAAGCTGCAATTCTAGATAAATCACCATTAATATTATCCACTGCTGCTTTAGTGTCACTGGGGTCAAAAGACAGATATAATTGTGAATCATCTGCATACATGTGGAATTGACAATGTAGAATAACTGAGCAGATGTCTGAGGTATACAGAGTAAAGAAAAGGGGCCCCAATATAGAACCCTGTGGGACGCCTCTGGAGATGGATGAAGGGGAGGAAAGGAGATAGTCACCATTACTGGCAGTCAATCTAACCATTTGGGATCGATTACTTAGATAACTCGAGAACCATTTGACTGTGTTTGTAGCAAAACCATAATAGGTCATTTTAGACAGCAAAAGAGAAATATTTATCGCGTCAAATGCTCTCGAGCAATCCAACAAGACCATGATGGTTCCCAGACCTCTGTCCTGCGCTGACAAAATATTATCAGTTACGTCCATCAAAGCCGTGACTGTACTGTGCGCCTTTCTAAAGCCTGACTGCAGGACTGGTAACACACCGTTTTTCTCCATATAAGCGTTTAGTTGTATAGGCACAACTCGTTCTAATACTTTAGATAGACACGAAAGTATACTGACTGGGCGTATGTCGTTGTAATCAACAACATTAGGCTTCTTAGGTAGCGGCGTGATCAGCGCAGTTTTCCAGGCCTCCGGGAATACAAAATTTTACATTAAATTTAATTCTTTGTAATATTACTATTATTGGCAATAAACAAAAATTAAACGCGCGTGCACATATTCCCACAATAAAGTTTAAACTGAATGGACTGTGAATGGAAATAAAGATATTTTTAGCGCTTTCTTTGTCGCACTTGCAAACATCGTTTCACAGTAACAAAGCTCGCGCTCGCTCACTCGAGATAGCCTGAAAATAAATCTTTAAAGCTAAATAAATTGTGTGTTTTTTCTATTTTAAGATGAATAATTTGTAAGATCTTTTATTAATTTTTCTTACTAGTTTGCTTGCTGACCGTACTTGATCTCATTATTTCCTACAGTAAAGTCAATGGGACGTATCACAGAACAAAAAATAATATTTTTTTTGAATTCACTGTTTGGTCCTTATGGGACATCAATCTAGTGGGCCCAATCACTGAAGCAGTCTTCACGCGGATGTAGTCGCGGGCAACAGCTAGTAAGTAGATAAATATGTTCATGTAAAAATAGTAAGTTATTGTTACGTATTGACACAGGGAAATTTCCTATCTATTGAAGTAAACAGTATTATTATAGATAATTTGGGATAAATGCTGTCTTCGAGATTACGCAAATTGCTATGTTTAACGAGTCAAGCCTGAAGATATATCGATACCTTTTAAACTCAGGTATTTATGATAATCGAAGCTATTATTATCTATACTAATACTCGTATATAAAGCTGAAGAGTTTGTTTTTTTGTTTGTTTGAACGCGCTAATCTCAGAAATTACAAGTGGGATTTGAAAAATTCTTTTTGCATTTGATAGCCCAACTGTTGAGGAAGGTTATAGGCTATATTTTATCCCGAAATTCCCACGGGATCAAAAGTTACGCGGGTAAAACCGCGCGCGGTGGCTAGTGTATCATAAACCTAGCGCTTGGGTGTATAGAGAGATTTAAGTTCTGTATTGTTTTATCAAAATAATAACTCTTCTATGCTAACATTTTGTTTTTAATAATTTTTTGGCAGTTTAGCGGTATAGGGTGCAACATTGACTGTCGATCGATGGCTAAATGGAATAGTCGACGTCGATCTGATTTTTTAGCATAGCCAAAATTATCGATCACGCGATTAATCCGGCAGGATCCGTGAAAACTTACTAGCTCTACAGCCAGTCAAAGCGTTTTGTGAATTGCGACTGAACTGAACGACCGTGGCTTGATGGTTACCTCCTTTGTGAGTGCCTGGCTCTTAACTTAACATCGGCTTGGTCCTCCTTTAGTAAAATAATATAAATATAAATATTTCTGACACTCACACAACATTATCTAGCCCAAATTAAGTTTCTTAAAGAACTTGTGTTATGGATACTAGATAACTGATGTATACTTAAGAAATATATAAACATAAAAATATAGGATAATTACATATTTTTATCAGAATAAACTTAAATGAACATATAAACATCCATGACTTGACGACTAATATCTGTGCTCATCACACCGATATGCGCCGCCGCCTGGATTCGAACCCAGGACCTCTGGCATAGAAGGCAATATATGTTACCACTACACCAGCCGGTCGTCAAATGTATGCAAATAATGTTTACAGTTTAACACGGCTTTTTAATGGTAATTTTTGTTACACATTAAGATTCCATTGACGTTATTCTTATAACCTTAAAAACAAAGGTCGTCGCAATGAAGAAGAATTTTGTAGAGATTTTATAAATAGAATTTATTTAAGTGGTTTTATGAATAGATTGTAGATTTTTCAAATAACTTTTACTTAAAAAGTATGTAACAAACGCGATTTGGACAAAGAATATTTTCGTTGTTTACATTAAAAAGAGATAAATTAAAACATAGATAATGACATTTTAGTCAATGAGATTTTACAAATTACGTCCATTGCGAATGGCCATTATTATAAAATAGTTTTCCAATTAATAAGCAACAGTAGAGCTTTACATGGTAATAGATAGCTGAGAAAATCTATGAGTGAGCGCGTTGATTCGACCTTGTAGAATGTGTCCGATTGGGGCGAACCTCGTCAAATTCAACGCCTCAAAAACCGCTGAAAAGAGCACCCTTTACGCACACTTGCCAGAATGTATCTGTGTTTCTGGGCGTCATTATAACGTCCAAATTAAACATCGGACAACAAATTGAGTCTTCCATGCTGGGCTGGGAGCGAAAGAAAAACATAGAATGTACCAGCTGCTTCTCTTCCCGGGCATACTGTAAAAGTTAAGGGACGGAGGTTTTATTGGTGTTTTTTGTGGGCGATAGGCTGACCCCCTGTCACTGCACTTCCATCATTATAATACCTTCAAAGTCAAACGTGACATCAGATGGTCTTATAACCTCTAGTGTTCTGCCTACCCCATAAGGGATACAGGCGTCCCTGAACGGCTGCTCAACCTATACACAGCCCACGTGAGGTCGTGCATGGAGTACTGTAGTCACCTTTGGGATGGTTCAGCCAAATATCAACTTGAAGCGCTGGACTCCGTTGACCGAAGAGCTCGTAAACTAATAAACAATGTCGAATTTACAACCAAAAAACTGCAGACCCTAGAGCATCGTCGTAAGGTTGCTTGTTTAACAGGATACATTTTGGTGAGTGCGCGAGTGCAAAAGTGCTCTGTTTGAACAAATTGAACCCTCATCCTTTTACCATCGGACTACTAGTCTAGACGACTACTAGTCTAAACACAGACAAAACTTCCATCCTTATTTGGATATTCCGTAAAGTCGAACTAAGCCCTTTGACAGTTCCTTTTTAATTCGGGTTGCCAAGGTTTGGAATGAACTGCCTGCGTCTATTTTCCCTGACCAGTATAGTCCTTGTACTTTTAAGCGTCGAGTGAATGGGTTTCTCGTGGATGGACGTGTACCACCTTAGTCTTCATGTTCACTTATCATCAGGTGTCATGGAAGACAAACGTCTCATCCAAACTTTTTTTTTTTTAAAGTATTTTATCGGCTACATTTTGGTGAGTGTGCGAGTCCCCTTTTTGACCAAATTGAGAATGGGCCCGGCTGGGACTCAAACCCTAGACCCCTCACGCACGGAGGCCGTAGTTTTCGCCGCTTTAGTTTTCGTGATTCATGGTCAGAGATAAATTATTTACGTAGAAACTTATACATAGTTGTCTGGTAGAAATCGCTCCTCAGCGATAAGACCGCCAAGTTTTTATGTTTAGTGTAAGTGTTCTTTTTTCTTTTACTTTACCTGTAAAAACTGAAGTGTAAATAAATAAATAAATAAATAGTTTTGCTATATATAAACCGGCTGCCTTATCACGTAACTTGCAAGAGCAAAGCGATGGGATGAATAGCGCAAGATTTGCTAAAGAAGAACCAAGTCATATTACGTTACAGCAAAAACAAAGCCATAGCAATCCGACGACTGTGCTGCCTCTATCGTACAATCGAGTACTCAAAGTTCATATAGGCATTGACTTTCATACTTTTCGTGTGTACTTTTCTGCGAAATTTTGAAAGCAAACATCTGTTTCACATTTTATTACTTAGTTTCTTTTTTAGCTACCAAATTGTTTTTGGCGCTAGTATCGTAGCAATAAATGCATTCTGCGATCAACGAACGATTGAACAGCTATCGCTTACATAATACGATGTAAAGCAATGGATCGCGCGTGCATGGCGTGATGACCGCGCCATTATAGCTGATCGCTAATATTTACGTGATAAGGCAGCGGATTTCATCATCACAACTCTTTGTAATGAGCGCACTGCAGGGATATGAGTCTCTTCCAAGGGTGACGAGGAGGAATAGGCCATAATCCACCAAGCTGGCCCAGTGCTGGGTGGTGGATGTCAGAATTTCCAGGGCGCCGAAATGGCTTCCAACAAACCGACTGCTTATCGTGCCTTCGGAAGCAAGGAAGTCGCCGTGATAAATGAATGACCGGCGTTTACCCATCGCCACGACGACTTCATCAACCGGATTTAATTTCGATTATTTCTCCATACTTTTGTATTAAGCCTATAAAAATCATCAACCACGTGTTGTTCAACGTTGTGAACTTAGATTATATTAATATTAGGTACGAGTAGGTACTAACAGTATTTACTATACGCTGAACTTTAGCAACGGATGTCGATTGATGATATAAGACCGGAACAGAGATAATCATGGGAACATCCTCATATTGGCTTAAGCTTTATCATTATGACTAATTAATTAGTTATTTATTAACAGCTGTTTGTTCTGCGTGTAAATTTTAGCCGATTATGACTATGTTGAAAGGAGTTCTATAATGCCAGTCCATATGTAAATATCTAAACTTATGGCCGTATTATAATAGCGTTCTTAAACTTTGATCATGACTCAAGAACTGTGTAAAATCTTTCATCGACATCATTCAGCCAGAAGCCACTGCTGGACATAGGCGTCACCCCAAGGTTCTCCACACCGATCGACCCTGCGCCAGCCGTGGTTTACTTTATATGGAATCATGTTAGATACCTATCAGGGCTGAGTTTTTTGATCGATGTTACTATATAAATAAATAATCCCATTTTTAGTAATGGCAATAATGTTACCCTGACCGAACGAAACTATGAACGCAAAAAATGAAGCTAATATAAACAATATGGCGTCCTGGTTTGCAATTTGTATTGCGCGCATATTGAATCTTTGACCCCATTTATTTCGCACCTGTGACCTGTGGTTTTTCTCCTTGACTTTAGCCAGTTAGGCAAAGAGTTGGGCTATTCTTAAGTTTAGTGCAAACGGCCTTAAATGAATATAGCATCTTGGAGACATTTTGTATTTATTGTTATACTTAATAGGTACATAAGAGCTAGTTTAGTCTCCGTTAACCAGACTGGGTGAGTGGTCTCGACAAGATAATCTCGAGGCTGCGCTCCTGGTCTGGATGTGCATACTAAAATTTACAATCTATCGTGAGCTAAAAATGATTCAAATTTCCCGCTACAAATAGTTTACCTTGGGGTGCCTATAGATGGCAGTACTTCCAAACAAAACGACTAAAAATCGTTCCTATTCTTTTTGTATGAAATTGATCTTCTCCTAGAGTAATTGTGTTCTGTGCCCTGCGCTGTCCACATCCAGCGTTTACCTGCGACTTTGAACAGATCGTCGGTCCACTTTGCGTGCCTCCGCTGCGTTTTACTGCCCCAAAAGCCATCCGTCCTGCCAGCTAAGTGCCCGGCCCATTGCCACTTCAGCTTTGCAACTCTTCTGGGTTTGGTTCGCCAGCGGATCTTTTCATTACATCCCTCAAGAAAATTCAGGGATTTCTGTTCCCATTGCTAGCTGAGCGACTTTAAGTTTATTAAAAAGACCCATAGGTAGTTAACGCATACAAAACCTTTAGGTAAGTACCTAACAATTCAAATCTATAATACGACCCTTGGTGATGGAATAATTATATGAATTAAAATGGTTACAAAAGTAATTTAACATAAACTTCAAATAAGATAAAGGCTGTGTAGAGTTTGCTAAATAGGTACTGGTAAAACTACACAACTATGGTCCAGGGTCTCAACTATGGTCCACCGATCTCAACGAACAAAAACCCTTTTATTGCGGTAGGATACGACATCTACTTTATTGTTTTGTACTATTTCGTTTGCTTAAGGCACGAAGAGATTAGTTTTACGTGCATTTGACAGGTGGCGCCATGGATTGATGCCATTCGATGTTTGCAAGAAGAACTTGTTTACGCGGGCTTTGTGAGTGTTGAAAACTTTTGTTTACTAGTATTGGTCAAAAATACCTAATTGGACTTAAATTGAAGGTAACTAATTTGTGTTTTTGTCTTAGAATACTCAGTATTCTATAAAATAAAGCTGTCAACTATGGTAACATTGATCGTAATTAGCAACTATTGCCATACGTTTTAACCTGGACCATAGTTGTCAACATGCCATACAACTATAGTCCAATATTTATTAAATACCTAAATAAAATTCAAAATATAATTCAAAATACATTTGACTACATATGTACCTACTCAGTGCTTTGCTTAATATAAAAACGTCAAAAGATGCTATATTTGTAAATTAATCTTACTAGTCTGACTAATATTATAAATTTGAAAGTTTGGATGTATGGATGTTTGTTCCTCAATCACGGGAGAAATGCTTAACGGATTTGAATGAAATTTGGCATAGTGATAGTGTACAGTCTGGAATAGTTTTATCCCAAGATTCCCGCGGGATCCGAAATTGCGCGGGTGAAACCGCGCGCAACAGCTAATTCTAAATTCTAAAAAAACAAGAAAGTAAACAAAAAATGTGTAAAATCTGGACCATAGCTGCGTAGTTGTAGGTACTTGTTGTTTTTCCTATTTTTATGTGAAATATAACACCAGGATGAAGTACCTACCTATTTGTATTTGTGATTGCCAAGGAGTAACAAACGCGACATTCGAGCGAACTCCTCTTAAACCGTATAAATGTAGCATAACGTGTTCTCTGACTGAAGCAAGTAAATCGTCGTGATACCTTCTAGGTACCGTCCGAGCCAAACATTTCGGACCAAACATTGTGTGCGAACTGCGAATTTGCTATATCAAATGACATACGAAGGGGCATACCTTTTCACATACCTACAACAACGTCACGCCCTAGACTTCTAGTTACCTATATCTAGTTAAATCTTATAGCCATAAGCACCATAAGTATGTATCTACGTAACGTAACATTGTCATGAGAAGAATTGATTGAATGAACATTATTAACCTAATATTGAATACATTATAATGTGGGTATTAAGTAAGTACCTACTTAATAGTAAGTAAAATTAACTTTAGAAAGGGGATATTTACTAGAGATGCTTAGAGTAATACTTTTGCCGAGTAACGAGTACCGAGTTTCACTCGGCTCAATTTTTTTTCAACCGAGTACTCGGCCGAGTAACTCGGTTCCATCAAATTCCCATTTCGCGCGCGTAAACATATACTTAGCAATAGTGTTTCTATGTGCACCTGCAAGCACCGTGTATAGCGAGTGATTGTTTTCGGAGGCTGGTAACGTCTACGAAGAAAAGAGGAATAGGCTGTTACCAGAACGTGCAGAGAGCCTTGTGCTCCTGCATCATCTTAAACAAAGTATACTCGGCATTCAAACCGAGTTATTCGGCCGAGTACGAGTATCAAAAAACCCGCCGAGTACGCCGAGTACCGAGTATCAACCGAGTACTCGGCCCATCTCTAATATTTACCACGTTTTTTATTTATTTTGAGTTCTCGATATTTTGGCTTTATTTTGCGTTCCGTCGCACGCACAATAAACCGGGGAGACAGATTTGTTACAGAAAGCGTTTCTAAAGTAAATTTTAATGTTAATGACCATGTCTGTTTAAAAACTTATACATAAGTACTTACCTATCTAATATTAATAGGTATCATTCAATTTGTGAAAAGTGTTTTACGTACCTAATTATTCTAAATGAAGGTACATATGTACATACCTACATCTTTCAAGCTGTTTCAGCTTGAGTTGTATCATCTGTAGGTAAAATTCATCCTCACAAAAAAGTGCATGTGCTAGTACGTACGACTACCTACATAATATGTATATTATATTCGGTATATATACCTTATATTAGTTCTCAAGAACATAACAAGCTTATAATGTTTTAACTCAGAAGATTCCTAGCTTTGGTAACATATTTTTATTTTGTTAGTTTAGTTCACTTAGGTATTGTTAAAGTTCATAAAAAAACAAAGCTCAAGGGGAATTAGTAAACGACGTTAGTTAGTATAGTTATTTAAACCTGAAGCATCCCAGAAGGTATTTTTCATTGCGTCTTCAAACTAGCCGCGCAACAAGTTTTAATATTGTGTGTGTGTGACGTAGGTCAATATAATCATTATGACAGTGACGTTTACTTCTGTAATGGGATGATGAGTTAGGGAATTTATCCAAAATATTTGTGGACAGCAAGATTTCTTGTATCATGGAATTGTAACTAGTGCTGGAAAATTACCCAAAGTTGATTGTGCCTCGCTTGCCCATTTGCCATTTGCCATTGAGGGTCTTGCCTTGTTACAATCATCGGTTTAACATACCCTATATAATACGCTGTCGTCTATGAATTCATTGCAAAAAAGTAGCTCAGTGCTAAATTACGTCGTTCTCAACCAATACCTAAACACATGACTTTAAAACTTTTTGAGTATTCGTTACTTGCAGCTTAGCTTAGGTGCTATTTCAAGTGCGGGCGAGTTGCGGTTGTGACATTAAAAGTTGTTTACACGGTGACGTCTCGCTCGCAGGTCTCTGCTGGCCCAACTGTGCTTTAGCCCAGATTTTGGCAAGATACATTTGAAGCTTTGATAGGGAATCAGGCTATGTATTGTAATCGATGGTTACAATGCGAAAATTTGCCACTAGGTGGTGAATGAGCATTGACCATAGAAAACATCTATACCCTGGTAAATAATTCAATGCAGTTAACTGACGACCATTCGAAATGTCAAATAGAATAATAATGATACCAGTTAAAATCTTCGTAGTGTAAGTAAGTACTGAATGAGAATGATAATGAACGAGTCTTTCGTTTTGTATAAAATTTTAAAATAATGAAGAAATAGGTACGTGAATTTGGGGTGTGAAACCTAGAGCATTAAAACGGTTACACGGGAATTTTGCGAGACAAAATATTTTATTTCCTTATTTGACGATATTATTAATAAAAAAAAATCGTTCGTTCTCTTATAGGTTCCACTATTTCACAATTTTTTTTCTTCCCTAAAGTGGGTACACTGGAACTGTCATTTTTCTGCATTGAATAATTTGCCAGGGTATGGTATAAGTAAAGTGTTTTTTATAAAGGATGGCCCGTGCATTGCTCTTATGTCAAACACATAGGGTGTATTATTGCTCAAATCGCGGGACTTCTTTCATGAAAAGGAGTTTAAGTAGCTGGTAAATATTTTACACTGAAAAGGTTATGTGTAATAATCAACGAATGCAAAGCATTAAAAAAACCGACTTCACGTCGGTTATAATGTCGTCAATGTAAACATTTTCCGAATTCAAAGTTATTTAAAAAAAATGAAATTTTCAATGACGTACTCAACTGATTTCGATGAAATTTATATGGAACTAACTCTGAAGTATCCTCTATCATATGAAGCAATAATTTTCATAAGTGTCCGAAATATCGTGTAACAAAGAGACAAAAAAACATACCCACGAATTGAGAACATCTTCCTTTTGGAAGTCCGTTGAAAACCAACCAAAAGAGGCAAAACAAATGAATTACGGCTTTCAAATTACAAAAAGCATCATTAAATAGCCGTAGGTATTTTGAAAGTGTAGGTTAATTTTTTTATTTCTTGATTGAACATTCGGACTAAAAATCGTTAAACAAAAATAAGTCAAAGTTAATCAACTTATAAAAAAGCAAACAATGATTTCTTTAGTAATAAGTACTAGATAAATATGTTTTGATATTATTTTATATTTTTACTATACTTATGAATTAACCAATTAACAAGCGGAATTCGTCCATCTAGTTTGGCAACATTAAATTTTACAATAGTAAACAAACGAAATGTTCGTAAAGTTTTTAATTTAGTACCGATAGATATAAATAATTACATGAGAAATGGACGAAGGGAATTCTATAATTTACGGTCTTGAGCACCAGGTAGGTTTTACACGCATAAGTACATTCCTGTAGTTTTAAACATATTATTAAACTACCTTTTATTTGTTGTAGACTAGAGCATTGTCCGCTCAATATGGAGACACAGATGCAATACGATTCCTAATTGGTACTCAAAGCTTAAAGCCTCAGACAAATCAAGTGCATGTTGTGGAATTGGAAGAAGACACCGGAGCACTACACACTAAAGTGAGTTTACTCTGTTTGACTCAACGTTTCGATACCTTTACAGACCCTGTGGCTGTTAAACTGTAGGTAAAATGTTATTATATACCATAAAATCTGGTTACAAAGGTCTCTTACTTAGTTTAACTAATTATTAAATGGTTTGACTCTACATTTTCCTACTTCATGACTTTAGAATAAATACAATATGAATATAAAATATGTATAACTTTCCACCGAAAATACTAGTTTTAAGTTTACATTGTATTTAAGTGCACTTATAGGTTTTCCTCTACAATTCAGGCAACACTTTTGAATCATTGTCCAGATTGCAGTGATGAGATTGTTAATATCTAAATAATAATTTAAAATACAGTGTGAGCATGCTGTGAAGTTTACTGCTGTTCCATGATCAAGTTGCCTTCTAAGATTATATAGGTATTTTGCATAGGAGGTGTACTATTACTTAGATAACTAAGCAGACAATATTACCATGTTGTAGTATGTAATTAGGTTTCAGATTATTGTTAGAGTCACGTTTTCTCTCTTATCGCCTCTATGAGACTAATATGATTTAGAATAGGCAATAGAATATCTAAATAACATAAGGGTATTATAAGAAGGTACTTATTAAATTAGGTTTATACTTATCTTTAAGTGCAGTGCAAAACATTGATCGTTGGGACTCCCAGTTACTGCGCCATTGGGAGAACCTACATTTATCACTTAAAAATCCGTATGCCTACTAACAATAGTTTTTAAGTCACCTATTGCTCTACTAACCATTGTGCATTTTTCAAAATAGGTTTAATGATTATTTACCAAATTATTTCATTTAATTATTCAGATTATTTGCCTTCTTTTTAATTTTAATTTCATTTTGTGATTTTAATTTATTTTAAATGCGAGTCAATTATGTTTTAATTTATTTTATTATTGTATTTATTATATACAAGAATATTTCATTTAATTATTTAGATTATTTGCTTGTCTTTTAATTTTGTGATTGTTATTTATTTCAAATGTGCTTCAATTATGATTTAATTTAAAGAAATTGTTTATTTTTAATATAACTATGGGTCTATGCCACCCGAAATAAATGGGTTTATTTATTTATTTAAAACATTTCATACATGAATACAGAAAAGAGGTAAAATTTTTTTTTACTTGATATTTTAATGACCCTGTAATAATAATAATTAATTATTATAAAATATTTCCATATACAGGTGTACAAACATGACATCGGTGAGATCTGGCATCTTCGGTGTTCTCCTCATGATGCAGCCACACTCATGACAACTCATAATGCGTACGACCCTAATGTGTCTCAATGCACTATGGGTGTTTCTATTTACAAACTTCCCACAGTTGAGGTAAGTCCAACCTTTGCTGGGTCATTGATACTTTAGAAAGAAACAAATAGACTTTATTTGTGACACAAGCTTCAAAATAAAATATTCACACATAGCAAAAATAAAATATTGACACAAAAAAATGTAGACTCAAGAAGTAAAAGAAAGAAAGAAAAAATGTCACAAACAGGCCGCAACTCAGCATGTTGCTAGTTAACAAACTAGCACTGGTCTTCCGTTGCAACCGTGGAGAACCGTGGAGTATTGTTTACGACAGCATAAAGTAATTATACACACAGAATAAACTTACATGGAACAATCAAACAAAATATATAATAAAATACAAAATAAAGTAACAAAATAAAAAACAGGAAATACAAAAAATTCTAAGAATATATTAATATCATAACAACAATAGAAAATCTCAAAAACATATCACAATCATTTTTATAAATTATTTAAAACATAAATTGAAAAATTAAATCGCGCTTGTATCGTGCTGTAGGGTTCCTTGTTTAATTTGATGCTCAATTGATTTTTGTTTAATTTTAATTTAAAAATTTATTAAGCTCTTAACATTCTTTAGAGGGGGTGGGACGTTATTCCAGCATTTAATTGCTGCGTACCTAAAACTACCCCTAAAAGCAGTAGATCTATTTCGATGCATGGAAAGTTGATTCGCACATGGCCGGGGGTTGCAAGATCTTTGTTTATTAGTCCAAGACAACTTACTATATCAATAATATGGCGCTTTAAGTTATTTATTATTGATGTTTTAGGATATTTATTACTTAAAACAAGCTTTGTTTGTGTGGCATAGAGTCAAAGGGGCTTTGTAAAACAACATTGACACTATAATCAAATGATGATAACATTTCCTTAAAGTTACCTTTTGAAACCTGGTATCTCTTCTTTAATCTCTTTTGTAAATGGTCTCATTATTATTGTAAGTATGTGTCAATAAACTGTTTTAATTTGGTATCATCATCACCCGTCCACTGTGGCATTATATGCGGTCAGCAGTCATTCTGCTGTGTCAGTCATGTTGAAAAATTTTGTTGAGAATAAAACAGTAGACACCGCAAGGACTTCTACGTACAGAAGGCGCAGATCAACCTTTCCAAATCTGTAAAAAAATTGTAATTGAATCTGAACAATATGCTCTCGACATTAAGTTAAAACTTGGTTGGGGTTTGAAAGGTTTGGAATGCTTGATCTGCTGTCTCCTGTACAACGGACAAGGGCTACAAAATATATAAAAATGACTGAAAAACATGCTAAATAAAATTTATGACATGACATGATAAACAAGATTTCTATCTTAGAGTAATAATTATACTTTATTCTTACTCTATACCTATAAATCATCAAACGTCAATTTGTGATATCGCACCCACCTCTATGATATGTTTTTTTCTTGATTTCATTTGTTTTTCCGTTTCGTGTGCTTTGATAAATAAATACTATATTATTATATATTGGGATTATTGTATTCAGTCTACATGGCAAGAGCTTAGCAAAGAGATTTCGCCGAGAACTAATACAAAATAACGATCGCAGGATATGTTTTACGTAAAACTATTTCATGATATCATCGCATGATTTTGAGATCCGTAATAGGCATGCTGGTCTCCAACCTGGGACTCGCACTTGCCGGACAAGTGCTCTTCCAACTTAGCTACCGGGCCCTGGCACCACGCCATCGAAATTAAGCATATTCTGTTTTACGTTATATTGCTAACATAACTCCATCTAATGATTGCAAGAGCACCCGTCCAACAAGCGGGAGTCCCAGGTTCGAGTCCTGGTTGGGTGATCTTATTTGGCATATTTTTTCAGTTATTTAAGAATAATTGAGCATTATTAAAATCCAAAAACTTAAAAATAAGATATAAAAATGACTAAGATAAATGATCACCCTTGCGCCTTATTACTAAAACAACTTTGTTACATAGTTTCTTAGTTACCAAGGCACAATTGTCGTCAAACTGAAAGATTTTAGTGCCACATGAATCTGAAAATGCTCTATTGTGTGGGGTGTTTTTTCAACGCTTACACCTCAGCTTATTTATCTGTTACTAGCCACCGCGTGCGGTTTTACCCGCGTAACTTTTGATCCCCGTGGGAATTTCGGGATAAAATATAGCCTATAACCTTCTTCAAGAGGTGAGCTATAAAATGCAAAAATAATTTTTCAAATCCCACTTGTAGTTTCTGAGATTAGCGTGTTCAAACAAACAAACAAAAAAACAAACTCTTCAGCTTTATATATTAGTATAGAATAGTATCCATAACACCAGTTGTTTAAGAAACATAATTTGGTCTAAAGAAGGTGTTGTATTCATGAACAAATATTTATTTATTATTAATTAAGTTCAGCCCAATATAAACCTTAAAATTTTTATACTCAGAATTATGATATATATATAAGTCCTGCACAGATATTCCTATTAAAAATGCATTTGATTAATGCTTCCATTAACTTCTCAAACTGTTTTTATTTAGTTTCAATTAATGTTTTCTTTATGACCATCATTTTCAGGTCATCCCTAAAAATTTGGACGATTTGAGTGCTATTCCAACAAGAAACGCAGAAGATATGGAGCTCCTCAAAACCATTACCCCAGAGGTAATACAATAGATGTATAAGTTTGTAAATATGTATTTGTCTGCCTTTGTGGTCTTCATGGGTGTGAGTTCTAGTGGAGTCAGTTGAGGGATGGGTTTTTCTAAATTTTATAGATTAAATACTAAATATAATCGATCCCGTCTGGGACCCGAACACAGATCTCCCGCAGTCCCAGTCAGAATTAATTTTATTTCGTAAAAAAGATATTAAAAAAGATTTATTTAATTAAATTAAATTTAAACATTAAAAAAGTAGAAAAAGTACCCTGCTTCATTTCAGACTATTTGCCTATTTACAGTTCAATTCGCCAATCCTCAAAATTTGCATAATTGAGTCACAAACAATATTTTTGCAATATTTTATATTACAAAATATTATATTGTAATATAAAATATTGCATTGCCACACGTCACGTCTTGTCCCCCCAGCAGGCAAAAAGAGGGCAGGGGAATGCTTATTTGCGACGATGAATGTTTGTGGAGGAATAGATGATAAGATTGACGAAATATGCGAGGTGATGAATGCCAGGAAGATTGACGTGTTAGGTGTGAGTGAGTCGAAAAAGAAAGGTTGTGGAATGTCCACGCATGGCCGACTCTCTGCTTACTGGGCGGGAGTAGAAGAGTTTGAGAGAGGAAGCCAAGGTGTGGGCGTTCTTTTGTCGGAAAGAATGAGTGATTGTGTGAAAGGTTATGAGTATGTGAGTCCCAGGCTCCTGTGGTTGAGACTGAAAGTAGGTTTGACCAGGATTTTTATCCTTTGTCTGTATGCGCCAGATATGTCCAAGCCACAGGCAGTCAGGGAAGAGTTTTGGGACAATGTAAGAGATGTGCTTGGAAGGTGTGAAGATAATGAAAGGATTGTTATGTTAGGCGATTTTAATGGCTGGGTGGGAATAAAGCGTGATTGGTATGAAAGGGTGTTAGGTAATTTTAGTGACGAAAGAATAAATGATAATGGCACAAGTCTGTTAGATGTATGTTTGGAGAGAAAGCTTGTGGTGACTAACACTATGTTTAGTCACAAAATGATTCATATGTATACATGGCAGAGACAGTCTGAGAGAAGTATGATTGACTTTGTAATAGTGGATGAACGATTGAGAACTAAAGTTAATACGAGAGTACACTTATACGATTACACTTATACGAGAGTGTACCGTGGAGTAAATGTCGGAAGCGACCATTTTCTTGTGGTGTCAAGAATAGCAGGTCTGCTCAAAAAATGGCGACATCGTCCACAGGTACGTATGTCTGGAAGGAAAAGAGCGAAAGTCGAAAATTTGCAAGATGAGACTGTCCGTGAGAAATATAAGTTAGAACTGAAAGAAAGGTTGGAACCGCTATTGAATGATGAAGACTACGAGATAGAAGAATATTGGAGTAGATTTAAGAATGGTATCGTAGAAACGGCCACCCAAATATGTGGGGTAAGTGTGAAGAAGAATGTGAGAAGAGATAAGAACGAGTGGTGGGATGATGAAGTGAAAGGTTGTGTATTAGAAAAGAAGAAAGCGTGGCTAGATCTACTCGCTGTGAGGGGCAGAAATAGAATACGAGATGACTTGAATGATGATGAAAGAGTAGCAAAAGAAAAGTATGATAGATTAAGAAAGACTGTGAAAGATATTGTAAGCAAAAAGAAAGAAAAATGTAAGAACAAGCTTGATAGGAAATTCTCGGAAAACTTTCGAGCCAATTCCAAACTGTTCTGGCACTTAGTCAGAAGAGCCCGAGGGCAGGTTGGAGACTCGAAAGTGGGCGTGTTAAGAGATCAGGATGGGAATATTGTTAGTGAGCATGAAGATATTATGAATCAGTGGAAATAATATTTCGAGAATTTATTTGAACGAAGTGCGAGTGATGTTTTGGAAAGTAGGCCCTCACCTTCCAGTGGTGTGGCCAATCGTGAAAGTGAGATAAGTATGGAAGAAGTTATGAAAGCAATGGCAGGTTTGAAATTGGGTAAAGCGGCAGGGTATGATCGAATAGATGCCGAAATGCTCAAGGCGGGTGAAAGTGTCACTGCAAACCTGTTGTACCAGCTTTTGAATAAGTGTTGGCGGTCCGGCCGTGTTTCAGGCGACTGGTGCAAGGCCGTTATTTAGCCACTTTATAAAGGAAAGGGGTCACAGCAGGAATGCAAAAACTTCCGTGGCATTAGCCTTTTGAGTATTGTGGGCAAAATGTATGCAAAGATATTAATCGAAATAGTGATGGATGAAACAGAAGCAAGATCTGGGATGTGCAAGCGGGATTTCGAAAGGGGATGGGATGCACGGATCAAGTCTTTGCCTTGAGATCAGTAACCGAGAAGGTTCTGGCTAAACACCGAAAGGTTTTCTGCTGCTTCATTGACTTGGAAAAGGCGTATGACAGTGTGATGAGGAATGAACTTTGGTCAACACTATCCGAGTTTGGGGTGGACAGTGACTTGATACGGGCACTCAAATCCTTATATAAGGACTCGAGTGCTTGTGTCAGGTTGAATGATGACTACACAGAATGGTTTAGCATCGATCGCGGTGTTAGACAGGGCTGTGTAGCGTCTCCATGGCTGTTCAACCTGTTCATGGATAGCTGTTTGAAAGATCTGAAAGAGTCTGAATGGGGTTTAAAAATGAATGAGACAGTGATCAAAACTCTGCTTTACGCCGACGACCAGGTTCTACTTGCATCGTCTGCGTCGGAATTGCAACAAATGGTCACTGTGATGCATGAGTCGTTTAAAAGAAAAGGTGTGAAAGTGAATGTTGGAAAGACGAAAGTCATGGTTATGGAGAGGAATGAAGATATGACGGAATGCAATATTATGATAGGGGACGAAAAAGTGGAACAAGTGAAAGAGTTTGTATACTTGGGGTCCTTGTTTACAAGAGATGGGAAGTGTGAAGGTGATATTTAAAGGAGAGTAAAAGCAGGAAATTTTATTAATGGCGCCATATACTCGATAATGGCAAGCAAAACTATACCAAATAAGGCTCGTCTTGCCGTACTTGAGGGAGTTTTGGCGCCAACGCTTATGTATGGTAGTGAATCTTGGGTGTGGCAGAAGAGACATGAAAGCAAGATTAATGCTGTGGAGATTAGAGCGTTGAGAAGCATGTGTGGAGTGAAATTGAGTGATAGGGTGCGCAATAGTGAAATAAGAAAGAGATGCGGATTGAAAGAAGATGTAGTGACTAAGATTGAAAAGGGTATGTTACGGTGGTTTGGACATTTGGAAAGGATGAGTGAAAGTAGATTTACGAAAGAGGTTTACAGAGCAAGAATGGATGGTGCTGTCGAAAGGGGCCGCCCTAGGCGAACGTACGCCGATCAAATTGGCGATCATGTATGAAAAGATTAATGAACGTGGAGGAAGCGAAAGAGGTATGTCTGGATCGAAGCAATTGTTGTTCCCTTGTCTCTGCCTACCCCAAAGGGAGACAGGCGTGAGGTTATGTATGTATGTATGTATTTATTTTAAATCTGACTAAACCCCTGTTTGACCCTAATCTCTCCTGATGTTTCAAGAAAGCACTCAGGTTCAGGAGGAAACTGGGTCTTCATAAAAAATTACCGGCAGGCTTTAGATGTAGGGTAGTCACTTATCAGGTGAACGTTGAGGTCCTACCACCAATCAGAGTGACCCCTGATTAGTCACCCGATTAATTACGGCGCACTTATCGGACGTCCTCAGTGGCGCCGTGGTCTAATAAGTTCCAGTTCTGGCTGTTTATAGTATTTATACTTGCCCCTACATACATACATAATTTCACGCGTCCCTTATTGGGTAGCAGAACACTAGAGGTGATAAAACCATATGATGTCACGTTTGACAAATTTGGAGGCATTTTAATGGTGGAGAGAGACTATTGTAGTCGCCACACAAAAACTCAAAAAACCTCCTGTAAAGCCTCTATCCCTTAACTGACTTACTGTAAGCCCGGGAAGAGAATCAGCTGGCACATTCTATGTTTTTCCTTTGCTCCCAGTCCAGCAGGAACTTTTAGGTGCCCCTCTAGTTCATTACATAATAAATAATAATTTATTTCCAAAAAAGACTCACAAATTAGTTACTTACACATTTAACTTCTGCCAAACTGCAATACAGTTTGTTGGCAGATGTAGCTCCTTTTTAAATTCACATTACAATACAGCTTTGCTTAGTTTGGGGTCATGTAGTTGCTGTGATTATTTGGGTATTTATCTGGGGGCAATAGGACCTCCTCGGCAAAAACTTTTATTATCAAAACTTGAAATTATTTTTTTCTGATTTAAAATCGCTGCCATAAACCCTGTTCGTGCAAAATGGATTCAACCTTTTACTAGAAACCCGAGGAGGAAATCCGCTGTGCAGAATGGCACCCCACCGATGCTTCAAAAGTCGGCGTGGTATACGACACCAGTGTCAAGAGCCATGATGTGAACAGTGGCGCGGCGACGACTATTGCCGCGGGCGAGGGACGCGCCAGACTCAAGTGCAGCGGCGGGAAGTGGAGCCCGCATCAACAGTCGCAGGTTCGGAGATTTAAGAGTCAATTCATACTTATCGTACTTTAGGCTGCAAACTAGACGAGAGCGACAGCGGCGCGGGCAGCGATTTGTCGCGGGTTTATACAAACTCAATACTTTTTATCGTGTCACGGAAATCGCCTTTAGACATACATGATGTTGGGGTTTAATACAACATATACAGAGTGTTTGGTACACAGTTGGCCAAATTGAAATGGGGGATAGGTGGGCCTGTTTTGAACATACTTGCCTTATGTACCTATTTTATTACGAGCCTATCTTTTATAGTTTAGTAAATACGATTGTTTTTCATAATTTTCAAAAAAAAAAAAATTCACCTTCTAATCAAAATAACTTTTTTCTAGTATGAGTATTTCCTCAAAATAAACTTTATTCGTGTTTTCGATACAGCCTTATTATAACTAAATGGGTATTTGATGCAACAATGTGAGAAAATAAATATAAACTAAATGTAAACTTACATATACCTATCATATGTATTTGTTTAAATTGCAATAAAAAAATAAAAAGAAACGATGAGAATTTGAAAGTACTTTTAAAAACTTCTTCAGGTTATCCACTTTTTAATAATATGTTACACATTATTAGAAATCTTAAAAAAATACGACTTTTTTTGAAAGTACTCCGATAACTCCGAAAAAATACGACTTTTTTTGAAGATTCCCTTATCATGCCTATCTAAGATACATATACTGCACAAAAATATAATAAATAAAAAAAAAAAAATAGTTTCAATTTAAATAAAATACACAAACCAATTAAATTTCTAATAGTAAATGCTAAAATATACTAGGTATTGCTGGTTTTTCATTTTGTGTTCATAATCAAGTTACTTTAGTTGACAACAGGGGGTTAGTTTTTGTATGATACTTCAAAATTAAAATAAAATAAAACTTGCTATAAATAACATTTTTAGCATTATATACCTGTAATCAATTAAATCTAAACACCATAACGTTGGAAATATATAAATTATAAGCTAATAAAAGTGATAAGTGCGACCCGCTGTAACACATAAGTGGTCTAACTTAAGTTACAGCTACATAGCCTAAGTAAATTGTAAATTCTTTTTTGTTTTGAATAAATAAATTAAAAAAAAAAAAAAAAAAAAACTCCAAATTCTAAATAATGCATCATCGAGATAAAATGTACTCCATTGAAGTTTTTTATTCTAAATAAAATGTTCTACATTGATACTGTATGGTTATGTTCCTTTGCCTACTCTTATATGAGTTAATTAAAACAACAAAAAAATTAAATGAACCTTGAAATATCTTTAAAAAAAAACATGTCTCTTTTTAAATATATAATCATAACTCTGATTTCAGTTCGCAATGTTGCAAGATATGCATATAAAATGCTACGACACGAGGACTGGCGGTAAGCCCGCTTGGAACATCGACAACGCGCATCGGCAACTCATCAGGGATCTTGACTTCAATCCCAACAGGTAGGTTAATTTTTTTTTTTTTTATAAGTGACTAAACCCGCGTTTGACCTCAATCTCACCTGATGGTAAGTGACGATGAGGTCGAAGATGAAAGCACACGGGTTTAGGAAGGAACTGGCTCTTTATACAATATTGCCGGAACACATTACCGCCGGAGCGGTAACATTTGGCGGCAGACTTTGTATAAAGGGTGGTCGCTAGCCAGTCGGACCCAGAAGGGATCCTACCACCAAGCAAAATTGTTGCATATTTGACGTACAGCATAGGCGACGTGGTTAAGCAACGCTCGGTGCGGTCGATACAAGGAAGGATAACCTCCAAACGTGACATCAGACCGAACCAGACCACTGGCGTACGCACAATAAGGTATTTTTACTAACAAATTAAAAACACCTTTTGCGTATTTTTGCCTGTTGTCACTAACTTCAACTAACGTTAAACTTAAAAAGCACATATTTCTATTAACACTTAGCTATGTTTTACCCTGTAGGTTAATTTAAATTAGTCTCTACATCACTCCCAAGAACATATTTTGTTCTACGACTTTTTAAAATTAAAAGTTTTTAAATTTTAAGTTTCCCATAAAAAAATAATTTATTGCCTTTAAACTGGGGCGTAACTATTTAATCGGAGCGTAGGTATGCCACGCACATTGCGTGGGCAAATATAGTTTGAGAATAGGAGTAGGAACTTCTTACAAAATACAGAGTTATAAATAATAGAGGGAGCAAAAAAAATATTTTCTTTTTTTGTGTTATTTATCAAGATTTGTAAAAAGTCGTAGAATAAATGTTATTGGGATTGATGTGGAGAAGATTTCTCAAGAGGTGATGCGCTAATTTAAATAAACCCTGTATAGATAGATGGCGTGAATGAAACGCTTTACAGAAAAACTTTTGGAAAGGACTTGAAAATTTGGACGTAGCCGGTTTTTAATTCTTAATTTGTGCATTCGTTGAGAATGTTGTTTCTTTAATTGTTTACTTTCTCTGTTTCAGACAGTTCCACCTAGCCAGCGTCGGCGATGATGCTGCCCTTAACATCTGGGACTATAGAAACGGAAAAGAGCCGATTTTTAGCAGAACAGACCATTCCCATTGGTAAGACATAAAAAAAATAACGTGTGTGTTAGGTTTTTTTTATGGAATTTCTTGAATCTGTCGCATCGCCCAAAGCTCGCGATAAAAGCTATCATCATCATCACCACAACCCTTTGTAATGAGCCCACTGCAGGGCTATGAGTCTCTCCCCTGGGTGACGAGGAGGTATAGGCCATAATCCACCAAGCTGGCCCAGTGCTGGGTTGTGGATGTCAGAATTTTCAGGACGCCGTAATGGCTTCTAACAAACCCTAACGACTACTGTATACAAGTATACAGCACCCGGGACCGACTGTTTAACGTGCCCTCCGAAGCACGGAAGTCGTCGTGAGAAATGAATGGTCGGCGGTCACCCATCCAAGTACCGACCGCGCCGAACGTTGCTTTACCTGTGATATCGTATGCTACACACAGTAACCGCGACGCCACGACGACTTCATAAAAGCTATGCAATAATGTTTTTAAGATTTTTTTTCATTTAAAGTGCTCAATTATTCTTAAATAAATGAAAAATGTGATAAATAAAAATTACCCGACCAGGATTCGAACCTGGGACCTCTCGTTTGCCGGACGAGTGCTCTTCCAACTGGCCCGTAGGCGTAGCGCCAGGCCCCGGTAGCTCAGTTGGAAGAGCACTCGTCCGGCAAACGAGAGGACCCAGGTTCGAATCCTGGTCGGGGAATTTTTATTTATCACATTTTTCATTTATTTAAGCTATGCAATAGCTTAAAATCACCAGACAATCACACCAACTACATGGCCTCAAAATAAGCAGAGATTGTGTTATGAGATATAACGTAGCGAACTAGGGGGGAACCTAGAATATAAATTCATATACAGGGTGGATTTTACTCCAAAGAAACATTCCTTTATTTTTTAAAATAAATAAAACCTCATTCATAGTGTCTAGTCCTACAAAAAGACGTGTGGCACTCGGAGACTGCCGCGGTAAAGCTATTGCATAGAATTTTTTATCAACTTATGCAATTATAATTATTTATTTATTTATTTTATTAATGCAGTAATGTTTGATCTAATATGAAGTTCCACAAGTTCCTAGTAGATGGCGCTGATTGTTTATTAAAGCCCGCATGTAAAGTTATGAAATCAAAGTATCACCGCTGTGCCGGTCGGAGTGGGGGGTGTTAGGTTTTTTCGTTACGGAATTTCTGCATTCGGTCCCCACGCTCAAGGCCCGCGATAGAAGCTATGCAATAGCTTAAAAGTCGTAGAACAAATGTTGTTGAGATTGATTTAGAGAGGCTGACTGCAAGAGGTGATATGCTAATTAAAATTAACCCTGTATTTCAATTTCAAAGAATAATTGAGAATTATTAAATCCAAAAAACTTAAAAATATCCTTTAAATATTGTTTACCATATCCTACTTTAGTTTTGTTTTTGCTCTATTCTATTCTATTCCTTCGGCTTTCATATTCCTATATTTATTATTTATACTACTATTTATAGCTTCCATGCTGGACTGTGAGCGAAAGAAAAACATCGAATGCGCCTGCTGCTTCTTGTCCCGGGCATACTGTAAAAATCAGTTAAGGGACAGAGGTTTTATTAGCTTTAGGCTGACCCCTTCTCACTGCCATAGTCTCTCCATCATTATAATTTCTGAATTTGGCAAAAGAGACATCAGATGGTTTTACAACCTCAGGTAGGGTTGTCAATTATACTGTTTACTGTTAAAGAAAAATAAATACTGTTCTCAACATAGAAAGCTAAAAACTTTATATGCTAGACTTAAATTAATAATTTGTGCTAGAAACTCTAAAAAAATGTAAATTGAATACTGTTTATTTTTCCAAAATACTGTTTACAGACTCAAATATACTTTATTTCTAGAAAAGAAAATTGGTAACCTGGTATATATGTCGTGAGCGAAATAAGAGACGACCGTTTACTAGAAAAGCTAGTTTATTGCTAACCGTTTTACAAATACCCTACAGTATACATACATGTCACAACCCTAGCCTTAGGTGTTCTGCCTACCTCATAAGGGATACAGGCGTGAAGTTATGTATGTAGGTTTTCATAGGAGGAACCTAGAATATAAATACATAAATAGACTAGCTGACCCGGCAAACGTTGTTTTGCCATATAAATAAAAAAAAAATAGATGTTGGCTGATTCTCATAGATAAGCAAAAAAAAAGCACAAAAAATTTCATCAAAATCGGTCAAGCCGTTTCGGAGGAGTATGGCAACGAAAACTGTGACACGAGAATTTTATATATTAGATAAACACCCAGACACGGAACATTTTTTTTTTCTTTTTCCGTGCGGGAATCGAACCCGCAACCACTGGCGTCTGAGGCAGATAGGTTTACCCCATAGGTTTACCCCAGGTCGTCGAGTTGTAAGTAAATGAAAGATTGGTATTGCAGGGTGTGGACGGTGCGGTACAACAGCTACCACGAGCAGCTGCTGCTGACGGGCAGCTCGGACGCTCGAGCGCTGCTCACGGCGGCTGCTAGCGTTTGTGGGGACCTGGACGAAGACGGCAAGCGGCTCAGCCAACTGTAAGTCTAACTCAAAAACACTCTTTATTTCATAGGTACTACCGAACCAACTGAATCATGGCCCATTTCGCTGAGAATTCGTTTGAAACTGTCAAAGTTGTAAGGTCTATCGCTTATAACGCACTTATTTATTTATTTATTAGGTATATCAACAGTAGTATTTACATAAACATTAAATTCACAATTTTGACACTTTATCTTGTACTTATATGTCTACTTATTACAGATATACACAGCATTACATAATAATATTATAAATAAATAAATATTTCTGACACTCACACAACATTATCTAGCCCAAATTAAGTTTCTTAAAGAACTTGTGTTATGGATATTAGATAACTGATAAACTTAAGAAATATATAAACATACATATTTTTTATTAGAATAAACTTAAATAACATATAAACATCCATGACTTGACGGTTAATATCTGTGTTCATCACACAAATATCCGCCGCCGCCGGGATTCGAACCCAGGACCTCTGGCATAGAAGGCAATGTATGTTACCACTACACCAGCCGCACAAACAAAATTAATTTAAATTAAACACATAAGTTAACATTACTTACTTACATACAAAAATCACATCAAAAAATAAAATAAAAAGATTACAAAATACTACTCAGAGACAGAAAGCGACTGAGAATTTTTTTATTTTAAAGAATTACGCGAAAAAAAACAACATCAAATTCAAACTTAGCGTTTGGTTCATTGTGAGTGGTCAGATTCTTGAAATAGGACTATGCAAAGCGAGGTTTGTCCGACATAGGGAATTTTTCCGGTTTTTTTTTTGTAATCACACTTCGGGAAAATTTATACGGCACATTTTAATTGATTTTTTCCAAGATCTGAGTACTTTTAATTATATTATTTAATATGCTATGTAGAAACATTATATCAGTATCTAAACGATGATTGCGGAGAGAACTCATTTGAAAATGTTTCAGTCTTTGTTTGTAAGGTTGTCTATAAGATATTCCTGCTGAAAAATAGCATAGATGTCTTGTAAATGCTCGTTGGATACTTTCAAGTCTCTGCACAATGCACTGGAATCCACACTACGCTTGCGCATCCAAATGACTGCGAACAAAGCTGTTAAAGATTTTTGTTGAAATACGCTTAATTTCTTTTGATTTGAGTTTAATGAAACCTAACCTAACTTAGGACATATTAGTAACTACAGTGGAATCCGTTTATAATTAGCTCGAAAGGAAATAAGAAACAAGTCATACTAAACGGACGTCATACAAAGCATAGGTACTGCAAGAATAAATAGACTGTTTAAGTTAGTATGTGATTTACTTTAATAAAGAGGAATAAAATAGAGATAAATCAAAGCAGATATTAATAAGTAGACTCAATAAGTAAATCTACGCTCTAAGGCTCAAATCAAAAAAGCCTTTCACGCGCCGAAAGTCTTTGGGTATAACGTGACTCTCCCGAACACTGCCAAAGGTTTTAGAAGTCATACGGTTGGTCACTATAAGCGGACAAAATTTGATAAAAAAAGGTCACAATAAGCGATATGTCACTATAGGCGAAGTCATTATATCCGACTTAGTTATATAATTTATATGAAAGCCAAACTTCACTGTGTAAACACGTCATAATGAGCGGTTGGTCATTGATATAAGCGAAGTCATAATAATCGGATTCTACTGTATGTATATGAAATCTGTACCTGCTAATTAAATGTCAGTTTCGAATGTACCTAATGATAACAAGTTCGTCGTCAAGGAAACCTATCTTCAAGCAAATTTCGACCTTCTAGCCTATTAGACGGTTTGCCAAAATGAGCTTGTTGTGGGTCATGATTTGATGGTTCGATGTTACATAAGTACACTTGAAATAGTCAAATTTTAGTGGATTCAAAGAAAGAACGAAAACATGTTTATTTATTTAATGCTAAAAGATAAAGTACAATAAAGATTTATTCTACTTTTATTACGGTCTCAATAACTTATCAAAACGTAAAAGTAAAGATAGAAATTTTTTAAATCTTTTATTTAAAAAGAAAACAGTTTACAATATTCAGAAACATACCTTAAATCTCGGTGATTTGTCTGGTATGTTGGTTTAATTAATTCTATGACAAGTTTTTATAACATTAAAATTTCATTTAAAACACATTACAAACAAACAAAAAATAAACACAATACAATACAAGTCAGGGTTACATGAATAAATAAAGTTATAATTATTTACACTACATTTTTCATTCCTATTATATTTGCGCTGTATCATGGCACAGAATAAGTAATAGTACCGGTACAGAAGAATTACTCCGCAAGAAGATCTAAATAAATTCGAGTCTTGCTACGACGCGATACGGTGGAATTCAGCTCGCACAGCATTACGTACCTGCAAATTTATATACCTAGAAGTTTTGTCTCTTTCTATCGCATGCCTCTTATCTTTTCTTACGCTGTTAGGGTTGCTGCCTAATGAAGAATAATTAATCTCCTTATTTGTAATTAAGTACCTACCGATGTAGGTATTACTGTTATTCTACCTTTGTAAAAAATATTATAAGGGAGTGGTCTTAAATAAATGCAAACTTTTCAGATTACTATATTTTAATGTGATACTCAATTACAGAAATATTAATAAGAGCCCACACATTTATATGTTTCTCCCCTCTCCTCAACTTTCGCACCTCTCCTCTCCTCTCCTCACCTCGCCTCTCCTCACCTCGCCTCTCCTCACCTCGCCTCACCTCACCACACCTCGGCTTACCACACCTCGGCTTATCTCTCATCGCAACAAACGCCATCTATCCACTACTTCCGTTACATTCGGCCGTCCTGAAACAAATGCGCCGCAATTGGCGCAAAAAATATGTTAATTAAACTCTTCAGCAAGTCTATTAAGTCATCTCTTGTAACGATATCTTTGTCGCTACTATTTCGCTATATGATGGGGTACTACCATATGATCTTAAGGCATCGGCGGTCACTATCCCCGTTAATTTCAGGAAATAAAATTTCATTAATGCCGTTCTTATACACACATCAGTATGAACCTCACATGTTTGAACGTTAAATAAATAAAAATATCCTTTTAGTTAACCAAGTTCCAAGCACCATTGAGTGACAATTATCTCCAAATTAAACAACCATTCAAATCCATTAATGTAATTATTAACAACAAGGTTCGTTAGTGGTTTACAGCAATCATAATTGCAATAAAATCTTTCAACCAATGACCCCTTCAACACACTACCCAGAATCACTCTGGCGTAGTCACCCAACCAACAAACAAGAACCTGCATCTAAAACACATTAAATCTCTTTCCACAACAAAAACTTGATACTTGTACTTTCGGCAACTTCATAACTGAAACCGCCACATATTTTGAATATTGCTTCCATTTAATATTGCCATCAAAATTTTAAATCCAAGATTTAACAATTTACACAAAGCTACCACTGGTTTGGAAGATCCATTTAATGAGTATAACCAGCAAGAAACTCAGTAGGAATCGGCTAACGTCAGTGCATTGTACGATTCGCAATACTTGCGATAAGAAAACCCCAACAACAATGAAATTTACTTTGAATGTAACAACAAATAATTTGACAGCGGTCGAACAATACAAACAAAGCAATCATAAGCTACTAGAATAACTCAATTAATTAGCAAACAATGCAAAGCTCGTCACAAAACGTAATGCAACCTCCATTACTTTCATCTCCTCACACTCATAACCTCTCTCCGGTTATAGCGTTTATCACACCAATAAGAGCACCGCATTGCACCACATCAATCAATCAATCAATTTTTCGTTGAGTGGCAACCAGCCGTCGATGCACCACATAATTCACAACAATAAAGTAGGTATTACAATTTTTTTTGACAGTAAAATCCAGCTTTTTCTGTTAATCGCAACAAATTCAAGGTATTATTTAAACGCATTGGCTTTAGACATTAAAACGCATTTTCAATAATCTAGTTACTTCTCGACGCCATTAGCTATCTCCGTGGTTCACACACACTGTCGTCATGTTACGTTTCAATTGCCAAAATAATAACAAGTTTACTATTACCTGAACAGAACAAAAACGTGTCTTCTAAGAATCTCAGCAAAATAATCGAAGATCGGCAAGATACAGGGCGAATTCTACCGAGTCACGGATACACGATTATCAGAAAGAAAACTTAAAACTTCAATATTCAGACTATTTAAAAAAAGCAATATGTAGGCCGCTTAACAACAAAATTTCATCCGCTCCACCGTGATATCATTACTATCCACCAAGTAGGTACATACTGTGCCTTCGTCCATGTTCGTAACTAATCTTTGGTAACCAGTTACCAAAAAAGATTTTTTTTTCGCCTTTTGGTAACTGGTTGCGAAAAAAGAATAATTTTTCCACATTCGTAGATTTGTTTTTTGCCATTTTGGTAGTAGATTCGACAAAACCCATTAATCCGCAACTAACGCATCAAGATCGCGCAGTAGGTACACAATATTCTAACACACAAGGACGCACGCCACTCACAATCGTGGCCTCACTGAGACGCAAAATGAAGCCCGCTGCCTTATCAGGTAACTTGCAAGAGCAAAGCGATGGCATGAATTGCGCACGATTTGCTAAAAAAGAACCAATTCGAATTACGTTACAGCAAAAACAAAGCTATAGCAATCCGACGATTGTGCTGCCTCTATCGTACAATTATGTACTAAAAGTGCATATAATCCCTTTGACTTTCATACTTTTCGTGTTTACTTTTCTGCGAAATTTTAAAAGCAAACATCTGTTTCACATTTGATTAGTTTCTTTTTTAGCTACTAAATTCTTTTTGGCACTAGTATCGTAGCAATAATTGCATTCTGCGATCAACGAATGATTGAACAGATATCGCTTACATAATATGGCGTGATGACTGCGCCATTATAGCTGATCGCCAATATTTACGTGATAAGGCAGCCAATTTGACACCTACGTCTACGAATGCACTGAGGGTGTAACAATCTGAGCGACTTGTATACTACCGATCCAAACAAACAAACCACAGCAAAAATTTCTAGTTTTATCCAGCCTAATAAATCGTGACGCAAAACGAGAATTTAATTCCTCAAAATCTATTTGATCAAAATAATAATAACGAAATTCATAACCAATTCTCATAGCACAAATTATCATAGTCCGTACGTAAAATAATCTCTATAGTTTTTCAATATGTCCGTAGAATAAACTCACTCGTAACTCACAGTTTTTACAACGTTGAATAGACGATAAGTTATAACAATATCAAATCCGAACAAAACACCATTTCATCTAGATTACCTCGCACGAAACAAAATGGTAAGAAAACAATTGCAACGTAATTCACCGTATTCTAATCGTACGTACTTATTTTTACAAAATAATAACGAACCTCAATTAATTGGAAATCAAATCCGATCCTAGAAGATTTTTACTAAGTAACACCATACTGTGATTCTTATTTCAAAATAGTTAAACCTTATTTTTAACATAAATTGTATCAAGATAAATCGAAACCTGGGCTGATCCGATAAACCATTTGCTATTCAACAAACCGTACGGTATTTATAAACAATTTTACTTTGCCACAGCAGCGCAAGTCATAACAAAACTACCGCAAAATATATTGATTAATCTTATTTTGATGCCATGTTTCGAAAACTCGCACGAAATAGAAACGCATAATGAAAATAACAACATTAACGTATTGGATCTTTTTAAGTCACACAATAATTTATCACGAATTTTATCCACAGCACGTTAAGAACATTTTTTGCACAAACACACTATTACGGCCTACAAGACGTTAGATACCTAGTTCTCAATTTTTATTTTTACTGATGTTATGAGGGACGCATAGTTATAATCGTGCTCTCGTATTATTTTAAGATCTAATAATTCTTGCACCTTTTTATTCCGACTTCCCTTTCAGCATACGGCAAACAATATGGTTCCCTATTTATAGGTTTACACCATTAAGCTTAATACGCATCTTTCCCGAATTATTAAGTCTATTTCGCCCAGAACACCAGCAAAACAGTCAGAGTATCGTTCTAACAAACCGAATAACTTTGTTAATTTAAAATAATTTCCGAATATTTTACATAACGATAGTATTATTTAATTCTCTACTTAACTCTTTGCTCCTCAAAGGTGATAAATTCGCAGTAATCTCTCCAACAGATTCGCCCTTCTTCCAGAACTTTGGATTGTTGCTAATATTGCATACACGGACATATCCAAATCCATCATGAAGCATCGAGCTTGATATTGCGTATGATAAACCGCCCATGTTGTATCGACGTTGTTTTGTACATAGCTTTCTACAGAAGCATCGTTGGAAGTGACGCGCATCAAACTGCTTCTTACAAGAACTTCCGGGACTCTGTATTTACCAGCAACATTCTGAATATTTATAACCACACTCTAGCCTGTCCTGGTAATTTGGATTACCGACATCTTAAAAGATTTTACTTCATCTGAGCAGTTGTATATATTGCTTAATTGTTCGATTTTCTTGATCCAACTTTTTACATTTACGTCGTTATTGTACGGATCGAAATCAGGAATCAATTTTTCAGTATTGCGTAACGACACAGTAGATTTAGCATCTTTGATATTCATTAAATCCGATATTCTTTTGTCCACTTGCTCCAATATGCTAGACAATGAATAATTTGATGTTGAATCAGAATTTACATAATTACTAGTTTGGCCTGGAAACTTCCTTTTCTTGAAAATAAATCTTCTCGGGTTACCGCCATTACAATTTCTCTTCATCTTGAAGCGTAGGTTAATAAAAATCCCACTTCTGATTATAAGGGAGTGGTCTTAAATAAATGCAAACTTTTCAGATTACTATATTTTATTGTGATACTCAATTACAGAAATATTAATAAGAGCCCACACATTTATATGTTTCTCCCCTCTCCTCAACTTTCGCACCTCTCCTCTCCTCTCCTCACCTCTCCTCTCCTCACCTCGCCTCTCCTCACCTCGCCTCTCCTCACCTCGCCTCACCTCACCACACCTCGGCTTACCACACCTCGGCTTATCTCTCATCGCAACAAACGCCATCTATCCACTACTTCCGTTACAATATTATTTCAACTTACCAAAAGTACAAAATGAAAAAAAGTTACGACGAATAATTAGTAATACTACCTATGTTTTGTTTACTAAATTTAACATAATCAAATCTAAACATAATCTAATTGAATTTGTTTCTTTTTATGTCCATTTTTAAATACTATTTGCGACCTCGATTATAGAATTACTGTGAGTGCTATAAGGTAGGTAGGTATCTACAACGTCTCTCAATACTCAATACTCAATCATTTATTGCTTCCATAATGTTACAAATTTCTTAAATCTATTTTTTACAATAGAGGATCGTATGTTTGAATACATAAAACATGTAACACTATAGGCCTAAAGTAGGCACTGCAAAATATAAAAGGAGGGCACTTGGTAGAAAATCAATACATAAAATATAAGAATACATAATCAATACATATTTTCTTGAATAAGAGCATAATTAAGGGACAAATTTGTCGTTCATGTATTCTCTTAATGAATAATAACTTTTTTTCAATAACAATTCTTTTAGTTGTTTATTTAACAGATTTGTTTTTGCGCGCGCGTGACACTCGACACATTCGAAATCCGCCGGCGGAGCGCTTCGCTGTAGGTAAATAACGGATGTACCGCGCGGAGTGAGCCAGGCCTGATCATGGTGCGGGTATCAGTTGCCCGAATGTCGTTAAATCTGTCAAAACACAGAGTGCAATCACAGGTTTAATAAGGTTTTATTTGTAGACTAGAACCATTTTTAATTTAACTGACCAGTTATTAATGATTTAACATCGAAAATAGTCATAAGCATAAACACAGCCAAAGTGCTCAAATTATTCAGGTCATCTACCGAAGCATACAAACTCCAAATAGTTCGTTACATGCAAGTCACCGCTAGGATCTTAACGACCAACCTGACGTAAGTGTTATGGCAACCAAAGCGTCAAAAGTATGGAACAAACGACGACCACTTTGGCGAAGAGGTAAACCTATCTGCTTCAGACGCCAGTGGTTGCGGGTTCGATTCCCGCACGGCTAAAGAAAAAAAAAATTTTCCGTGTCTGGGTGTTTATGTATTTATATTCTAGGTTCCCCCCTAGTTCGCTACATGGTATCCCATAACACAAGCTATGCTTACTTTGGGGCCATGTAGTTGGTGTGATTTTCTGGGGATTTTATTTATTTCTTTATTTAAAACTAGAAAAAAATTACATGCGTCATATGGTTCAATGGTAAAGTTCCTTGTCAATGTAATCTGATCGGCAGTTTTTTTATGTAGATTTTTTCTTAAATTTCAATTTTACAATTTTTCTTATAATGTTTCAAATTACCTACGAGAAACTGATGTATGATATACAGGGTGGAATTTTTAAATACCTCCCCGGAGGGAAAGTACCGTAAATAATAGAGATATTCCTTTATTTTGTAAAAGAAATAAAACTGCATTCAAAGATTTTCGAAAATTCGCTCGCTTCACCCGGGAATCGTACTGACTAAAATCTGTAAACATGACACCCTGTAATTTTATTGCATAGATCATTTTATTGCATAGATCATTAGGTTCAATCACAAGAATGAAATCTCTCTAACATACTAGGTTGATTTAATGAAAAAACAAACATGAAATGTTTATTTTTAGATTTTAATCGGTTCGATTTCTGGGAGAAGCTAGCAAATTTTGGAAATTAAAGGAATGTTTCTTTTGGAGTAAAACTTGCTATATCTATTATTTAGAGTACTTTTCCGCATTCAAAAATTCCACCCTGTATATGTAGTTACTTACGGAAAAAAAAACATTTTTTTCCAGATTGGAAGATGGAGTTCTGCAGTCATACGAGCAGCACGAGCACTCCGTGTACTGCGTGGAGTGGAGCACGTCCGAACCTTGGACCTTCGCGTCGCTGAGCTACGACGCCAGGCTTGTGCTGTCCAGAGTACCACGCCACTTCAAATATAAGATTTTATTGTAAACTTTTAAAATATTACGTAATAAATTATTTATCAGAAGCATCTATTTTTTATGTGCTTCCATGCTGGACTGGGAGCGAAAGAAAAACGTAGAATGTGCCAGCTGCTTCTCTTCCCGGGCATACTGTAAAACTCAGTTAAGTGACAGAGGTTTTAAAGGCGTTTTTGTGGGCGATAGGCTGACCCCCTGTCACTACAATAGTCTCTCTCCATTTTTATAATACCTCCAAATTTGTCAAACGTGACATCAGATGGTGTTGTAACCTCTGGTGTTCTGCCTACCCCATAAGGGATACAGGCGTGACGTTATGTATGTATGTATGTATCTATTTTTAATTGTTTTAAACTATCGCGGTCATTTTCACTATGATTTAATGAATTTACGGGATTCTTACCACGATTTCTTGTAACAGAATCGAAATATGAGGCGCGCAAAATTAAAATCGGAATTCATGGTGCTTGTCACAACATCGAAATATCGGACGCGCGAAGTTAAAATCGGAAATCATGGTTAGAATCTCGTAAATGCATTAAATCATCAATTTTTTTTCCAATCAAAAAAAATCTAATATCAAAAAGCTTTTATTCACTGTAGGTAAATTAATTACACTTGGTGAAAGTCAAACGGTAGATGAACAGGTCCGGGCGACGCGAGGAATTCGTCCAGCAGTAAACCTTTACCTTGTGTAGCCTTTTTATGTTAAGCTCGTAATAGAAAAAAGTGGTTTTAAAAGCTGCTTAGTTTTTCGCTTAGAATAAACTTGTCGTCCCTGGATAAGCGTGTCATAAAAAGCGACAAATCCGATTAAATCTGCAGCAAAATATCACCATATTCTACTGTTACATCACCAGTAGGGAAGAACTGGTATGATTGTCTCACGGGTTGGCTGTCATAAAACATGCGCCGAAGAAGCGCGAGAGCGACACCTCCCTCTCCGATACACCTCAGATACTCTTGCGCTTCTTCGCCCCCACTGACCTCTATATTTACCACTGGACTGGCTGTTCCGTAAGTTTGACAGCTATATTTTTGTGCCTATTTGAAGCGCCACTAGCGAGTAGCGAGTGTCCGCAGAACAAATTTTGACGTATATTGCAAGTGGCCGCCAGAGAAGTGCTTGCTTATTGTTAAGTGATTTTATAGCAATTCGAATTTTATGTTGTTTTTGTTATAAGCATTATATAAAAGTTATCAAGAATGAGGACATGTGTATATTTTAAGCGACTAGTTTTAGTACCACGGACACTCGCTACGTCCGACAGCGCCAAAATGGCGATTATCAAACGGGCACAAAAGCACTTTGACAGCCGCCAGTCCAGTGGTAAATATAGAGGTCAGTGTTCGCCCCTTGTTATTGAACTGATTTATTCGTTCAGTTTGTTTTACGTCAGTTGTGACAACCATACCCGTTCTCCCCTACTGTGTTCCGGCAATCTATACTAATATATAAAGCTGAAGAGTTTGTTTGTTTGTTTGAACGCGCTAATCTCAGAAACAAGTGGGATTTGAAAAATTCTTTTTGCATTTGATAGCCCAACTTTTGAGGAAGGTTATACTTAGGCTATATTTTATCCCGAAATTTCCACGGGATCAAAAGTTATGCGGATAAAACCGCGCGCGGTGGCTAGTGTTATAAAAAGAGCCAGGGTCTTCCCAACTAAACCCGTGTGCTGTCATCTTCGATCTCGTCTCCACTTACCAGCCGGTGAGATTGAGGTCAAATACGGGTTCACGCGACTTCAGTCACCAATATAAAAAGCCTTCGGGTTTGTCAAAACTTAAAATAAAGCGTTGGAAGAGAGAATATTATTTAGACAAGTCGCAAGCTTAGTTTGATAAGTACTTACTTAGTTTGTATTTAATTTAATAGTTGATAAAAAACATATTATTTTTATCAACTAGGTAGTTGGTAAGGTAATGTGATTTTCATAATAAATCCATGCCACCTGGTTAAGAGCATGGAGACTAAGGTGGTACACATCCCTGCACGACAAGCTGTCTATCGTTTGTTTATTCATGTCTAAGCCGAGTTGCATTTCTGCCAAATTCGGTCTACATAGGGCTCTAACTTTATTTCGTACTTAAAGCCGAAGATATAGATATACTTACGGTCGTTATCATTGTGACGCGAGAGACGCAAACTGCTGCTGGACAGAAGCCTACCCCAAGATTCTTCACGTCCTCGCCGGTTCCCGCGCCGCCCTCACCCAGTGTTGAGTTTCTTGCCACTTCTTCTCAACAGATCGACTTTCCGAAGTGGTGGTAGATTCAGTTCAATTGTTTGACTTATTTCAAATGTATTTAAATACTTACGAAATAAATAATATTTGAGTTTGAGTTTTGAGTGTTTGACATCATGTGTATAATTTTGTACCTAAAGTGAACAAAAACTTTTTGTTTGTTTATTCACTCGACACTTGAAAGTACATAGTGGTTAGGAAGAACAGAATAAGTATATTCCCTTTCAGCTGATTTTGAATCGAATTCCATTGGCATATTCTATAATGATATCTGGAAAATCCATATTCCAACCCCAATATTGTCTATCGTAAGGTTTAAACCATCATTATTACTATAAGTATGATAATAATAATTCATAAACACAGTGTTAGACATAGTAGTTTAGCGTAGTTTATTCCAAACGCGTCCATGTCAACCAAAAAAAAATCAAAATTTTTTTTATTTCTTAGGTTACCTACACTTGAAATACGGCAAATTATTCACATATTGAACTGAATCTACCACCACTTCGTAAAGTCGATCTGTTGAGACGAAGTGGCAAGAAACTCAACAGCAATCATCTTTTAAAAGAACACAATAACGGTTTAGGTACAGCCATGGAATCCCATTTTCATGCATCCAGATATCTCACACTACCTAGTCTTTTTCACATAACACTTGTTTTACTGTATCCTTAAGTCTACCGAAGGGTAAATCTTAAAGATTTCGGGAATTTCATTATAAAAGCGTACACATTGACCCATGAATGAGTTAGTGACTTTGTGGAATCTACTATTATAGGCAGCTACCTAGTTTATATAGGATACAACTTAGGTTGGTTTCATTGAAGGGTCATAAAGTCATAAATTATTACCAATACACAAATAAATTGGCAAGCCAAAACAATACTTAGGTGTACCACTGGAAACTATGACATTTATCCAAGAATCTACTTGCTAAGAAGAAATGGCAAGTTTAGATCAATCCTAATTTCACAAGGTTTAAATCTTAACAATAGGTATCTGACAATTGAAGTCAGATGAAATCCTAAATATCTTTCGGAATCTCTAGGAGTGTATAAAAAATGTATATTCTTAAAAATAAAAGAATGACAGAACACCTCACAATTATATTTAAGATGAATAAGAAAAATTATAATAGGCAGTAATAGCCCGTCACCTAGTACCTAACAACGAATGATTAACCTTTCAGCTGCCGGCCGAGAGCGCCCAGACCCAGTCTGCCCGGACTTAGGTGACGCGATTTAATAAACCGGCTCGGAATAAACTGAAAAAAAAACGTATGGTGTACATATAATAATACACCTATAATAATAATAATAATTCATTTATTTCAAGTAACAAGAAATCATTTATGTTAGTAACAATTTTACATACACTATGTTAGTTACTTATAAACTAAGACAATAGACATACTTGTTTTATGTCAGTAACAATTTTACTTACATCTATGTTACATGTTATTATAAAATATATACAAATGCATTATCTCTGCACTACCAGGCGAGGTACTGCAGCAGTGGCGCATGTACTGGCAGTCCAGCCTGCTCGCTATAATTTCCAGAATGGTGTTGGCGCTCGCCATATGTATTATCTATGAGATCGCCCGCACCCTGCGCACCAGGGAGGAGCGCACCTCTTCCGCATGGTCGCGTAAAAGCAGTCTACTCGCGCCAAAGCAAACATTCCTGATGCGCTACAGTATCTGGGCAGCCCCTATAATACCCTGAACGCATTATTAAATTGTACGCGCAGAGCGCTGTAAGCGCAGCGAGTACCTACATTCGGCCCACAGACTGCACGTGTACCTACAGTATAGGACAGAAGGCCCGAAAAAGTGTTATTTTTACATCATCTGTACAGCGTGCAAACCTGCGGGCCAGCATGTTAGCCCTCACCGACAACGCCCTTCGCTCTCCTTCTACATCATAATCGTCTTTGAGGTCGGGAGTGGTAGGTATATGAACTAAATATTTTTATTTATAAACCCTCTGCAATATGCTTTTATTTAATGTAAGGATAGGCAGCTGATTATTTGGTATGTTTTGACTGTTTGTTTCGTTGTATTTCAAGCCGTATGAAAGCGCATAAGTACTTTTCACATATATGTATAGCTATACTGGCCGTCTCATACCACATACCTACAGACGGGCTGAGCAACACCGTGTCGTCAGCGTAACTGGATGTTATTGACATTTACGCCATCTATGTGACAGCCAGACCTGGTGTTGCTCAGCTCGACTATAAGCTCATTTATATAATACTTAGTCAAATGGTATGGGTGAGCTTAAACCACCCTGCCTCACGCCACATTCCATCCTATACGCTTGAGACAGCACCCCGTCCCATCTTACGTGATTGACCTGGTTTCCATACCAATACTTTAGGATATTTAGGAGTTCAATTGGTATTTAAGCTTTTTCAAGCTTTTGCCAAAGCAGGTTATACGAAACCAGGTCAAATGCCCTAGAGAGGTCAACAAAACAGGCAATAATTGGCGTTTTGCGATCCGTATAGTAGGTACTTGACAGCATGCTTAAAACACAAGATGGTTGATTCCGTTGACAGACCAGGCCGCATAAAGAAACTTTTATTCAGGCCGCAAACCGAACCGATTATCATGTAGGTATTGTTATATATTTATTTAGTTGTGCATTAAGCATGCTATGAAACCCCTTAGATATCACAGTCGCCAATGATATAGGTCGAAAGCATGGAATTAATAAGTACTACGTACAACTGGAAGGATTACTCGCAAACTTTCAACATAACAAAATGAACCATAAGTCCATGCAGGTAAAGTATTTTTTTAAATAACCAATATCTACTCAATGAAGTGAGCTCAAGTGAAACTTACTTTTTCTTGGTGTGTCCCTTTCGCACAATTGCCATGTAAAATATTATTGGTATAAAGGTAGTATATTCCAGAAAAGTTCTTTCGCAGAAAATAATGACATTTTGTATATGAATAATACGTGCGGCATGTTTGTAATTATACGAATTAAAAATGCAATAGTTTGTAGGTGTAGATAAATCTTTTTTATTTCACGACGAGACATTTCAATATTTTGGTAGAGTTTTATTACTCTTACGTAAGGCAACACTTGGTAAAATGGTAATATTTGTGTGGCACCACAAAAACAATATGGCGTTCTTTTTGTTGTCGTATTGACTTGTTTGCCTTTCTGGGTTTCAAAAAGTGCTTTATATTGGTTAATTGTATTGTAAAAATGGTGAACAATATATGTGCTGTGAGTGGGTGTGGAAAAGAATCTTATCCTGGCTGTGGATTATCTTTTCACAGGTAAGTTAGACATAAATAGGAACTAGGGTGACAACATTTTCATTGTTAAATTATGTACTGGATTTAAGCTTGTTATATCACTAAATACTTAACAAAGAAATTCACTATTTACAACTCTCTCTGCATTATAAGTATATTAAACGTTAAATGATCTGTATGAAAAATACCCTAAATTAACGTTTCGTAGTCCCCTGATTTCTTCTCTAATAAAGTAATAAATGTAGTTTTTCAATAATTTTATTGGTCTGTAGGCTTATTTATTACTGATCTTTTGCGAAAATCTATCTACACACCTAAATAAACTAAATAAATACTATAGTAAAAATTTTTTTTTTTACAATTCCAGATTGCCTTCGGATTTGGAGTTAAAGAAAAAATGCAATGCATTTTTATATCATCAGAGAATATTTGGGTTATATCTACGAGTCTAAACAAATCTGTAATGTTTGTGGTATATAACTTAATGTCGTCCATATATAATAAATGTGTGATATTGTGGGAGCAAGAATTCATAGTTTAAAGCCATACAGAACCATAACGGGCTTAGTGAATCCTATTATTATTATAATTTCAAAGATAAATAATAAATATTGGTACTATTTAATTTTGTTTTACTTACCACACATCCTTTGTTTCCGAATTGGATGCCCGAGCGCCGGCCGCTGCTGCTGCACTGGACATCGAATCTCGCGTCTCTCCAGTCGAAATTTACGATCCGTGAACCTATGAGTAGGTACATGCGTGTGGGCGTGGATCCATCTATACGGTACGGCGCCGTGCCGTACGGTGCTGTGCACGGCGGTGGGTGCCATGGCACAGTGCGGGTGGGTGCCATGGCACAGTGCGGTGCCGCGCTGTTTACCGGCAACGGCGCGGCGCCGTGCCGTTACACGGCATACGGGGCCGCCGTACCGTAGAGATGGATCCACGCCCTAGGACGCCCACTTCTAATAGTATCTAGACTCAGTAAATTTATATTTTCTCCTCTATACAAACTTTGTGGCTTAAAATAAACTGTGCGCTGTACAGCTGTGGATTGTTTTCTTCGAACCTCATTGAAACCACACATCACACTGGCCGATTTGCCTTAAGTACGCACGTCATTTATTATTATTAAATTTATTCGTAGGCATTGAGCGATTATCTAAATGTCCAATGTATACAGGTAAGAATGGTTACACTAGTTAGAAAGGGACAAACCAAGATTTATGACCTCTCACTCGGCACGTGCTTAGACGCACAGTAAGCCTTCCAGTTGTACGTAGTACCTATTAATTCCATGGTCGAAAGTAATGTTTGATTGTTTTTTTAAGAACTGGTACAACTATAGTTTTTGTCATATCACTGGATAAAAAGCTATCTAATAGACAAAAATTTAAGGGCATATTCAGCACTCTTGGCAAGTGAGGGCCGGCCATATTTTAGATGCTCTATACTGAGTCCGTCGTGGCCAGGGGACTTACCCTTAGACATCAATTTAATTATTCTAGGAAGGTGTTTAGTCGAACATTTAGTTTCTGGTTTCACATTGTAACCAGATTTAAACACAAAATGAGAAGATTCTAAATGAGAGTTCTTTGAAAATTCATCTTTGAATATTTTAGCAATATTTTCAGGGTCATTTTGACTATCAACACTCAAGGGAGACCAGATTAGGGCTGTATTTTATTCGTTTATTTCCAAAATGACCGCAAATCGTTCTTTGAATGATGCGAGGCCAGTATATTCATTTTTATTTGCTTCTTATGGCCTTGACACCATTTCAAACGTGATTTAAATTGACGTCTAGCATCACACATTCCATTACCTATAGATTTTACCCGAGGACGGAGCTCACGGTACGGCCATTGGCATTACCCGCGAGCCCCGGCAGATTGCGCTCAGTCTTCGCCGAGCGCCCTCCACGTAGGAAATGATCCAGTACACGAGACCATTTCCCCACACATACCTAGCCCTAATAGCCGTAGTAGGTCCCCTCACCCGCTACGGCGGGCTATCGCGAGGGCGGATCGGTGCCGAAGAGTCATCATCCTCCCGGCACCACTCCGCCGCGCCGCCTCCTTCTGCGACATTACGTTCTCGGAGAAGGAGGTCATGGCCGCCCAAGCCTCTCGACTCTCTTAACATGGCTTTAACCACGCTAGGAAGCGAGAGGTCCTCTCCGACGACAGACGTCAACTCGTGCCGCAGCCGACCCCACGCCGGACACACCACTAAGGTGTGCTCCGCCGTGTCGTCAGCCGCCCCACAATGGTGACACTCAGTCGTCACCTCCCTCCGGGCGACCCTGTACAGGTAGTGACCGAAACAACCATGTCCGGTCAATACCTGGACAAGGCGGAAAGTCAGTCCCCCACCTTCGCTGCACCCACTCAACGAGTACCGGACGAATCGCATCGATCGTCCAGGCCGCGTAAGCGGGCGTGACGAGACCCTTCCCACCCCCTAACGAGTGCCCTCGCCCGCATCTCTCCTCCCGGCTCGGTACCGAGCACTACCGCCTCGAGTTCCCACGGGGGGCCCCTGCCAAGACGCAGGCAGCCCCATGGGAAATCGAGCGGTACCCTCGCGATACCCAGATACGGAACTTAACCTAGCCCCCTTATGTGCACTAGCAACATGTTTATTCCAACCCGCCACTCTTTTTTTAAAACTTGTAAAAAATTTACGACCTATCATGGCCGCTTCCTGTCAGAGCGCTCACAATAGCATCATATAAATTGCCAATTACAGATTTATGTCTAGGATTACAGCAAATACTGTCACAACAGTTGAGACACCTATTATTACATTCATTTTTATACATTTGTATTTCCTGTTCAATTTGTATTCTTTCAATTATTCAGTTTTATTTATTACCCTTTTTAGTGCACTTACAGAGCAAATTAAGCATCAGTGCTTAGGCAGTTGAGGACATTTCACTGATCAGTGCTTAGGCAGATAAGCGGTTAAACCAAAAATAGAAGATTAAAAGAAAAAACTTTTTTGTCAAAAATTTCCTTATATTATTTACAAAACATTGTTACCATTTTAAAAAAGTAACATCATGCTTATACTCAGCACATTGACTTTAACAGTGGCTCAAAACAACAGTGGAGCTAAAGGTGCAAAAGCCAGCAGATCAAGAGTTACATTACCTCTCAAATTTCCCCAACCAATTTCAACTTAATGATGAGGGGATAGAATTCAGATTCAAGTAATTTTTTTTGACAGATTTGTAATGATTGATGTGCTGCCTTATGAACCTATATGTATAATACTATGCAACAACCTGATTTGAATCAAATACATGTTCGGCAAAATAATATTGCCAACCAAAATCATTTTAGATTTATTAAAACACAAGACCAGATATAAATACATTTATATTTAAACTAAAACCTCTCTGCAACTCTATTGGCAACATTTCGTAAATTACCATATACTTTTGAGGGTGGAGATCCCATAATTAGGTTACAAATAGCTCTTCTTGCCAATGCAATATTTTGAAAGCTCCCCAATATATGAATCTTTGAATCTGCTAAGACTATTCTGGTTTTAGTTACATTTTCAATTGTAAACTTAGTCCTGCCAGCTTTTCCAGCTAGACGGCCAATGGCTCTTCCCAAATGGTCACCTTGTAAGGTCTTCACATCCTTTATTTCAAAAGATTCTACAAACAAGTCATCAAGTCTAAGTAGAGCAAGAGCATCTTCAACTTCAAAACCATAAATGAAAGCCTGAAATATAAAAAACAAAAATACGGTGAAAATTTTGGTATCTAAAGCATGTTAGAATTCTTGTACATATTTAATTTTCGAATTATTTAGCAAAAGAGAACATATGTAATAGTTTAATAACAATCTTTTACCTCATATTGACGGGCGGGTGTAGTGGTAACATACATTGCCTTCTATGCCAGAGGTCCTGGGTTCGAATCCCGGCGGCGGCGGATATCGGTGTGATGAACACAGATATTAGTCGTCAAGTCATGGATGTTTATATGTTTAATTAAGTTTATTCGAATAAAAATATGTATTTATTCAATATGTTTGTTTATATATTTCTTAAGTTTATCAGTTATCTAGTATCCATAGCACAAGTTCTTTAAGAAACTTAATTTGGGCTAGATAATGTTGTGTGAGTGTCAGAAATATTTATTTATTTATTATATTTGATATAACGAAATTGTCCACTTTGAAAACTAACAAACCTTAACAAAATCAGCAGCTTTTTGTAAATTTGCAATATCCTTAGTTTCTGGCCCAACTTTTATTTCAACATTTCTGGATTTTGTATTAAACCTTACTTGGAGGAGTAAATGTTCTACAATAGGTGTAAATATCTTTAACCAGTTTTCTTTTAGTGGCGTATATCTGTAAGATAGTAAGGATTTTAATACAAAGATCATATAAAAAAGTGTATAATGTTTAAATGTGAAATAAAATAAATAGTAGATTTGAGGTTATACCTGTGAGCTGGAACAGCTACTTTCCTCATATTAACCTTACTTTCGTTTGGTTCCTGGCCTTTCTTGTTCTTTTTAGGTTTCGATCTACGCGTTTTAGCTTTGCCTTCGATTCCATTATGAATTTCAACATCCATATCATCTTCAACATCATTCGTACTTTTACGTTTCAAATTTTTGAGCTTAATTGGATTCTTAGCAGGTAGAAACTCTTCCACATTGATGTTTTCGGTTTCCATTTTTCAAACAGTATATTATATTGTTCTAAGAAGTCGGAGTTCTTGCAGAAAAATAAATATTTTTATTTTGCAAAACAAATCTCACATGGTCTCTTTGACAGGTGTCATTTTGAAAGAATTTTATTTAATATGTGTTTCCGAGTAGCACTGCTATATCTATGCGCTACACGTTTATAAAAGTTACTTTGTGCGCTACACTCAGGGGGCGTCGACATTGTATGGATGGAGATGGTGCAGACTACATACTGGAGTCAGAGTGAAAAAGACAGAACACAATAAGAGGAAAAGAGCAAGAATGATACCAGTGTAGCCCATGAAAAAAAAATATTCAATCGATTGTTCGAATACATCGCAGTATTTTTTTGAGTTTACACTCTTTCATATTTTTCTTCAAGAAATCTTCGCTCTTATTAGAAATAACATTAAACGAAAACTTTACATGACTTCTTCATAATTTTTGAATAATTTTACAAATATTTAAAGGGACCGTATTACATAATCGAATGAATTAGCGAATCGATGTTATTTGAATATAGCAACACAGGCATAAAAAGAAATGTCAAAAATTAACGTCTACTTCACAATGTGAAAATATTTTTTCGCGATTGCGGTTTTGCGATATTTTTAAATTGTGTTTGTGTTTTAAGTTTTCTTGTGATTTAATCGACTTTTCTCCCCCTGATTGCTTGAAGAAACTCGCGTCAGTGTGAATTTGTATTTTTAAGAAAGAGTGTCAATTTATCCACACTTTTTGTTGTATTACTTTAAACAAAATAAAAGTATCAAATACTTATTTATTGTTTTACTTATTGTTCATCAAGTTAACCTTATATTTAGCCAGTCGCAATAAAAATAAGCAAACCTTACAGAACTGATGGTATGGTATTTCACCTAACAAGTTTGTTAGTATTTGCTTATTTTTATTCAGACCAGAGCAAGTTGAAATCTCGAAGTTGTTTGAACTGTTTGAAATTCCCGCCATATTAGCTATGTGGACCGTTTTCAGATGGCGTCTAGTCTTAACTTTTAATGTATGAAGTTGTACTTCTTCTCTTGAGTATATGTGTTCTATGGCTACACTGACCTCTATATTTACCACTGGACTGGCTGTTCCGTAAGTTTGACAGCTATTTTTTTGTGCCTGTTTGAAGCGCCACTAGCGAGTAGCGAGTGTCCGCAGAACAAATTTTGACGTATATTGCAAATGGCCGCACGAGAAGTGCTTGCTTATTGTTAAGTGATTTTATATTTTTAAAATATTGATTCGAATTTTATGTTGTTATTGTTATAAGCATTATATAAAAGTTATCAAGAATGAGGACATGTGTATATTGTAAGCGACTAGTTTTAGTACCACAGACACTCGCTACGTCCGACAGCGCCAAAATGGCGATTATCAAGCGGGCACAAAAGCACTTTGACAGCTGCCAGTCCAGTGGTAAATATAGCCAGTGATGCGCTATATATTTTGGTCTTTCAGCTACAGGACTTGTCCTCTATCTATGCTATGCTATGCCTTGTTTTGATTGATTAATGATTGAAGCGAATGGTTATGTCACAACCTGATTTATAAAAATATTTTTCTAATTTTTGAGGTAATAACTAGGCCTTCGGATAAAATAGGTCTAATGTTTTCCATATATTATGCGGATTTAAATAACTTGATCTTTCTTTCAGGTATCGAGCGGCAGCAAGATACCCTTTGACAATGGCTACTCTAATTGTTAGAAGTGCCGTTGTGAAAACCATTATACCAGTACAAGGGCCGAAAGCTGCTGCGTGTGGCTATGTCCAGAACCGAAGTATTATGGGTCGATGCATGCGGGAGGCATTGCCGCCGCCACCACCCAAGCCTAAGCCATTTGACTACGTAAATAAAGACTACAATTGGTTCAGAAGTCTTTTTGACCGTACAACTCGGAGATTCGATGAAAACACAAAAGTCGTAGTCGTTGAGGGTCCTGTTGCTGTTGGTAAAACACGCTTCGCTAGTTGTCTTGCAGAAGATCTTGGTATGAAGCATTTTCCAGAGGCCAATATGGACATCCATTATATACAGCCAAATGGCATAGATTTAAGAATCTTTGATGACAAAGTCCCTGAAGATACAAGAACATTTGATCATGTTAATTTTAATTTAAACCCAAAGCATAGACTTGTGGCAAACTTTCAAATTATGACTTATATAGCAAGATATAGTCAATATATTGATGCCCTTGTACATTTGTTCAATACCGGCCAAGGAGTAGTGCTGGAAAGGTCTCCATACTCAGATTTTGTGTTTCTAGAGGCAGCTTTCAAGTCAGGCTACATAAGCAAAGGTGCTCGTTCTGTTTACTATGACCTCAGATTCCACACTATAGAAGAGCTCATGAGACCCCATCTTGTGGTATATTTGGATGCTCCTGTTCCTAAGGTATGTTTTCAATTAAACCTCTTATATTAGTATTAATAAAGTAAATTATGAACAATATAAGTAACTACTTGAGAGTCCACTATTGGTAAAATCATACATACTATCAACTGGAGTGGAGTGCCAGCCCCATATACATAAGGTTTTTTTTAGATCACCAAGATGTACGAAAATCTTTTTTATCATCAAAATACATGAAATTGCCTAAAAACACTATATAAAATTATTTCTTCCTTATTCAATTTTCTATCTTTATTGCCAAATATGATTATGTTGTAATGTTTAATTAATTCCGTAAGTATGCAATAAAATCACAACTCATCATGACGTCAGAAAAAGCTTGTGTGTCTGTATATCGCACACCCAATTAAAGACTAACACAACTCAAAATATCACTTTTTTCAGGAAAAGAAAAAAACGTTTAATTCTATTCACAGTTCCTTTTTAATAAACCTTTAACTGTAGATATGTGTAAATAAAGAATTGAGTATATAATTAATAACTGGCGTGTCTTTAAATAGCACAATTTCCTAAATAATCTATTTTTTTGAGTTATATTAGTATTCATGACTAAATATTTGTTAAAATTTTTTAGTAACTCAAATTGTGTTTATTTTACTGAAATAATTTGAATTGGCGCAGTCTTATTTTGCTAATTTTACGTTTGATCTCTAGCAATATAAGAAGTGTATGTGTAAAATAATGTAGGTAAGTGCATTTTTGAAAAGAAAATAAGACTTGCTAGAAAAAAATGATTTTTTATTAATTATGAAAATGTTATAAACAAGGAAAGATATTTTCTACAAAAAGCTTGTAAATCTTTCAAAAGGTCTAAAAACTAGTAGGTATCAAAATTAAGACTTTGTATTAAAAATCACATTAAAGAACAAATACATCATTGTTTAGCAAAAACCACAATCAATTCTTGAATATGTTGCTTAAACATTCAACAAAATTAACATTTCTAAAAACTAATACATACTTCTCTAACAGTTCTTGAATAGATTGGTACAACATTAAGTAAATAATCAACAATTTTTAAGACGAATCACAGCTTTTTTATAGGCACTTTTATAAATATTTCAGTGTTATGAAATATTTTCATTGGTACATAGGTACTTATGTACTAAAGCAAAAATATGAACTATCAATGTTAACTTAAAATAACAGCAATCACAGTGATTAAAAAAAATTAAGTAGGCATAACAATCAGACTTTGTTTAGAACTTTTTTATTTACTTACAGACAAAAAATCTTAGGAATTAAGCATCAACATTTGAGATCAAAATTATATGGTGATTTTATCACCAAAGTTACTTAATTCAATATAATCAGACTTTTACTTTTAGCATTTTGATTACAGTAGTACCTATCTTAAATAATAATTAACTTATCAATAATAAAGTATAGTATAAAATTGTTTCTCTGAAAACTTATTCCATATCTAATGCCTTTTTAAAATAAGAATCTACATAGCTCTCTGGTATAATTTTTTTATCAATTAACTCCTTAATATCACGCTTTTTATTGGAACCCAAAGGAATTTTATGCAAATAAGCCTGTTTTAAAGTTGGGGAAAATTGATGATCTTGTGCTCGTCTTTGATTTCTCACAAAAGCTTTTTTAAAACTAGTATCTTCGTAAGAAGTTTTATAAAAGAAAGTCATCCTCTGATGCTTTTCAACGCGAAGTTGTTTTATATCGTGCCATTTGATTTGTTGCCTGTCAGAATTAACAGTAAAATTGTTACCCCATTCTTCTTGTAAGGCTTTCAAATCATAAAACTTCTCATAGGTCAGCTGTTCTACATGGTAAGGCTTCCCAGTTTTCTTGGCTGATCGTATAAGTGTAGCATATTGTTGGGGAGTGTATATTGAAGCTGCCTTAGTGTACCGTTTAATTTGTTTTTCAATCACACTATGAACATTGTCCCCCTCGTTTTGGGAATGGCCACGAATTAAGAACTTATGAGTAATTGAGTTTACTCTCATGGTGGTAACAGCAAAAGTATAGGCTGATAACAAATATTTGTTTTTTTGTTGACCACAACAGTTATCACTGTAGAATATTATGTCAAGATCGGTATCTGATATATTTTTTTCTACTAGCATTTTTATGTATTGTAATACACATGAGCCTATTTCTATTGCACCACGTTTGCCTTCGATTTCGTCCCAAAAGTAACAATAGACATCCTTAGCATACAAATCACTGATTGTAAAATTTAAGCAATTAATACGGGATTTGTAGAAAAATAAGGATGCTTGACCTTTTGGAACTTGCATCACGGCTTGCAGATCATAAACTGCAACAACTATGTCTGTTCTTTTTTTATCAGCTTCCTTTTCTGACCTCGACAACACTTTCTCTTTTAAATGCTGCTCATAAGCCTCATGTAGATTTTGTTTGGCTTCCCCACTTGAATTATTGTACGTCTCACAGAGGTCGCATGCATCTTTCTTCGGTATATGAAACGAAATGTTAAATTGTGTATTAAAGATACGGCTAAATGTTGAAGATGAAGCAAACGGTAAATTATCGATTTCGCGCTGAGCTTTATAATCTCGGTATAAATCTGCAAGTGATTTTTCACTTGTAATGTATTCTCTGGTGGTTTGTGCTCTGAGATAATGAGAGTCTATTCGAGGGATGGAATTTATGAATGTAGAAACACTGTCCTTTACTTCATTATTTATAGTTTTGTGTTGGCCATGTTTGCCCCTTTGGTCGTTTTCGAGAAAACCACCTTCTTTTTGTTTAGAAAGCGCTGTCCTAATGCATTGGTCACTTATATTTAGAGTGCATTTGAAAAACATCTTGCAAACCCTAATAAGACTGCCGCCAACCTCAAAGAAAAATGCAGAGTTAAGTGACCTCAAGTTTTGGGTACTGCTGTATCTATATTTGGGCTTAATGTATTCGGTGTGTCGTATAATAAACTCTCTCTGCTTCTGTAAGTCGCCTAGTGCCCAAAATCTAGTGAATAAAGTTTCTCGTAACGGTTCAGCAATTTTATCTTTGCATTTTAACTTGCATTTGTCGGTACATGGTGGTTTGACTGCTCTGTTCGGGACCCTTTTGTTGGTGGAATTTGTATAAGCCTTACCAGTATTACGTAGGGCTTTCTTAACATTTAATACCCAGCGGTCAGGATTTCTTGTTCTTTTCCTGGATCTCTGTAGGCTTTCAGTTACAGTTAAAGTATGTTCATTGGTTATTGGTTGAGAGGCAGAAGGTTGAGGATTGTTTTGTTGATGTGTGGCAGTATTTGGTATAGCCAAAGGTAAAGACAGATTCCCCATTTTAGTGTTATTTGAAGAACTGCTTGAAGAGCTACTAGTACTCGCTGATGAACTAGAGCGGGACGAGGAGGAACTTGAAGATGAAGACCTAGAAGGATGAGTTATTTTTTGACGTTCATGGTGGGGTCTCGTTGGTAGGTAAAACAAAATGCGGATCAGCATCTGAGTCATCCAAATCGCTGCATTCGCTGTGAACCGGTGAAATATAGTATGTCGGTCTCACCTCGGTACTGGCAGGTGGTGCTATTAGTAGATCTTCGTTACTTTCTAACTCCATATTGTCATTATTTAATGTTTCCTCATAAGTTTTGTGACCTAAAAAAGGTGTTGCCGTCATATCCTGAACGTCTAACTGAACTTCGGTACGCGCAGGTTTGATTTGATCAACAGGTAACACCTTCTCTAACATTAGAAGACCTCGACCCTTCATTTTCTGTAAGTAAAATTGAGTAATTAGAATTAAATCACAAAGACTAAACTAACTAAAAAACCTTTATAAACTGAAGTAAATATCCGTTTCAATTGTATTTTTTCACTGACTATCAAAAATACAACGTCAACGCTAAATAATCTTATAATCGAATGAAAAATAGCATTTATTACTATAATAATAAAAGCGACTTTTATTTTAACCACAAATACTCAACCAACTCAAACAACCTAAAGTGATTTCAACAATAACAAATTATTTTCAGTTAGAAAGAAAAAAATACTTACATTGGTTCACCAATATTACAACAACTCGAAATGGTCAAAATGACTTCACTAAAAAATCACAATTTCAGTCACAAATACTAGACTAATTCAAAATAATTCTCAATAGTTCAGTGCAGTGAATCATCAAAACTAAACTAACTCGAAATACTCTTCTTTTGTGCGCTGGGCTGACGTCCATCCCACACGGCTGACTTGTCGCAAATAGTGATGCACGACTATTTGTGGCGGGGGTGCGCGGGGGTCATAATCAAGAACACTCGACTTTCGGGCGAAAATCATACTTGTGGGGTGTTCAAATATGTAAATTCTCATTTTATTTCAGAGCTGTGAAATTTCACTCATATAAATTGTAAATTGTATGTACTTCAGTATGCAGTAAACTTAACCCATACTGCGCTTTATGAACACATGTGTGTCCATAAGCTTTTTTGACGACATAATGAGATGTTATTTCATTGCATGATTACAGCTTTAATTAAATATTACAACATAATCATACAAGGTTAGTGCCAACGCTGCGTCACGTGTTCGAACGAGCGTTTATTTAGAATAGAATAGAATAACATTTATTGACGGACACAATGCATAACAATAATTGGAACATAGAAATGTAAATACAGAAAAAAGACAATTTTAACACAATCACAAAGTACACAGGTAGATAATAAGACAAAAATAAAAGAATTTGATACAGCAGTGTAAAGAGGATCAGTTAAATTTACAACAATTATTGGCAGTGCTGAGCAAGCCAAAAGGCTGACGACTCAGCATATGTCACGACTTGTGTCGCAATGATGCTATTCTGTCATAGCGACACTTATATTTTAGTGAATTACACTCTATAAGCAGTAAATAAATAACTACATTATTTATAATTCATACAATAATATATTATACATATTAAGTATATAAGTGCATTTCATTATATGTATTTAACATGAATAATATAGTAACCAAAATCATAACAATAAAATATATATATATAATATCTATTTTCATTTATTTATATAAATACAGTTGATAGGTACTAAAAATTACATTATAATAATACGGTATACTAATAAGTCCATTATATTATTTGCCACTAAATGAGTTTTGTTTATTCATTTTCTAATAAATAGGATTTTAAATTGTATTTAAAAGTCGGTTTTGATTGCATTTTTCTCAAGGGAGGAGGAACATTGTTCCAACACTTTGTTGCACAAAATTTAAAACTTCTGCGGAATGCTGCAGTCTTATGTTCAGGTATAGATAAAAGGTGACTACATGATCTTAAACGAAGTTCTAAACGCCATATTAATTTATTGAATAGATATGCTGGTTTCTGAGTTTTTATCAAAGAGAAGCTAAATAAAGTTTTTGCAGTGCTTTCATATTCAATATTTTTGCCTTTATGACGTATGGGGTTATATGTGTTTATTATTTATGACACAGTAAACAATTTTTTTTTTCACAATAGGTGTTTGAAGGAGTAAAACTTAAAAAAAAGGAATACCCGAAATATTTCAAAAATGGTACACTTTGGAATAACATGGTTTGGGCTCAAATGATAGCAATGACAAATGATTTATATCACCTTAACCAGTACCAATTGTGGACATTTGAATTACGTTATATTCAAAACAAAATGGCACGAATGGGCCTTTCAAATAAAAGAATCCTTTAGTTAATATCTCACACATAGCCTGTTTTATTCCATCTTGAAATGGACCCGTCTTTATTGAAAGATCCTATATAATTTAAAATTGTTACAGGTTCAATCACTAATTAAAGAGCGTAACTTGGAACATGAGGTGAAAGGTACAGCTTTGACAAGGGAGTTCTTGACCGAAATGGACCATCAGTACAAGAATGTTTACCTAAAAGATATTGCCACCCATGCTGAACTACTTGTCTACGACTGGAGCGGCGGTGGCGAAGTAGAAGTGGTAAGTTTATATATTTTAAACTGACTTTCAATAGGAGAAAAAATCTTAGTATGTTCTTTTGTAAATCGATGTTGAATATTCTTGTTTCATATGATAGAAGATACTTCATTGGTGGTCTCTCATATAAATTTCATCCAAATCGATTGAGTACTTCTCAAAAAAATTCAAATTCTTGAAAAAATATGTATGAATCGGAGCATATTTAGGTATACATTGACTACCTTATATTTCAGCCTAAATTTTGACGTGAACTCGGTTTTTTAATGCTCTGCATTAAATATTAAATATTTCTGACACTCACACAACATTATCTAGCCCAAATTAAGTTTCTTAAAGAACTTGTGTTATGGATACTAGATAACATATAAACTTAAGAAATATATACACATACATATTGAATAAATACATATTTTTTATTAGATAAACTTAAATAAACATATAAACATCCATGACTTGACGACTAAGATCTGTGTTCATCACACAAATATCCGCCGCCGCCGGGATTCGAATCCAGGACCTCTGGCATAGAAGGCAATTTATGCATTCGTTGATTACTTCTTATCTTATTAATATTATAAATGGATGAATGTATGGATGATTATTCCTCAATCATGACGGAATGGCTCTTATTGAAATTTTGCACAGAAATCGTCTCGATTAGCACTTACGACTCGAAAAAATACCAGATTTGTATCAAAAATTTAATTTCTCGCAATGACAAGCTTAGATGGCGCTGTAAGTATTTTTAATCGCTCATAAACTTTTTTAACGCTTTTTTTATCTCTCTCTCTCCATCATAATAATGCCTCCATTGTCAAATGTGACATCAGATAATTTTATAACGTCTGGTGTTCTGCCTACCGTGGAATACAGGTCTGAAGCTATATAGGTGTATGTATACATAAACTTTTTTAACGCTTTTAATTGCTCTTCAAAATTTGATGTTGTACCAATAAAAACTTAACGCAAATGAAGTCGATGGCAACAACTAGTGTAATTATATGTGTAGGTACTTCTACACTATCTTACATTCCACAGAAGGCGGTGGTGATAGCTTAACGCCAGGTATACAAAGTGCCTCGCATGTAGTATAATACTACACGCCGGACCACTTTGACGACCACTTTGGCGACGAGGTAAACCTGTCTGCCTCAGACGCCAGTGGTGGCGGGTTCGATTCCCGCACGGAACAAGAAAAAAATAATGTTCCGTGACTGGGATGTTTATCTATTTCTATTCTAGGTTCCCCCCTAGGTTCGCTACATGGTATCCCATAACACTTTGGGGCCATGTAGTTGGTATGATTGTGTCGGGATTTTATTAAAAAAAAAAAAACAAAAATAAAATTTCCCCGTGTAGGGTCGGCTTAGAATAGTCCTACCACCCTTGGATAACGTGTCGTAAACGGCGACTAATCCGAGTGACCCCGCTTGGTGGTAGGATCCCGTCCGGGTCCGACTAGCTAGCGACCACCCTTCATATAAAATCTGCCGCCAAATATTACCGCTCCGGCGGAGATGTGTTCTGGCAAAACTTTATGAAGAGCCAGTTCTTTCCTAGGCCCGTGTGCTGTCATCTTCGACCTCATCTTCATTTACCATCAGGTGAGAATGAGGTCAAACGCGGTCTGCGACGGGCCAGTTTAGAAAAGTTCGTTTCTGCTGGAACTCGAAGCCGAGACATCTCACGTCGCAGGAGATCACTCGACCAATGTCCCACAGAGGCCACAAATGTATTTTACTAATTAATTTTTTAATATTACTTAAACTTAAGTTTTCATGATCACTACATTAAATACATTTTTCAAACATGCTTGGAAATTTGAACATTATTTTGACAACCTTCGAGATAAATCGAACTTGCTGTAGGTACTGGTCGAGCAGCGGCCGGCAATAGTTGTATGAAAATCCATATCTGTGGTGTTTAGCGGTCAAATAAATTACTATGTAAATCATATCTATCGTGTAATTTAAAATGGAACGATCTTCTACTCCGCAACATGGCCACCAAAGAGGTAACTTATCAAAGGTTTAATTTAAATTTCGAACTGGCTTGCACATGGAAAAAAATAGTAATTCAATAATTGTATTTTCAAATAAAAGTTCTGAATTGTACTAGGTACTTAGTTTAATTTTCCGCGCATTATTTGAGAAATGTACTATACAACCCTTGGCCGCAACTACGCATTGATGGACTTACGTATGTGTGCCTCGGCTTCGCCTCGGCCCACACTCACACGTTTGTCCATCAATGCCTTTCTTGTCGGCAGCTGCAGTACTATGTACTTACTATTTTAACCTCATTTAATCGCGTATAATTGACATTTTAGATTTGATCTCCACGTTTCGTGGTCCCTCATGACTCATGTGCTACGCATTGGGTTTACGTTAATAAACTACTAGTGCTACTAGTAGTTTATTGCTACTAGTGACCGAAAAGTTTTCTTTAGTATAGGTGATAAGGTCATGATCAGGGATTATCGGAAGGGGTTCAAACCGTGGATATTAGGGATAGACATTAAAGAATCCATACCAGGAGCTACATATGTAATAGATGTTAATGGTTCACTTTGTAAAAGGCATGTAAATCAAATGCGGTCTTGTAGCGAAAACATGGGTGACTATTCCGATCATGTAAATTGATTGTAAACATGTAAGGTTTATAATTATTTTAGATTTAGTTTTTTATGTATTATTACTTACTGTATTCTAATATATTCTTTACGCGGGGAGAGTGTGAGAACGCATTATTAAAATGTATTATTGCGGAACGCATCCACAATGTTGTCTCGCTCTTGCGCCGCTCTCGCTCGCTTTTTTTTCTGTCAACGGTCTGTACAACTGATATGTGTGCTCTAATAAATTACTTAATTAATTAATTTGTGTGGTTTATTTGAAGAGATATTACAGTTATCAATAATCATCGCTTAGGTATATTCGAAAAACTCATTCAGGCCCCACTGATTTACTTCCAAACCTACTTTTCCGGCCTAAATCTCCTCGTCACTCAGAAGAGAGACCCATAGCCCTGCAGTGGGCTCATTATAAAGAGTTGTGTCCGTAATGGAATTATTTTTTTCAGGTTGTAGAGGACATAGAGCGTATTCAATTCGAGTTATACCGGGTCAGAGAAGATCCCAAACTGAAGGATTGGAGGCTTCCACGTGAGGTGGAGTACGCCGATGCCCGCATGAAGTATACAAATTCGAAGTTCTATTTAATGAACCAGTTCAACTTGCCAAGGATTGACGTCCCTGAGCTAATCACCAGTGGTGAAGATGATTTTAAGCATTATCAGGTGAGTTTTGACGCTTCTCCAGCAGGGACCGGAACCGCTTACCCTTAAAGAGGTTTTTGATTGGGTTTTTCATAGATTTGTTTTAAAAAACCCTATCAATTTGGTAACCGTATCAAAGACTTACCCTAATTTAAGGCTTACCATATCAATAGAGTTAGCTTCATGTAAGCAGTAAGCCTATCGAAAACCCTATTGAAGGTTACCGATTCAATAAGGTTTTAAAACCTGCAGGCAAATTTAATCTCTAAGAATATCAAATTATCAAAAATATCACCATCTATTCCATCTCGCACTTCGAATTATACTTCCGAATTCAACAGCATGCGCGGAAAAGAGATAGAAATAGGCAACCCTATCACAGGGTAAGCGCATCCGAAAGTAGTTAACTTTATTCAAAGTGTTACCATGTCGGTAGGCTTACCATATCAATAGGGTTACACTTCCATATGGTAAGATTTTGATAGGGTTACCCAATCAATAGGCTGAATCAAATGAAGGGGTTTTCCGGTCCCTGTTCTCCAGTGCGATCATAGAGCTTTATCATTTCGTATGCTTACGAATGTTCGCCTTGGAGTCGGTTGCAAGTTGTAACAAGTTAAAGTTTAACATCAAAGTCCAACATTGCTTACAACTTGCAACCGACTCAACACTACATCCTGGCAAATAATTCAATGCAGTAAACTGACAGTTCGAAATGTCAAAAAGCAAAATGAATTACCAGTCAAAATAGAAATAGAAAAACATTTATTCGTATGAAAAAACAATACAATCACTCGTAACGAAATTTTATACAATTTGTAGATACATAATCATATGAAAAGGACGAACTCAGTATATGCCAGGAGTCTGGTAGGGCTTGAGGCGCTGGTATTCTGTTAGTCCCGGAGAGTAGGGGACTTTATACAAAAACAAGTTAAGAAAAAAAACATTAAATTTAAACTAGTTTGGAAATCTAGGACTACACTTGTACATGCGCTAATGATAAAGAAAATTAATTAATGGCAGCTACTTACAAGTGTAAATGAATAAGTATTATTAAATATATAAAATAAATAAATATTCATGATATATTTTATTAAATATTAGGAGCAATCTATTAATAAATAAATAAACATATATTCAGATCAATATAAAATTTATTTAGAATAAAGATAAATAAATAACTTATTACTGTTAACAAATTAGGGCGCAAAATAGTCAACCTGATGGGTACAATTTCAACTTTAGGTACCTACCATATATTTGTACTATATAAAAGACTCCCTGCAAGTTATATTTTCGAAGCGTTTTTGGTGTTGTAGGATGAAAACTTTAAGCTTATTTTTGAAAACAGTTTTACTCTTACAGTTTCACAGCTTCGTAGTGTGAGTATAAAATCACCCTTCTTATAAAATCAACCGCCAAATATAACCGCTCCGGCGGTGTTTTCCGGGCAATGTTTAAGAATAGTCTGTTTTTCCTAAAACTCGAGTAATGTCATCTTTGGGATCTGATATGTAGTTTCGAATATTGTCGTTCCGACGCACGCTGTTACAAAGAACAATTTGCGAAAAGCCGTTGCATCAAAAATCGCTAAGTCCAATGACGTCATCGCGAACACGTTTTCCCGAAATCACATTTTTCTATGTATTTTCTACAAGGTGTTCCTTTTGATTTCCCATAACTCTAGGGTATTAATGGGACCATGTAATATAATCAAACATGTGAATAATTTTTAAATTTTTTTTTTGTTTCATTTTTCATACGAAATAATTCAATTAAGTCAAACATCTTATTTAAAACACTTTTATGCGAAGTATGACAACGTGGTATTTTCTATCCCTTTTGTATCGCTATGCACATGTACAGCCCGCAACGTTTTGCGATGTACATTGTATGCAACATTCCTCAACGTTTAAAATGTTTTTGTTGTTTATTGTATGGCTTCAGTGACACGCTTCTATTGAATGAATGTTAAAGAGATTTTGTAAGATAAAGTGGAAAATGGCTGACTCACCGAAAACTCCGCCGCTGGTTCAACGCAGGTGATCGGAGACTTGCTGCAGCTATTCTCTTCTCTCGTGCTACATCCAACGTAGTATGACCGACGCGAATGAGGAGTTTTCAGTCTACGATTAAAAAAAAAAAGTAGTACACTTTTCAACATTAGATGGCGCTAATCTAACTCAAGTGTCAACTCAAGTACCAATTTCAGTACCGTACCTACGTGTAATAATTATTAATATACTTCATGTAAAGAAAAAACGCTGCAAAACAAACTAGGAGAATAAAAAACAATGAAATGTAATATTATTAATTTGAAGGTTATGGCAATCAGCAAGAATTTTATCTCTACGATCAGTCAACTGTCAACAAAGAGGATACGATATTGACATTAACTCTTCAGTTTTGTTCAACGCCATCTAGTATGTATTGAAAAAGCTTAAAAAAAATGAAACGAAAAGGCCTCATTGATGGCGGCGGTTACCGTGACCATTATTTGCTCAAACGTTTAGAACAACGGTTTTAGGGTTTCGGATTTCGTAGTTTCGACGCGATGAAGATGCGCGACGGTGATTAGATTAGCATACGTGTACTCGAACGATGATGAACACGACGGCGTTGAAGAAGATCAGCGTACCGGTCACGGTGTTTTCACTAAATTTCGTTAGGATCACTAAGATATAGATGGCGCTGTTTATAATTTATAAAATTAGAAAAATGCCATCTCTTTCATCCTACTTTTCATTCTTCGGTTCATTCAATCAATCACCTAACCGACTCATTAAATCTATCTTTCATTCGTTACCTGTGTTCGTTACACAGGTAACCGCGCACCCGTTTTCGAATGTTGTTTTTATCGCTTTTTTCTTGGATTCCTTTTACCCACCACCCGGCCACCATTTGGACTCTGACGCTCCCTTTTTTTAATTCTGACCTGGCAATTCTACTGGATTTCGGAAACAACGCTGCAATTCGACCTTTGCATTTATTGGAATTTTGATCGTGATAACGAATTACTGATATATACATATTTCATATTATCATGATAATATATACATATTTGAGGAGTCTTAAATATTCTTAAAGAAAAATACAGGGAAAGTTCCCGACTGGTTCTAGTAAAAGTTTCCGTCACTAAGTTCTAGATGGCGCTAGAGCTCCGTTTTAGCTGATATCTCTATCTCAACCTATAAAAGTTACTTTGGGGTACCGGTGTAGGTGCGATCGCGAGCGTACGTAGTTTCGAACTGTCAGCCAGTAGGAAAAGTAGGAAGTCCGGGGAAGGATAATGATATTTCTAAGACTGCCCTCGAAAATGTTAACCATTCTGACATCCGTCAAGTATTAGTGTTCGATTCCTGAACAGATTTTATAAGGGTGATAATTTATGAATTCATTATATTAAAATTGATGATATTTTGGAAAGTATGCACTTTTGAACCACATATTCTTTGGCAAAAAGCATGTTTTTTTTATTAAGGAACAAAACGTCAAAGTTATGGGATATCAAAAAGAACACCTTGCATTAAGAGAGTCGTTATTTTTGTTTATAATTTGATTTGTTTTCTATGCCTCTAGTACATAATTAAAAAATATTTCAAGAATAATAATTTTCGTTTCTCTGTCTTCCAAATTTAAATCGAGTCCATCACAACAACAGCAGCAAGTTGCTGTTTCCCATCAAAGTCGTAAGTTCGAATCCCATAAGATAGATTTGAATAGGCACTCCAATCACAACAATGGATTTCGATACCGATACTATCACAGACATACATCTACATAGACAACGCAAATGCATATACTTTGCACGTCCGAACCCCGACCAAACGTCTAGGTTGGCCGCCGCTAGGTTATGTATGTCTGATAGAAATTCGATATCATTCTTAATAATCGATTTCTTCATAGGCGGCATAGGTGTCTGAATCGGTTTGCATTTCCCCTCACTAAATATCAGCTTAGCTTAAATATCAGCAAAGTCGGCACGCTTGGGTTCAATACAAATCGTGGCACTTGCGTTGTCTATGTAGAAGTATGTCTGTGGTAACTATCGATGTAGCGTACCACATATAAAGGAATTTCGCTACAGCATTCAAAACATACTTATTAAACCATATATTTGATATCAGCATATTCACTTACCACCAAGTGAGATTGAGGTATAAGGGTGCTACCAGACTATTAAATAAAACACTTTTTAACCGGATTTATCGCGTATATTTACATTTTAAATTTTGAAACGACGTTTCGGTGTCTTTGCAGACCCCGTGGCCATGAGCGCTAAATCCGATTAAAAAGTGTTTTATTTAATAGTATGAATCGCGAAAACTTAAGACAATATTATGCTACCAGACTAATCGATCACCGTCGATCGGTCTTTTCTCAAGCATTTCGAAACCGATACTAGCGCCGAATCGAGCGGTGGCTCAAATTGTAACTAATCAGGATCGAATATAACTGTTTATAGCTTGTAACAAATGACCAAATCTATGGTACAATTTGAGCCACCGCTCGATTTGGCGCTAGTATCGGTTTCGGGAGTGCGAATATCCTTGAGATCGAGTTGATTTGATTCTCGATCGCGTCGGGAGTAAGGCCCCTGATCAGATTAAAGATGTAAAAACTATCGATCGACGTCCACTATCGACTGTACCCTAACGCGGACTTAGTTACCGAGCATCGTCGTAAGGTTGCTTGTTTGACAGTATTTTATCGGCTACATTTTGGTGAGTGTGCGAGTGCTCTTTTTGACCAAATCAACCCACTTCTTTTTACCACCGGACTACCAGACGCAGACAGAACTTCCATCCCTATATATGGATAAGAGGTCGAACAAAACGCTTAGATAGTTCCTTTTTGGTACGGATTGCTAAGGTGTGGAACAATCTGCCTGCGTCTGTTTTTCCTAACCACTACAGTCCTGGAACTTTTGAGTGTGTCGAGGGAATAGGTTTCTCGTGGATGGACGTGTAACGCCATAGTCTTCATGCGCACTTTCCATCAGGTGCCATGGAAGACAAACGTCCTATCCTTACAATATAAAAAACAAAAAAAGAAACAAAAAAGAAAAGCGCTTTAAGCGCTATACCACAAAGCTGTAATCTTTATTGTTTTTGCTGCTCCGCAGCCATTTCTTATTAAATAAATATCACATTTTATTGCAGGTTATTCATGATCATCCAGAATTCGAGTACCTTCACGGATACGGGCCCAAAGACGGCAGCAATATCTTCAAAAATAAAGCGCCCAAGACAACCACTGAAGTGTAAAGTTTCTGTAGTTACCATAGTTATGTTATCAAAGTAAATTTATTGAAATAAATTATATGTATGGTGTAACTTTTTTGTTTTATTTTTCATACCTTACACTGTCACATATGGTACAGAAGAATGCAGATAAAGCGTTGTAAATCTGACAAAAAATGTAATTGAATCTGAACTCTATATTCTCTACATTTACTTCAATTCAATTCAATTCTTGACAGTTTGGCAATCAGCTGTCGATATGAGGCGACAAGCTATTACTGCCAGTATCATGTGATGGGATTGACACGGTATTTAGAGGTAAGGTCAAAGTGGAACTAACTTTACGGCGCTGCGCAAACGTAGACACTTTTTGTTGCCGACACGGCACACCATCACCGGGAACCGTAGTTGCTGTGTCCTGTAGCGGTGACCGGACAGTTGCCCGTTGCCTGGACACTGCCGTAGTTGCTGTGTCCGCCACCGGACTCAATACTCTTCATACAAAGACAAGGGACCCTGCACCGAATCCGTTAGCTCAGTACAAATTGTAATAATGTTGCTTGTAGTCGTCAAATGACGACTTTTAGTTTCTAGTTACCTACACCGAACACTTTTTGATCGTCATTAGTATGTGTTAAGTGGAAGCAACTGGACACAAAAAATGTAAACGTATGCGCAAGGATTAGATGATTTCATACTAGTTCTATAGAATAGAATATGCATCGGTAGCTTGTATCTGACACAAGACACAAAAGTGTCTACGTTTGCGCTATGCCTACAAGTGGTGCGCGACGCAGACCGGACGTTGTTACCTAAAACAATAAGACCTCACAATCAGAACCGTCACCGACAAAAACAAACAAGGTTTAACCTATAAGTGTATCTTAGATTAATACATATTTACACAGAAATATTAAACTGACGGACAAATTTACTAAGGATTTTAAGGATAGGAGGGTGATTAGAGGAGAGAAGGGTCTTTATGCTGGATGGTCTGGGAACTTGGGGGGGGGAGGATATCATAGAGATACATTTAGTTAAAAATAGGTTGGGAAAATTTGACAGTTTTGTAACGCTTGTTTTGGCATAGTAAGGGTCTTACCACACCAATCTATCGACGGAGGAATGGAAAATGGAACAGTGTATGCCGATAGATAGTTTTTACTTTGCCAAAAAAATTGTCTCGGATAGGCGTGTAAAAAAAAAGGCGAAAAACGTTCAAATTTCTTATTTTGAGTTTTGTAGATGTATGGCTTGTGATTTGTGTGAAAAGTAATTCACCAAAAACATGGCGGAACATATTTTAACCATTTTCGGGGCAAGTTTTGAAGTATTTAATAATAGTAAATTATTTATGAACGAATATTGATTTATGTATATATTCCAGATCTGCCCAAAAAAAAGCAGATACATAGTAGAGCTGCTGTAAGCAAAGTTGTACAGCTTCAATTTGGGTCGTCCTGACGTCACAGCCTTTAGTTCAGATATTCCTCGCTAGAGGCACTAGCGCAGGGGGGGGGGACATTTGCTTGTTAGCTCAGTTTCTTCAAAGACAGTGACTCTAACTAACGGAAGGCCCTGAACTTTTATAGTAATACTACTTGACGCTAGATGACACTACTTTTCACATTCATTATATTATGAAAAAAAAAAATTACTTTGTTTTGTAAATAAATGCAAACTTTTCAAATGTAGTTTTTGTATTGTTTTAGTGTGCTGGTGTAAATTTGTATATTTTTATTTTCAAAACAAAAGAATGAATTTCAAGCTATGAATGAAGCCTTGTCAACGTCAGGTGTGTTTGTTTAATTTCAAAACACCACCACAACACAATATGGCGAATGCTATCTGCGTACGCGCGTGCACAGATGAGAAAGTATTATGTACAAGTACAGATAGGACAAATCAACATTATAGGGAGTTCGGAATGCAAGCCTCTTTGCCGCTTGGCGGCGCTTATGTGCTTGACGTTTTTTTGGTTCAACTTTAGTAGTTTCTTTTTATTATTGTTTATAAAGGTTGGTTTTCGTATTTGAAAGAAAGGGTGCTAATTAATTTACAATAATAACGAACTAACAAACAATTAACTATTATTAAATAATCAAAAACCAACACTTGCTAGCATTTTTGATAATTAAGTTATTCGACGAAATATGTGAATCAAGAAGTCTATCAAGCATCACAAGAATTCAGTCACCTAAATGATAAACTAAAGTTCACTTGACGTTACTTGTGAGTTTGCAGGAAATAATATAAACACAGCAGTATGAGCAGTTTACAACAGATATGCGAATTTTCACAAGCCGGCAGCGTTTTGTGATCAAATGGCGGGAGCTATTGATTGTCTGTCACTCATGTCAAGTCGTTATTGCCAGTAATAAGTATAATAAGTGGCGCCACCAAACGTTAAAATGTTGCTATGGCTAAACTCTTGAAATATCTTAAAATGCTTTAGTTGTCAATGCCGTGCGCGCGTGTCTGTAGTTTCTGTTGCTGTTTTGTGTTTATTCCTGAGTTTCATAGTGATTTTTATATTCCATAAAGTCGAAGACTTCAAAATCAATATTTCTTTGAAAATTTTGAGTTGGAAGTCTTCGAATTAGACTTTAGAAGGACTTAAAATTAGAGAATGCAATGTCGAATACGGCGCATTGCCTACATATATGTACGTATCTATACGGAGATCTACATATAGATACATTAGTTTGGGGCCGATTTATAGTTAGCGTTAGTAGCAAATGGGATCCCAAAAAATCTGCAAGAGGGCTCTCTATTCCCAAGTATAATATTTGTACAGGACGCGGTGTCCTACAAGTACTGTCAAGATGTCAAGGAGGTAAAGAAAGGACGCGAGTGATCGTAACGGCGTTTATTGTCAGACTGATTGTACTTAACTAATATAAAACTGTAAACTAAATATGCTGAGTGCATCAAAATTATGATTATGCATGTGTGAATACAAAGATGTATGAGTGTAGCTCATACATATTGCCAAATAAAAGAAACAAAAGGAACAAAATACCGGCAATTCCTACCGTTAAAATGATAAAAGTATTAAAAAATCTTAAAATTAACAGTACACAGGTAAAAGTACAGAATTAAAATAATAAAACACATGTCAATTAAAAATGTCAGTTCTAAACTTAATGTTCCTAGTCATAGCCGGTGAGGTGGCTTTGTCAACACTTAACACGGACTCACTCATCGTGCTTACACAGGGTGCACTCAAGTCTTGCATAGGAATTTGTTCTAATTCGTTAATAACTGTATTTAAACGATTTTTACGCAAACACTTGCACTTGAGATACACAAACACTCCGAAGGCTGCAATTAATAAAGTCCACATGACGTATATCATGACGTAATGATGCACGTCGCTCGGGGACAGCTCCTCCAACTGCTGCTGCTCCTTCAGCGCGGATATCTCCTTTTTAATATGATTGTAAGTTTCGTCATGGTATTTTAGATTGGTTTGCACACTGTTTTCTGTCAATGATGTGTTCAAGTAGTTATTCAGTGGTGAAAGCGGGAATTCAGGAACTTTCAAATTAATGTGTGTTAATAATTCGTTTTGATGAGATCTATGTTCATGTATATAAAATGTTTCAGATTTTATCATACATCCATCTTTCACTGATAATATCCCGTTCCTTTTTAAATGCACTATTTTTAGTTCCTTCTCACATAAAATGCGGACCGAGCATTCCTGGCAGCACGAAAACAACCAGGAGCGACGAGACTGTAACCTGATCCATGTTTCACTGCATGCTTTGGTTTGTAAATTTTCACAAAATGTTCTTGATGATAATGTTATTAGTGGAACGTTGCAAATTGATTGGCCGGAGGGTATATGAGAAATGGGCTGATTCGGTAAACATAATAAATTTTCTTTGTCGATATGCAGGCAATTTTGAAGGTCGATATTTGTCAATAATGTAAACGTACCCTTTTGTATATTAAATGCTAGGTATTCGGCTGCAGGCATAATAAACTGGATTCTATTGTTTATATAACGAGGTATAGGTATTGCACGATTTAATTCGTAGATGTCACGACCTTGTAACGGTATTTTTACTTCTATGATAAGAAACGACGCAGTTACTCGAGCCTTCATTTTGAGAAGATGATAAATATCTTGTAAATTATTTCCAGGTACTCTTAATTCTCCTTGCATTTGGCCTGATATCATGTCTAATTCGTCTTTTAACTGGTTTGGTGATAGTAAATGAATGTTGAACCTTCCAAGGTAAATGTCAGTAACTGTGTCAATTAGAGTGTCTTGAATCCTATGTAAGTTAGAAATTATGATATCAGCTGATATTGAGGTAGTTAGTATATAGAAAATATCCAAGAGAGATTTTGTAGAATTTCTTATCTGGTATATTTCAAGAGATAGATTGTTTAAGTGGCGGTTTATTATTTGAAATTGTTGATTCATTATTGCTTCATTTCTCTGTAGTATGTTATTTTCTGATTCTAATATGCTAGTTTGATTTTTAATAAGGTTTAACAAATGTTTTTCATTTCTGTGTGTATTCTCGATGTCTTTCTGATACTGCTCAGCGAATCTGTCATCTAACACGCCAAATAAGGAGTTCGCAATGTTACCAATTGCGTTGATTAATCCTCTTTTTCGGCGTGATGAAGGATTGCTTGTCAACAATTTGTTATAGTGCTCGATTTCCGTTAATGCATGATCGAGCTGGGAGGCGATAGTCAAATGTAAGAACGGAGGTTCTGAGTAATTATAACATAGAGCTCTTAGATGGTCTACATATGTTCGTATACTATCCATAGCAAGCCAGTATGTTGTCATATTGTGATAAATTATAAGTTTCCACTCATCCTGTATTATGTGCATGTTAGCGATTTTATCAAAGTATAATGAGTTGTTACTATTCAGTGATGTCAAATTATATGTTTGAGCGGTTATCGAAGTAAAGAATGTCAATAGGAGTAGTAAGAATGTCATAAAAAGTGATTTTGGTTTTCTGCGAGATCGTGACGGTGGTGGGTTTGTCTGATTAATGTCAGTCTGATCAGGTTGCGAGTTATTCTGAGTGTTATCATTCGTGTCAATAGGAAGTAACGATAACTTTATTATAGGCCTTTTCACCGATCCATTCTTCGTCTTGAGTGTCACGACCCGTACGTGTCCGTCCTTGCCTGGATGCAGCTCTGTAATCCGCCCTAAAGCCCACTTTGAAGGCGGCAGGTTGTCCTCCTTCACTAGTACTATGTCATTTTCTTGGAGATTTCTTGTCGGTCTAGTCCACTTACTCCTACTCTGAAGTTCCTGTAAATAAGTGCTTGACCAGGCTTTCCAAAAGGATCGATGCATTCGTTCTGTCAAATTCCATCTAGTTGTCATTCCAATGCTGTGCTCATCTGTCAATGGGGCAGAAAGTAGTGGTTCTCCAATTAAGAAATGGCTGGGTGTCAAAAACTCATCTTCCACGTTGTCAGTCAGTGCATAAAGCGGCCGTGAATTTAAACACGCCTCTATTTGTGTCAGAAGGGTTGAAAATTCTTCAAATGTCAGTTTTTGATCGCCTATCATACGACGTAAATGGTGTTTCATACTCTTAACTGCTGCTTCCCACAAGCCTCCAGCACTTGGCCAGTGAGGAGCATTAAAGTGCCATTCTACACCCATGTCAGATACATTTGTCAAAAATTCACTGTTAATCATTGTCAATGCTTCATTATATTGCCTATTTAGCACCCTAGAAGCTCCTATAAAGTTTGTCCCATTATCGCTGTAAACATGTTTAGGTGTGCCTCGCCGAGCACACATCCTCTTGAATGCTGCCAAAAATGATTCTGTACTTAAATCTGACACAAGCTCTAGATGTACTGCTTTTGTGCAAAAACAAATAAATACTGAAATATACCCTTTTGTGGTTTTTATGCCCCTTCCTTTATTGGCCTTAACCTCGACGTGCCCTGTAAAGTCAACCCCAGTGTGTGTAAATGGCCGAGATGGAGTTATTCTAGCCTTAGGTAAGTTTGACATAATTTGATGCTGCTGATTTGATCTAAAACGATGACAGGTGATACATTTTCTTATAAGTTTTTTAACAGTTTTATTTCCTCCAACTACCCAGTAGTTATTCCGCAGGTAAGCAAGTGTCAAACGCGCTCCGCCGTGTAAAGTTTTTGTATGAGATTCTTCAATTAAAAGGTAAGTTAATCTTGAGTTCACAGGTAATAAAATAGGATGTTTGCTGTTTTCACGTAATAAGGATTCTTCAAGTCTTCCACCAACACGTAGTAAGCCGTTTTTATCTAAGTATGGATTTAACTTTTTGATACTACTTTTGTTACTCACATGGCCCTTATGTTGAATGTCATAAATGTCATTTTCAAAACTAATTAATTGCTCACTAAGTAAGAAGCGTCGCTTTGATTCTTCTAACTCTTTAAATGTTAAATAATTGCAATGTTTATAATTAGCTTTATCGTTAATAGCTTTTATGAAACGTAATATCCAACACAGGATCCGCACGGCGCGCGTCCAAGTGCTTTGTCAATTATTTCTTTACAATCTGGAATGTCATCCTTCAGCCATGAAGGTCCTTCCCACCAGAGCGAGCAGCAGAGAAGTTGAGATGGGGTCATGCCCCTGGTGGCACAGTCAGCCGCATTATCTAATGATGTAACATGGCGCCAATGTGATGCAGGTAAATAATCGGTAATTTGTTTTACTCGGTTTGCAACGAAACTTTTCCATCTGCTTATGTCACCATTAATCCATCCCAATACAATCATTGAGTCAGTCCATGCATTAATTCTTACTTTGTCATTTGATAATCCGAGAGTGACTACGATCTTATTTAAAAGTTTTGTCAGTAACCAGGCGCCGCATAATTCTAAGCGAGGCAATGTCGGTGGTCTTTTAATAGGTGCGACTTTGGTCTTGGAACTTAGTAAGTTAATTTGAACATTTCCGTGCTTGTCAATAGTTTTAAGATAAATAACTGCAGAGTAGGCTTTTTCGGAGGCGTCGCAGAATGCATGGATTTCAATCTTCGTAAAAATGTTACCTACGTATCTCGGTATGATAAACTTGTCAATATTTTTTAAGTCACATCTTAATAGCTTCCATTCTTGTAATATATCTTCCGATAATTTTTCGTCCCATTCATATTTTCGTTCCCAGACACGTTGAAAAAGAATTTTTGCTTTTATTGAAATAGGTGATAGCCATCCGAGAGGGTCATACAATAAAGATATTTCTGATAAGAGTTGTCTTTTTGTGCAATTTTCTAGTTTGATGCTGTAATTGATGTTACTTTTAAACTGAAATGTGTCAGTCTTAGGGTCCCACCGTAATCCAAGCGTTTTGGTAGAACATTCATTGTTTTTAAAGTCTATTATTGATGGATTAATTTGATTGTCAGGTAGTGTGTTTAACAAAATTTGACTATTACTAGCCCATTTTCGCAAGTTAATACCAGCTCCCTTGCACATGTCAATAAGTTGAGTTTGGGTTTCTTGAGCTTCTGACAACGAGTTACAGCCGAAAATGACATCGTCGACGTAGAGGTGATTTTGAAGGACTTTTGCAGCAAGGGGATATTTTTCACCATCATCGATAGCTAGTTGTTTCATAGTTCTCATGGCCAGGTAAGGTGCAGCTTTCATACCGTATGTCACAGTTGTCAATTGGTATTCTGTTATTTGATCTTTAGGGGATTCGCGCCAAACTATACGTTGTAAGTGTTGTTGCTTTTCATTAATAAATATTGAACGGTAGTGTTTTTCGCAATCTGCAATACATACTACTTTATAGATTCTCCACCTTAATATTAGTGTCATTATGTCTTGTTGTAATTTGGGTCCACATTCCATTAGATCATTTAAGCTATATCCCGTGTCAGTCTTTGCTGAGCCATTGAAAACAACTCGCAATTTCGTTGTAGTGGATGCTTCTTTTATAACTGGATGGTGTGGTAGGTAACAGGTAGTAGATGAAAGTGTAGTGCATTTTTTCATGTGGCCCATGTCAATGTACTCTTGCATAAATCTTTTGTAAGCGTCATGTAATTTATGGTCTTTAGAAAACCGTTTTTCTAACTGCTTTAATTGCGCGATCGATTTTGACATCGATTTTCCTAGCTTTTCTTCGAAGCCTTCCTTCATTGGCAAGCAAACTTCATACTTTCCGTCTGGTAATCTTCTTGTAGTGTTAGTATAAATCTTCTCACAGTATATTTCTTGTTTTGTCAAAATGTCATTAGAGTTGTCAGGTATATCTTCAATTTCCCAATATTTTGTAATATCTTCAATATAATTTGTCAACACATGGCAGTTAAAGGTCTTTACGGCACCAGATAAAATCCACCCTAACTTTGTCTGTTGCGCTATTGGTTGCTCTGGGGCGCCTTTCAAGAGACCGTCCATGATGATTTCTGAGTAAACCTTGGCGTCGAGTAATATGTCAATTGGTTTCGATATAAAATAGTCCGGATCTGCTAATGGTATATTAGATAAGTGTTCATAGGAAGTTAGTTTCAAGGTGTAATTAGGTAAATTATTTATAAGTTTAGGCATAATTAAGGCTTCTGTTTTAAATGTAAAGTCGTTGTGGACTGCACTGCATTGTAATAACACCTTTCCACGGCTTTTTGTTCTGGATATACCTACACCTGCGACAGTGCCACTAAACCGTTGACGAGGTAAGTTGAGAAGTTGGGCAGCATTTTCGGTAATCATACTTATTTGTGAACCTTGATCAAGTAACGCGCGCAAGGTCAGGAAAGTTCCATCTTGTCTGTTCACACGTAATTGCACCGTCGTCAGTAAAATTTCATCGTTATCAAATGAAACGTGATTTATATTCCGTTTATTACATGTCATGTAACTCGACTCCTGCTTTAAAGTTGATGGGAACGCGGCGTGTAACATGGTATTATGAGCCTTATTGCACTCCTTGCATCGTTTTGCTGATTTGCAATAATTTCTTTCGTGGGAATAAAGGCAGTTCTCACAAATATTGTTTTTGATAACAATTTTCAGGCGCATGTCTGGATTCGAATCTTCAAACTTTTTGCATTGAAATAACGCATGATCTTGATTACATAAAACACATTTTTTTAGTCAAATTTGTCATTTAATGCTGCATTAGTTATCTTATTCAAATATGGCTTAATGTCAGGCTGTCTGTAACGCACAGGGGTGAATTTAACAGGCGACGGGAAAGAGGTTTTGTTGGGCTGATCAAACCTTTCTCTTTTAGAAATAGGTTCAAGGGCTAAAAACTTAGATTCTAAAAATGTTCATTCATAATGAGGTAAATCTCTAGGGTTTTTTCTCGACTCTTTAAAGTCGTTATATGTCAGGGTGTCAAGTTTTTTGCACAGCAGATGTACCAGCAGTGGACCCCATGAGGTACAGTCCACACCAAGATTTTGTATACCGTGTATGCATTCGGTACTTACGTCATGCAATCTTTTCAGTTCATGAGAAGTTTGTTTTTGAATAAGGGGTTGGTTTAAAAATACTTCGATCTGTTTAGTGAATAGGAGTTGGGTATTGTCATAACGATGATTAATAATTTGCCAAGCTGTGTCATAATTTTCTGATGAAATATGAAGGTGCTGAATGAGCTTTTCTGCTTCACCGCGCAGCTTCCCTTTAAGGTGTTGCATTTTTTGTGTCTTTGAGACCATGGGGTTGTTGTGTATGGCTTCTTTGAATAGGTCGGCAAATGTAGGCCACTGAGTGTAATTTCCACTAAAAGTAGGTATTTCAATATGTGGTGTTGATTGGTGAAGGTGAGTGATCGATGATAACTTTTGATTAAGAGACTTTTTAATTGCCTTAAATGTCAATTCGTGACGATTAAATTCTTGCTCGTAGGAATTTTCAGAGCCTTGAAGAAGATTGTCAATTTTCCAGTGCAGGTCATCTATTTTATTCCATCGGAATTGCAGGTTACGTAACTCATCTTCCAGCTCCCATTTGTCATTAATGTCATCTGTCAAGCCGTTTACGATGCGCAGGAATGCTCGGAAGTTGGTACGTTGCTGGTTGATTATGTCCATTACTTCTAGACTAAGTTGCGTGCATTTGTCAGTTTTGGTTTGCTCATAATTAGTAATTAGGTTTTTTGTCATGATATAGAACTCTTTGTAGGTGTCAAAAATATTTGCAGTGAAATATTCATCAGTTTTGTCAGTACTCTCCAGCAGTTTGGCGTTGTTGAGATCGAACTCCGTCCAGAGATTATCTAGAGAGTCTAGTTTTTTGCTGATATAGTCGGGAGAAGATTTTCTTGTAGTAGAATCTTTCTTAAAGTTGGTGCTGAGCTTATTCATTAACTCAGTGAGTTCAAACTGTCTTTGAAGAATTGCGTCCATGGTGTCAAGTGTCAATGTCAAAAAGGAAAGATCTTACTTGTTTCTCGAAGATACGTAGAAAATCTAGGAAACCTCCAGGTGTCAAGGATTACCGCCAAAAGCGATAACGCCAAAATGAATGTCAATTATGTCACTTAAAATAACTGCACAAGAAAATTCCTTTAATTGCACTAGGAATATTATTTTGTCAAACTGCACAAATTTTCCTTGCACTGCAATCCAAAATGTCACTGGTGTCAAAACCGAAACCCACACGCACGAAATACTACGAACGCGAGGTGCCGTGGATCGAAGGACCAAATGTACAGGACGCGGTGTCCTACAAGTACTGTCAAGATGTCAAGGAGGTAAAGAAAGGACGCGAGTGATCGTAACGGCGTTTATTGTCAGACTGATTGTACTTAACTAATATAAAACTGTAAACTAAATATGCTGAGTGCATCAAAATTATGATACAAGTGTGAATACAAAGATGTATGAGTGTAGCTCATACAATATTTCTCTATGCACTAGCGTCAGTTCGTCGCTGACTTCTGTGAAGTATGTACACGCGTAGATATTAAAAAAAAATCCTCCATTGTTTCTCGATATAAAATTTTGTTTTCTATACTTTTATAAAGGAATTACATTGACAATCCAAATAAAATTAACTTACCACGAAGATAATTTCATTTATAATTATTTTTTACAAATTCTTTGTTTTCCAATTATTTGTGTCCAAAATTCCAGATTGTTATTTGTTACCTAGGTGATTTTAATGCCGCGAAAAAGAGTTGCACTGTCTAGCATCAAGTAGAAATATTTTTTTTCGCGGTTTTTTCTGACACATTTGGAACGTACGAAATTTCGTTAAAAGTTTTATAGAGCCTATTTTTTTTAGATATTTTAACCTTATGTTTCAACCGGTTTTTACTACTCGCTACTAGGTGACTAATGCCATCGCCTGTTTGGCTATGATTGGCCATAACCCACCACTTACCCCTCCCGCACCCCGCGCATTGGCTTTACTTGAGTCCCTAGAAAAAACTGGACAGGGCAGCTCCTCTATATATTTCCTCCGTGATACGGCCTTATCATCTTAATATACAAGGTTGCAAAAATCATAATAAATATGAAGAGATAATACTTAAGGGAATCGTATGTTTGGTGATGTAGTTTATAAGTATCAGTAACATAAATTTGTCATCCTTACGGTTCGGCCGAAAAACAAGTTCAAAGTTTAGATCAAAATATCTAAGTGTCAACCCTAAAAACATCTGTTAGCTTTTGATGCAATCTATTCGATAACAGATGGCTTAAAATTTAAGTGATGGGTAACTAAGGGTGCTTACAATAAGAAACAGATTACCGGTACGGACAAACCTGCGCGGGTCCGGTTCCTTTATGAAAGCACTCTTATGTAAGCATGTATACGGTTCAAAATTGATTAGCATATAATTTATCTGTACTGGAAACCTGTTTAATGTAAGCACCCTAAAACAGATACTACAAAGTTCAGCCGGTGCGGGAAAGTTCATAAGGTCACTGACTGCGGCACAAGTCTTGTTTCAGCTTATGAGGTCGACTAGGGTCGTCAAAATATCTTGTGGTACGAGTAATATCTATACTTTAATATATAGGTATAGCTGAAGAGTTTGTTTTCTTGTTTGTTTGTTTGAACGCGCTAATCTCAGAAACTACAAGTGGGATTTGAAAAATTCTTTTTGCATTTGATAGCCCAACTCTTGAGAAAGGTTATAGGTTATATATATTTTATCCCGCCATTCCCACGGGATCAAAAGTTACGCGGGTAAAACCGCGCGCGGTGGCTAGTAATTAAATGATATTAAATTTAATGAAAGTCTATACCAGCACTGATCATGATAATTCTTTTGCTGTACGCATGGTATAGAAGCTAACCATTTTATCACCCTATTTAGTTACACGTTGTATAAATGATACTTATTGTGTAAAAAAAAATTGGCCGGTGACTACAAATCAACCCTGTATAAAACTTTTCCGTTACTGACTGAGTGACTGACAGACAAAGTACAGCCTAGAGATACGCGCCGCCGCGTCGCCGCCGCCGGATCACCGAAAATTTCACGCCGATCTCAAAATATTTATAAATTTCGCGATGGCGTCCACGGCTCTCTTCTTCGCTGGGTCCTTTCGTATCTAAATAATCGAAACCAGTTAGTCGCATTGAAAGGATTTTTATCGACTCCAGTGGAGGTTACTTCAGGAGTTCCGGAAGGATCTCATTTGGGACCTCTGCTCTTTGTTATTTTTATCAATGACCTCATCGAATGTTTATCATGCAACTGTCTTTTATATGCTGATGATCTCAAAATTTTTAACCTAATAAATTCCATAGACAACTGCGATATGTTACAAAAAGACCTACATACCTTATCAGACTGGTGTAAATCAAATAACATGTTTTTAAATATTAATAAGTGCTTTGTGATCTCATTTTCAAATAAAAAACATAAATTGCATTACGACTACACGATAGAGGCGCACAAATTGAATCGTTCCTGTAACGGTAAAGACTTAGGAATTGTGTTTGATGACAAGCTCTCCTTTAGATCTCATTTCAAATATATTACCACGAGGGCTAACCAGCTTCTTGGTTTTGTTTTAAGGACTACCAAACATTTTAAAAAGGCCCAAACAGTAATTTTTTTGTTCAATTCATCATCTCTCAACACATCTTGGAATATGGAAGCTGTATCTAGAATCCCTATTACAAAGCTCATGTTGACGACATAGAAAGGGTACAGAGAAAATTGTTGAGGATATTATGTTATCGTCGTGGTCTGGGTCTCTCAAGTCCCCCATATGAAACAAGACTTAGTTTATTTAAAGTTCAATCGTTACAAACTCGTCGCTCATTTTTTGATTTAATGTACCTCTACAAGATTATTCATTCAGTTATAGATTCCCCGGAGCTATTGATGCAAATGTCATTTAATACTAGGTACAGCGCGCGTAGATCGAACATCACTAGCCTGTTTGCTCTGAACACATTTAGGAATAATATCTCTTATTTCAATCCACTCGTACGAATGGCTCGGCTATACAGGGTGTCAGTATGAAAGCGCGCCATATTGTACAGGGTGTTACAGTATCGATATGGGAACACAAAAAAAATGATTTTAATTTTTTTTGATAATTTTTTTTTAAATTATGCGAGCCCGTAATTTGTGCTGTATTTCATTACTAAACCATAACTTGTTACGTTTTGAATTAAATCTGATTAAAAAAATGCAATATCAACGCTTCTGTAATAATAGGAAAGTATGGAACAGCTGACGCACGGCGGGGTGAGTGACCGGCGCGTTATCACCGCGGCGGCGCGGCAAGCTCCGCGCTCCCCGCACAGCCTCCGCTCGGCGCGCGAATTTACTTCTAGTACCTAGATGTCCATGGGCCAGGATGCCTGTCAGGTGAATCCAGTATTACAAGTAAAAGAATACGTGTGTCATACCTAGGTTGAAATAATTAGGATATCTACCAACATCAACAAGTAATGAAATACAGCTTTGGAGGTGTTTCATTGTCGACTATCATGACCTTAATAATCGTGTACCTACGCGTCGTGAAATCGCGTACTTTATTAGATAAATTCATTCTAACATGCAGGAACAAAAAAGGCCATTCAATTTCAAATCGATATTAACCGATCTTTAGCTTCAATAAGTAATAGGTTGATATACAATACATAAATTACATGGCATCAGTTTTACTTTAATATTAAAAAAAATACTTACTTGTTTCTATTTTGTATCACTATCTACCTACATCAACAAGTAATGAAATACGGATTTGGAGGTATTTCATTGTCGACTGTCCATACAGAAGACATCCCTGAGAATATTTTTTCATTTCCCGACGACCCATTAGCGCCGGTTGAGACGCAAGGGTCGCGAGTTCGATTCCCACACCAACACAAATGTAGATAGGGCATTCATTTTATTTGTCGACGACCAGTGTGCATTATTTTTCTCAAATTTCACCACTTTATCGAGTTGTCAAATGACCACCCATGAGGATTTCTTAAAACCCATGATGATATACTTACCTTATTACCTATAAGACTTAATAATTTAACCGCAAAAACGATGCTATGTTGCATAGGTACCTAATAATCAGAATAATCTTACATAAGTTGCATTTTGTATTCAACTTGAGTAAAAGTTTTCATAATCAGAAAGATATGAGATAATTCGGTACCTACCTAACCTACAAGGATTTCTTAAAACCCATGATAGTATACTTACCTATTAAATAAAATCCCCAGACAATCACACCAACTACATGGCACCAAGCTAAGCCAAGGCTTGTGTTATGGATTACCATGTAGTGAACTAGGGGGAACCTAGAATACCTAAACATAAATAAATAAACACCCAGACCCAGAACACATTTTATTTTTAAATGGTCTGCACTGGAATCGAACCCACGACCTCACGAACTGCTCGAGATTTGACACCTTAGCTCATGCGCCACGGAGGCGGTCAAAAGACTTAATAAGACTTAATAATCAAACCACAAAAACGATATTATGTTGCATAGGTAATAAACAGAACAATCTTCCTTATTTTTTAACGTTTTGTATTCAACATGAGTTAGTTTCCATAATCTGAAAGATATGAGATACGTAAGGAGGAGTTAGGTACCTATACTTAGCAGACTCGCGACAACGCCGACAGAACCAACAGCTATCTCTTTTTATTGTTGGATGGCCTACATAGCGCCATCCTTGTTCACCCACCGGCGGCGGCGCGCGAGTGACGAAAAGAAAGTAATTGAAGGACGACTTTGCGATTTTTGCTATTAGTAATTAGTCGAAATTAGGTCACGGTCAATGTCACATCTCACAATTGTTTCTTAATTCTCGGCTATATCGGTTCTAGTGCGTTTTTAGTGATATCGATTTGTGCAGTTTAAGTGAAAATGTCTCGTCGTTTCAGTGAAATTGAGTACCATGAGATGAGAAATAATAAAACGTGTAAATGCGTGCATCGTGCAATATCACAAAAATGTTTCAATTTTTATAAATCTTGTTTCCGTGATTGTGTTGTGGTGAGAAAACCAAATGTACAGAAAGCAGTCATAGTTCCACAAACGGGTGAGTATTTTTTTACTTTTCAATTAAGGATTTGATAATTATTTTTGATAATTAAATGTTGAAATATCGATGAGTAGGTACCTACAAAACAAAACTCGCGCGTCGAACACCTCCATATCTGTGATAGTTACCTAACCTAATTAATTCAAGTTAAATACAAAACACATTTTATTTGATATAACATAGCGTATTGTTTATGGTTTAATTATTAAGTGTAATCTAGGTACACGATTACTTATCGCGGACGCAATTGGACGGCGCCGACTTGTTCATTCATTTACTACTGTGAAAAAATATTTATTTATTTATTTAAAACTTTATTGCACTAAAACTATGTAAAAAGGGCGGACTTAATGCCTTGACGAATTTTCTACCAGTCAACCTGAAGATACTGTATACGGAGAAGTGCAACTCGTGGGGGTTTGAATATTTACATATTAACGTAACTTAAACATTATTTAGGATTAGGTTTATCTGTGCCATGGTTCTCTGTCCCCCGATACTAGCCATACGTTATCAAACGTATACGTAACTGTGTTACTCTATTTTAAAGCTGCCTTTCCACCATAAGCAATGAATTTACTTACGAGTTGTTTATTGTTGTTTCATATGACGGCCTCTGTGGCCATTACGGCTTAAAGTGTAAGACTTTAGTCATTGCGGATCATGAGGTCGCAGGTTCGAATCCCTAACGGAGCATAAAAAAATCCGGTTCTGGGCATGTACCTATTCATCAATGCATGTTTATTCTACGTTCACAACTAGTTCGTTAAATAACACAATCATAACTTACTTACCATACCATGGGGGGCATGTAGTTTGTTTCATTTGTGTGAGTGTATGGGGATTTTATAATTATTATTATTTGTTCTCGCAACAAGTGCGTGCCTGTGTTTCTTGCCTCATAAAAGTTCATGTATCGTTTTTCTTTTTTTGACAGTCGAATACAAAATAGAAACAAGTGTTTTTTTAAATATTAAAGTAAAACTGATGCCATGTTATTAATGTATGGTATATCAACCTATTACTTATTGAAGCTAAAGATCGGTTAATATCGATTTGAAATTGAATAGCCTTTTTTGTTGCTGCATGTTAGAATGAATTTATCTAATAAAGTACGCAATTTCACGACGCGTAGGTACACGATTATTAAGGTCATGATAGTCGACAATGAAACACCTCCAAAGCTGTATTTCATTACTTGTTGATGTTGGTAGATATCCTAATTATTTCAACCTAGGTATGACACACGTATTCTTTTACTTGTAATACTGGATTCACCTGACAGGCATCCTGGCCCATGGACATCTAGGTACTAGAAGTAAATTCGCGCGCCGGGCGGAGGCTGTGCGGGGAGCGCGGAGCTTGCCGCGCCGCCGCGGTGATAACGCGCCGGTCACTCACCCCGCCGTGCGTCAGCTGTTCAATACTTTCTTATTATTACAGAAGAGTTGATATTGCATTTTTTTAATCAGATTTAATTCAAAACGTAACAAGTTATGGTTTAGTAATGAAATACAGCACAAATTACGGGGTCGCATAATTAAAAAAAAAATTAAAAAATAATCAAAAAAAATTAAAAACATTTTTTTTGTGTTCCCATATCGATACTGTAACACCCTGTACAATATGGCGCGCTTTCATACTGACACCCTGTATAACGACTTAGGCAAAGAGTCCTTAACTCTAGACATTTTTGCCGATAATATTAACGCATTTAAACAAAACGTTAGAGCTCTCCTTTACTCAGATTGAATGTAATTTAATTAGATTTAATTTCATATATAATTTTTTTTTATATAATGTTTAATAATTTTTTATCTTGTTTTTCTTTGATGATAATTTTGTTTGTGATTTCGCTTTTGTTTGCCTTTTGAAGTATAATGGAATTGTTTAAATTGTAATGCATTAGTCTCATATTATATTGTCCTATTTAATTAACTAATTACATAATTTATTTTCTTATTGATTCATTGTCTTATCTCTAATGTTTTTCTTTAATTTTAATTTTTCTTGCTGCCTTAATTTGATAGATTAATATATTTTGATTAACTGTATATTTATTTGATTGCCTTCTATATGAGATGTTTTAGTATTAATTTATTGCTTTGTGTTTATTGTCTTCTTATTTTGATTTATATATTTGTATTTTTTTTATTTTAATAATTCTGTTCAGCCCAAGCCTTTTAACTATTTTTTTTTAACAAATGCTGTTTTAAGTTCTTCATATTTTTTGTAATACTTATAATGATTGTTGAATGCGCATGTATTGGGTTACAATTCAGAAATGAAACTATTATTATTTATATTGCTTTACATAAATTTATTATAATTGTAATCTGTTTTGTGCATATATGAATAAATAAATAAATAGATGGCTTTGCTATTCCTAGCAGTGCTATTCAGAGCTCCTTGACGTCTTCTTCTACGAGAATCTTTCCCCATTACTCTAAGCTGGCCCCTTCCTAAACATTACAGTATCACAGGTGCGACTGCATCTCACCCGGAACTTCTTTCCAACAACTTCGGATATAATTGAGATAGCAATAGATCCGTACTCACTTTTTGCGTGAGGATCTGCTGTTTCCCTAATGTCCCATGCGTGACGTTCCTTGAGCGTGTTCTGTACAGAACCCTGCGCGCTTCCACAATGATAGTATATCCATTTGCTTTCTTCCAATCCTATGAAGTTACCCACTGAAGCAGCTATGTCCAGTAAGCACCTGAGTGAGACAAAAGGTAAATTTACACTTTCCCGTTAGCTATGTCTAAATTCGACGAATGCACAGCATTAAAAACCGACTTCAAATGAAAACTTTGCTGAGGTATAGGGTCGTCAAGGTAAACGATCTCCGAATTGATAATAATAATTAAGATGTAAGATGGACAGTGTTTTGCTTGGTAATGCCGTTTCAGAATTCGTTTAAAAATGCGCGGTGTGCGCGCCAAGCGGATCTCAATCGGGAGATCGTTCCATAACGACACCGATCGAATGAAAAAGGATTTAGGTACCTAAATATGTGGATGTGTGCTATGGTGTCGCTAGGGGCGATGAAGAACGCAAGTGTCGGTCGTTATTGGTATAAAGATAATTTAAGCGGTCTTTTAGGTACGAAGGTATCCATCATATGAAACAAACTCAAAAACAAAACTCTATCATATGAAACAAGAATCAACAAAATCGGTTCACCCAGTCAAAATTTTTGAGGTAATTAATAAACATAAAAAAAAACATACGGACGAATTGAGAAACTCCTCCTTTTTTGAAGTCGTTTGAAAAGAATGCTGTCAGCGACGCAACATAGTTTAAGGTTTCGTAGAACATAGGTACCCATCATATTTCCAATAAGATAACTATGAAAGTTTGATTGTGAATTTGAATCCTCTCTCGTCAGTAGGATTGGTTGCGCTCGCGAGAGCGAGAGAGAAGGTTCTTCCCTTTCTTATTAGAATTCCAGGAAGTTTGATTGCATTTTGTAGGTATTATTGCGCTCTGACGCCGTGTTAGCGAGAGAGAGAACATATTTCTGTTTCATTGAGTAGCATAAGAAACTGCGAGAACATTATGTTAGGTAAATCTATAGGTTGTAGGTAAACTAGAATGTTCTTATAACACTTGAGAAGTTTGAGATAGTAGAAATTTCCGAAATGTTATGTTGTATGAACGTACAGGCATAGGTATATTTTAAGTTATAATGTTTTTAGCGGTAAATTACGAATACTTATTGTTTAAATTCTTTGAATACTTATTATTTTATGTATCTATAAGTTTTTAGGACACTGTGTTAAGATAATAAAAGTAGGCATGGAATTAGTAGTTATCTTTTATGTTCTCGAAATAATTTACGATGTATGTAGGTACCTATATTATGTGGATATATTGATTTTTTGTTTTTCGATTATTTTATGTAATTATATGGTAAACTAGCTTAATTCCGCAACTTCGTATGCGCTTAACTACCCTTCTCGTGGAAATTTCAGAAACTATACAACCAGACACACCCACTGAAAGAACCTTTATACCAAGTATCACACCCATGCACTCAAGGAATAAGTTTTTTTCATACAAACTAAAAATCATATACTTCCCGTGCCTGTGGGAATTTTGGGAATTTTTTTCGTAGCACAACCAGTCACTCTTTGAAGAACCTTCATGCCAAGTATCACATCCGTACACTCAAGGAATAAGATTTTTCATACAAACTAAAAAGTCCAACCCCTTCCCGTGGGAATTTCGGGAATTCGTTCCATAATACAAACAGACACTTATTGAGGAACCTTTATATCAAGTATCACATCCGTGCACTCAAGGGATGGGATTTTTTCATACAAACTAAAACATCATATATTTCCCGTTCCCGTGGGAATTTCGGGAATTCTTTTCATAACACAACCAGACACACATTGAAAAACCTTTACGCCAAGTTTCACATCGGTGCACTCAAGGAATAAGATTTTTCATACAAACTAAAAAGTCCTATATTTCCCGTTCCCGTAGGAATTTCGGGAATTCCTTCCTTAGTGCACCCCTACATCCCCTAAAGAATGTATGTTCCAAATTTCAGCTCTCTACGCCCAGTAGTTACGGCTGTACGTTGTCTGTCAGTCACTCAGTACCTCAGTCACTCAGTCAGTAACGGAACAGTTTTATATATATTGATTGATGTCTGTATTGATATATTTAAATGTTAGTAGGTAACGTAGGTATTTATGTATAAAACAATATGGTTAAATGTCGTATTTAGGTATTAATGGACAAAGTTTGTTATGGTTTTATACTGTTAGATTATTAGGTAATTACGATAGATCTTGTGTTCATTTCATGTTAATTATGTTCGAATAGCGTATTTCGTAAGAAATGTCATAGTCGTTTGTAAGGCAAACTTATATTATGGTTAAATTGAGAGAAAATTAAGGTCTTGTTTAACGTATAGATTTAAATGGATAATTATGTTTAATTTAATTAGAATAATAATTTGTCGTAATTATAATAATAATAATAAAATACTTGCAGAATAGTTCGAAAATTCTTACAACTTGAAGAAAATGAAACCATCCCATCCTCAACAACCACCTCACTGTGATTTACTTGGCGTTAGCCCGTAAACACAGTTATAACCGGCTAGTGCCGAGAATAAATAAAAAATAACTAATATAATAATAATAATCTTTATTTCAACAAACCATGATAAATATACAATAACATGTTAGCGTTAACAACTGTACTAGTCTAGGACTGTGTTACAGTTGTTAGCGCCCACCTCAAAACAAGACGGGCAGTTTGGGCTTTATCATAACTTAAAAATCAAAACAAAAAGGATATAAAGTTAAAAACGAAAAAACATGATAAAAATACTAATTGAAATTTGATGACAGAATGACTATATCTAAGTGCATGTGTGTATGTGTGTGTGTGTATTTGTGTGAGTGTGTGTGTGTGTGTGTATTTATGTGGATGATAGTAAATGCAAGAGGTAGAAAGGGTATGTGTGTACCTAAAAATATTCTACTTAACCAACGACTCTGTTGTGTCATAATCTAGGCCCAGAAGCCACTCTCTCAGCATGGTTTTACAATCGTAGTTAGAAACAGGATAGATATTTAATTTTTTATTTACTATGTTGTATAAAATTGGCGATAAAAAGTCATAATGATGTTTTATCAGAACAATGCGAAACTTAAGGGTTTGACACACTATATCCTTTCTTCTTTTATTTTCGAACTTCCAAGGCTCATACGGAAGGTGCGTATGCTTACGTAAAACAGCAAAAAAGATAAATAATTTGCGAATGGTAAGAACTTCCCAGAAAGCATAAATGAGATTAGTTGGGTACCTGATGGGCTTGAATGCCATTACTTTTAGGATAGCTCTTTGTGCCCTTTCAAGCTCTAAGATTTTGTTCTTACCTGAGCCACCCCAAACCGTTATACAGTAAGACAAAATAGACTGAGCCAGGGCAAAGTATGTAGTTCTGAGGATTGCGGAATCAACGTAAACTCTCAATTTGCTAAAGACGAAGATAAGCTTTCTGATTCGTCCTGTAATAGACCTGATGTGTTCAGTCCATAACAGTTGGCTGTCAACAATAACTCCGAGATATCTTACACTGCCTGAGCGTAAAATTGAGACACAATTGCATGTATTGTTAGAAGACACGCTACAGTTATGGGCATTCAGACAAAAAGTTGCATCGGGCTGTGAGGATAAGTTAGGAGCAAATGTAATAAAATTTGTTTTACTCAGGTTTAATGTGAGTACATTACGCGTGAGCCAAGTCATGAATTCTCGCAATGCCGATTCGGCGTAAGACTGAGCCTCGTCCCAATTATTACCGTGGGCAACAATAGCTGTATCGTCGGCATATGCGATGATTTTGCAGTTAGCTAGTTTTAGTTGGCACAAGTCATTCATATATATTAGAAATAAGGTTGGACCAAGAACGCTGCCTTGGGGCACTCCATATTCAACGAATTCTTCACTGCTAATATAATTACCGACCCGTACACACTGCGAGCGCTTACATAGGTAATTTTTGAAGAGATCTAATACGATGCCTCTAATGCCAATCCGTTGCAGTTTACTGAGGAGAATGGGGACAGATACAGTGTCGAATGCCTTAGAGAGGTCAAGGAAAACACACAGCGGGTTTAATTTAATATTTAGATGATTGACTACAGTACTGGTGAGCTCCAAGACGGCATCTTCCGTTGACTTTCCCGGTCTAAAGCCAAATTGGTTTGGAGACAGTAAGTTTTTAGAGTACAGGTAGTTAGTTAATTTCTAATTTATATTTTTTTCAAAAATTTTGGACAGCGCCGACAAAACAGATATTGGTCTGTAATTAGTAACATCGCACCTGTCTCCAGTTTTAAAAATAGGATGCACTACGGCCCTTTTAAAAACCGCAGGAAAGGTGCCAGAGGATAAACAAAGGTTATGAACGTGCGTCAAAACTGGAGTTAAGACGTGTTTTGCTTCCTTTATCACGGAATTTGGAATACCATCCCACCCCGTTGCACAGTCCTGTCTCAGCCCTATAATTATGTCTTCGACTTCTGATTCATCGGTATTAATAAAGGCGAATGAATGCATTACAGATGGGCTAGGCACATCTGAGAGATTTTCTGGAGAGGTTTCTAGAGAGGCGTTGCCAATATTTGATGCCAATTTTTTACCAATATTAGCAAAATAATTATTGACTGAGCATACAGCGGTTTGAGGATCTTTATGCCGCGACAAGAGTTCGTCAGAGCCAGGACCGGAAGTTTGCTTGAGATTGGTGACATTTTTAATAAAATTCCAAACTTTCTTAGGATTCTTCTCATTTTTAACAAATTCAGAGCGCTCATATTCGCGTTTTATTTGTTTAAGTAAATTATTACAGTAATTTTTGTACCGCTTATATGAGATATTTAAAATTAGGTTATTTGGATGTTTTTTGGCTTTACAGTGCAGTTTGTCTCTATGCCGGATGCAGCGAAGCAGTCCTGGGGTAAGCCATGGTTTGGAGATTCGTTTTCTACTAGGAATATACACGGTGCGCGAATTAGCTTGGACTACAGTAGACAGCTTATGGATCAAAATATTTGCAGCTAGCTCTGCATTGTCATTGTTAATAACATCAGAGAAATCCACATTTTCAATTTCATTTACACAAGCTGGGATGTCTAGACGCTTAAGTGTATCCTTCTTAATTGACTTGTTGACCTTGTTTGTAGTTTACCTAATATAATAATAATAATTTGAGCATAAAAAAATCCGGTTCTGGGCATGTACCTATTCATCAATGCATGTTTATTCTACGTTCACAACTAGTTCGTTAAATAACACAATCATAACTTACTTACCATACCATGGGGGGCATGTAGTTTGTTTCATTTGTGTGAGTGTATGGGGATTTTATAATTATTATTATTTGTTCTCGCAACAAGTGCGTGCCTGTGTTTCTTGCCTCATAAAAGTTCATGTATCGTTTTTCTTTTTTTGACAGTCGAATACAAAATAGAAACAAGTGTTTTTTTAAATATTAAAGTAAAACTGATGCCATGTTATTAATGTATGGTATATCAACCTATTACTTATTGAAGCTAAAGATCGGTTAATATCGATTTGAAATTGAATAGCCTTTTTTGTTGCTGCATGTTAGAATGAATTTATCTAATAAAGTACGCAATTTCACGACGCGTAGGTACACGATTATTAAGGTCATGATAGTCGACAATGAAACACCTCCAAAGCTGTATTTCATTACTTGTTGATGTTGGTAGATATCCTAATTATTTCAACCTAGGTATGACACACGTATTCTTTTACTTGTAATACTGGATTCACCTGACAGGCATCCTGGCCCATGGACATCTAGGTACTAGAAGTAAATTCGCGCGCCGGGCGGAGGCTGTGCGGGGAGCGCGGAGCTTGCCGCGCCGCCGCGGTGATAACGCGCCGGTCACTCACCCCGCCGTGCGTCAGCTGTTCAATACTTTCTTATTATTACAGAAGAGTTGATATTGCATTTTTTTAATCAGATTTAATTCAAAACGTAACAAGTTATGGTTTAGTAATGAAATACAGCACAAATTACGGGGTCGCATAATTAAAAAAAAAATTAAAAAATAATCAAAAAAAATTAAAAACATTTTTTTTGTGTTCCCATATCGATACTGTAACACCCTGTACAATATGGCGCGCTTTCATACTGACACCCTGTATAACGACTTAGGCAAAGAGTCCTTAACTCTAGACATTTTTGCCGATAATATTAACGCATTTAAACAAAACGTTAGAGCTCTCCTTTACTCAGATTGAATGTAATTTAATTAGATTTAATTTCATATATAATTTTTTTTTATATAATGTTTAATAATTTTTTATCTTGTTTTTCTTTGATGATAATTTTGTTTGTGATTTCGCTTTTGTTTGCCTTTTGAAGTATAATGGAATTGTTTAAATTGTAATGCATTAGTCTCATATTATATTGTCCTATTTAATTAACTAATTACATAATTTATTTTCTTATTGATTCATTGTCTTATCTCTAATGTTTTTCTTTAATTTTAATTTTTCTTGCTGCCTTAATTTGATAGATTAATATATTTTGATTAACTGTATATTTATTTGATTGCCTTCTATATGAGATGTTTTAGTATTAATTTATTGCTTTGTGTTTATTGTCTTCTTATTTTGATTTATATATTTGTATTTTTTTTATTTTAATAATTCTGTTCAGCCCAAGCCTTTTAACTATTTTTTTTTAACAAATGCTGTTTTAAGTTCTTCATATTTTTTGTAATACTTATAATGATTGTTGAATGCGCATGTATTGGGTTACAATTCAGAAATGAAACTATTATTATTTATATTGCTTTACATAAATTTATTATAATTGTAATCTGTTTTGTGCATATATGAATAAATAAATAAATAGATGGCTTTGCTATTCCTAGCAGTGCTATTCAGAGCTCCTTGACGTCTTCTTCTACGAGAATCTTTCCCCATTACTCTAAGCTGGCCCCTTCCTAAACATTACAGTATCACAGGTGCGACTGCATCTCACCCGGAACTTCTTTCCAACAACTTCGGATATAATTGAGATAGCAATAGATCCGTACTCACTTTTTGCGTGAGGATCTGCTGTTTCCCTAATGTCCCATGCGTGACGTTCCTTGAGCGTGTTCTGTACAGAACCCTGCGCGCTTCCACAATGATAGTATATCCATTTGCTTTCTTCCAATCCTATGAAGTTACCCACTGAAGCAGCTATGTCCAGTAAGCACCTGAGTGAGACAAAAGGTAAATTTACACTTTCCCGTTAGCTATGTCTAAATTCGACGAATGCACAGCATTAAAAACCGACTTCAAATGAAAACTTTGCTGAGGTATAGGGTCGTCAAGGTAAACGATCTCCGAATTGATAATAATAATTAAGATGTAAGATGGACAGTGTTTTGCTTGGTAATGCCGTTTCAGAATTCGTTTAAAAATGCGCGGTGTGCGCGCCAAGCGGATCTCAATCGGGAGATCGTTCCATAACGACACCGATCGAATGAAAAAGGATTTAGGTACCTAAATATGTGGATGTGTGCTATGGTGTCGCTAGGGGCGATGAAGAACGCAAGTGTCGGTCGTTATTGGTATAAAGATAATTTAAGCGGTCTTTTAGGTACGAAGGTATCCATCATATGAAACAAACTCAAAAACAAAACTCTATCATATGAAACAAGAATCAACAAAATCGGTTCACCCAGTCAAAATTTTTGAGGTAATTAATAAACATAAAAAAAAAACATACGGACGAATTGAGAAACTCCTCCTTTTTTGAAGTCGTTTGAAAAGAATGCTGTCAGCGACGCAACATAGTTTAAGGTTTCGTAGAACATAGGTACCCATCATATTTCCAATAAGATAACTATGAAAGTTTGATTGTGAATTTGAATCCTCTCTCGTCAGTAGGATTGGTTGCGCTCGCGAGAGCGAGAGAGAAGGTTCTTCCCTTTCTTATTAGAATTCCAGGAAGTTTGATTGCATTTTGTAGGTATTATTGCGCTCTGACGCCGTGTTAGCGAGAGAGAGAACATATTTCTGTTTCATTGAGTAGCATAAGAAACTGCGAGAACATTATGTTAGGTAAATCTATAGGTTGTAGGTAAACTAGAATGTTCTTATAACACTTGAGAAGTTTGAGATAGTAGAAATTTCCGAAATGTTATGTTGTATGAACGTACAGGCATAGGTATATTTTAAGTTATAATGTTTTTAGCGGTAAATTACGAATACTTATTGTTTAAATTCTTTGAATACTTATTATTTTATGTATCTATAAGTTTTTAGGACACTGTGTTAAGATAATAAAAGTAGGCATGGAATTAGTAGTTATCTTTTATGTTCTCGAAATAATTTACGATGTATGTAGGTACCTATATTATGTGGATATATTGATTTTTTGTTTTTCGATTATTTTATGTAATTATATGGTAAACTAGCTTAATTCCGCAACTTCGTATGCGCTTAACTACCCTTCTCGTGGAAATTTCAGAAACTATACAACCAGACACACCCACTGAAAGAACCTTTATACCAAGTATCACACCCATGCACTCAAGGAATAAGTTTTTTTCATACAAACTAAAAATCATATACTTCCCGTGCCTGTGGGAATTTTGGGAATTTTTTTCGTAGCACAACCAGTCACTCTTTGAAGAACCTTCATGCCAAGTATCACATCCGTACACTCAAGGAATAAGATTTTTCATACAAACTAAAAAGTCCAACCCCTTCCCGTGGGAATTTCGGGAATTCGTTCCATAATACAAACAGACACTTATTGAGGAACCTTTATATCAAGTATCACATCCGTGCACTCAAGGGATGGGATTTTTTCATACAAACTAAAACATCATATATTTCCCGTTCCCGTGGGAATTTCGGGAATTCTTTTCATAACACAACCAGACACACATTGAAAAACCTTTACGCCAAGTTTCACATCGGTGCACTCAAGGAATAAGATTTTTCATACAAACTAAAAAGTCCTATATTTCCCGTTCCCGTAGGAATTTCGGGAATTCCTTCCTTAGTGCACCCCTACATCCCCTAAAGAATGTATGTTCCAAATTTCAGCTCTCTACGCCCAGTAGTTACGGCTGTACGTTGTCTGTCAGTCACTCAGTACCTCAGTCACTCAGTCAGTAACGGAACAGTTTTATATATATTGATTGATGTCTGTATTGATATATTTAAATGTTAGTAGGTAACGTAGGTATTTATGTATAAAACAATATGGTTAAATGTCGTATTTAGGTATTAATGGACAAAGTTTGTTATGGTTTTATACTGTTAGATTATTAGGTAATTACGATAGATCTTGTGTTCATTTCATGTTAATTATGTTCGAATAGCGTATTTCGTAAGAAATGTCATAGTCGTTTGTAAGGCAAACTTATATTATGGTTAAATTGAGAGAAAATTAAGGTCTTGTTTAACGTATAGATTTAAATGGATAATTATGTTTAATTTAATTAGAATAATAATTTGTCGTAATTATAATAATAATAATAAAATACTTGCAGAATAGTTCGAAAATTCTTACAACTTGAAGAAAATGAAACCATCCCATCCTCAACAACCACCTCACTGTGATTTACTTGGCGTTAGCCCGTAAACACAGTTATAACCGGCTAGTGCCGAGAATAAATAAAAAATAACTAATATAATAATAATAATCTTTATTTCAACAAACCATGATAAATATACAATAACATGTTAGCGTTAACAACTGTACTAGTCTAGGACTGTGTTACAGTTGTTAGCGCCCACCTCAAAACAAGACGGGCAGTTTGGGCTTTATCATAACTTAAAAATCAAAACAAAAAGGATATAAAGTTAAAAACGAAAAAACATGATAAAAATACTAATTGAAATTTGATGACAGAATGACTATATCTAAGTGCATGTGTGTATGTGTGTGTGTGTATTTGTGTGAGTGTGTGTGTGTGTGTGTATTTATGTGGATGATAGTAAATGCAAGAGGTAGAAAGGGTATGTGTGTACCTAAAAATATTCTACTTAACCAACGACTCTGTTGTGTCATAATCTAGGCCCAGAAGCCACTCTCTCAGCATGGTTTTACAATCGTAGTTAGAAACAGGATAGATATTTAATTTTTTATTTACTATGTTGTATAAAATTGGCGATAAAAAGTCATAATGATGTTTTATCAGAACAATGCGAAACTTAAGGGTTTGACACACTATATCCTTTCTTCTTTTATTTTCGAACTTCCAAGGCTCATACGGAAGGTGCGTATGCTTACGTAAAACAGCAAAAAAGATAAATAATTTGCGAATGGTAAGAACTTCCCAGAAAGCATAAATGAGATTAGTTGGGTACCTGATGGGCTTGAATGCCATTACTTTTAGGATAGCTCTTTGTGCCCTTTCAAGCTCTAAGATTTTGTTCTTACCTGAGCCACCCCAAACCGTTATACAGTAAGACAAAATAGACTGAGCCAGGGCAAAGTATGTAGTTCTGAGGATTGCGGAATCAACGTAAACTCTCAATTTGCTAAAGACGAAGATAAGCTTTCTGATTCGTCCTGTAATAGACCTGATGTGTTCAGTCCATAACAGTTGGCTGTCAACAATAACTCCGAGATATCTTACACTGCCTGAGCGTAAAATTGAGACACAATTGCATGTATTGTTAGAAGACACGCTACAGTTATGGGCATTCAGACAAAAAGTTGCATCGGGCTGTGAGGATAAGTTAGGAGCAAATGTAATAAAATTTGTTTTACTCAGGTTTAATGTGAGTACATTACGCGTGAGCCAAGTCATGAATTCTCGCAATGCCGATTCGGCGTAAGACTGAGCCTCGTCCCAATTATTACCGTGGGCAACAATAGCTGTATCGTCGGCATATGCGATGATTTTGCAGTTAGCTAGTTTTAGTTGGCACAAGTCATTCATATATATTAGAAATAAGGTTGGACCAAGAACGCTGCCTTGGGGCACTCCATATTCAACGAATTCTTCACTGCTAATATAATTACCGACCCGTACACACTGCGAGCGCTTACATAGGTAATTTTTGAAGAGATCTAATACGATGCCTCTAATGCCAATCCGTTGCAGTTTACTGAGGAGAATGGGGACAGATACAGTGTCGAATGCCTTAGAGAGGTCAAGGAAAACACACAGCGGGTTTAATTTAATATTTAGATGATTGACTACAGTACTGGTGAGCTCCAAGACGGCATCTTCCGTTGACTTTCCCGGTCTAAAGCCAAATTGGTTTGGAGACAGTAAGTTTTTAGAGTACAGGTAGTTAGTTAATTTCTAATTTATATTTTTTTCAAAAATTTTGGACAGCGCCGACAAAACAGATATTGGTCTGTAATTAGTAACATCGCACCTGTCTCCAGTTTTAAAAATAGGATGCACTACGGCCCTTTTAAAAACCGCAGGAAAGGTGCCAGAGGATAAACAAAGGTTATGAACGTGCGTCAAAACTGGAGTTAAGACGTGTTTTGCTTCCTTTATCACGGAATTTGGAATACCATCCCACCCCGTTGCACAGTCCTGTCTCAGCCCTATAATTATGTCTTCGACTTCTGATTCATCGGTATTAATAAAGGCGAATGAATGCATTACAGATGGGCTAGGCACATCTGAGAGATTTTCTGGAGAGGTTTCTAGAGAGGCGTTGCCAATATTTGATGCCAATTTTTTACCAATATTAGCAAAATAATTATTGACTGAGCATACAGCGGTTTGAGGATCTTTATGCCGCGACAAGAGTTCGTCAGAGCCAGGACCGGAAGTTTGCTTGAGATTGGTGACATTTTTAATAAAATTCCAAACTTTCTTAGGATTCTTCTCATTTTTAACAAATTCAGAGCGCTCATATTCGCGTTTTATTTGTTTAAGTAAATTATTACAGTAATTTTTGTACCGCTTATATGAGATATTTAAAATTAGGTTATTTGGATGTTTTTTGGCTTTACAGTGCAGTTTGTCTCTATGCCGGATGCAGCGAAGCAGTCCTGGGGTAAGCCATGGTTTGGAGATTCGTTTTCTACTAGGAATATACACGGTGCGCGAATTAGCTTGGACTACAGTAGACAGCTTATGGATCAAAATATTTGCAGCTAGCTCTGCATTGTCATTGTTAATAACATCAGAGAAATCCACATTTTCAATTTCATTTACACAAGCTGGGATGTCTAGACGCTTAAGTGTATCCTTCTTAATTGACTTGTTGACCTTGTTTGTAGTTAATTTCAGAGAAGAATAAAATAGGAGAATGATCAGTGAAGTTAGAATCAAAAACCAAAGTAACGGAATTTTTATTTGATTTTAGAATAACGTGATCGAGACAATTTTTAATGCGAGTTGGAAAGACATGAGTTGGCAACATGGAATGAGACGCTAGCAAGTTGAGATAAGGATTAGAGTTAGGATCGTTATTGTCCTCCGTGATATTTATATTAAGGTCACCTATAAGCGCTATGTTTTTGAATGAGCGCAACGAGGCAAGATGGGTATCCAGACCATTTAGAAAATCATTTATATTCCTGTACGATGGAGAACGATATATGGCAATAATCACGACATCATTTCGTAGTTTCACAGTCAAGCAATTTGCATCGGTCATGGATGGCTCCTCCACCTTGGCCACGATATTGTCTTTGATATATACAACTAACCCGTCATTTTGATTAGAATGCCTAGAATTATAAGTACGGTAACCAGGTATTTGAGGAATATAAGGATGTGGCTACCGACAGAATAGGTATAGGAGTTAAATAAAACAAACACAGATATTTAATGAAAATGAAGCAGCTCTGAAAAGAACTATCATATGAATTAAGAAGGCAGCAAGGCACACGACAGAATTGCTATAGGATTTAAATAAAACGCACAGATATTGAATGAATAATTATGAAGTAGTTCTGAAAAGAACTTTTAGTTTAGAAGCAAGCAGCAAGCAGCACAGGTCACACACACGGCGTTCGAATGTTTCCGCACGCCGGCACACGCACGCCGCCGTTTGGATGTCTCAAGCCACGCGCGCGCTCCCAGCGCGACGTGTTGTTCACGCGACGGCCGCCCATGGAAAGAACGAGCGGCGGCGACGCTGCTCCTTTTATACAATCGGGGAGACGCGGCAGCGCGCGTGTATTGAAGCGCGTTTTCTCCTAATTTGTGTTGCTTTATTATTCACACACTTGTTGTCTTACTCAAATGACCTTGATAATTTTGTATAAAAATAGCACATTTTACTACTAAAATTCATTCCACATTCTACCTTCTGAACCTCTTTTATTGAAGAAACCTTCGCCTAAGTTCCGCCAAAGTGGTGACCCCGAAGAACAACAAAGAAGAGGAATCCATGCCCGACTGAAAAAAAAATTACAAGAAAACAACGGAATCCCTGCCCGATTAGAAAACCGCTCAGAAGAACGAATAAACATCAAAATGTCGACAGAAAAACCGCATATAGAAACCGCCGTACCCGACGAAAGCTCAAACCCAGCCTGCAAACCGGAAGCCCGTGAAGTCTCCAACATTTCACTTACACTACGCATCCCACCATTCTGGAGAGACCGACCGAGACTGTGGTTCTACAGCTTCGAAGCAGCAACCCACGACACCAAAAAAGGACAGGCACAGTTAGCGCAAATGGTGATTGCACAGCTGGAAAAACAAGATATTGAACAAATAACCGACCTACTGTACAACCCACCTGCTCAAGACTACTACACTGCGATCAAGGAACGGTTAATCGCAAGTTATGAAGAATCCGACAGCCGCCAATTCCAAAAACTACTGTCGGAGATGGAGCTCGTCGATCAGAAGCCTACACAATTGTTACGACGAATGCGTGACCTCGCTCGAAATCGTATCCCAGACGCCACGCTTCGTCACCTATGGACGAACCACTTGCCGCCACACATCCGCTCCGTGCTCGCCGTAAGCGAGTCGTTTAGTAAAGAAACGGCTTTAGAAGAGCTCGCCTTACTCGCAGACAAGATGATGGAGCAAAACAGAGAAGTCGCAGCCATTTCTACTCCACCGCAACAAGTTCAAGCATCATCATCACCAGGTGATCTGCACTTTCTGGTTGAAGAAATCCGCAAACTACATATCGAGATCGCAGAGTTGAAAACCTATAATAATAGATACGAAAATCATCGCCGTCCGTGGAATCGTTCCCGCTCACGACAAGGCCACTCAAAATCGCCGTCTCGCTCGCACAATCACGCGCACTCGCGTTCCGCAACTCCGTCGCCATTTTGTTTTTACCACCGACGTTTTGGCGCTCAAGCAAGAAAATGTACAACGCCGTGTACATTTACGATTGAGAAGACGGAAAACTAAATGGGAGGTTGGCTGAGGCGGATGCCAACGGTCCCAGTCTTGCATACCGCCTATTCGTGACCGATAAGAAAACTGGTCTATCGTTCTTGGTAGACACGGGTGCTAATATTTCCGTTTTACCAAGAAGAAAGGGCCAGATATCCACTCCTCTACCATTCAAGCTCTACGCCGCTAACAACACCGTCATTCCTACCTATGGCGAGAAAACACTAGAACTCGATCTGCAACTTCGCCGACCCTACTAGTGGAAATACATCGTAGCCGACGTTTCTAAACCAATATTGGGAGCCGACTTTTTAAAGCATCACCAGCTTATCGTCGATCTCAAGAATCGAAAACTAATAGACAACGTAACCAACCTAAGAGTCAACGCACCAGTTCAAGCTACAGACCTACCTACCGTTCGTAGTATCGATATTCAACAGTCATACCACGATATACTAGCAGAATTTCCTGGCACTACGAGACTGACTTCGATGAACCTTAACAGCAGTATCAACGTTCAACATTACATAGAAACCGAAGGCCCACCAGTTCACTGCCGAGCAAGACCCGTACCTCCTCATCGCTACGACAAAATAAAAAAGGAATTCGAAACAATGATCGAGCAAGGTCTATGCCGACCCAGTAAGAGTCCTTGGGCATCACCACTACACGTCGTACCAAAGAAAAATGGTGACATTAGAGTAGTCGGTGATTACCGGCGTCTCAACACAATCACCAAGCCCGACCGGTATCCTGTCCCACGCATCAAGGATTTCACCTACCACCTGACCGGCATGACCATATTTTCGACCCTAGATCTCAACCGAGCCTACCAGCAGTTAAAAGTCAGGGAAGAAGATATAGAGAAGACAGCAATCATTACACCGATGGGATTATTCGAATTCCCACGTATGTGTCCTGGTCTGAAGAACGGAAGTCAAACATTTCAACGATTCATCCACGAAGTACTCCGAGGGCTCGATTGCGTATTCCCATTTGTCGATGATCTGCTGATAGCATCAAAGGATGAAGACCAGCATCGTGAAAACCTACGCGCCGTTCTCACAAGACTTGAAAAACACGGCATTACAATCAACCCAGCAAAATGTAACCTTGGCAAAAAAGAAGTTACCTTTCTTGGGTATACAGTAAATAAAGACGGAATCAAGCCACCTTCTAACAAAACCGAAATTATACAAAACTACCCAAGGCCAACAAACATCGAAGAATTTCGCCGATTCCTTGGTATGATTAACTTCTACCGCGACCACATACCACTTATATACGCCATGAGCAAAACGCAGTCTACAACCGAAACACCGAGGCGTACAAGACAATTATTATTTATAAGTGAGTTTACCACCGACATACGTCATGTTAGCGGTAAACAAAACATAGTAGCCGACGCACTCAGCCGCATAGAAACGATAACAACGCCATCAACAATCAACTACGAAGAAATCGCTAAGTCTCAGCTACAAGATCCACTTTTAAAAGAACTTCAAAAACAAGAAAATCTCAAAATAAAAAAAATCATAATTCCGAACTCCGATATTCAGATTTACTGCGAAACCTCTACAAGCAATATTCGACCTTATATACCAGAAGAATTTCGTTACGAAACATTCAAAACCGTGCACAATTTAAGCCACCCAGGAACACGTACGACGCGCAAGCTGATTACAAACAAGTACTTTTGGCCTACAATGAACGCAGGCGTCACTAAATGGAGTAAAAGCTGTATTCCCTGTCAACAAAACAAGATACAGCGGCACACAACTTCTTCAGTTTCAAATTTCGCGCCAACCGACCGATTTCAACATCTACACATAGACACCGTCGGACCGCTGCCTACTACAAGTCAAGGTCACCGTTATCTTATCACTATGATCGACAGACTTACTAAATGGCCCGAAGCTATACCTACCGACGATATAACCGCAGAAAAGGTTGCCGACGTCGTTTATAAACACTGGATAGCGAGATTTGGATGCCCTACGACATTAACGAGCGATCAAGGTCGACAGTTCGAGAGTCAATTATTTCAACAACTTACGAAAACTATGGGTATAAAGAAAACAAGAACAACGCCGTATCACCCGCAGAGCAATGGCATAGTCGAACGCTGGCACCGATCACTCAAAACATCGCTTCGCGCAAGATTAACGAACTCTAACTCGTGGATCGAAGAAATACCTACCGTGCTACTCGGATTGCGAGCCGCCCTGCACACAGACACAGGCGTCAGCGCAGCCGAACTTACCTACGGCTACAACCTACGACTACCCGGAGATTTTTTCGATGAAACGACAGAGATACCTACAGCTATGGATTATACCTACGTTGAAAGATTACGTCAAATTATTCAAGCTAACAAGCCACAGTTCGTTACCTCGCATCACAACAAACAATCGGTATTTGTACACAAGGACCTACTTGATTGTAGTCATGTCTTCGTGAGGACCGACGCAGTCAAGAAACCACTTCAACCACCATACGAAGGGCCGTACCTAGTTGTCAAGCGATCAGAAAAAGTTTTCACAGTCCAGTTACCGAATCGTCAAACCACTATCTCAATAGATAGATTGAAGCCGTCTAACCAGTTACCTTCTAACACAAGTACCACCATAACCTCAGAAGAAAACCCACAGTTACCAGCGTCAGATCTCCCGAGACAAGTCAGTGTGACGCCACGATCAGAATTGAAAACACAAACAACACGTTCTGGGCGTAACATCAAACTGCCTGTACGTTTCACTTGAAGGGGAGTCCTGTGGCTACCGACAGAATAGGTATAGGAGTTAAATAAAACAAACACAGATATTTAATGAAAATGAAGCAGCTCTGAAAAGAACTATCATATGAATTAAGAAGGCAGCAAGGCACACGACAGAATTGCTATAGGATTTAAATAAAACGCACAGATATTGAATGAATAATTATGAAGTAGTTCTGAAAAGAACTTTTAGTTTAGAAGCAAGCAGCAAGCAGCACAGGTCACACACACGGCGTTCGAATGTTTCCGCACGCCGGCACACGCACGCCGCCGTTTGGATGTCTCAAGCCACGCGCGCGCTCCCAGCGCGACGTGTTGTTCACGCGACGGCCGCCGATGGAAAGAACGAGCGGCGGCGACGCTGCTCCTTTTATACAATCGGGGAGACGCGGCAGCGCGCGTGTATTGAAGCGCGTTTTCTCCTAATTTGTGTTGCTTTATTATTCACACACTTGTTGTCTTACTCAAATGACCTTGATAATTTTGTATAAAAATAGCACATTTTACTACTAAAATTCATTCCACATTCTACCTTCTGAACCTCTTTTATTGAAGAAACCTTCGCCTAAGTTCCGCCAAAAGGACATTTGCTTAGACAACATTCAGATAAAATAATTAGGTCCATATCCATAGGAATCCTATCTAATAGTATTAGAAGGTTATTGAAATTAACCGAGGAGCCAATACTTCTTATATTTACGTGAAAAATTTTAAACTTATTATCCGGGTCAGTGACAAATATTGAAGTGCTTTCTGGTGTACTAATATGAGACTCGCCGATCGATAAATTATCGATATCTAAAGATGTTTCTATGTTATGGTCCATTATAGTGAAGAAAGTAATGTGCAGCTATATACGAACAAGAGTTTATTTTGAAATTACCAGAGGAGTATGAACTTGAACTTAAAAACAATAAGATAATGTTTAATACCAGTAAAACCAGTAAGCTTGCTACCTCAGACAAAAACGAGAGAAGAGTGGTGTGTGTGCTGATGTGAGTATTATGATGTAAAAAGTGTAGAAGTGCAGATCGTGTACAGAATGATGTAAATATGTATAAGTGAGAAAAAGTAATAACATAAAATTCAGTCAGTAAAATTCAGGCAATTCAGTTAATACAGAGTTACAACAATAACAAATAGAATAACTTAATTTAAGGTAAAAGTAGAGTAACATGCAAAGATAATATAAATAAGCTAGTCATTTGGCAGATTCGAGGTTTTTTAGATCTGACTCATCTTTAATTAAGTGGAAAGGAGCCCCGTCTTTCTCTCTAATAAATATCTTGCCATTTGCAGTCCAGCAGTATCTGTATTCGTTGCTATTTGCAAAGCTACGTGCGAGGTAAAATAGTCGTTTCATCTTTGCAGTAAGGTTCTCACAGAGATAAATATGTTTCGATGGCCCACTTATTTGTAGATGTCCTAAGTCGAGATGTGAGTGTTCTTTGTTGAATTTTTTAAATGCCTTAAGTAAAGTGTCTTTAGCGATAATACTTGTAAAGTCCACAATTATAGTTCTATTTTCTGGATTTCTTGTGGCAATACGGAAAACGTCTTTTATGTCGTTGGTCTGTGTATTTGAATTAAGGACCTTTCCAAGCTTTGTAACCATCTCAATTAAACTTGCCTTTGACTCCGATTTCTTCACTGGTATATTTTTTATTTCTATGCAGGTTGAGCGCGCCCCTCTTTCAAAGTTTTCTAATTTTTGCTCAAAAGAATGGATATATTCTTGTTGTTGTATATTTTCGGTCTTCAATTCATTAACTTGATCTATGAGTGTGTCGTACTTGGCTGACAAAAAATCAATGGACGATCGAATCTCAGAATTTTGGGATTTAATCTCAATAATCGCGGTGTGTAATGTGTCCATTTTTGAATTTTGTTGCGTTTTAAAGTCAGAAAACATGCTTATCATTTCGGACATAAAGTTATTTAAATGCACTTCCGAGGTGTTGGTTCTCTTACGCTTGGGGCGCCGCGATCCATTTGAATTTGCGTTAGAGTGTTCATCTGATAAATTATGTTGGTCATATTCTGAGGAGCTCTGTTGAGTACAAATTTCAGGTGCTAAAAGATCATGCTGTGCAGTAATGCGTGTGCATTTATGTTCGGGCCCACGGCCGTCTTCGCGCGTCTGGGGGCTGGAGGATGCAGGAGGGGAGTGACGTAGAGGCATTATTGAAATAAGAGTATGACAACAAGTATCACGATTCAAAAAGAATTTTCTAAATATTGTGGATGTGTAACTGGCTTTATTTGTCTATGGTTTAGTTTTGATTTCTGGCAATACCACTCAGTCCGCTTGATTGATTGTCAGTTGACAGTTCCCAAATTTGTTGTTATTGTGTGTATCTTTAGAGGTTATGACGACACAAAACAAGTGAACACATTGGTTTAAGTTTTACGAGTTTGAAAGATGTATAGTGAATATAGAACAGCCACTAACCGTTTTATCAAGACAACTTCTTGGATATAGATGGCCATCTTATGACTTGAAAAGTACGTTAGCGCCATCTAGCGCTCTTACCCCGAACTAAATCGAACCTTCGAACGCCCAAAAAACGTAGTGCTAGCTACTTTTAAAATCATTTTAAATTTAATTCTAAGCGCGCCCTTTTATTTCACCGATTTTTGCCATAAAAATGACAAAACGGTTTTTGTGATCTAAAAAGGGCGCATTACATTATTAAAGGAAATCGTGGTCAAAATAAAACAACACCCAAAACTATTTTCCATTTTTTGAATTCTGTCTTCTCCATCCCAATCTATTGTTTTACCACATAACAAATTGTTGACTTCATGGCACCAATCTTTTATACATAAAGAAAAACTTTTTTAACGTATTATTCTTAATCTTCGCATTATGTTCTTCACACAAGATGAAACACAGCACAATTTTTGAGGCATTTCTAAGTGTCAATATCACACAAACAAACTTATCACAGTCACTACTCAACAAAAAACACCAACACATCACGTAAGTTCTCGTATTCCTTCGCTGCAATGTTTTTGCAGGCAAAATGGAGAAAAATATTGTTTAGATTGTGAACAAATCCGGAACAGCAAAAACAGACTTCTTTATCTGAAAAATCAGGTTATCTTAGGTGGTGTAAAAATCAAAACTAGTCGAATTAAAATATTAATATGAACTTAACTACCCACACCGAACGCATTTTTTTTTAGAGTTGAAATACTTCGAGGCTTGTCAACTAGGTGGCGATAGTATCCTTTGAAAACTTGAAATTATATGAAAGACAAACTAGCATGTTTCCCTTTGGATGATTGTGCTTCGTCAAATTTGTGTAGAAACTTGATTTCCGTATGTTAGTGCCACTGTTTTTTCTTTCGTTTTAGGCTTAATGATGGCGATTTTAGTTCAAAATTAAATAAATTATGCGAGAGACAAAATAATACGTGTGAACACTAGTGCGAGCGAGAGGGGGGGGGGCAACAATTGTATTCCGATTACGTATGTTGTGACGTATTGGAAATAGTTTAGTTTTCATTAGGAACCGTTTTGCCTTGGATATAATGTCTTATTTTCTTAACCACTTGTAAGCGCAAAACGCGAGAAACTTTTGTTCTAGGAAGTTTTATGTATTAAGATATTTGTAACAATGGCTTTTATATTCAGTTAGAGTACATGTAATCTTTTCATTTGATGTATATTTCTTAAATAGGAGTTAAATGGTTTATAATAGAATCTTAGGACAAAATCTTACTGATAGTGAAAATTAACGTGTAATTCGGCTCGAGCGTGCAAACCCGCCAGCCAATCAGAATGCAGGAATTATTTTGGCCGGGTTTTGTATAAATAGCGGAAAGCTTGCTACGGAGTTAAGTTCATGTCTACTAATGAAGAGCAAGCCAGAAGAAGTCAGCAAGTAAGAAGAAGTCAGCAAGAAAGAAGACTGTCCTACTCCATATTTTCATTAAATCAGAATCGTGTCTTTCTAGATCAGTGTAATTAGGCTTAATTCATAAGACTATACTACTCATATGACTATACCCACTATTGCTCTCCCTGTCTGCGGTACTTCGGGTTCGTGGGCAGTCTACTGGTGGGAAGCATCCATCCAGCTGGCGCAACTGTCTTCTGGGAAGCGGACGTCTGGAGCGTAGCACTACGTATTTCGGCACGGGCAGCGTGTTCGTCGCACAGCGGTCGCCCTAGATCGCCCGCCTGGCTCCGGTTATAGGGAAGGTGGGGGAATTGCGGACGCTTAAGCAGAATCACAAATAAAACTCAAACTATTAATAATAATCACTCTGTCTTTATTAATTTTTAAACTATAGTTATTTACCTATCAAATCAGCATTAATTATTATATGAGATCAATGTATTAAATTTAAATCAAAAACAAAAACATTTATGTCCGTAATTACCCTTAGCTCGAGGGGTAAATACGGACCAGTGCTGGGTTAATTGCGGACAACATGGGGTATTGACGGACGAGGTCTCATTTCATTTGCAGAATTCACAAACGTAGCCTCTTGAAGAAGCACTGCAATTCTCATGTGCCCAATTGTTGCATTTGGAACACATAATCCAGTCTTCTGCGGGCGGATCACAGTACTTTTCTTGGCAATAAATGCAGAAATATTCATCATTTTCTTTATCGCATTCAAAATTGTTTAAGTTTCTTAAGCCTTTTGGTCGTTTTTCTTTGGTGTTTTTTGGTTTCTTATTTGTAGTTTTAGTCTTTTCTTGTTTCAGGTTCTTTCTCTTTCTTTCTATTTTCTTTTGTTCTTTTTGTTCTAGGTTTGCTTTTTCCGGTGTGCTGGTGAAAATAATAGAATGTTTTTTTTTTAACTAGTCGTGATGTACGAGTAGTTTTTATAGTTGGTACCTGCACTATATTACTAAGTGGTACTAAGGGAGATGAAAAAGATTGACTTGCTATATTTTGATTTACACCAGCTTCACTCATGTCACTCACTAAAGCAGACGTAGGAATTGTTTCATTTAAACCGTCAGAGTTAGCCTCATTGTTGGGAAGCTGTAAAATTTCTTGAGATTCTATTGGATTAGAAATATTCTCATTGGCAGCATCACAGACAACTAGAGATTCATTCTGGGGTTCACCTTGGCTTCAATTATTTGTGTTTGTTTGTACCTGTTGTTCAAGAAGAGAGACTGATGAAGAAATATCACCAAAACTTTCAAAAGTGTTTTTAAATTTATCTTGATCCATTGGACAAATCCCAGCAGACTTAAAGCCATTCATAGATTTTTCAGTATTTGTGGTTCTATTAAAAGCCATACAACATCATAAAAGGCATACAACATCGTATACCGTAATTTTGGTGCCTGGATGGTTGACCATGAAGGATTTGCATTCTCGGTTGTACGCTGTTTTTAGTGGGCCATGGAAATTTAAATCTAAAGGCTGCATTCTGTGGGATGTGTGAGGCGGCAAAGTTAAAACATGAATAAAATTCTTGCGACAAAATTCGTGACCTTTAAAACTAACGTGGCTTTCATGGTTGTCCAGTATTATTAAAATAGGATCATCTGCAGTTGGTTTTGCAAATGCCTTGAAATGCTGAAGCCATTCGACAAAAAGTGTTTCAGTTATCCAGCCTGAGTCAGAAACACAAGCCACCATATTACTATTACAATCCTTCGTAAGCTGTGCATTCATTCGCTTTCTCTTAAATATGAAAAAACGGGGGAATGTATGTGCCTCCAGCACTAAAACAATTTATAACTGTGGTTAAGAAACCACGTTCTGTGCTGGTGCATTTACCTATTTGTTTTAATCCTTTCGGTGCGAGAATCCTAGAATTTCGTTGTACAGTACTAATCCCTGTTTCATCAACATTGTAGATTGAATTCGATTTAAATTGGTATTTTGTCATGAGTGTTTTCAAATTTTTAAAAAATATATCTGTTTCTTCTTGATTAAATGCTGTGATTCTGTTTATTGAAGTAGCTTCTGGTCTTCGGAGTGATATATTGGGATGTCTAGCCATAAAATTATAATACCAATCTATACCTGCCATTTTGGTATCTTTATTGAAGTCATTCGCTATATTATTAGCAGCGGCAAAATCAAATGCATTCTTTCTTAAAGTAGGAATTGTTATCCCAAAAAAAGCTTTGCAAGATTTTAAAATGAATTCAACCAGTTCGTTTTCTTAAGCTTCATTAAAAATTGACTTCTTACCTCTTTTTGGCATGGTATTAACACAGACTTTTTTACTTGATCAAACAGGGTCACTCTGGGAATGCCATACTTCTCTGCCACCTGTCGAAAAGGAGTCCTTTTCTCTTTAATTTCTTGCACAGCTCTTTGTAAAGTTTCAATGGTGTAAGCTACTTCTTTTTTCTTAATATATTGTCGAGGCATCTTGAACAAAGAACTATTATCAATAATGGAGCAATTACAAAAATATTATAAAATAAATATTTTGATAAATGATGGGGTAATTACGGACGTCCGTATTTACCCCAGGCCATTTGTCCGCAATTGACCCAAACTAGTTAGAAAAAGTACATCATAAAAATTTTTAGGTTATCAAAATTTATCAAGCCCAACGTTCGTACTATTTACTCGTCATTATCATCGCAATCGATAGAAAATATGGCTTTTAAACTTACACTTAGAGTCTTTTTGAATAACACTCAAAATAGTAAATACGAATATTACATCAAAATCACTAAAAAAAATAAAATCTCAATTACCTTGAAACGTGTGCGCAGCCGTCTGTTAGCAATGTTTGGTGGGCACTAAAGATGGCCGAACGAAACGCGTGATCGCGGTAGCTGGACGCGGGGGGCAGGGATGCAGTAGATATATGTTAGTCCGTATTTACCCCGCGTCCGTAATTCCCCCATCGTCCCCTACCTACCGGAGTCCATTCTTACAAACTTTACATAGGCAGTGTAGCCCTCTGAAGTTTCCTCAATCAAGCGAATCAATCTTATTTCTACAGATTTTGGAACGGCCCTCTCGCGGATACCGCTATAAACTCTAGGGTCAATCTCAGTCAAAGTATTTTTTCATACAATAACGGGAGCCAGTTTGGCTTGTCAGACCAATCCAGCGCCGCGCGTCATAGTGTGACGGATAGTATCATCCCTGCATAGAGGAAACTCCCTCAATACGTCGTTCTAGATTTGGCTACAGATTTTCTTTATAAACTAAGGATGCGATGCTTGCCTTCCATGACACTTGATGTTAAGTGAACTTGAAGACTATGGTGGTACACGTCCATCCACGAGAAATCTATTCGGTCGACGCTTATAAGTATCAGGACTATACTGGTGAGGAAAAATAGACTCAGGCCGTACATTTCAAACTTTGGCGACCCGTGTCAAAAGTAACTGTCAAAATGATAGATAGATAGATAGATAGATAAACTCGTTTATTGAGGTACTACATGCACACACATTTATAAAAAAAAAGATACAATTTGAAACAAAACAAAAAAAATCATAATAGTAATGTAATGTGCTGTAGCATTGCAATCGGCCATAGCTCAGCGTAATTATTTACTCAGAGAGTAAATCGCTGGTTTTCAGCTACTGCCTTGAGGAGGTACACACGGCACCTAACCAAATCTAAAAATAAACAAACACTTTCAAATATGACTGTTTCTCAAAAAGTTGTCCACTTTTAGAAATTTTAATTGTCCACTGATGAAAAACGTAATTTTTTTATGATATGAAGTTTCTTTTTAGAAATTGTTTTCCTTAAATTGTTGTGCGGTTAAATACTATTTTAATAAGGTCATATTTACACCCATTAAAGTAAAAACAAATAAAAAAAAATTATTTGTTTGGGACAGTAAATTAGCCCGCCATATAAAAAAAAAATGTCCCCCTCTTTCTCAAGAGGTAAAAAGTCTTCAAAAAACTTATATTTGAAAAAACTCAAAATGGGGTTTCTTTTTTCTACATTTAAATAATATCTGGCAGAATTTAAAAACACACCTGAGCTTCTAATTGTCTTTTGTATTATTTAAAATTCAAAAATATTGTATGTCTCACAATTTTTTTATGAATTTCGTGACACATTTCTTGACGCTATTTAACACCACCAAACCATTTCCCGAAGTTTGAAGTTGTTTTTTGCGGATGGCAGCCCTGTTTGATTCCATAGACAATCAGGAAATCGTTCCTCTATTTTGTGTTTAGCTGTCAGTTAGCCAAACAGTCGGAGCGTTTGAAGTGTTTAAAGTAGGAATTGTTATCCCAAAAAAAGCTTTGCAAGATTTTAAAATGAATTCAACCAGTTCGTTTTCTTAAGCTTCATTAAAAATTGACTTCTAACCTCTTTTTGGCATGGTATTAACACAGACTTTTTTACTTGATCAAACAGGGTCACTCTGGGAATGCCATACTTCTCTGCCACCTGTCGAAAAGGAGTCCTTTTCTCTTTAATTTCTTACACAGCTCTTTGTAAAGTTTCAATGGTGTAAGCTACTTCTTTTTTCTTAATATATTTTCGAGGCATCTTGAACAAAGAACTATTATCAATAATGGAGCAATTACAAAAATAATATAAAATAAATATTTTGATAAATGATGGGGTAATTACGGACGTCCGTATTTACCCCAGGCCATTTGTCCGCAATTGACCCAAACTAGTTAGAAAAAGTACATCATAAAAATTTTTAGGTTATCAAAATTTATCAAGCCCAACGTTCGTACTATTTACTCGTCATTATCATCGCAATCGATAGAAAATATGGCTTTTAAACTTACACTTAGAGTCTTTTTGAATAACACTCAAAATAGTAAATACGAATATTACATCAAAATCACAAAAAAAATAAAATCTCAATTACCTTGAAACGTGTGCGCAGCCGTCTGTTAGCAATGTTTGGTGGGCACTAAAGATGGCCGAACGAAACGCGTGATCGCGGTAGCTGGACGCGGGGGGCAGGGATGCAGTAGATATATGTTAGTCCGTATTTACCCCGCGTCCGTAATTCCCCCATCGTCCCCTACCTACCGGAGTCCATTCTTACAAACTTTACATAGGCAGTGTAGCCCTCTGAAGTTTCCTCAATCAAGCGAATCAATCTTATTTCTACAGATTTTGGAACGGCCCTCTCGCGGATACCGCTATAAACTCTAGGGTCAATCTCAGTCAAAGTATTTTTTCATACAATAACGGGAGCCAGTTTGGCTTGTCAGACCAATCCAGCGCCGCGCGTCATAGTGTGACGGATAGTATCATCCCTGCATAGAGGAAACTCCCTCAATACGTCGTTCTAGATTTGGCTACAGATTTTCTTTATAAACTAAGGATGCGATGCTTGCCTTCCATGACACTTGATGTTAAGTGAACTTGAAGACTATGGTGGTACACGTCCATCCACGAGAAATCTATTCGGCCGACGCTTATAAGTATCAGGACTATACTGGTGAGGAAAAATAGACTCAGGCCGTACATTTCAAACTTTGGCGACCCGTGTCAAAAGTAACTGTCAAAATGATAGATAGATAGATAGATAGATAAACTCGTTTATTGAGGTACTACATGCACACACATTTATAAAAAAAAAGATACAATTTGAAACAAAACAAAAAAAATCATAATAGTAATGTAATGTGCTGTAGCATTGCAATCGGCCATAGCTCAGCGTAATTATTTACTCAGAGAGTAAATCGCTGGTTTTCAGCTACTGCCTTGAGGAGGTACACACGGCACCTAACCAAATCTAAAAATAAACAAACACTTTCAAAATATGTATATCAAAATAAAGATGTCTCATGAACACTAATAACATTTAAAATATATAGTTTAAATAAAAAAAAAATCAAATAATAAACCAATAAATAATAAATAATTATGTGTAAGCCCTTACATTTTTAAATTTACATAGATTAATAGGTCAAAAAAAAACTGGATTAATGATAAACATGTTCATTGCCAATGAAGCATCAAAGAGACGGCAGTTTCTGCTTTTCTAGAAGTAATTCTTTGAATTTATTTTTAAAAGATTCTTTATACTTTATCCTCCTTATTGGAGGCGGAATATTGTTCCAGCACTTGGTCGCGCTGTAGCGAAAACTGCCAGTATAATCAACAAATGCACAGCATTAAAAAAACCGACTTCACGTCAAAACTTTGGCTGATTTAGAATGTCGTCAATGTAAACATTCTCCGAATACATACATATTTTTTCAATAATTGAATATATTTTTTTGGTTTTTGTCGTTTTTTTCAAAAAGTTGTGAACCGAATGCCATAAAAATTATATGGGACCATTTCGGAATAATCCCCTTTCGAACAAAAAAATAATTTTGCAAATCCGTTTATATTTGACAGAGTTATGAACGAACATACATAAAAAAAAAAAATATAAACATCCGAATTGAGAACCTCCTCCTTTTTTTTGAAGTCGGTTAAAAAGACACAGTTCGGTGATGCTGGACACTAAGAGGAGGTCTTATTGATGTTAGCATAGCGTTGTGCTTAGTTTGAAATTTCAGCTTAGAGAACAAATATTCGGGGCTTCTAAAATTTGTTACGTCAAACATTAACGAGGCAAGATGCAACTGCCTGCGAGACTCCATATTGAGTATTGACGCATTGTTTAGAAATGGTATAATATGGCTTCGCGGGGGCACATCAAAAATGAATCTGCAGCATGCATTCTGTACCCGTTGCAGGAGGCGACTTGTCTTGTACAAAAGACGGGGTCCATATACCAGATCTGCGTAATTGAGTCGAGATAGTACAAGTGACTCGCAAACGGTGATTCTTGCTTGTTCAGTGAGAAAACTTCTTATTTTATATAGAACCTTCAGTCTGTAAAAACAGTTTCTAACAAGATCCTCCACATGTGACTCAAACCTCAGTTGGCTATCTAGTAGAATACCCAGATTTCTTACTTCACATACTGGTTCAATGTGTTGACCTTGAATAGTAATTTTAGGGGAAATATTCTCAATTTTCTTGATTTGCGTTTTTGAGCCCAATACCATGAATTTTGACTTGCCTGGGTTTAATAGCAATGAATTATTATGTGCCCATTCGGCAATTGCGTTTAGATCTTTATTCATTATCTCTATCGATCGTGAAATTTTGTCAGGAGAATCAGAGATATACAACTGTACATCGTCAGGATATAAATGAAACCTGCAGTATTTTATTTCGTTAACAATATCTGCGCTATAAATAATGAATAAAAGGGGACCTAGTATGGACCCTTGCGGCACACCACGTTGAACTGGTTTGGGATTGGAGATCAGACAAGAACCATCACACTTCTTGAGTTTGACGGCCTGTTGTCGTTCGTTAAGATAGCTACTAAACCACTGAAATGATTTTGCGTCAACTCCGTAGTAAGATAGTTTTGACAGTAAAAGAGAAATATCCAAGCTTTCAAAGGCACGGGAAAAATCAAGAAGTGCGAGGATTGTTCCATGGCCAATATCCTGTTCTGCCAGTATATGATCGACTACATCTAGCAGTGCTGTGACTGTCCCACGTCCTTTTCTAAATCCCGACTGCAGAGCAGGCAAGATGTTCTGCTGCTCTACATGCCGAATAAGTTGATGATAAACAACTTTCTCCAAAATTTTCGAAAGAAAAGTTAAAATGCTGATAGGTCTTAAATCTTTCAGTTCCTTAGGATTGTTTATCTTAGGCAAGGGAGTGACAAAAGCTGTCTTCCACTGACTCGGAAAGACTGAATTACGTATGGATTGATTCACTATCGCAGTAATTATTGGTAGTGTCCTTGGAAGTGTCAGCACTATCATGTCCTTGCTAATATCATCACAGCCCATAGCATTTGAATTGATCGATGCAATATATTTGGAAATAAGGTCCTCCGACACTAGTTCCAAAGTAAACGACACTTTACCAAATTTGTAAGATTTGAATCGATCGTTTTCATTTGTAGAAACCTGATGATTAAATTCCGGTAGATCTAAAAAATGGTTATTGATTTCATCAGCATCATTAAAACGTTCGGGAAGAAAATTATTTTTACTTGGGTCGATCATAATTTTTTCTTTTAGATTTTTCCAGAATTTAGAACTATTTTTTACATTTAAATTAATACATTGATTGAAATAAGCACGTTTTTCGAACTGAATGCTGGTCTCTGTAAGTTTTTTTATGTCTCTGTAATACTTTAGTTTAGATTCGGAAATTGTTTTTGTATAACGAGCCTTATTACGCAACTCTATCATAGTTTTGATGGTGTCTGTAATCCATGGTAAAGAATTAGGCTTTTTTATTCGTACCGTTTTAATTGGAGCATGTCTGTCATAGAGTTCGATTAGTAATTGATTAAATATTGAGATCATCTCATCAACAGTTTGTTTTCTAATCACAGCCTCCCAGTCCATGGAATCAAGGTCAGTATTAAACTCTTCCAAATTAATATCCTTCAAGGGCCTGTAGGTAATAGTTCTAGATGGTAACTTGGTTTTTTTAAGGGTGAGCGTAAAATTTACCATTGAGTGACCATATTTGCCTGTGATGTTATGAACTGTCACTTCGCGCACCGAGCAATTCGTGCAAACGACGTCAATCAATGACTCAGATTCACGGGTAAAATGGGTGGGTTCTGACACAATTTGACGCAAATCCACATACTTTAAAAACTGGTTTAACTTTATGGTCTTGTTGTCATTTTGCTGAAGCATATTCACATTAAAATCCCCCATTAGAATAACATAGTCAAAGTGAGAAAATTTTGATACTGAATCAGTCAAGGTATCTAGGAATACGTCCACATTCATCCACTGTGGTCTATACGCAGTGCCAATAGCCAGTGAAAATCCGTTAGCCCTAGTACTAAGCCAGATTTGTTCCACCGAGGCATCAGGATTCTTAAGGTAACGGACTGTGACATTTTCCTTGACATAGAATCCTACACCGCCACCACGACCGCGACGCATATCCTGCGGCCGTGGGGCGCAGCGTAGTTTGTAACCTGGTGGCGCTGGTGCACAAGCTTCCTGTCCAGTGCCAATCCATGTTTCGTTGATGGCTACTATATCTGCATTGTATCGATCCATTGCCACCAAAAAGTCATCGTGACCCGTGTTTAAAGAGCCTGCATTAAAAAGTCCTAACTTAAGAAATTTAGATTTGGGAGCCATCAATTCTAAATATTAACATGTCGTAGTTCGTCAATTTTAGCAACGTGGCATAAATACATGATAATTGTAATAACATTGTTAAATATATAATTATATGATATTTTATATTTAATAAACTAAGCTTTGTTCGGAAGTAAATCACTGATAAACAAGTGTCCTCTAGGTGAAAGCGCCTAACTATTGGTTTGATTGCATTGGCACAGTACATGTAACAAAAAATCATAGACACACAAAAGCAAAAAATAAAAATAACATGAAAGCACAATAACAAAGCAAAAAATAGACTTTTCAGAAGTTTTACACTATAATTATTATTATACAGCAAGCTATACATTTCATAGAAAAATGCATTAATATTTAAAAAATCAACAAACATAATAATATTTAGAAGCAAATTGTAAGTGGTCAAGTGTTGTTTTAGGAAGCCTATAAATCTACATAAACTATAGCACAAAAATAAAAATAAACATTTATAAATACAAATGACAATGTTTAGAAGTAAGCTTAAGAAAAAACATAGTTTAAAAGCATAAAAAATGAACAGAAAATAAATAATACCGAACACAACCAGGTTTTGACATAAATTAAAACTTAAATGGAGTGAGGTTTTATTTATTAGGAAAATTAGTAGAATCACAAACACAATAATGCTATTCATATTATAAGATAGGTACTCATTTATTCTCACTAACCGTGTCAAGTCCAAAAACACGAGAGACATCACCTTCAGTGCGCAGGCGATGGCGCGGTGCTTCGGGTCCTTGATGCTGGCGCGTGTAGATCCGGCCGTCGCGCGACCACACGAATCGCCAGTTGAGACGCCCTGCCGCCTCACGAGCACGCCGGAATATCGCCTTGTTGGTGCGCGTAAGGCGCTCGTTAATATAAAAGCGGCGCGGCGCGCCAGGCAAGCCCGCGCCCTCGGTGGTGGCGCCACGCCGCACGCGTGCTGCGTGTAGAATCTGGTCGCGCACGGCGCGGCGCGCCAGTCGCACCACTATAAGCCTCGGTCGAGCGGGTGTCGCTGCTAGCAGATCTGATTCTTCAGGGGGACGACCTACTCGGGTAGCGCTAACGATATTTTGCTCACTTAAAGTTATACCAAGTTTGTTGGTAAGCGTCATAATTATGTGCGGTAAACTCTCACCCTTTTGCTCTGGCACACAAGAGATCTCTACGTCATTCTGAAGCAGCTCCTGGTCACGGTCATTTAACTCGGTTTTGAGCTGTTCAATAGACGCTAGTAGTGAGATATCTGTTACCGTTGGTTTGTTCTCAATTTGACGCTCTATTGATACCATACGCTCTTCAATTTTACTCACTCTATTTTCGCAATCATCCATCCTCGAGACAATTATTCCCATTTTGTCATTAAGTGCGGCCATGAGCTGTCTGGTAGACGCCAGTTCTTCCCTAAACAAACGGATTTCTGTTGTTAGGGCGCTCGAACCTATACCCTCTAGGGTGTTATTATGACCTGTGTTATTAATCGTTGTGTCCAAGATAGACACATCCATTTCTTCTGAGGGACTAACAGCCATTTGTCTTACGCGACGCATTGTGACCCCATCCGTTGCTGACCGTACTGGGGTGTCATCTGTTTTAGGTATCCTTTCTACACAAATAGCGCACTTCCAAGCTGCTCTATGTTCATTGGTGAACACGTTAAAAAACCGCTCCTCCGATACGTTGGCGCATAATAAATCATAATTTTGGCTACATACACAGCAGCTCAAATAACCCTTGTCTTTTATCTGTTGTCTGCAACCAGTGCAAAACAATATATTTGACATTTTCCGTAAAAGGTTTAAAAATTATTAAAGACTAAGAAACTATGGAAAAGTTGCCAAGAAAAATAAATAATTTGATACTTAACTTTAAAAACGAAAACAAAAAATTATATTTTTATTTGACAAAAGCAAAATATATCTTTACAAAAAAATAAAATAAAAAGAACTGAATTAAATGAACTAAAAGCAAAAAATAAATAAAAAAGAAGATAAAAAATAAAATGCCAGCTGGGGATCGAACTCGTATACGACAGACTATGCGCCAGCGTCTGGAGCCAATAGACCACTGATACAATTCAATAAGCAACCGAATTAGATGTTAGTATGGAGCGCAAATTTTTGGTTGAGGTGAATGACCGACCGACCGTAAGTTCATGGCCAGACATCGACACACACTTTAAGCGATCTGTTTTATTTTAACGGTTTTGCACTATTTTATTTTCGCTAATAATACACTGTACAGTTCACACTTTAAAGAGTTCTATATGTCGTTTTAAAGACAAAAACGAGAGGAAATTTTTGATGTAAATTTTATGACATACAATAGATTTTTGCAACCGTACACAAAATAAAACCGAGCGATACACTTCAATACGTCAGGCACCGTTAACGCGTACCGCGCTCCTCCTATCCTCCTCCGCGCTCCTCCTAATATTAAATGTTTACTTACTTCGACTTTTTGGAATATCCACCACATACGGATGGAAGTTCTGTCCAGTACTATTAAGTAATTTGTGGTTCTGTCTGCGTCTAGTAGTCTGATGTTAAAATGGTGTGGGTTAAAGTTCAAGCACTCGCGCACTCTCTAAAATGTATCCTGTAGTACACGGTTAAACAAGCAACCTTACGAAGATGCTCTAGGATTTGCAATTGTTTGGTTGTTAGGTTGACGTTGTTTTTGAGCTGACGGGCTCTTCGGTCTACGGAGTCCAGCGCTTCCAGTTGGTATTTGGCTGAACCATCGCAAAGATGACTGCAGTAGGCACTCTATGCATGATCGCACTTGAGCTGTGTAAAAATTAAGAAGCTGTGCAGGCCTGAAGCACCGAAGGACCTTCGAGATGATTCCCAATTTTTTTGAAGCTGCTTGAGCCATGAACACAATTTGTTGACAGACAGTTACGCCCAAAAAGCCCTAGATATTCGGTGACATGGACAGAAAAATTTTGGAAAATGGGAGTTTGAACCTGCCACCTTTTGTATCCACGGAGTCACAATATTAAAATGATCTTTAAAATTGAAGGGTCCGCCTACAATGAGACCCAAGTATTTTATACTTGGTATCTCATTGTATATCTAAAGACTTTTATAGACTCAATTCAAAAATCCAAGAAATCGAGTCACCATCATGGAAGAATTTCTTTGCTCTTATTTCACGAAAGATAAATATAACTTTATATAGAAAGCAAGTAAGTAACTAACATGTTTCGTACATTAAGTATTGGTAAATAAAATCAGTACAAAGTTGAAAGTTTGCAGTTTCAAAACTTAATTCTTGATTTACCAAAAACACGTATTTTTGAAATACGTCACTACTATTCTGAAGGTGCATGGTGTCTGTTTGTATTATGGAAGGAATTCCCGAAATTCCCACTGGATCGGCAAATATTGAACTTTTTGTTTTGTTTGAAAAATCTTATCCCCGAGTGCACGGATATGGTACAAAGATTTTTTAATGGGTGTATATTTGTACTATGGAAGGAATTCCCAAAATCCTCACGGGCACGGGAATTTTTGGACTTTTTAGTTTGTGTGAAAAATCTTCTCCGTTGAGTGCATGGATGTGATACTTGGAATAAAGGTTCTTCAATGAGTGAGTGCTTGTATTAAACATAAACAATGTTTATGCGCGTACGAAGTTACGGGCGAAAGTTAGTTACTTAATAAAATACTTAACAAATTGTTTTAACAGTTGTTAACTATTGTTTTATTTTTTCCTATCAGTTAAGCGAAACTGTACCAAAAAACTTATACGGGTTGTTTCAGTCGGTCATACTGTAAAAATCCAAAAAGTTTTATTCATCTTGTTCGAACGTCGAGTCTACATACTGCACGGCCGCTTTTTTGGAATCATCCAGTCTTGGTCGGGTTATGAACAATATTTTGATGGTTAATTATTAGGAGTAATTAGATTAAATTTCACTTAAGGATCAACTATTTGGTTAACAAAATTAATATTTCGTCCATACGGTGTTTACTTTAGAATTTCAAACAAACAAGCATACAAACAATACCTACTTGAATTTTGGTAAATCATCTTATAGCTTTTGAATATCTTTACAGACTTACATACATACACATACATAACTTCACGCCTGTATCCCTAATGGGGTAGGGTAGGGACACCAGAGGCTATAAAAACCATCTGATGTCACGTTTGACAAAGGTTCCGTTGCATTCCTGGCCGCAACCTGTGCCAAATTTTAGGATCGTGGAAATTATTCACAAATCAAACAAAAATACAACATTTAAAGTTGAATCAGTAATTTAGGTGTACAAACGAAAAGACAAAACGACGGTATTGCCATAAATCTCCACAGTTATCCAAAATGGCCGGAAGTACTTACTGCATGTACGTACTCAATATATCAATAAAATGTGTTCCAAACTTATAGAGATTTGTCTTTTGTTCTTAGAATGTATAATAAAATAACAAAAACTTAAGTTTTATATTATTACTTCGAAACATAAGAGTTTCAAAACAAAAAGTTAGAAAACGTTTAATGAAAGATGATCTTGAAAAATCAACTTACTTAATGTACGGAAGTGACATTTCACCACTACTAATATCTATCAAAAATACACAATATTTTATGAATTCAGTTTGCTTTTCTAGTTTTTTTAATTGAAATCAAATTTTACGTCCAGGCAAAAATCAAAAATGTAGGAATGTCGGTAAAAATATGACTTCAATATGGCGTCGTCAGTCACCTGTGGTCATTTTCGATTCAAGTACTTTTTCTTAATGTACACGAAAAGTTAACAATTTAATTAACAGTTATTTTAAGTGTTTTCATAATGGTATTCCACAACTATTTTCTTTGGCACAGGTGCTGGCCAGACGTCCATACTAAAATGAAACGTGTTATTTGGAGGTATTATTATGATGGAGAGAGAATATAGCAGTGACAGGGGGTCAGCGTGTTGCCCGCAAAATCGCCAATAAATCCTCCGTCCCTTAACTGACTTTTACAGTTTGCCCGGAAAGAGAAGCAGCTGGCACATTCTATGTTTTTCTTTCGCTCCCAGTCCAGCATGGAAGCAAAGTTTACAGACTTGTGACACACAGTAATTAAAAAGCCGAAAACGGTTTTTGGTGAATAACTTCCCAACTTTCAACTTTGGACTTTCACACACAATAACACAAAGTCACACATTACGCACCTGTAAAGCGTGTGTCTATACCTCTCGGGACGGGAGTATTTCTTCAATGAATGCAAAGAAAAAAATTGCTATTGATTTTTTCTATCATAGCTCCACCGCCATGTGAATGAATTCCGTAGATACAGAAGGCAGCAGATCAAGTGTTACAGAACTGTTAATTTCCTCAACCAATTTTTAACTTAATGTCGAGGCTATAGAGTTCAGATTCTATTACAATTTTTTAAGACAGATTTGGAACGCTTGATTTGCAGCCTTCTTCTGTGCCTGTGTGTTATGTGTTACACACCTTTTGTTTTAGGTTACAATCCCTTTAGTTGTCGATATATTAGTGTTATGAACAGATATTTGCTCTCAACTGTAGTCAAGGATATTTAACAAAGTTTTATTCGAGATAAATTATGAAGTAAGAATGTTAGAAAGTACATTACCTAAAAACGCTGTAAGCACATATGTGAGTCTGGCTAATAAAAGTAGAGACAGAATAACCGCGGCAAAAAAAAATCATCATGTAACCCCGACAATAGAACGACATACTTGAATTAAACAAACTTGAACGTTAAAACCAACACCCGTCCGATTGACAACAGTGACACCAGAAAAAGGACTTTGAAATTCATGCTAGTACTGCTATGTAAAAAGTTTGCAAAAAAATCCAGTGTCTACTTTCGTTAGCCGGAGATATTTCAACAAAATTTTAATGGTATCTTGACACACAAATAAAAATTATGTTAAGGATAAACATTGATTAAAACACAAAATAACCTCTAACAATTTTTATTAGTCAAATATTAAAAAGTTAAGAAATCATTATTGTAACACAGCACCATGTTGTAAGTAAATATAAATTTATATTACAATATAAAAATATCTTGCTATATTATATAAAAACGCCTACAACAGCAGTGCATCTTTTCACTTTAAGACTATTATTGATTTAGGAAAGATTCTCTAAATACGAATTTTAAAAGCTATTTTCTATCATTCTATTTTCAACACACCGAAACTGTAAGGTCAAAAGTAAAAAGAAAAAAACTTAGTCTATAGTAAAAAAATAAATTACTGCTGAAAGAAAAAGGCAATTTTTGTACAATCAAGTTATCTAATAATAATTAAAATAAAATAACAATAAATTGGAATGCAATTCAATTATTAATAATAAAAATAGGTGTTGCCGTTTATATCCGACATAAAAGTAATTGTTACCAAAATTGCTTTTTTTTTAATCTAACAAACATCATACTGAAAATAAATAAATAAAGTAACATGATTTTTTGTTAAATATAATAAAAGTTCTTGCCATTTTTTTGTTATTTAAAATAAATAAAGTCGGGTTTTTAAAAAAATACAAGAAATCCCTGTGTTTTATAGCATATATAAAACCTTGCAAAAGCGCTCCACACTTTGTTTAAGACTCATTTTAAGTCCGTTTACAGATGAACATTATCCTCTTATTCGTATTATACCAGTATTTTTTTACATATTTTTAACACATTATTTTGATGGTAACTAAACACACAGCCTACAATTTGTGTAGTCTCACAGACCAGTACTCAAGAAGACTTACGGCCGTTCTCAATCACTTACCAAAAAGTAAAATTAGAAAATCTCATACTATCTTGAGCTTAAGTGAAGTGACACATTTGACACAGGCTAGTCTAATATTTTTATTTTCATGTTGGTAATTTATTGAGACCGGCCGTCAAAAAATGTTCTAAAGTTTCAAAAAGTACTATGTGAAAAATCAATGACTATAGAAATAAAGTACTCGGCATTAAAGTCGTTACTTTTTAATATATGGGCGTCTCTTTTTAACACAAGGGTGTAATCGTACAAAAAAAAAGGAAAAAAGTAGTTTGATCATTCCTTTAAATGACAACAATGCGGCCAGTCGCCATGTTATGACACAGTCAACAACAAGTACGCCAGTTGTCACAGCGGCTTACTTTTTGCAAATTTTGAAGAAAATTTTAGTTTTTTTTTTAATGAGAAATCGTACTTCGTTTATAGTGCAGAAATATACATAATACTGTCATTATCATGATTAGATGCAGTGTTTGGCTGCCCCAAGAAAAACTTTGAGCACTACGGCAAGCCGCCATCTTTGTTTCTGACTAAACAGGCACGTTTTTTCGTAGTTATGCCATGTCCTCTTGTTTCTTTAGTCATTGTGAAAAATAGACGATTAAATCAATTGATTGACAATATCGAACCAACGCCTAAATCGTTAAGTTAGTGGAACGAAACGACATCTTTGTTTGCCCTGCAAAACAAAAGTAACTCTAGCAAGACCACACAATTATGTGACACTTTCTGTACATTTTCTTTACTTAATTACTATACCCGTTATGGATTTGAATTTATATAACCAGAAAGTGTATCGTAATTTCACTTCAAATGTTAACATTGATCTATATAGTACAATCAAATCGTAGCTGAGCTTTTAACGCTCAACAATATTTAAATACTTTATGGTTCTACAAGTATAGGCATTGATACAAAATTAAAACTATACTTCTAATTTCTGCTAAAATATGTCTTCCAAGTATTGCTCAAAAAATATTTTCAAAATAAAATTCTGTAAAATCCAAAATATACATTTTTTTTACCTTTTCATTTCACAATTTAGTCTTAATTACTAGAAGATGTAAATAATCAATCTTGATGCACGATCTTTTATCAAAATATTTATTATGAATGACAGTTGCCATGTCAATCAAAATCCAGATTCTTTTCTGCGAATATTATGATTGAATATTTAAAAATCCAATGCTTGTCTTTGCTAGGGTGTTACAGCCTCAATCGATAGTTTTTACTGGAGAAAAAATCCGATCAGAAAAAACCGAACGGTCTGGTATCACCTTTACCTATAATAAACTACTTAAAAACTATCCTATACAGTAAATTTAAAAACCGAATCGCCATATTCGTTGAACCATAAAGTATTTAATATAAACTAATTAATATTTATTGAATCAAGCGACGAGATATGGCGAATCCAAGGCGCCGAGCCCTGCGGCCACGCCCCCTTCATTGGCGTCCGCCAACTTAGTACGTAGCATGTGACCCACTTGGCGATTCACGAGGATTTTTTCCCTCGAACTGAAATAATATTTTAGTTTTAATTACCTATTTTAAATTATGAATGAATTAAAATAATTTATTGTAACAACCAGTGCGTATGCACTTTAATTAGCGCCTCAGCTCTTGCTGGCAGGCTCTCCACATCAAACCCAACTTGATGTGGAGAGGTTTTCCAGCAACAGGTGATGAGCTAATTTGAATTAACTCTGTATAGTTTGAGTGTACATCTATACTCTGGCAAATAATTCAATGCAGTAAATTGACCGTTCGAAATGTCAAAAAGAAAAATAATGTAAGTACTGAATGAGAGTTATTGAAAATGAACGTGTCGTAATCATTTGTTTTGCATAAAATTTTAAAGAAATTTATAAACAATTGAATTTGAGACGTGTTCTATATCTCTGATTAAAGTAACTTTAATGAAAATAATTAATTACCAAACATACCTGGTGCATTGAAACGGTTACAGTAGAAGTAAAATCGACTTGATAACTTCTTTAATTTTAAACTCGTTTTGTAGTTAAAAATGAAATTTCAAGATAAAAAAAGAAATATCATGTGAGCCAAAAATTTTTTTTTCATACTTTAAAGTATTATTATTTAAATAATACTTTAATAATACTTTACATGCATTCACTTAAACCACATCCCTATTTATTTTCGTCCCTAAAGTGGGCACACTGGAACTGTCATTTGACTGCATTGAATTATTTGCCGGGGTGTAGTGAAAGTCTCAGTACTTATCTATCTTTAAGAGCTTACAACTGAGCCTAGAATTAATAGTATTCTGTGTTATGATATTTTCGTATTTATTATTTTTGTTTTGTAGGTACTCTAGATAATTTAAAAGCAGGTCAACGAATGGGTGGCTAATATCGTTTAATCTGCTCTTGTAAAATATATTACCTAAAGGTTAAGGTATTTACATACATACATACATAACGTCACGCCTGTATTCCTTATGGGGTAGGCAGAACATCAGAGGTTACAAGAACATCTGATGTCAGGTTTGACAAATTTGGAGGTATTATAAAGATGTAAAGAGACTATTGTAGTGACAGGGGGGTCAGCCTATCGCCCACAAAAACGCCTTTAAAACCTCTGTCCTTTAACTGACTTTTACAGTTTGCCCGGGAAGAGAAGCAGCTGGCACATTCTACGTTTTTCTTTCGCTCCCAGTCCAGCATGGAAGCAATTAAGGTATTTTTAAAATTTAATTTAATTTTTATATTATATACTTATCTAATAGTCAGTGTTATTTTATATTTCCTCTATACACATTCTTGTGGAATGCAACCTAGACTAGAATAGTTTTAAGTTTGTTGTAGTTGTATTCTGTTTTGAGTATTAAACATACATACATACATAACCTCACGCCTGTCTCCCTTTGGGGTAGGCAGAGACAAGGGAACACCAATTGCTGCGATCCAGACATACCTCTTTCGCTTCTTCCACGTTCATCAATCTTTTCATACATGATCGCCGGTTACGGATACTTTTGACTAGGCCCTTTTTCAAAATGTCGCCAATTTGATCGGCATACGTTCGCTTAGGCCGGCCCCTTCCAACAACACCATCCATTCTTGTTCTGTACACCACTTTCGTAAATCTACTTTCACTCATCCTTTCCAAATGCCAAAACCACCGTAGCATACTCTTTTCAATCTTAGTCACTACATCATCTCTCTTGAAAGAGTATTAAATAAATAAACATACATACATACATAACATCACGTCTGTATCCCTTATGGGGTAGGCAGAACACCAGAGGTTACAAGACCATCTGATGTCACGTTTGACAAATTTGGAGGTATTATAAAGATGGGAAGAGACTATTGTAGTGACAGGGGGTCAGCCTATCGCCCCCAAAAACGCCTTTAAAACCTCTGTCTCTTAACTGAGTTTTACAGTATGCCCGGGAAGAGAAGCAGCTGGCACATTCTACGTTTTTCTTTCGCTCCCAGTCCACTATAAAAGTATATTGTGTAGTTACCCGATAATGACGCCGAAGATCCCCAGCTCGGAGACCAGGTCTGTCAGCGGAGGCGGCACGGGCGCGCCCGCGCGCACCACATATCCCGAAACCTGCCGACACACACCGCCGTAATGTAACTACATCAAATAAACAAATCAAATCAAGGGGTAGAGATTTTAATAAAAAGATTGTATTTTTTTTAATATACAAGGTTAATTTTAATGAATTTCAAATGCCATACTTTCTCCAGGGTTTAGGCCTTAATAACCAAGATGGCTCATTATGTATGTTATGTTTGATGAGTTGATTTGGGCCCAATGATATTATAAACTATAGATATGTTACGTTCATAGTAATTTGCGTTCTAAACTGTGCAATCAAAAACTGCATGCATTGACAAGTTTCACTGATAAGTATAACAAAAGATAAGAAAAAGCACGCAAATGAAAGAGATAGCTATAGTTTTAATGATTGCACTTCAACGTTTTCTTAATAATAATAATAATAATATATTTATTTCCAAAAAGTAGTTACAAAGCTGAACAGGTTTTACATAGTTATAGGAATTAAGATAATGTACATTATATATATTCTTCTTTTTTTATACAACAGACCCCGAACTAGGAACTTGTCCTGTATCTCGGGAGTCTATAATTATGATTACTTACAAAATTAATATAAAAATTTTCAACTGAGGAGCTAATAAAGTTACAATCCTTTTTTATGGAGATTATTACATACGGCGGATCACTTGAGTGTGAGTGAGTGTTTGTGTGTGTGTGTCTGTGAGTGTGTGTGTTGAAAGTACCCAGTGTATGTGCAGTTATGTTTTTGTGTGCGTGAAGGGCATTATGTAGTAGCTATTGGGAATTTTATATTAGATATGAAATGGCGAATGTTCAGTTCCGAATCTGTGACCAAACTCTCTGTAGACAGGTAAGAAAGATGGAGCAACAGATTGACTACTAGAGTTTTGGCCTCTCTTATGCTGCATTCACTTATGTGGCACAGTTGATGCATGCGATTGTATACAAATGGATGAGTGAAACTAGGTAAACGACATGCAAATGCAGTGTTTACGCATTGTTGAGGAACAGCGAAAACTCTTTTTTTTAATAAATTCGTGTAAATTTCAGAGTTTAAGATCTTACGGTGATAATAAAGTGTTACACGAAGAATGAATAGTTTACGCACGCTTAGGAATTTGGTTTCCCGGTACAGCTGATCAGTGGGATAGTAATAATGCTTCTTATATGCAACTTTAATTACTGATCTCTGAGCTCTCTCCAGTCCCAGCATTGCCGTCTTCCCAGCTCCACCCCACACTCTTATACAATAACATATAAGGGATTCACAGAGGGCCACATAAACAAGCCGAACTGTTTTGGCGTCGGCTGAGTTACGCAAGAGTTTCATGATATGAATCAGTTTGCGCACTCTGTTTGCCATCAAAATTAAGTGTGGTTTGAAGGACAGGCTTTCGTCAATTTCTACTCCCAGGTACTTAATGCAATGTGTGCGCTCAATCGATGGACATACACAATCAGTGTTATTGGCAGGATTACATTCTGAATGAACTGTTAATTTAGATACTAGCCTAGGTTCGGATGCTTTGGTAATTCTGAAACACACAAATTTAGTTTTGGAGATGTTTAAAGTAAGAAGATTTGCATCTAGGTAATTATTTACTCGATTCAAAGTGAGCTGAGCTTGCTGAAAAGCTATATCCCAGGTTTTACCATATGAGAGCAAGACGGTATCGTCAGCGTAGCAAATGGTATCTACAGAGTGAGGGAGCAGATTCGAGATGTCATTAATATACGCTAAGAATAGAATAGGGCCAAGGACGCTGCCTTGAGGAACGCCAAAATTCAGAATTACTTCATCGCTGATTGTGTCTCCAACTCGTACGCATTGGCGCCTATCACTCATGTAACTCATAAACCACTGAAGGGGTAAGCCTCTGACTCCTAGATTTTCAAGTTTCTTGAGGAGGATACTTGGTGATATGGTGTCGAATGCCTTAGCGAGGTCTAAGAAAATACCAATGCAGTGCTGTTTACCGTCAAGGGCATTCGACACTTTTTCCACAAGTTTTTGCACTGCATCCTCAGTGGCCATGCCTGATCGGAAACCATACTGGTTTGTCGATAGCAGCGAGTTTTTTTTTCAAAGAAGCGAATAAGACGAGAACTCAGTACTTTTTCCATCACCTTGGAAAGTACGCTAAGCAATGAGATCGGTCTATAATTATTTGGAGTGACTTTAGGGCCGTTTTTGTGTATTGGTACGACAACAGCACGCTTCCAATCACAAGGGACAGTACCAGAAGAGATACTCAAATTAATTATGTGAGTGAGAGGACGCAAGATGAAGCATTTGAGAGATTTGATTAATTTTGGAGAAAAACCATCCAAACCCGGTGCGCTATTGCATTTTAGATTTGATATAATTTTGTTTAATTCTAACTCATCAGTAGGTTGTAGAAATAAAGAAAATGAAGGGGGGGTAGAATTAGTTTAGAAACTAGATCGTCTATTGATTTGCTGTTTCTAACTAGGGTATCCTTTGCCAATTTTTCGCCTACTTCAGAAAAATACTTATTACATATATTTAATGATTCAAGTGGATTGTTAGGGATAATTTTAAGAAGATTTGAAGCACTGGTGTTTACGGTGTCAGTTGCCGTGACGGTTTTAATGGCTTTCCAAAGGTGTCTGGGATTGTCTTTGTTATCCGATAACATTTTACTATCATATTCATTTCTTAAACGAGAGAGTAAAACTCGGAAAAAGTTTCTGTAACGCGTGTACACCAATTTTTTGAACTCATCTTCCGGGTTAGCACGAACGTCCATGTGTAGCCGATCTTTGTGTTTCATGCATCGAATCAGCCCTGGCGTTATCCAGGGTTGTAGAGCAAATTTCGAGCGGCTTATGCGCTTTTGGATGGTGTGTTTTTGAAGTGCAAGCGATAATATTTTATTAAAAATACTTAGAGCCTCCGTAACATCTTTTTTGTTCAGAACTGGATCCCAGTTGACTGATTTTACTTCATTTTTCAGTCCTTCGTAATCTATTTTATTAATGATTCTATCACGGCTAGGTTTATTTACAGGGAGACAAGAAACACCTAATATACAAATGTAATGATCGGTTATACTCGTTCTAGCTACTACCCCTAGCGCGTTTGGTAGAGTATTTTTGGAGCGGATAAATATATGATCAAGGCACGAGCGATTTCTAGTAGGTAACGTGATTGCAGGATGAAAACCAGATTCAGCCATCAAACATAAGTAATCAGAAGTGTCAACATTTTCCCTATCCAGGATATTAATATTCATGTCCCCGGCCAGGACAACATTGCCATGTTTTAAATAAGTAGTTGTGTTTCTGAGAAAAGTAAAAAATGAGTCCAATTTTTTTATTGAAGGTGAGCGGTAAATGCCAAATATTGTGATGGATTCATTAAGATCTATTTGAAGGCATTCTACGTCGTTTGATAGAGGCTCTACGACATTTGGTGTCCACTTGTTTGATACATAAGCGACAACACCTCCACATTTGTTTTTGTTATTATTAGTGAAAAATCTGGTGTAACCAGGAATGGATTTCGTTGTAACACCGGAGTCAAGCCAGCACTCAGTTAGTATTATAGCATCAACCTGCATATCCAGTCGCTTAAGGGCAATACAAAATTGATCGATATTTTTATGAATGCTACGAATATTAAAAGTAAGAATTTTGAGATTATACGAATTATTTAGAACAACCTTACAGTCTTCAAGTGAGCAAGTCTGACAGTCAATGTTACAAGCTTCATCAAATTCATTTAGTGTGCTAATATCAATCGTAGCCATAGATAACTATTAAATTATACAAAAGATTTCCCTGAAGGATTTGAAAACTGTCAGACTTGTTCATTGATTTCGTTGTTTTGAGATTTGAGCCCATTATAGATTGTTCGTGTATAGTTATTTTTACGTGTGATTTTGTGGAGAGTGGATTGTGTATATGTGTGAAAGTATTGTGTAGTGTACATACAGAATGATGTGATTTGAGATCGAATTTAGTAAAGAGCGATGAGTGTATTGTGTTTGTTACGGTATAAATGTTATGTTTGAGATCATCAATAAAGAGCTGTCGGCCCGTCGCATATTTAAAACATATATAAATATAGAAAAACAGTGAAAGACTAAGAGGACCTCGAAAAAGATTACAAAATAGACGGCAGCTTGAGTTTATCTTCCAGAGAATTCCAATTTCTAATTTGTATTGCAGGAAAGCCCCTTCCTTCATCTTTTCTGACATGGATGATACCATTTTGGATCCAGCAATATTTAAAAGCCAATTGGCGGGCTCTAATTCGACATTCACGAAATAATCGCCGATTTTCAGCAGTAAGGCGTTCGTTAAAATAAATTTTGTTAGTGAGATTACCAATTTCAATGTCTTTAGGCGAGATATTCCTCCTAATCTTGGATGACTTCAGAAAATCATCCCGATTTATTTTCCTGAGGAAGCGTATTACTACAGGTCTTGAATTGGGGTAAGTATCAGCAGAGTCAGCTTGCTCTGAATTAGTCGGCAATTTCCTCGGGCCAGTTCTGGACACCCAATCTATGTCTTCGCTTTTTAAGGATACACCGATCTTTTGTGCAATCATCAAAGTTGTGTGTTCCAGGTTTTCATTAGGCAACTCAGGGATTCCTATAATCTCAACCTCATTTTTTAGGGCATATTGGGATAACACATTTAAGGTATCGTTTAGCTGGGTTACCTGGCCCTTCAGTTCAACTATCTGCTGCTGTTTCTTTGTTGCAAGCGATTGCGAGTTTCGGTATAAAAGTCCGAAAAGCACGCAATTGTTTCCTGGCATTGGCTAATGGAAACTGTTAACGTAGTAAGTTGGCTCTTAATTTGCGACATGTCTGTCCTCATGGATTTGATTTCGTCTATGATTTCCATGAGCTCAGGGACTGTAGAAGTCGTATGGGATGGACCCCGGGGTCGTTGGTTGACGTTGAGGGACTCCTCGTGGGTAGGTAAGTGTGCCTTTACAGGAGTCGATGAATTGTCCCCAGTTCTTTTTTTACTGCAAACACAGATAGGGCAGACCCACGTTGGTATTTGATTTCCTGCAGGCGCCGTCCCGCCGATACATCCTATGTGGAATCTTAAGCTACATTTTTTATTTGAACATTGTAGTGTTTTTTCATTTCCTGCAAGGTTATTACACCCAGCACATTTAAGTTTACCTTGTTTCTCAGATGAAGACATAACAATTCGTAAATGCAATCCGTAAGGTTGAATGTAGGGCGTTATTTATTACGGAACGCAACTCAATCACTATTGAAAGACAGCAAATGTCACTGTCGGGCTCAAGTGTCAAAGTAAAATGTCAAATGTCACTCACAGTTAACCTCGAACAAAACATAAACAATGTGAAATTGAAATATGAATGGTGGATATTATGTTCTCACTCCAGATCTTCAATTCAGCACCAGCAATAAATGCAAATAAAATGTCGAAGCACCCTCATCAAGTTTTTACAGAAGCACTGGTGATTATTTTAAAGTTCTTGTATCATAGATTAATATTTACATATTTACAGTCGTAGAGTGGACACTTGGTTGAAAGTAATTACATAGGTAAGAAATAATAAAAAATAATATTTATTGAAAATTTTAATATTGATATAATAATTAAAAATAGAAATACAATGAATATTATATACCTTCAAAAAGATTTGATTTATTTCTTTTTTGTCTTTTTGAAAGTTTTTGTATTTCGGGGTTATTTTTATGTACGGAATGGAGACGAATATTTGTGTATTTATCAATTATGACTTTAATCAGATGTACTCGATGATTGAAAATGGGGATCAAAACAAAGTAAAAATAAAGAACAACTGAACTTTAGTTGTAGGCATTTTATTCACCATCAATATTCGTTCTGCACTAATTAATCTATGTCCGCAGAGCACGCATCTATCGCTCTCGCGTTGTTCTCGCGTCAAAACTAGATCGCTATCTCTTTCTTCACCTGCATCAGTTATTACATTGTTTGAAAAAATAATTTACAAATACTAAAAAATCTAAGTACTAACATGTGGTATGAGATCCATTTTGTTTACTTTAGAGTTATAATTGGTACACTTCCGAAACGCACACGACGGCATTTTATATTTATTTTGGTAAGGACACAGGAACCTAAAGTGCGTCATGCTTGTGATTGCGCCCGACGCAGACTAAATACAAGACCTACCATTTGGCTCGTATTTGAGTCTTCATAACGTGCGTGCTTATAACATATCTGCTTTTGTTTTATATAATATCATTGTTTGGGCCATAATCACCAAGATTATATTACCTACTGCTATTTGGTGACAACATGCTACATGTTACAACATGCTATACAGGGTTTATTTTAATTAGCTCATCACCTCTTGCAGGCAGCCTCTCCACATCAATCCCAACAAAATTTGTCCTACGACTTTTTACAAATGTTGATTTATAACACAAAAATAAAAAAAAGACGCGAGGCACTCGGAGACTAGCGCGGTAAAGCTATTGCATAGCATTTTTTATCAACTTATGCAATTATAATGATTTATTTATTTTATTAATGCAGTAATGTTTGATTTAATATGAAGTTCCACAAGTTCCTAGTAGATGGCGCTGATTGTTTATTAAAGCCCGCATGTAAAGTTATGAAATCAAAGTATCACCGCTGTGCCGGTCGGAGTGGGGGCTGTTAGGTTTTTTTCGTTACGGAATTTCTGGATTCGGTCCCCACGCTCAAGGCCCGCGATAGAAGCTATGCAATAGCTTAAAAAAATTAACTCTTTATTTTGTTAATTTTAAAGCGATATTTTAATTAATACGCAAGGTAGACCTACGCTCAGAGTAAATACTGCTACGCCACTAAACCGAGGCTAAAAATATTTTTTTGTATGGGAAAACAATTTTTTAAAAACTATTAACTTTAATAAGTTGTAGGACAAATATTGTTAGGATTGACGAAGGGAGGCTGCCTGCAAGAGGTGATGCGCTAATTAAAATTAACCCTGTACCTATATAATTTAATATATTCGCTAACATACTAAACAAAGCATGCTCACTCTAAATTATGAGTACCATTAAAATTAAGACGACTACGCGCTACTACAGAACATCTTGCAATACTAAGTCTTAGTATAATGAATAAAATAGCATCTACGTGCACATCTACTGCGACTATTTTAAAAAGTTTGTGGTGCCATATTTTTATTTTATTGTACTGAGCGATACTAAAATAAATATCCAGGTATTTTTATACCGAGAGAAAATAATGTTTTTGGCTGGTGACTAAAAACTCTGCATTATGAAATACGAAATAAAACAAGTCTATTCAGACGCATTATAATAAAGATAGAACTGAATATATATGTAAGTAATCTGTCGCACATCTCACTGATACAGGGTCTTATTTATGAAGATCTAAATATTTTAAGAGAAGGTAAGAATTATGACAATGATGAAAAAAAAATTATATATTTTTTTTAAATTGAAATTTTACATTTCTTTATGTGACCAAATTTTTGTGACTATTGCAAAATCGGGGCTTAACGTATTTCTTAATTTTATTTCTTGCTATTTAGTCGTTTTTAATGGATTAAACTAAAATGTTGTTAACTTATGAGAATTATAAAATAGCAATTTACGTAACAAAAAAATTTTTTTTTTCATAAATTGAATATACACATCTTCTCTTAAAACGTTTTCATCTTCAAAAAAATGACCCTGTATATTTCTTAAGTATATCAGTTATCTAGTATCCATAACACAAGTTCTTTAAGAAACTTAATTTGGGCTAGATAATGTTGTGTGAGTGTCAGAAATATTTATTTATTTATAAGATGAGCGATGTATTCCAGAGGTTACTTACCAACGGCGGTAGTATCCTCTCCATCAGTATGTACGCCGACCTCTCCCGGCTATGTCGCATCTTTAGTAGGGCATCCCTCACGTCGGAGCCGTACAGATTGTTACCGCCGCCTTCCCTTTGCGGTTTCAGCACAAATCTGACGAATTAACAAAAATAAATGCTATTTATTGACCCGTACAGAAGGCAGCAAGTGTAACCAACCTGTCAAAGAACAAAGGCCGATCCTTAGTTACGTGAAATAATGAGCGTTAAGAAATCGAATCATCACTTATCTTAATAACTTATTTTTCTACGAATTTTCAACAAATAGATTTAAAGTGTGTAGCGTTTTTAAAATAAATGAAATTCATCCAAAAATTGAATTGTTAGTGCCGGACATATAAAACATATAGCATTCAAAATGCAATATCTTTTCGTGTAACGTTCGTTTTACGAGTATTTTTTGCACTGACTTATTCGAAAATGAATTCCGAATAGTCTACCTAATATGTATTTGTTTGTTAAACATCAATAACATCAACTAAAATGATGTATGGCCCGCTGCCACTGTTCTTTCCCCAACCAATTATTAACTTAATGTCGAAGGCCTAGAGTTCAGATTCAATTAAAATTTCTTTACAGGTTTCGAACACTGCATCTGCAGCGTTCTGTACATCTTTTTTTTATTTGCGGCATTACAGTCTTTTATTAAAAAAAATAAAATCACAAAACATATTTACTGTGGGATAACATACCAAAGTAAAGATACAAATTCCCATACTATCTTGAGCTCAAGTGACAGACTTGACCACGGAGGAAATATATAGAGGAGCTGCCCTATCCAGTTTTCTCTAAGGACTCAAGTGAAGCCTTCGGGCGGGGTGCGGGAGGGCTAAGCGGTGGGTTATGGCCAATCATAGCCAAACAGGCGATGGCATTAGTCACCTAGTAGCGAGTAGTAAAAACCAGTTGAAACATACGGTTAAAATACTCACATGATCATCAAAAAAGTTCAGCTATACTTTACTAGGAGGTTCTAGTTTTTTAACGAAATTTCATAAGTTCCAAATCTGTCAGAAAAAAACCGCGAAATAAAAGTATTTCTACTTGACGCTAGATAGCGCAACATTTTTTCGCGGCATAAAAATCACCTTGGCTACAAATAACAATCCGGAATTTTGGACATAAATAATTGTAAAACAAACAATTTGTAAAAAATAATTATGAATGAAATTATCTTCATGGTAAGTTAATTTTATTTGGATTGTCAATGTAATTCCTGCATAAAAGTATAGAAAACTAAATTTTATATCAAGAAACAATGGAGGATTTAATTTTTTGTAAATACCTACGCGTACACAGAAGTCAGCGACGAACTGACGCCAGCGCCAGATTGAACTAAAGGCTGTGACGTCAGGACAACCCAAATTGAAGCTGTGCATCTTTGCTTACAGCAGCTCTACTATATATCTGCTTTGTGGACTTTACACACTATAGTATAGGAATTTCCATGTTTACTTATTCTTTAACTTTTTTGGTGACTTATTGAAACCGGCCGTCAATGAACAACAGAAAATATACTGGCTCGTAGGGGCAAGAACTTCGCTTGGGGGGTCACTCAGGTTATTCTCCTTTTACGACACATTTATACAGGGGCAGTAGTGCTATTCTAACCAGAGACGGACATAAAGAACGAACACAATACATCATCATCATCATCACAACTCTTTGTAATGAGCCCACTGCAGGGCATGAGTGTCTCCCCTGGGTGACAAGGAAGTATAGGCCATAATCCGCGAAACTGGCCCAGTGCTGGTTGATGGATGTCAGAATTTTCAGGGCGCCGAAATGGTGTCTGACAAACCATAACGAATACCGGTACCGGCACGGATGCTTCGGAGGGCACGATAAGCAGTCGGTCGTCGTGAGAAATGTATGGTCGGCGGTCACCCTTCCAAGCACCGACCGCGCCGAACGTTGCTTAACCTGTGACATCATATGATACACACAGTAACCAAGGCACCACGACGACGACAATAAGCAATAAAAAAATTAAATAAAACACTTTTTAACCGGATTTATCGCGTATATTTACATTTTAAATTTTGACTCGACGTTTCGGTGTCTTTGCAGACCCCGTGGTCACGAGCGACTGGGTCTGCAAAGACACCGAAACGTTGAGTCAAAATTAAAAATGTAAATATACGTAATAAATCCGGTTAAAAAGTGTTTTATTTAATAGTATGAATCGCGAAAACTTAAGACAATAAAAAAATATTAAGACATACCTATCTGCGTCAGCCAAAGCCATTTCCACGGCTCGTTCTCCGCTTTCGTCAAAATCTAGTGAATATAGGCCAGTGAAAATATCCCTGACACGATTCACATTGGCTCCCGTGCCCATAAACTTCTCCAACACACCGGGCACAGCTAAAGCTTGCTGCACCTTCTTAGTGCCTGCTAGTTGGTAGTGGATTGACGGGCATTTGATAGCGCTGAAAATAAATATATAATAACTGAAAAAAAATTCTAATTAAAAATCACCCGACCAGGGCTCGAACCTGGGACCTCTCGTTTGCCGGACGAGTGGTCTTCCACTGAGCTACCGGGGCCTGGCGGTACGTTTCGAAATTACTTAGCACATTTTAGTTTTTACTTTATATTGAGTATTTTTCCAGTTTTTTAAGAATAATTGAGCATTATAAATGCAAAAACTTAAAAATATTAGAAAGTTATAAATTAACCTATACTGAAAACGCGTCACATTTCGGTCGGGCGGTTTTTTTGAGCGGTCCAACCGCTTAATGCGGTTTCTCCATGATTGGCATTCAACCGCCGCGGTTTATTTATCACAGGTATTTTAATCACAGGCGGTTGTATATTAAACTGGAAAAGCGGCTTACTGCGTAATTTCCCGCCCCTGCGGTTAGCCGCTAGGGCGTAGGAGCGCTTAGAGTTGGCTTCCGAGGAGTCCGATTACAAAATGGCCGCTCGCATCGATTCGATGATGAATCAATAGTGTTAGTCCCTACTAACTGATGATCTGTTCCTTTGCATCTGTCACTTTTATATAAACGATTTTTATGATTCCATTTTTCAATTTATAGTTTACACTTTTTAAATAAACAATTTTATTTACATACCTACTTTTTATTTTTTTATCGTGTCATTTCATATTTAGTGGTAAAACGTTTGCGTGACACGGAATACGGGAACTGTCACACATATCATCTCTTAGCGAAAACAGTATAACTAGATCAATAAAAAGTTTCAGTTTGAACGAAGTGCTGTATCTTTAAGCAATTACTATCATTTTGGCATTAGACACCAAATATCTACTAAAGCTATGAGGCTCATAACTTTGTATGGAAAATCTACGAAATGGGCAACCTTAACCTTCTTAAAAACGGTATCAGATTTTTCAAATATTCTATCTATACAGGTAGTTAAGATCACTGAAGATCGGTCACTTTGGCGATGGGGTAAACCTGTCTGCCTCAGACGCCAGTGTTTGCGGGTTCGATTCCCGTACAGAACAAGAAAAAAAATGTTCCGTGTTTGGGTGTTTATCTATTTATGTATTAATATTCTAGGTTCCCCCCTAGTTCGCTACAAGGTATCCCATTACACAAGCTATGCTTACTTTGGGGCCATGTAGTTGGTGTGATGATCTGGGGATTTTATTTATTATTTATTTATGCTTACGTGGATCGCTCCACTCTAAGTCTGGCTTCCCACTCTCGGTTCGAAGGGTACTGGGCGGGCTCGTATCCTGATCTGTAGTACACTACCGCAACCGGTTTTCCATCCCTGAAATATAGGAATAAGTTTGTTGAATAAATGAAAAGAAATGGAAGAAAATTAATCTTACAAATAGTCGCTGTTGATGAACATAGCGACGAGGCATTTCATTGATAATACTACGACGTACAAGATATTTTGTAGTAGCGCGTAGTCGTCTTTATTTTAATGGTATTAATTCATAATTAATAGGGCACATGCTTTTTTAGATATGTTAGCCAATACATATATTAATTTCCTTGTAAAAAAATACACACATATTGTGTAAAAAAATTTGGCTGGTGAATAAAAAACAACACTGTATTCGTAACTTAACAAAACAGAAATTAATGATTTGTTTCAGACATAAGCAAGTTAAAAGATCTTTCGATAAGCCCTAATAGTTAATGGATCAGAATACTTTGACGGCCTTCGTGGTGCATTGGTGTTCGGCCGCGGCGTGATATGTCCTGGATTCGAGTCCCCATTGGGACAGCTTTTGAAACGAACTTCTCTAAATACTGTTCTACTTTTTGATGAGAAGTATGTTATTAAAATGATAGGCAAAGAAAAACGTAGAATGTACCAGCTGCTTATCATCCCGGGTATACTGTAAAAGTCAGTTAAGAGACAGAGGCGTTTTTATTAGCATTTTTGTGGGCGATAGGCTGACTTTCTGTCACTGCAATAGCCTCTCTCCATCATTATAATACCTCCTTTGTCAAACGTGACACCAGATGGTCTTATAACCTCTAGTGTTCTGCCTACCCCATAAGGGATACAGGCGTGAAGTTATGTATGCATGTATGTACTCAGGTTTAATAATAAAATACAATAATAACTTTTATTCATTGTTATCAAAATTTGAATCTAGCAATTCTATATGGAATGAATCGTCAGTCACTGGTACAGCTGTTTCCTACATTGATTATGAAACTATCTAATTTTTTTTAATTATTTTCAGACACGAAAATTCCAAAATCTCAATTATCAAAACCACCAACAACCGTTCGATTGACAACAGTGACACCAGAGAAACGACTTTGACATTCATGCTAGTACTGCAATATGAAAAAAACAAAATTGCGAAAACCCCCCATTGTCTACTTTCGTTAGCCAGACTCTAGTATACCCGCCCAAGAGGAACTTATATACCCTTAATTCTGCTGTACTATCTCCATAACGCAAGCTTAGATAAAAGCTTACTTTGGGGCCATGTAGTTGGTGTTTTTTTCGCGTTTAACCTCAACCTCAACTGATGGTAAGTGAAGATGACAAGATGTCCAAGATGACAACAGATGGATTTCAGAAGCACCTGGCTCTTCTGGCAGGAGCGGTTATATATGGCGGCAGATTTTATATTCAAAATTCAAAAAGTTTCATTCAATATAAGGCCATCGAATGACCGCTTAATGACGTCACAATTTTGTACTTCGGCTTTAACAAGATAATTATTGCTTAAGATATTACAGTAGACCAAAAGACAAAAAAAGCTGGCGAAAAAAAACTCTTGGCACTCTTTTCAGTGAGAATTATACGAATTAATACAGGTATAGTACAAATTGATTTAATGTACCTATTTACGGGATTCTTACCACGATTTTCGATTTTATTTTCGCACGTCCGATATTCCGATATTTCGATGCTGTCAGTCCGCGATCATGGTGCTTGTAACAGCATCGAAATATCGGACGTGCGAAAATAAAACCGAAAATCGTGGTAAGAATCCCGTAAATACATTAAATCATAGTAAAAATAACCGCGATAGTTTAAAACAATTATTACAGTACAAATTGACCATGGCATGAAAAAAAAAACAAACACAAGACAGCTAATTGTGAGAGCCAATGTCATGTCCCATTGAGCTATGGATGCACAAAACGAACATGAAAAACTGGGACCAGAGTATTTAAACAAGAATGGAATAAAACAGTCATAGTGTCATCAGCAAGGTATATAAAGGGTGTTCGCTAGCCAGGCGTACCCTGTAGGAGTTCTAACACCAAGCGGGGGCCACTCGTATTAATTGCCTATTACGACACGCTTTTCCGGAGTCGGTTTCGTTATTCTACGCCGACCCTATGTTTGCCAGTATGAGCCAGTTTGATGCATAAATAAAATACTCACAGTATTAGTTGCTTCTTATCATTAAGTGAAGTTTCTTCGTAAATTTCATTTAAGGTTTTCCTGTAAACCTGCAAACGGGATATACTAATTTAATAAACTCAATGGTCTGCATATTTATTTATTTACACGTTATTGTATGCCTTAAAAAAAATACAAAAAATTGAAACACATAAAAAAATAGATATACAATTGGCGGCTTTATCGCTGTGAAGCGATCTCTACCAGACAACCATGGATGTAGAATATCGGAAAATGTAGGAGTTTTTTAAATAAATGGAGTGATTTTGCTGATTTTATATTTAAAGGGAGTTTAGTCCACAAACTTACTGCTTGAACCATGAAAGATTTGCTTAGATAATCCGTAGAGTGTGAAGGTGTGCTGAGCATGAGGTTGTCTAACGATCGTAGAGTACGCTCATGTTGGGAGTGACGGAACTTAAAATATTCATGAAAATAGCGCGGAACAGTGTATAATATATTTTCAAAGCAGAACTTTAGATGTGATGAGGAACACGCACACAATTTCACATGTATAGTCGAAGTCAATAATGGAGGCATAGTTTACGCTAAGTTCGAAAGACGTAATAGAGGTCGCTATAACATAGTGATTTACCGATCACAATTTTAAATACTGTGATAAGGTACTCATTAAACTGATAGACATCTTAAATTAATGAGTGTGTGACTCAGTCAATGATCGTGCAGGAAATTATAACCCTTTTTACAATGTACCACTATGCATCCACTTTTGAAGTCGACTGTACAGTATGAGCTGTCGGTAGTTTTTTTTTCTTTTTATAATTATAAATAGAGGATCATTACAATATTAAGTAACTAAAAAATATGCTACATAGAATCACCTATTTAGCATATTTTTTCAGTTAAAAAAGAATAGTAGAGCATTATTAAATGCAAAAAACTTGCAAACTTGCAACATTGCAATTTTCAAAATAAATTAAAGGTCTTTATAGCGCTGCATTTGTTGATTATTAACTCACCGTGATATCCGGTCTTTTCTCGGATATTTCAAACTCATGGAACCTTTGATCGCATATATTGTAGGAGACCTCTTCCACCACAAACAGAATAATAGCGTTGGGAACAGCAAAGAGGTCATAAGCCTCTGTGATGCCGGCACAGAGACCAGATAGAGCTTTGTTTTCCGGCATCTGAAATTGATTACATCATTGTTGTAACGTCGAAGCATGTGATCTAATCTTACTCATATAATAAATGCGAATGTTTCGATGTATGGATGTTTGTTCCTCAATCGCGGCAAAACGGTCCAACAGATTTTAATCAAATTTGGCATAGTGATAGAGTAAAATCTGGAATAGCATATTGGCTACTTTTCATGATACGCAATCAAAATTTTGCGGGTAAAACCGCACGCAACAGCTAGTTCAATAAAAAGTACGACCAACTAGCAGCTATACGAAACGTCATTGATCTAAAAACGACTATGGAGTTAATAATCTATTACCTATCTCTTTCCTCTTTGTGTATTTATCTAATGTGTCGTCTCTGGACACAAATGTGTCAAGGTCGAAAGGGGTTCGCCAACATTCGAGCGAATATTTTTTATAAATATATTGTCTACTGAAATATGTAAAATAATCTTCAAGAAGTTACACACCCCTGCATATCAGGTCTGTTCAAAGTTTAAATGTCGACATACATATAAGGGCATAAAAACATAAAACTTATTCAAAATAAATAGATAACTTACATTTTTAATCAATTCCCCATGTCCAAGTTGTCGTAAAATATAGCTGTAACATATTAAAAAACATTAATGTCGTTGCTATATAAACAAATGATTTTCTACAATTGTCAATTTCAAAAGAACACAATGAGTAATTAGATATATTTATTTTTGAATAAATAAATTTACGAACATTAATAAAGACAAATGTGCCATTCCGAATAACTTACTTTGCATGAAGATGTTTTAACCTTTGTTCAAAGTGTGTTGACATTTGTCTTTTTAATCAAAAGAAGAAAAAACAAAATCAATTGAATACAGTCCAAGAAATTAAGAAGACAATCACAAAACATAATAAAAGCTTACATTTATTTAACACATGCCTTACACTGTATAAGCACATACTAATACATGCATTTTTGGTATACATAAATAAAGAAATACATCTTTCTAAACTAGGTAAGCCCACTACATGCACAGACTATAGCAACTATCTGTCAAAAGTCAAGTGATTTATTACCTTTTACTGTTCAAAATTCACACGACTAATTATTTAGTAGCATACATAGGTTGAAATTTTAAGCACCATTGCGATTTTTCTCAGTTATTAGGTATTTCAAAAGAACTTCATATTAAAAAAAAACTGCATGTTCTTACCACTGTCTCATAAATCGTACGTCAGACACGCGATGTTTGTTAATAGCGTGAAATTTTAAACAGTTTCAAAGACAGGGATGGGTGTCTTTTTGCGTAACACTGAATATCAGCCAGGAGATCCATAGAATACCTTATATGACTAAGTAAGCTACCTTCTAAGGCTAAATTTTTGTCGCTTAGTAGTGCTTTTGAGCTTGTTGTTTTTAGGTTGCAACTGACACATAGCATTTATTTATTTATTTAAGCTTTTTGAAACTTTATTACTTTTTAATGTCACAAAATTGCCGGAAATACTGTGAACAGAATTTATGATATAAGCATACTACGTTACTTGGAGAAAAGATACACTAAGTACAGGCAAAATATTTAAAAATAATAGGCGAAAGGGCTACGGCAACGAGAAGCATCATAACTTGTTTAATTTTAACCTCCATAATAACCAAGGTTCTGTAAAACTTAGGCTCAGTCTTGGAAATTCGAGAGAAGATGAGTATTTTCAGTTTAGGATTCCGTGGCGTAATGGCCGAGTTTTCAGCTGCGGCCGCGCGGTGAGAGAGGATCTGCGTTCGAGTTCTGGCCTGACCAGTTTAGAAAACGACCTTCTCTAAACTGACTCAAAATACCCCTGTTCCGCTGTGTGGTCTCCTCAAAGGCTTTTTTTAAATAAGCTTTCTTTGTGGCCGAATGGTTATTGTATCATTTAGATTGATTTAAAAAGACCTGTAACGACAGCGCGTCATCACGTCCTTCGGCCCGGATGTTTGTCATAAAAATGAATTCTTCAGTCTCATGTAGCCACTATCATAATTTGTCTTTGGTAAGAAGAGTAATGAGCACCATACGTTGATAGAACCTTTATAGATATTAATGCTACAACTAATTACTATCCTCCTAGTGAATAATGGCAACATTTTGTAGAATATCGACAATGCAGTAAGATAAAACCTTTATTATGTATTCGCAATAATTGTTTAAAAGTTAGGCATTGTGTGCGTGGTGATTAAAATTTCTCCCTGTGGTTTTAAAGGTGTTTTTATCTAAGACTATTAAACTAATGGTAAATAATTAATCTACAAGTAGTTAAATTTACTTCGTTCAGTGATGTATTGCAATCGTAACAGTTACAAATATCGTAAAATAGTACGAATTTTATAAAAATAGTTTTATACACACGAATAGTACGTATTTTTAAAAAAATTAGACCATTTTTAAACATTATTTCAACTTCTTAAAAAAAATTGTTTGAGACTTTTTAGTACACGTGTAGATTATAGGAACAGTACATAGGTAGGCCTATAATCTACACTGGTGATAAAATAACCAAATTTAAGCATAGGCGTCATTTGGACTATAAATAACACGTTCTCTTACAGTTATCGACAGCTATCGCAGTTTTCGGCGTTCTTTATTTGAAAAACAGCGGTGTAACATACATTAGTTACTTAAATAACAAAATCGTGATAAACACGAAGAATCGCAGAATTTTTTTATTAATAAATAATCGAACGCACATTCTAATTGCTTATTTCTTTTTTACCTTGGTCCACTAGCGTACGAAGCATTCGTTAAATAAAATCAAACTGTCCCTTGACTTTTTGATTATACCAATTACCCACCACATATAAATAACCCAAGATAAAAATCGTATAAAACCCCTTCCTTGTGAAATTGTACTCTTTTTGACTACTGATTTGAATTTGAAATTCTTTAGTCATGTTATCATTAGTAAGTAGATTAAAAAATATATTATACTTTTCAAACTACTTACAAATAACCCGTACGACTTGTGTGATGCCGATAAACAAAAGCAAATAAACATAATAAATTTTGAAAGATGTGTACCCTAAGCCATACCCAGAGGGACGCTTAAACACAGAATTTCAGATTCAACAAAAAAAAAACATTAAAACGAACGGAAATACAAAACAATACCGACAATCCAGGCGTGGACAGGTAACATCTCTCAAGTGATAAATTAAAAAAAAAGCTCAACTGCACTATCCTCTACGCTACCATCAAACGTGTGCACTATATATACTTTAACAAACATGCCAAACCAAAACAGTGCAAAAGCCAAAAAAAATAAGTGCGAAAACAGATTACAGAAAAAAAAACAACATAACATCAAGCGCGTATAGTACATTTACATGTGAGTGAGAAGGATAGATGTATAGCGTGCACTAAATGAAGAAAGAGATGGCAGTCACATGAGAGATGCTGACTGAATGCCGAACCTTAAAGCGTGCGAGGCAAAAATCCAAGATTTTAACATAACATTCAAATATTTTTTTATGAAATCGTACCACTATAATGTCTATTTTTTTAATCTCAAATTATCGCAAATATCCCCGTGAACCTTCATTGCCCCACACGTACACGTCAACACGTGCCAATTTGATTGAAACAAAAGCTTTACCCAAATAATAATAAATCCGTATTCTCCCGTTTACAGATACAAGTTGTAGAGATAGTTCAACCATATTTCAACCTTATATATTCACACTGTCGGTACAAAACAGAATGAGTTTAGAAATAAATCAATTCTTATTGGAACAAATCTTTTCAGTGCTTTGGAATACTAATAAAATTTTCGTTTTTACATTTTCTTGTTCTCTACCTGAAGGAATTATAGATTTGATTGCAATGATAGTGTTTTATAATAAGCTTGCTTTCAGCTTGCTACCTCTACGATTAATACATTAAGTTTGAAAGTTTTAATAAACATGTAAAAATCACCAAACAGGAATTTAAAACTTAACAAAATGCGATGAGTATTATTCCATTACAACTTACATTATTTAACCCTAACAATTCCAAATAATAAAAATCAAAATGTCATTTATTAAAATATTTTTATTTTTCCAATAAGCCCCATTTGCCCCTTAAACAGCACTCTGTAGACTACATCTCATCGGTCACCAATGAGCCCCTAACTTTAAGATTGATCTTTTAAAGAAACTCAGACCCTTCAAAATATTCGTCGCGTGATACAGAATCAAATAAACATAGCATCCGATAGAATGGCCCACTCAAGCTTAATACCCAGGTCATGTTTTACCCAAATCATGTTTTACCTAGCTTATGTTTAACCCAAATCGGCACGTGCTTAAGTGCTTTAAAGCTGGCTTAGCCAAAAAGTGTCGGTACCGAGACATGGCAGGAAGGTGGCTCGTAATAGCTCCAAAACTCGACGCCACCGTGTTAAACTCCACTTGCTTAATACAGTTTCTCTCGTGGCGCTGCATTAAGTAGTCCGAACGGAAGAGACCCAGGTTCAGGGACTGCAAAATTTATTACAATATACTTTATTAGGTCTGGGTACAGCTTTAAACACAAACAGTTTTATAGTCTGTGTAAAAACATAAATATATGTAGACTTGTTAAAAAGGCATCACTCTTAATTACTTACACATTAATATAAATTATCTTTGCTCTATAAATACTGACTGGTTGATTGAATAGGCCACTGAATTGTGTAAATGGCATCTTTTTGACTGATTTGGGAACGTATCAGCTTAAACTTTATAACATGCCCAAACAAAACAAAAAATTACTGTATTTTTTAACATTTTCAATAAAAAAATTCAAATAATAATTTTGTGGTTCTGGTCACGTATGCCGTCATAAGCATGTAAACAGTAAACGAACAAGTGAAATCACAGGAATTTATTTCTGTTTACAAGCGTGTGACATCATATTTGCAACCAATTACAGAGCAAAACTACTAGTGTGTGTAATATTACAATGTCTTGGGTCAATGTTGCACTGTTGAGCAAATTATTAATCATAATATTGTAACGACGAATTATAAATAATATCAAATTGTATAAAACATGCCATTATTATTGGCATGTTTTATACAATTCGAAATTATTTATATAGTCATTCAATCAAAGGTGGTTTGAAATGTCATACTGCCGACTTAAATAACTTATGATTGTTGTAATCGACAATCTATTTATTTAATTAATTACAATACATCACAAAACTTTCAACATGATAATTTAACCTATTAAACGCTTTTGTTAAAATATGACATGAGGCATGCAACTTGCTCATATTTGACTAAAAGCAGTTTGCAAATCAACGTTTTGAAACATTTCGTTTAATGGGTTAACTTTAACAATTCCAATACTATTAAATGATATTAAAATATATACACAACCATCTATATACATTCATTACATCATGCTTTTAATACCTACTCATTAACAGAGGTACAGTGTACTCATCATTATTATGCGAACAACTCTCTTTCATTAATTTTTGCTACAACTCATTTTTATCTCAAATCGCAGATGAGTCAGTACATCGACTTCGTGAAAACGATAAGAAACTCAAACAATTTACAAGGCATTTTGAATTAAGAATTAAGAGATAGATTTTCGTCATCATGAATCGTAAAATAAAAATCTTGTGCAAAAGTAACATTACAATACGTATACTATGCTATGTATGATGCATTAAAATAAACGCAATATTGCCGCTAATGATGGGTAAATAACTTGGTAACGCTTAAAGATCCCAACCAAGGTCGTCTGCTTGACTATGTATTTTCATTTATCACAATCAATGACGGGACCAATTGCTCATCAAAAGATGTGTGGCGCACCTTATTATCTTGACCGAGTGGTAACATACCAAATTAATAATAAATGTTAAACTGATAGCAACCTTAATGTCTATTTGACAATATCATGGATATATTTATTCAGATATTACACGGCTGTTGCTTTTGTTGCATTTTTAACCTCCAGATCAGAATGTTGCGTGTTCATATCACGTCGGGGTCACCAAATATGGGAAAGGATGGTTTAGATTATCTCCCAATAAAACTTTAGTAATTACCACTAGAATAAAATGCAACAAAAGCAACAGCCGTGTAATATCTGAATAAATATATCCATGACATTTTCAAATAGACATTAAGGTTGCAAGATGACACCCGGGGCGATTTGGCGAAATTGGGGTATGTTCAACCTCTATAAAGTACGGGAAAACGTTGAAACACAATACCAAAAAAAATATATATTATAGATTAATCTTCATTCTTTAATTGCTCACGAGGATTTTTTTGCAAAGTTTCTAGTTCATTAGAAAAAAAAATTACCCTGGACATCGATTTTACTGCAAAATATGGATAAACTACGTAACTACACGGCTTACATGAATGCAATTTTTTTTATATAATACAACTTAAATTGCACTACAATCGCTCACGAGGAATTTTCATTTTACTCATTGCGAGTTTTTTAATTATCGATTTCCTGTTTTGTTAATATTTTGGTGACCGCGGCGCTCTGCGCGGGCGACGGGCGGCATACGGCCTCCGGCTCTCGCACGGGTAACCTGTGTCCGTTGTCGCTCTGCATTGAAATAATCGAGTCGGTGAAATTATTAGTTTCTGGTGAGAAAAACAGCAAAAGGACGATTTATTTTGTTTGTACATTGTGAAAAGACACTACTAGATTTGTAAAATAATAATATCTGAGAACCGCCGCGAAAGGACGTTTTATTTAGTTCGTAATAATATACTGTGAAGATTCTTTGTAAGAGGCAGGTGCGGGGAAGAGGTATAAAACGCTCAAGGTTGTTGGCGCATATACAAGCCTTAATTTGATATGATACCACTCCGTCAAGATAATAAGGTGCTCCAAAGATGCTTACCCTCTCTATTTAAAAACAGATAAATTATAATATTTTCCCCTGTGGTCTCTCGTTACAAGTATGTTTTACATTGCATAGCTATTATTATTATTTAAGGTAGCATGGTGGTTTTCTTACCCTATAACCTAAGTTTCCTTGTAGGAACACAGCATACCCATGTAGGAATGTTTTGTATTTCTTTATGTGCTCGTAATAAAGTATATATTTAATTCACCGAATCAATCATTTATAATTCACTGAATGTTAGTCAAATAAGTTAAAAGACATAACTATTTAAATATAATGTCGCCCAGTAATAGTCAATAATATTTTAATAGCAAATTAAGACGGATGAGCGGGTCTAAATATCGAAAAAAAAAAATTGAAAATTTTACATCAATTAAATTATTTTTTTTCTAAGTGATGAAAAGCCATCTCATTGTATGTAGTCATGAAATGTTGTTTAAACTTAAATTTTACTCACTGAGAAGAATTTTGAAATATTAATGAATGATTTTTTTTTTAAATCTTTTCGAAATACACACCCACTCATCACTCTTAATCTGCTATTAAAATATAATTTACTATTATAGAAGGACCCTGTATATCTAATAGTTTGAGTCCAAATAGGTAAGTATATATTTATAAGTAGTATGTTAGTGACTTTTTTACTTTAGGTACACTGGAAGTTGTAATTTTATTATTGTACAAAATTAATTAGCGGGATTCATCTAATAATCCCCAAAATCGTGTAATGGATCCCTTACATATTATTACTTACTAACTTGTTACTGTTTTTTGCAAAGTCTTATCCTAGAGATTAATGATTATTAATATTTTTCAAACAGGTATTGTTATTTATCTCCATATTTAATAAAGTTATTACAAAACTTAGTGACTCAATAACTAACACGACAAAGTGAATACACGATTTTAGTTATAAAAGTTTAACCATGGTAAGTAGTTGTTCGCATAATGGTATTGATATTAATAACTATAGGGACCAGAAAGTAAGCTTCCAAATGAATAATACACGAATGCAGAGCATTAAAAAAACCGACTTCACTAAAAATCTCTGTCAAAACTTTAAATAATAAATAAATAAATATTTCTGACACTCACACAACATTATCTAGCCCAAATTAAGTGTCTTAAAGAACTTGTGTTACGGATACTAGTTAACTGATATACTTAAGAAATATATAAACATACACATTGAATAAATACATATTTTTTATTAGATAATAAACTTAAATAAACATATAAACGTCCATGACTTGACGAGTAATATCTGTGTTCATCACACAAATATCCGTCGCCGCCGGGATTCGAACCCAGGACCTCTGGCATAGAAGGCAATGTACGTTACCCCTACACCAGCCGATCGTCGAACTTTCCCCCCATTATTACACTCCATTTCATGCCATAGGAGAATGCGATCTTGACTCTGAACCTTTTTTTCATAACAAACTCGATATCTCTAAGACTGTCCCTATCATTTTTCACCCACTATTTTCTCACATATCTAAGTATTCATAGCTTAAACTTGGAGCTTGGATAGTTCTTTATTATGATGTAATCTGCACAGTAAGTAACTAGGACTTTTTTTACAGGAGACGCATTTTAAGTGCGATGTTTTGGTTTAACTTAAGAAGAAAATAGTGCTTGAAAGACCAAAACATGCACTCCTCTGACGTTATTTTAGTTTTTTTTTCTTCATATCATGAACTCATTAATCATGTACATGATAACGTTAAAAATTTGAAAGCAAAGATTTTTTTATTTCTCACAAAAACTAGTGAAAATGGGTGTTTACAGTAAAATCCTAAAAAGTGAAATAACTGAAACGGTAAATTTTCGGATGTGTGGTTCCATAGGAAAAATGATTCGTTTTGACTTACTCTATAACCCTTCAACAGATGCGGGTCAAAAAAAAACCCTGTATATTCCTTTCTCACGCATAATTTTTCGAAAATTTAAAATTTTTCAAATTTCAAAAATTTATACCTCTGAACTATCGTACTTATATCAAAAGAATCTTAAAATTGGCCGAATAATCGCATAACAAACATACAAAAAAAAACATACATACGAAATGATAACCTCCTCCTTTTGAAAGTCGGTTGAAAAAACTAATTCGTCGATTATATGTATGAAACCGAATTATCGAACTTACATCGAACGAGTCCAATACTTTTTAGTTCGAATATTAACTTGATAAACCTGTAATAACTCTGGTTAAAAATACTTGAATAATAATAGTATATTATATAACAAGTGAGCGAAGTTGCTAATTACAGTCGAGGCTGTGATTTGAGCCCGAGCCGCAGGCGAGGGCTTAATAATGAGCCGAGACTGTAATTAGCAACGCTCACGAGTTACATACGACGTTTTTCAACACACTTGTGAGTAAAAGACAGACATACGTGATCATAAAATAACAAACACACTTGATAACAAAGCTGTGAATTGTGATTGAAAAATGGCGCCGAACCTCGCGCATGCGCGTAGGTTTTTTTTTCCGTCAAATGTGTCAATGTCTGTATAGCATATACAGCCTATTTTAAGTGAAAATGTTTAATTTGGAGTGGTAAATGCAAATATTTTAATATTTTATGACAAATGATTGTAAATTGTGAATAATTTGTTTAATATACAAATTTATTTTACTAATATAAGGCGCAAACATTTAAAAATGTATATGGATTTGAAGTGGTATAAAACCTCTTTGTTGTTTCTGAAAATATTTAGTGTATAACCCGGACCAATAAAATATGCTCTGTTTTCTCGAATGTTATTTGCACAAAGGTACAATTCAACTTTGTAGGATTCATTATATTATGCACTAGGGTATAATATATTATGCACGCGTGACTTATAGCCCAGTTTATAGTTCTAAACTCAATAGAATAACGATCACTTTACGAGCAAGTGTGTGCAAACTCATTTATAAGTGTTGAAATTGATACGTAATACATTTATAAAATTTGTAAGATAGACTAGATTTTAGCCAAAGGTTTAACAATTAAAAATAATGTAAAGATTGACGGTGTATGAAGTCAAATTCGAGACCCTTATACCGTTTCTCATTTAACGTTAAAATAGCTGTCTACATTACTCAGAAAACACAGCATAAACAACAGTACAGTGAATGTTGTCATACATATTTCCTTGTTTTGCATATTGCTGCACCTATTGTCTAGCTATGAATCACAAACATTATATCCCACAAAGGAGTATAAATATAAATATTAACTGTGGGACATATACAGGATGTTCTAGAAACAGCTTGGAAAAGTTAACTACAAGGTAAAAAATTAATATTGTTTGCTAAAGATTATAATGTATGGGGGTCAAACATTCGACCATTAATAGAAAGTATGGTCGAATTCAACGAGTGCAGTCATAGGCACATTGCAACAAGGATTATAATTCTCTGCACATTCCATTTAAGACGTCTGTCAGTTTCAGCCCCAGCTAGACTGTTTAAAACAAGATGAAGCCCACGTGGACTGGTGACCAAGGTGGCTTTTGTTTACAACCAATCCCTCGTTTCATCCACACTGTTGTAAACGATGTTTTAAGCAAGCTTCCAAAAAACGACGCAAACCACGCCCCCAACTTGTAATGCAAAATTGTTGTAAACTGCTGTAAGTCTTGTTTTAAACAGTCTAGCCGGGATTTTAATGAACACCTAATCACAAGCGGCCAAAATTTAAATCGGTAAATCATTATTTTATAGCGACCTCTCCATCTTTGTTTTGATCTTAGCCTAAACGGTGCATCCATTTTTTACTTCTACTGTACTTAGCATATGGTGGACGAGTCTATTCAACGTTATACGATCTAATTTAAAGTCTCTCAGAATTTCGAATTTGAAGCGTCTAAGTTTCATATTAAAGGGACTTATGGCTAGAGAGGGTACTGTTGAATACGGGCCAATATCATGATTTCATCGACGACAGAACAAAACTCAGCACACGAAAATATTAGGACATATGAAATTGGTGTTTTGTCGTACTGGCCACTTTAATCTCAAATATGTCCTCTTTGGTTTAGAATTCCAAATTCAAATTTATACAGCTATTTACTCATCAATTTGTGTCTCGAAAACCGTATTTCTTTTGGTTTTTTCTCTGCGTCATTGAGTTTACAAAATGGAAAAATTTTAATTTCGCGGTTTTTACGAATATGAGTTCTGCCGTGGCACCAGTGATGCAGAAACGGCTCGAAGAATTCAGTGGTGTCACTAGAGAAAGCACAGTGCGTTTTTGGTTAAAACGTTTTCGTTCTGGAAATTTCAACCGACAATGAAGAATTGAAGGCTATTGTGGAAGAGGATCCATCGCAAACTACGTCCGAGTTAGCTGCAGGCTGCGGTGTCAGTGATAAAACTGTTTTCATCCACTTAAAACAAATTGGGAAAATAAGAAAGCTCGAAAGGTGGTAACTGGTACCTCATGAATTGAGTGAAGCAAACCGACAAACGCGCGTCGACTGCTGCGTTACATTACTGAACCGGCACAATAATGAAGGGATTTAAATCGAATCATTACCTGTGATGAAAGTGGATACTCTACGACAATAGGAAGCGCAGATTGCAATGACTGAACACCGGTGAACCATCCAAATTCTGCCCCAAGAGAAAATTAACTAGAAAAAAGTTATTGGTCAGCGTTTGGTGGATATCTACAGTAGTCAGCTCCAAATAATGATTGATAAACTAGCCGCTTAACAACCGAGACTGGTCAATCGCACAAGGCCACTGCTGCTTCAGGACAACGCAAGATCACACACTGCAGAACAGACTGCTACCAGACTGTACTCCCCGGACCTTGCTCCAACAGACTACCATTTTTTTAGAAATTTGGATATCTTTTTGCAGGGGAAAAAATGTAACTCCGATGAGGCAGTCCAAACCGCCTTCAAAGATTTTATTGATCCCGTCCTAATGTTTTTTTTTAGAAAAGGCATTAATGAACTACCTATGTGATGGCAGAAGTGCATAGATAGCAATGGATCATACTTTGATTAAATCAATATATTATATTAAAAAAATAAACTTTTATTCCTCCCATACAAAACGCCAATTTCATATGTAAGGACCTAATATTTCTTTATCGGTCTCAGGGTCACATTCATTCATACGATGACAATTGAGCTCCACTGCAGTGCGATCACAGAACCTTATCGAATCGTAAGTTAACGAATGTTTACGAATGCTCGTATAGTATGGAGTCGGTTGCAAGTTTTGAGTAACATTGTAATTTTTAATTTTACAGATATTTATGAGTACAACATGTTAACAAACATTCAAAATTAACAAGGCACACATTTATTTAAGCTGGCCGTCGGCAATGGATAGATTTCATTTTTTTCTTAAAAACCGTCTCCACACTAAACGAAATTCGTAAACATTCGTTAACTTACGATTCGATAAAGTTCTGTGATCGCACTGCTGAATAGCGAAGAATTTTGGAATTTGTCTTATGATTGAAGGGTTTTTTAAAGAAACTTTCTCCGTTTTTACATACGTAAGTATTGTAAGCTACAAATATGTCAGATGAGGTCGAAGTAAATATTCTAAAGCATGCTTAAACAGACCGATGTTTCATGATTCACAAAAAGGCAGAAAATGGCCTCTCAGGTTAACCAAAATCACTATTTAAAACTAAATTTTTTGGGTTGAATGATAATCAGCCGTCGATACTAATTACTACAATTGTAAACACAGACTTATTTTAAACACTTTGGCGATGGGGTAAAACTGTCTGCCTCAGACGCCAGTGGTTGCAGGTTCGATTCCCGCACGGAAAAATAAAAAAAATGTTCCGTGTCTGGGTGTTAATCTATTAATGTATTTATATTCTAGGTTCCCTCCTAGTTTGCTACATGGCCAATAACACAAGCTATTCTTACTTTGGGAGCATGTTGTTGGTGTAGCTGTCTGGAGATTTTATTTTTTATTTATTTACTGACAAAAGAAGTCGATTTGCCATTATTTATTAATTCATTAGTGAAAAAATAATGATTATTGCGCGGGATTTTCGAATAACAAAACGAAGTCTTACTTTCCGGTCTCAGTTAATTCTCTACATTTAACCTAATTAAGACCGGCTACCTCTGGATTTCTCTCGAAACTGGTCCAAGATGACCAAAACCCGAAGCTATACTGTTGATCTCGACTTGCTTCCACGAGCAGTATGGGGAATGCTTGGCGCATTGGTTCTCAGTGTGTGGACATCTAGACTCAAGCATGATGTCGGAGCGCAGCATGCCTAGCGATATTGGCTATACCAACACATATAGTTAACATTGACATGTGTCACAGGTGATTCGCAGCTGTTATCAACTGATGATGTTTCGGAAATCACTGGTAAGGTCGGTGATATAAAGGCAATAAAAACACAATTTGGAAATTGTTCCTACATCTCCTGATTTCTTTTCTATTGCGTGTGCATTCAGCCTGACGTTTGGTAGCACTGTTCGGAATTACTAAATTAAATTTAGAACTTGGAAAGCATTAAAAACAAATGTTAACCCTCTGGTTACTATCACCTCGCAAAGTACTCTGTACTGTAGTATCATATCATTATCCTAAAGGTGTTATTTTTAATAGCAGGTACACCTAGTAAATACAATTCGCTTGCACGTTCTAATAAAGATATGTAAAGAGAAGTACGAAAACAGAGTATATAATGAATATACTTACATTTTAAATTTTAACTCATGATATACTGACACTTGTAGATTTAAAATTTAAAATATAAATCCGGTTAAAAAGTGTTTTATTTAATACTACGAATCGCAAAATGTATTAAAGTCATGCTCAGGAAAATAAAGCTTTATTGCTTATTAAAATTTCCATGTGAAATCCGAAATGACCAGCAGTTAATAACAAAATTCTTCCAGAGTGATTTAAATTCATAAATAAATAATAATGACATAATTGTAATTGAAAATTGTATCTTAAATTATAAGTGATAAAATAGCATTGGTATAGCAATATAAAGCATGACAAATATTATTTAAACTTCATTACCAACCTGTGGTTCTCCTTCTTCGCAGACTTTCACCCATATATCATAAAGGTTGGCAGTAAACTCGTCTACTCTCAAGGCATTCTGCAAAGTTTGTTGTAAAAACTCATTGTCATGAGCTACCTACAACAAAAGATTTTGGTTGAACAAAACTGGGAATTAAATTGAGGTGATCAGAATTATTAGATCTAAGGCTCTTTTTGATCTCACAATCAACATATACCCTGGCAAATAATTCAGTCAGTAAACTGACAAAGTTCAAATGTCAAAAAGAAAAATAATGATGATTATAGTTAAAATGTATGTAGTGTAAGGAATGAGATTTATTGAAAATGAATGGTATTTTTCATTGCAGTAGTATAAAAATTTTAAGGCTATGTATAAATATGTGAATATGAGGTGTGTTCTTTATCTTTATTATCATTAACTTAAATTTAACTTTATTATTTTAATTTAACGAAAATAATTAATTAACAAACATGCCTAGTGGTTTAATATGGTTACAGTAAAAGCAAAATTAGTCTTTTGCTATTTTTTAAAGTCAACGAAAAAGTAAGTTACATAAAGCTAGAAATGAGCAAAGGTAATTATAAAATATTTTGTAAGTCAAAATATTTCTTTCACAATGTCATTCATTCACTTAAACCGCATCAATGTTTTTTTTCTTCCAAAAAGTGGGCAAACTGGAACTTGTTGTTTATATTACAACGCTGCAAATATGCTTTTGCATGACTTTACAGGACAGGCAAAAAATGAAATATTTTTGATAAACAAGTAAATAATACCAATAATGTTTTTTTTTTATGTAACAACCTGCTATTAAAAGATCAATTTCAGTATCATAACATAGAGATCACAATCTTGGAGGTTAAAATCACATCCTCATCTATGAAATAATATAGAGAATTGAATAATTGTATATGCTAGAACAGTGGTCTATTAATAGGCATGCTCTATCATTGGTTGATTTGTTAATCATTAGATTTAAAAAATAGAAAAGCCATGATTTGCTGCCAGGAAAACTAACAATGACTACTATCATTTTTGTGCTTTTAAAAATTACATGTGATATTCAGAAATTGTTCAGAATTGATTATGACTATAGATGCGAAGCTGGTTATTAACGATTTTAACCACGCGGTTAAATATGCATTTTTCGTTATTAACGGTTAATTAACCGCATTTTATGCTTGTTACGGTTAAATACCACCGCGAGATGTCGCTAGCAGATTGAAATGTGAACCGCAAGTTGCGCGATGATGCCAGCTTCGACTGGCAAAAAAGTCGGTTGAAATTCCCTACCTCAAAAACTATAGAACCGATTTTGATAAAATTTATATTATACCCTAAGTTGAACAATACCTAGTACAACAAAAAAAGAATTAGTCAAATCGGACGTGTAGTTCCGGAGATATGCGAACACGAACATAAAAACATAAATACACTATTGAAATTTGGCACATTTGTTCAGACGTTGATATAGACTAACATATACGAAAACTGGGTCATTCTGAAAATACTACATACATACGAGTGGAATTGATAACCTCCTTTTTTGTTGTCGGTTAACAAGAAAAGAAAGAAAAACTTTATCCTTTTTCGTTGTCAGTGTCAGATATTTAACCGTTAATAACTGCATTTATCGTTAGTTAACCATAAATTTGGTTAAATAACGGTAGCTAACGGGTTTTTTACAACTATAATTATGACCTTAGTTTCTATTCATAGTAAACAATATTTAAGGTAAACTTAACATTACCTTATGCATCAATTCATTTAACACAGGTTGTAATTCTACAGCTTTGGCAAATTCACTCTGAGGAAATGGGGATGGCAGCAACACAAATGGAGCAATCTGAAATAAAATTACTTATATTTAACAAACAGTAAAATTAACAGTGGAAACATCCAGGGCAGAATAGTTAGATTTAAACACAGATTTAACCACATAACTAAGAGAAACAGTTACTGCATACGGACCAAATTATAATTATAAGTAGTAGTCTTATGTACCAAAGTAAATACTTTGGAAAACATTATTCAAAACTTGTTTCACAAATCCATCTTTAGTATAATTTAATGATTCTTTGCGATAAAAAAAAGTAGGGAACATACCTGGATGACATCCTTGTTGAAGTTTTTTCTGTCTCTCATGCCTACACCATGCATAAGAGCCCAGTCTTTTGCTTTTTCTATTACATTTACAAGGGATTTGTGCTCTAAAGGTAGAGGAATGCAACAACCAAATCGGGCTTGAGACATTATGGCTGATAAATAATAAAACGGCGATAATTTAATATTGAAAATTTTGAAATCTGTTCACTTTAGATATTTGATACGATTGTGTCAGGTACAGTAATAATACACCTGTGAGCCAGGCGCACATTAAAACTGCAACAGAAAATTTAAATTGTAAAATGAAAACTGGATGGAACAAAATTCTGTACGTACACGACGTACACACAAAAATAACACAATACAATGTTAATGTCAAAATTCGTTCTTCTTCTTATTATTTATAGTCTGTAATGTCAAAAAGGCTGCATGAAAAAAATTAAAGACGATCGTTCAATATGACCCATCAACTGATTGATAGCCAGAAGACGCGTCTTATTTAACAAATATATCAAATAAAATTATATTTGAATGACTTCAAAGCTTTTTAAACAATATAAGACAGTATAATTAAAAAAGGGAAATTGTAATTAAATTTACGAAATGAACTATTAGCGAGCCTAAAATTAAAACTTAAAAGAAAGAAAAATTAAATTTTCAACAAAAAAAATATTTTTTCAAAATAGTATACTAGGAACATAATAAAAAATATTTCAAAATAAGTCACCATGCCTACTGTCAGTCGCTCTAAGTTTTATTACAATACAATACTTTTATTACCAAGGCCCTATTGTGGCCCGGTTTCGTAAAACTCAAATCGACTGACAATAATTGTTGGTCAACAATTCACTGTAAAATTACAAGAATGCATTTCATAAAAACTTGACAAGTCATCATGGTAGGTAGACCTACCATGCAAGTCATCCACCATGGGCAAGAATGGTCATCCATTGTCATATACGCGTTTCATGAAACAATGGGGAGTTTTCTGACAGCTCATAAAAATTAGTTCAAAAAACCTCTATAGATGGCACTTTTAAAAAGCCGAAGGCGTTAAGTCTGTAAACTATAATGTAGGTAAGTGGTATCTACCCTCTATGGTTATTTATACGTTCAATTTCTGATACAGACGTCAATTAATTTATTTTACTTTTAAAAACGCAGTGTCGAATAAATTCTTCACCTTCGCCTTTTGTAAAGCGCCATCTATCGAAGCCTTTTGTACCAATTTTGTACAGTTTTCTTTTTTTAATGAGCTGTCAGAAAACTCCCCATTGTAGTGACAGGCGATCTATCGCTATGAATTGTCTTTTATGAATCGCCTGTCATGTGTAAAATTATCGAGTACACTCGGACACAGGGTAAATAGAAAATGGTTTTTACAATTTCGAAACGCACGTCAGTTGAAAGCAACGTCTGTCATCCATGTAGATACCTAGTCATCGTCATCCTTTCATCAAATTAAAAGGGCCGTAAATCGAAACGACACTTCTTCGAAAAGCCAGTTAAAGTTTTGGTGAACAGAACTGCATAAAGGATTCTGTAACTATAGTTTTTATTTATCCCACCAAAAAAAATATTGTAAGGACGGAGAGCCAAGTTCAAGACAAAAAATATACATGGTTGTCCGCTTCGCCGCAAAAAGAATGGAGATCTAAAGATTGCCAGGTTCTTTGTAAAATCGATATGTATTTGAAGAAATTTACATTATGAACAAGTATTTAACTCTATTCCTTTGCTTTATTGAATACCTACTTATAACAATCTTATTTGAAAGCATCTTGTTTGAAAATGCATTTTGCATGCATTTTTTTTATTTGAAAAGCATCTTATTTGAAAATGTGATATCTTTTCCCTTTAATTCGCAAGGAAAAAAAACATAAAATGTGCTTGTTTTTTATATTGGGGGTACTTATTATAGTCTAAAAGCTAACATAAAATTTAAAAAAAAATCCCATTAATATACTTTTTTCAAAAACATAATTATGTTGGTGAGATACAACACTGCGCAATATACTGATAAGTGTGTATTATAATTGATGTTGTTCATCGCCTACACTGCGCTCAGTAAAGAGGTTATTACATAAATAAAAAAACATATAATTTAGTAAAAAAAACATTTAATAAAGAAAAAACAAAGGTTTCTATAATAATTTTTAATATCATAACTTAGGCACTGACGTGATAATTGTAAAAACAATTTCTTTTTTCTATCAGACACAATCTTTGGTTGCATTTATTGCAATACACACTAGAGTAACCTTTTTTGCAATACTTACACCTTCCTTGCGATACAAAAGTTGGTAAATGGCCCAAATTATCGTAACGAACAGAATCTGGCTGTCTGGGAGCGATTGGAGCTTTTATCTTTGCAGATGCTACCACATCATTTTCTTTCGAACCCGACTTTCGGATTCTGTTTCTTTGTAAGAGTTCATTCACGAGTTAAACCCGAAAGTTTTTCAAGGCCATAGTCTTTTATCATATTTCCGATCTCTTTTGTATACCAGCCATGCATTATTTACGCTAATATCAATTGCCTGGGCGAATATGGCCATATACCATCTTTTCTCTGCCCATTGCCACTTCAGCTCTGCAATCCTTCTGGCTATATCGGTGACATTGGTTCGCCTGCGAATCTCCTCATTCCTGATTCAATCCCGCAGGGAAACTCCGAGCATGGGAGCATGGCCCTTTCCATTGCCCGCTGAGCAATTCTAAGCTTATTTATAAGGCCCATAGTTAGCGACCACGTCTCAGTGCCGTATTTCATCACTGGCAACACACACTGGTCAAAAACCTTTGTCTTCAGACACTGCGGTATTTGCGACTAGAAGATTTTACGGAGCTTCCCGAATGCTGCCCAGCCGAGTTGGATCCGACGGTTGACCTCTTTCTCAAAGTTGGACCTACCTAACTGGATTTTATGTCCTAGGTATAGATAATCGTCAACAACTTCGAGCGTGGTGCCTCCAACTACCACAGGAGCAGGTGCAACATGGACGTTCGACATGATTTTCGTCTTATCCATGTTCATTTTAAGGCCCATTCGCTGCGAGGCTCCATTGAGGTCATCGACCATTTTACTGAGGTCCTGCAGGGTCTCAGCCATGACTACGATGTCATCCGCGAATCGAAGGTGAGTGATGTACTCGCCGTTGATGTTGATGCCAAGCCCATCCCAGTCCAGAAGCTTGAAGACGTCTTCCAACGCTGTGGTGAACATCTTAGGCGATATAACGTCGCCTTGCCTGACGCCCCGCTGCAGTTGGATAGGCTTCGAATTCTGATCCTGAAGACGGACTGACATAGTGGCGTTTTTGTACAAAAACTTCAACGCTTTGATGTATCGATAGTCAATTTGGCACCGCTGCAAAGACTGCAGTACAGCCCAGGTCTCAATCGAATCGAAGGCTTTCTCATAGTCTATAAACGCCAAGCAAAGTGGCTGGTTATACTTATCCGTCTTTTCTATAACCTGCCGCAGCGTATGGATGTGGTCTATGGTGCTAAAGCCTTTTCGGAAACCGGCTTGTTCGGGAGGCTGGAAGTCGTCAAACCTGCGTGCGAGACGGATCGTAATGACTCTTGAAAACAGCTTGTATACATGGCTCAACAAAGTAATGGGTCTGAAGTTCTTCAAAAGGGTTTTATCACCTTTTTTGTAGAATAAGACCACTATGCCTTGGAGCCACGATTTGGGCGTTTTGCCATCGATGATGATGGAATTGAACAGCTTCTGAAGGGTCTTAAGCACAGGTTTGCCACCAGCTTTCAGAAGCTCGGCTGTAATTCCATCATCACCCGGCGCCTTGTTGTTTTTAAGCTGTTTAAGGGCCATACTAATCTCGTACAGGCTGACGTCTGGGATATCTTCGGTATAGTGTCGGGTTAATTAGGCTCGTGGGTCTTTTGCCATGTCTTGAACAGGTGCCCGTGTTGTCGTGTATAACTGCCCGTAGAACTTCTCAACTTCCCTCAAAAGTTCGGGTTCAGAGGAAACAACCTTGCCGTCGTCCGTTTTCCGCTATTAGTACTACATTATAATGGCAAACATACCGCGCTAATGAAAATAATTGATTTTGGATTTGCATTAATTGCCGAGGAAGAGAGACGGAAATATGATTCGGATCAAATGATATCCAGAAGATTAATACGGGATGCTAACAATCCATTTGAACATGCCGACCCTATATTTATCAAACTATTTCGCAAAGACATTGCCAATGTTCTTGTTTTAAATTTGCAATAAGATTTGCAGCGGAGACGATATAATGGATAGCCTTTTCATATAATGGTAAGTTCCTGCGTGTATTTTAATCACTGTCATTTGAAGTGTTCCGCAGCATCAATACTAAGGTGTGGTATATTAATTTGGGGACATACGACGGACATTGAAAATTGTTTTGTTGCATAGAAATCGTGTATATGAGCTATTTAAGGCAAGGCTACCTTACGAACCCTGCAAACCACTATTTATCTCTGAGTTTATTGACACTGCCTTCTGTTGGTTTATGGTACATTTATACAGGTAACACTAATTCTATCTTGTTCACTCTAACACACAGAAGCGGCCGTGGTTTACTTTGTATGGAATCATGTTAGATACCTACCAGGGCTGAGTTTTTTGATCGATGTTACTATATAAATAAATAATCCCATTTTTAGTAATGGCAATAATGTTATCCTGACCGAACGAAACGAATGAAGATGAAGCAAATATAAACAGTATGGCGTCCTGGTTTGCAATATGCATTGCGGGCATTACATTGTCCGACCAGAATTGAGAAATACAATACTTTGTAGTGTATTTTCGTGAGATATTGAATCTTTGACCCCATTTATTTCGCACCTGTGACCTGTGGTTTTTCTCCTTGACTTTAACCAGTTAGGCAAAGAGTTAGGCTATTCTTAAGTTTAGTGCAAACGGCCTTAAATGAATATAGCATCTTGGAGACATTTTGTATTTATTGTTATACTTAATAGGTACATAAGAGCTAGTTTAGTCTCCGTTAACCAGACTGGGTGAGTGGTCTCGACAAGATAATCTCGAGGCTGCGCTCCTGGTCTGGATGTGCATGCTAAAATTTACAACCTATCGTGAGCTAAAAATGATTCAAATTTCCCGCTACAAATAGTTTACCTTGGGTGACTATAGATGGCAGCACTTCCAAACTAAACGACTAAAAATCGTTCCTATTCTTTTTATATGAAGTTGATCTTCTTCTCCTAGAGTAATTGTGTTCTGTGCACAGAAGATGGCGTACTTTGCATAGAGAAAGATAAATATACCAAACCTACTCAAGAGCCTACTCAACACGCCTCAATGAGGCCTTTTCGTTTCATTTTTCTTAAAGTTTTTTCAATACATACTAGATGGCGTTGAACAAAACTGAAGAGTCAATGTCAATATCGTATCCTCTTTGTTGACAGTTGACTGATCGTAGAGATAAAATTCTTGCTGATTGCCATAACCTTCAAATTAATAATATTACATTTCATTGTTTTTTATTCTCCTAAAGTGGAGTCATTTTATTAGGTCACATTTGACAAGTGTCAGTCTCATACATTTTCTTACAACACAACCAAATATGAACTTTATTTGGCTGATATAAGGAAACGTCAAATGTGACTTCTTAATATGGCCCTACTATAGTTTGTTTTGCAGCGTTTTTTCTTTACATGAAGTATATTAATAATTATTACACGTAGGTACGGTACTGAAATTGGTACTTGAGTTGACACTTGAGTTAGATCAGCGCCATCTAATGTTGAAAAGTGAACTACTTTTTTTTTTATCGTAGACTGAAAACTCCTCATTTGTCACCCCATTTGACGCACCGCCATTTTGCTAAGCTCCCGTGCTGCCATCTGAATGTCGGTCCAATATTTAATACTAAGGCTGGTATAAAATATTTTCTATTATTGTAAACACCACATTATCTTGCCCAGATAAAGATACATTACTGGGATTCGAACTCGGAACCTCAGCTCAGCTCGCCGCGCATAAATCACCACAAGATAACAAGGAGATCACAAAATACTACATCAACATATGCACATGTAAGGAGGAGCAGCCGTTTTGTGACTGGCTGGCAGGACGAATTTGTCGCAAGTCAAAACTGACAGCAGACCTTTTGTTTGCTTGGTGTATTAGATCATAGATCTCTAACACTATGGATCTGAAATAACAGCAAAAAATGGGTGCATACCTAAAGTTAAATCGTAGCATAAAATGGCCGCCAATAGTGAGCATACTAAATTTGTATCGATATCGATACTTCTAAGGCCGTATACAGAAAGAAAGCTGGAAACTTATAAGCGCTTATCAGCGAAAATGTCTGACTCATCGGACGATTATTTTGTTTTCTTGAGAAAATGTGTATTCAAAAATGCGAAATGAAGCTTTATCCTATTGATAGAGAAAGAAAACTTTTCGGGTGTAGCATCATTTACTAGTAAATAACTGAAAACTTGATGACCAAAGATATTTAAAAAAAAAATTTTTTAGGTCTGTGCTTTATCCTGGTATTGAAAAAAAAAATATAAATTACTAAAACTGTTATCCCACATGCTTACCATGAAAATGCTTGAAATGATTCGTCTGGGGATTTATTAACTTATTATTTGTCAGGAAAAATATAAGCTTTTTCTAAATAGCTTTGTTTATAGTTTTATCACGCCACCAGAAATAAATTGCCTTACCAAAATTTAGGGGTTCAAAACTTACGTTCTCCTATTGACAGTATTTGACAGGGAAGGAACACACATCCGATTAATTGCGACGGTTATTTTTACAAACTTCTGCCTGGTGCGGTCATACCATTTTTTATAACGGTCCTAGGGCGTCTCATGCAACTATTAAAAGAGACGCCCCGTAGCCGTCATCTGCCATTTAGTTAAACTTTCTGCCTTTTTTTTCCATTTACTATTTACTTTTTTTGACTTTGATTATTAGTCTAAGCGTGTTTCCGAAGCATATTTGTTTTATTCGAAATTGAGAGCAAGTATCGAATTAATGACAGGTGTTGTTTACCTTTTTGGAAAATCGAAAGAAGTATTGAAAGAATATTCCTTCGATTCTTTCGATACTGGGGAGGGAGAGGGAGAGGTTCATGAATTACGAAGGAACACAAAATAGTAACAATAAAAATGAAAATAAATAAATAAATTAAAGTGGACATTGCAATTATAAAAAGTGAAATCTGATCAAAATAATAGTAATTATAAAATATAACTATCCACATGGCCACTATGTAATAATTAACCATACCTTCCTTTTATATTATGAAAGTTAGAAAGATTTTACACTCGTATTATGCAGGTAGCAGTAAAGCAACATAGTAATTTTCACAAATATTTATTCATTTCTAAATAAAAGGTACAAAGTCTATTTTTATTGAATAATACAAAATAAGATTTCTTACCTTTTGGAAAATTGAAGGTACTGTGTCATCTCGCAATCTAATTACATCAAGGGTCTTATAAAGCTATTTTCCTCAAAATGTAAAGAGCGAATATACCAAACTTTAACTTTTGGGTTTAAGTGCCAGGGGGCGTCGACATTGTATGGAGATGGTGCAGACTACATACTGGAGACAGAGTGAAAAAGACAGAACACAATAAGAGGAAAAGAGCAAGAATGATACCAGTGTAGCCCATGAAAAAAAATATTCAATCGATTGTGCGAATACATCGCAGTATTTTTTTGAGTTTACACTCATTCATACTTTTCTTCAAGAAATCTTAGCTTTTATTAGAAATAACATTAAACGAAAACTTTACATGACTTCTTCATAATTTTTAAATAATTTAACAAATATTTAAAGGGACCGTATTACATAATCGAATGAATTAGCGAATCGATGTTATTTGAATATAGCAACACAGACATAAAAAGAAATGTCAAAAATTAACGTCTACTTCACAATATGAAAATATTTTTTCGCGATTGCGGTTTTGCGATATTTTTAAATTGTGTTTGTGTTTTAAGTTTTCTTGTGATTTAGTCGACTTTTCTCCCCCTGATTGCTTGAAGAAACTCACGGCAGTGTGAATTTGTATTTTTAAGAAAGAGTGTCAATTTATCCACACTTTTTGTTGTATTACTTTAAACAAAATAAAAGTATCAAAAACGTATTTATTGTTTTACTTATTGTTCATCAAGTTAACCTTATATTTAGCTAGTCGCAATAAAAATAAGCAAACCTTACAGAACTGATGGTATGGTATTTCACCTAACAAGTTTGTAAGTATTTGCTTATTTTTATTCAGACCAGAGCAAGTTGAAATCTCGAAGTCGTTTGAACTGTTTGAAATTCCCGCCATATTAGCTATGTGGACCGTTTTCAGATGGCGTCTAGTCTTAACTTTTAAAGTATGAAGTTGTACTTCTTCTCTTGAGTATATGTGTTCTATGTTAAGTGCTCGCTTCCAATGGCTTCTATCCACCGTCCCTTTAAGTTAACATTTCTTGGAAACCTAAAATTATAAATATCGATATAGAGTTTTAAGAAAAATACATCACTATTAAATTCTAATGTAAACAAACAAGACAGTTTCAACAATAGGTTTCGGCAAAGTAAAACGTGTTTAATATAAAAAAAAATGTAGTGTATAGTTAAGATTGCATGTCCAAATCACAAAATAAAGTTATGTGGAGCACTTTATAACAACAATTCACTTGTTTTAATCAATAAAAATCTTACTAACCTGTGTAAAGTTAAATTAGGGTATTTATCATCTTTCTTCGCACCACACCACAAAATTGAACATTTCATATTGAAAACTGCTTGCACATTTTGCAGATATTAACATATAAAACACAAATTTGAAGCCACTTAATTAGTAAATTGAAAAAACCTTTCAGCAAAAACACAATTTGACATCTTAAGTACTCTGAATTCTGAAACACAACATGGCGACAAGGCACTCTAATGACATTCGAATGACGTCATGCCTTCAATTTTTTCATTCGGTAGGAGAATGAAAATAGTACTAGGTATCTCTTTTTTTCTTCAATAGTTTTTGTATTGGGAGAGTGAGATAAAAGAGTTTTAGTTATACCTGCTTAATATCTATATAACTATAAAGTATATTAGAAAAATAGAACATCTCCATGGATATCATCTCACTGTATTAGATCTATAGACATTTATCGTGGTAAAATGACAACATGACCGGTCCATTTTGATCATAGAATTTTGATGCATGTGATAAAAGTTAGCTGTCAAATTGAAGTACTTTAAGAGTGACACCCCCATGGAATTAATAGGTACTACGTTAGTACCTATTAATTCCATAGGACGACCATTAGACGACCGGCTGGTGAAGCGGTAACATACATTGCCTTCTATGCCAGAGGTCCTGGGTTCGAATCCCGGCGGCGGCGGATATTTGTGTGATGAACACAGATATTAGTCGTCAAGTCATGGATGTTTATATGTTTATTTAAGTTTATTCTAATAAAAAATATGGATTTATTCAATATGTATGTTTATATATTTTCTTAAGTATATCAGTTATCTAGTATCCATAACACAAGTTCTTTAAGAAACTTCATTTGGGCTACATAATGTTGTGTGAGTGTCAGAAATATTTATTTATTATTATGGACACCCCTGAGTACCGTACTTTGATAAGAATGAGGGATTTTCTGACAGCTCATAAAGTTTAGTTCAAAAAACCTCTATAGATGGCACTTTTAAAAAGCCGAAGGCGTTAGGTCTGTATACTATAATGTAGGAAAGTGGTTTCGTCTAATCATCTATGGTTATTTATAAGTTCAATTTCTGATACAGACAGACGTCAATTAATTTATTTAATTTATTTATTTATTCAATATATTCCATGCTGGACTGGGAGTGAAAGAAAAACATAGAATGTGCCAGGTGCTTCTCTTCCCGGGCATACTGTAAAAGTCGGTTAAGGGACAGAGGTTTTATTGGCATTTTTGTGGGCGATAGGCTGACCCCCTGTCACTGCAATAGCCTCTCGCAATCATTATAATACCTCATTAGTCAAACGTGACATCAGTTGGTCTTATAACCTCTGATGTTCTGCCTACCCCATAAGGGATACAGGCGTGAAGTTATGTATGTATATAAGTATTTTTACAGGTTTCCCTAATGCAATAATTATACAATATTTTTTTTTAAATTTCAATCACAATTCTAACATAATCAAAATTAAACATAATTCTAAACACTAAACAAATTATTTTACAGTAAGCTTTTTGTGTTTTGTTTTGGTGAACTCACTCATTGCACATTCAAATATATCAATATGCTCAGATAGATGTTGTGTTGAGCACCCGTAGAGCACGCGTCAGCGGCGCATTTTGTAGTAGGTTAGTGCGCGCGCGCGGGATCGATAGTAGTAGAAACTAGAAACACAGTGTGGAATAAATTGCTATATGATGACAGACAAGACTTCGCCTTTTGTAAAGCGCCATCGAAGCCTTTTGTACCATATTTGTACCGTTTTGTTTTTTTAATGAGCTGTCAAAAAACCTCTCGTTAAAAATATCCATCATCTCTTGCAGTAGTAACTCGATAAATGTTGTCCTGGCTTGGATTCCTGGACATTCGGGCATTGCCGGTAACACAGCTGCCGACTCCTTCGCTAAAGACTCCATCCAAATTGGTTCCTTGGATCACTATATGTGCTATGCCCAGGATCTCCGCCTCTTAGCCAGTGAACGGCTACATGTTGCCTGGAGCTCCTCATGGGACCGATCTCGCAAACTAAAAGCCAAACATTATGGTGATATTCAACCAAACATACCTACTAAGCCCTGGTTTTTTAAAATTAAAGCTGCAGATAAACGGTCCACCTCAGTTGTCTGTAGACTGAGGCTTGGCCATTACTGCTCCCCTGTTTTCCTAAACAAAATTGGCATTCGTAATTCTCCATTGTGCGATTGCGGACTGGAACCTGGGACAGCTGACCACATCTTTTTTAACTGCCCCCTCTCACCCTCCTCCCTGTATTCCTTTCTTCCCCGACAGGTCCTTAGACCAATCAATATGTGGTCTCTACTCTCAATCCCAGATCCTATTATTCTTAAATGCCTTTTGAAATACATCCATCAATTCAATATACGGTTATAATGCTAGCTCAAATCCCCCGGCTACTGATATTATACAGCAATGTTAAGAAGCAGTAAGGGCTGGTGGCTGTCAAAGATAGTCTACGCCTCACGCGATACTGGCAAAAATAGTCTGTTGACTCGTAACAACGGCTGATTGATTGCCATAAATAATAAGAAGAAGATGGAAGAAGATGTTTGTTGTCTGTCGATGCTAACTGAATATTAGAAGGGAATTTTTACTTTCATTAAGATAGTAAATATTGTAACAACATGGTAGCGAATAACGAATAATGGTAGCGTGCTTTAACGAGTAAAGTGAAAAAAACTTTTAAAAGTAATAGGTTTGGTCAAAGACAAATTAGAAGAAATACGTGGTCATGGCGTAATAAATTTTCCCTTATTTGAATTTGATGCAGTAGAGTATAATCATTGGAAAATACGTATATTAAAGTACCTACTTGGAATACATAAAAATGTAAGGATGTTGTATTACGACAAAAAGATGTTCGCGATAGTGATGGATGGGATGAAAGAGACATCCAGGCAGCAAACTATATTTACCTACAGGGCCACTACAAACAGACAACTTGAATATGTAAGCGATTTAAATTCTGCCAATGAAATAATGAAAAATTTCGATGAGATGTATTTAAAAAAGTCAACAGAATTACAAATTGTTTGTCGCTAAAATTTCGAAAATGTGAAGTTACAAAATTATTCGGTTATGAGTTTATTTTTTCATGACTTTGAAAATGCAGTGAACGAATTGAAACAGGCTGGTGCCTCAATATCTGAACAAGAGAAACTAAACTATATGCTCAGGTCATTACCACGAGGTTATAGTCATATTGGAGATCTTATAGATGTATTACCTTAAAAAGAAAGAACTGTAAACTATCTAAAGAATAAAATCGAGTTAACTGGTATAGAAGAAAAGTCAAATGATCAAACAAATGTTTTTCAAACTGAATTCAGGCTGTCATTCCAAAGCAAACCAAACATTTTTGAATGTTTTGGTTGTGGTAAACCTGGCCATCTTAAAAAGGATTGTTATTTTGGTAATGTACATCATGGATGTGGATGTGGTCGTGGAGATTCAAATGTGAGAGGACATGGATTTTCTAACATGAAATATTCTAACAGAGGATAAGGAAATAGCTTTCATACAGTTGTTGCAAATAATATATATACAAATAAAAATGAAAAACTAATACAGGGACAGATAGTATGGTTACTTGACAGTGGATGCACAGATCACATAATAAATACTGATGAATATTTTGAAAATGATCAATTATTGAAAAAGTCTGTGCAAATTAAGGTTGGAGATGGAAGAATATTACAGGCTACTAAAGTGGGTAACATCAAAACCTATTTCAATGTTTATGGTCAGAAATCAGAGGTAACATTAATAAATGTATTTTATGTAAAAGAAATGAAAGCAAATTTGTTAAGTTATTCAAAGATTACAGAAAAACACTCAATTATTTCAAGAGGAAATTTGTCCAAAATTTACAATTTATATGGAATTGTCATAGTAATAGCAGTCATGAAAGGCTTTATAAAATGAAAAGTAAAGTCAATCAGGAAATAATTCATGCAAATATGACTATTAAGGAAAAATTGCATCATACACTGGGACATATAAATTTTAAGAACTTGAAATTGATGTGCAAGAATAACTCATTAGAAGGATTACCAGAACATATTGAATGAGATTATTTAAAGTGTGTTACATGTATTCAGAATAAGATGCATTCCTTACCATTTCATAATAATAGGCGAATTGCTGAAAACATTTTATAAATTGTACACGCAGATTTGAATGGGCCACATCAAACTACAGGAAAAATTGGAGAAAAGTATTTCTTGACCTTTATAGGTGATTACAGCAAACTAGTCAAAGTCTTTTGTATCAAGTCAAAGCATGAGGTGTATGAAAATTTAGTTCAGTATGTTAATGAGGTGCAAAACTTAACTGGGAAAATGATAAATAACTGAGATGTGATAATGGTAAGGAGTACACAAATGCTAGAGTTTTTGAGTTTGCAAGAGAAAAAGAATACTAATAAAACCATGTCCGGCTTGTGTGCATGAACTTAATGGAAGCCGAAAGATATAACAGAACTTTAATGGATATGTCTCTTATCAGAAGCAAATGTTGATAGAAAATATTGGTCACCCCATTTCTGCCAATGGCCTGTTTGGTCCTTTCAAATATCTTTTGGGGGCATGGTCTGTGCTGGTCCATGTTTTTTTTTTCAAAAGAAATTTAATTTCCAAAGTACTAGTACTTGGTCGCCCTCTTTTGTTGCTATTCATTTCCCAGCCCAGGTTACAGAGGGTATTTGCCAACTCAAGTCTAAAGTTACATAAATTATGTGGCTTTCTGTTGGCATTAACCAGTTTTAGTGTCTTCTTATACAATTACCAGGAGTTTATTATGGTCATGTCTAGGAAATGGAAAAACAGGCGATTTGTCCACTTCTGACTTTTGCGTGTTATATGGTACCTTCCAATAAAGCTGTCTAAGAGATCGACGCTGCCATATGTGAATTATCTAATATATAAAATTCTCGTGTCACAGTTTTCGTTGCCATACTCCTCCGAAACGGCTTGACCGATTTTGATGAAATTTTTTGTGCTTATATAGATTACTAGCTGACCCGGCAAACATTGTTTTGCCATATAAATAAATAAAAATATGTTGGCCGATTTTCATAGATACCGGCTATGAGAATCGGCCAACATTTTTTTTTTTTTTTTATTTGTATGGCAAAACAATGTTTGCCGGGTCAGCTAGTAATCTATAATTATTTGCGGACAACTTATTGGTACCCTCTGTTTGCTGGCTTTATCATATCTGAAAATAGTGGTCACAGGTAAAGCTCGATGAAAGTATGTTGAAAGTAAAGTAACCGGTTTATTATCTTTCCAGACTACTGCGCTTATATCAACACCATCAACATTGGCAACCTGTTCTTCATGATAGCCTCTTGGTACTGTTCTAATCATTAGGGTTTTCTTATCAGCCAATTTACTGTTTGGAATTTGATTTGCTTGAATGGTGCCTAAGCTATATATTCCTTCTTTTGTCAAATAAGTCAACAATGGAAGGGATGTCTAAAAATTATCGAAATAAATTATATGATTAGCTTTTCTAGTTAGGTGTTACCAGTTGGTCCCAAATCTGGTTCTCCTGCTTGAAAATAATGTTGTCCGCTGCCAGTATACACCTCAAACTTGTGTGCAAACCCATAAATGCTACAAATCAAAAATAATTTGAACCCCTATTTGTGAGGTTTGTTCGGGAGAAGTTAGATGAACAGACTTGTCGCACATTGTTCATCTAAAGACAGACGCTGTTCCAATGGTATTTCAGCATATCTAGTATTCAGTTCACCAATTACAGGCCGAATTTTATGTAACTGGTCATGGTTGGGGTGCTCTTGCGGTAGGTGAGTCGTATTATCATTAAAATGTAAAATTGAACAGATTTTATCAAACTGCTTTTGAGACATGGTATATTTTATGGGTCCCTAACTATACTGGTGGACAATAAAATTAGGCCACCTACCAAACCCGTTGTCGTGACTGTGTTTTAATATAAAAACTTTTAAATTTTTTTTTTTTATAGATAACATGTTAATTCTTAAATGAAATAATGCATTTTTAAATTAACCAACTTTATTTTTGTAGCGATACACGAGAAAAATCAGAAATGAAAAAAATTTACAGCGACGACGACAGATGAATAAAAAAAATTTTAATGTTTTTTCTGATGTTATTTTTTCTTTAATAAGGAGTATTGCCTCCTCTGGCTTTAATAACACATACCATCCTTTTGTTCATTGACTTTATCAATTTTTTTATGGTAAATTGGGGTATGTTTTCCCACTCCTCCAGTAAAGCCGCTTTCAGCTGTTGCATATTCTCTGGAGCTGGTTCTCGCTGTCTTACTCGACCTTTTAGCTCGTCCCATAAATGCTCTATTGGATTAAGGTCTGGACTTCGCGCTGGCCAGTCCAGGACCCGTATCCCCACCTCACACAAGTAATCTCTAACGCACATTGCAGTGTGAGGACGCGCATTATCGTGCATTAGTTTAAACTCTTGAGTGATAAATCCTGAGAATGGCACTACATGTTCTTGGAGAATGTCATTGATGTATGATTCAGCAGTCATACAGTTCCTCTATCAACGATTACCAGCTCTGTACGGGCTTCCAAACTTATACCTCCCCAGAACAAAACGGAACCACCTCCGTAGCTCACCGTTTCGGAAATAGCACATTGTGCATAACGTTCTCCTGGTCTGATATACTCTTTTGCGACCATCAGCACCATAAAGACACATTCGGGACTCATCTGAAAAGAGTACTTGCCCCCATTGTGCCAAAGTCCAGTCGCGGTGTTCACGAGCAAAGTTTAACCTTGCTGCCTTATGAGCTGTGGTAAGTTTAGGACCTGTTGCAGGTCTGTACGGTTTTAAACCACGTTCCTTAAGGCGTCTTCTTATTGTCCTATCACTCACAGCGACACCTCGGACATCTCTGAGCAGGTGCTGCAATTCTACTCCAGAACGACGACGATTTCTGAGGCTTGCTAACACTACAAATCTATCATCCCGTACAGATGTCTTTCTTAATCGACCTGATCCAGATTTTCTGATATAGCCACCGGTCTCCAGATACCTTTTATAAACATATTGAATCGTTGATCGACTTACTTCACATTGTCGAGCGACATTTCGCTGGCTCATTCCAGTTTGTAACAACGTTACGATTCGAACAACTTCTGCTTCGCGTAGATCCATATTTATCAGTTTAACGGAAGTGGGAGACACAGAACTTGAACTAGTGATACGAATTTATCGATATTTTTAAATAGCGTCCCAGCGACAAGACATTAAACATAAAAGAAAAAAAGCGTGGGTTCCCAAAAAACTGATAATATGACATTTGACACATTGACACTTTATAATGTCATCATTATACCCTCTACAAAGATTGGAAATTAACGTTCAAAAACGTATAATATATTTCAATTTTTAAACAGACCATATTTTATGAATAAACCATGAAAGCAGAAGTGGCCTAATTTTTTTGTCCACGAGTGTATATTGATCCGACCAGTACAGACGAAAGTTAGGAAATTTAGCAATCGAAGAATAATAATTCATCAAGGATTCTTTTTTCTTTTTCAACTCATCTATCGTACTTGGAAATGATAAATTTTGTTTGACGCCAGGCATCATTTTGTACACTGCAATTTTTATGGTTCTTCTGTCGGGTATCCCAAAGAGACGGCTCGGATTGGAATAATTCCAAAAACTCGAGTGCTTTTTCATTTGACCACTCCATGTCGGTCGATACGTGCGTCGCCGGTGAGCTCATATTGCACACTGGACAAACGGTATTGTGGCCACAAACGCATTAATTACTGCGGTAATCTTCTTTGATGTGCGAAAAAAGACCGCCGCCGCAGCTATTGCCTACCACCATTTGCCATATTGATTGGCATTGTAAAATTATGGCCATAAATCGTGGTTACACCAAGGTGTTGTTTAAGTTATGGCAATAATTATTGGCATATCACGGCAGTGTGACCTCAGCATAATGTTAGACATTTACATTGGCCCATGAACATAAGCAATTATGTTCATGGGCCAATATGACTGGTCGAGATGGCGATTTTTTGTGTGGTGAGCGTATATGCACTATTTTTGTTTTTTATGCGTTTATTACTAGCCCTTGATCATGTGCCCACTTACACATTTCATTGAACATTTTTTTCATGTATCGTCTGCGAACTGATACACAGACCCAGACTTGTTACTCATGTCATTGATATACAGAAGGTACTCGGTAGGCCCGAGTAAAGACCCCTGGGCCGTGCCTTTGGTGGTCAGAGTCGTATTAAGGTGATTTTGTATTTTTACGGCTGTGTACCTATTTTTGTGATAATCTTTTAGTAAGTTCAAAAGAGGGCCTTAGATTCCGTTCTGTGCAAGCTTTCTGGTTGGAGATTTGGTAGGAGATTTACGGAACAACTTAACCACTTTTTTATTTTCGTAAGCAAATTGTTATACTCACACTGAGGTTCTGGATTTCCAGGGACTGATACATTATTCCGTAATATCCGAAATTTAATAATTTAAACTAATTATCAAACATAATGGGATAATTTTATTTTATTTCAACAATTCCCGAAAGAACCGGGAATCAATTTCAAAGTCCCGGTTCTTACATATTGCCAAAAAAACCGGGAATGCCCGGTACTTTCGAGACCGGCATTTCCCAGTTCTGAACCCTACGTGGGAGTATAACAGTTAGTTGTGAGGAGCCAGGTGATCTTTCACGAAAATTGGTGTCGAAGCGCCGTCAATATCCAAGTCCGCTGATGTTAGTCCGCGGCGGACGATGCTGCTGCTATAAACTCAGACCGATGTCGCTGCGTGAACTTCACAATTATGTTGGTTACTTCTACGGTGTGAATCGCTGAACTCGGTGAATAAAATCGACATCCGAAGGTAAAAGTGAAAAGCCGAATTTAACTGCAATTTTGTGATGTATGTGGTTTAAGTTTTCACTTTTTAACATTGATACACCCGAGATCTCGATGTTATTGAGGCGTCCTTGTTGCTCTTTAGCCAGTAATTGATCCGTAAGACTATTTAACTGAGTTCTAGTACTTAACTCTTTTCCTAGGCGTTACGGTTTTCAAGTACTTTTATGCTTTGTTATGAAACACATTGCTGTTCTAATAATGCATTTAAGGCGGTGTTCGTTCATATCACTGCTGGGAGTTTTCAACACAAAATCGTTCATTAAGACTGTTCTATTAGCACTAAAAACCAGAAACTGCAGTTAATCTTCGTATAGCTTTAATGCTCTCAATCATCTGTCAATATAAACTCGTAGGTAGTTGCAAAAATGTGATTGCGAGCGCGACACAGGTTCGTTCGGTATCGAGTTTGCGACCAACTTTTTGTTCTCACACTCACTTAGTTATATTCAGAGTATTTACGAATAATTTCTTGCATACTATGTCGAACTATGTATGTATTTACGTTGAGATTGTAAGTTACTTTGTGCCCAAAACTTTGTCAATATATTTTGTCGTATGTGATATATTGTGTGTATGAAGAAGTTTCATTAAAAAGATAACAACCTCCATTGTATTTCATACAAGTTACAATATTAGGGTAAATGTAGGTAATGGGGATCACTTAAGCGAAAATGAAAAAAAAAAGCAAATCTATGTATCAACTATTTATTAATCTGTTCTTATTATACAGGGTGTCCCAAAAGGTTACGTAGCTGGGAAGAGGGGTGATATGGTTGGTCACAAGGGTCACCAGAAAAATAAAATAAAAATTCCCCTCTGGGTATTTAAAAAAAAAATAGCATTTTTTTTTAAACTAAAAATTTTACACTTTGTGTGGCTATTTTGCTAACTGTACCTACAAATATTGCTGTATAAATAAATAAAAAATGTTATGTAATCCTCAATAACCCTTTATCAAATTGAAATAAAAAAAACAATACATATCTAACCAAGATTTTAAAGAAAATTAAGTTCTTGTCCAGTCAAGGACTTAGTAATTACAATTTCACTCAACTTTCTCCAAGTGTACTGAAAAAAAAATGTACTACGCTACTCCGGCGAGTAACTTAAAAAGATAGGTAATTTTATTGCAATTCCAAAATGGTATAACACTTATTTAAAAAGTTCATACTAGGACATTTAAAAATAATTTTCGGGAACAATACCCCTGCAAAACAAAACATATCAATAAAACAATAGTCTCAAATTCCTACGCAAATACATTTTTAAATGTCTATTCTGGTCCTTTAATATTGCTGCCCGTTAATTCTCAAGATTGGAGTACTGTACTCTCAAACACTCAAGTACAGTCTTGGCCAGATAAAGCTTTTTTTATGACAGGGAATTAAATGAAACTCGGAAATTAAACAAAATTGTAATTATTTATTTAAATAAAATGCTCAAAATGTCTACCACCAACATAAATACACGCCCTACATCGTTTTAAAAATGAGCGGGAGATATGGCGAGCAAATCTTCTATTATTAATTGATTCCGCGGCCTCTGTGATCCTCGCCCTCAAGTCAGCCAAGTCCCTGATTGGTTTCCCATAAACTTTTTCTTTTATAGCACCCCAGTAAAAGAAGTCCAACGAGTTTAAATCCGGTGAACGAGCTGGCCACGCTATAGCACCGGCCCTTCCCATCCACCTACCAGGGTATTCATTGTCTAGGAAATCCCTTACCTCATCATGCTGGAACCACATATTCCTTACTGTTTCCAGTGGCACATCTTCCAATAGATTGGGTAATTCGTTTTGGAAGAAGTGTAAGTACGCCTCGCCAGTCAGAGCCTCAGGTAGCTCAAAGGGTCCGATTATTTTACCATTTAGTATTCCGGTCCACATGTTCACTTTAAAACGATATTGGGACCGATCTTCTCTAATTAGGTGGGGATTTTCTAAGTGCCACTCGTGTAAATTGTGTAGGTTCATGTATCCGTCCTTTTTAAAAGTAGACTCGTCGGACCACAATATTTTATTGAAAAATTGAGGGTCCTCCCTATGCATGCGCAACATCCTACGACAAAATGCAAGTCTCGCAGGATAATCGCGTGGTAACAGATCCTGTACGCGTTGCATGTGGTACGGGTGGAACTTCTCTTGTAATATGCGATGAGCAGTACTTTTTGGTACACCTGTACTTGCTTCAATTGCCCGAACTGAAGTACTCGGGTCGTCTGCGACGGCTTGAAGCACTTCATCTTCGACATCGAACCGAGGTCTGCCTTCATTAACCGCTTGATGTGGAAATCGACCTTCAGACAATAGTCGGTGGACATTGACGAAAACACGGCTATCCGGGTGACGTGGGGCGTTCGGATATCTTTCTCGGTACAGTCTTGCTGCAGCACCGGCATTACATCTACATTCGCCGTAAATGAGATGCATGTTCGCATATTCTTGTGGAGTGTACGTGGGTGGCATGATGGCAATGTATCACACTTTAGTCCTTGAGAAAGCCGGGTCGTTGGAAGAAATCACAAACAAAGTCCAAATCACAAAGAAATAATCAAGTCCAGAAAGCGAAGCAAAGTTGTTAGTACTAAATGAACACAAACGAATACAAAGGATGCGCAGTAAACGAGAGTGCTTAATGTACTGACCGACTATTTGACTAACTAGAGATAGCACACCTACTTTTTCTCTTCCTTAGCGTATCTACCTGTCTCTTTCACTCACCGAACTTGTTTTTACATAGGGGTACCTGCCTGTACAAGGAACAGAATAGACATTTAAAAATGTATTTGCGTAGGAATTTGAGACTATTGTTTTATTGATATGTTTTGTTTTGCAGGGGTATTGTTCCCGAAAATTATTTTTAAATGTCCTAGTATGAACTTTTTAAATAAGTGTTATACCATTTTGGAATTGCAATAAAATTACCTATCTTAAGTTACTCGCCGGAGTAGCGTAGTACATTTTTTTTCAGTACACTTGGAGAAAGTTGAGTGAAATTGTAATTACTAAGTCCTTGACTGGACAAGAACTTAATTTTCTTTAAAATCTTGGTTAGATATGTATTGTTTTTTTTATTTCAATTTGATAAAAGGTTATTGAGGATTACATAACATTTTTTATTTATTTATACAGCAATATTTGTAGGTACAGTTAGCAAAATAGCCCCACAACGTGTAAAATTTTTAGTTTTTTTTTTTAAATACCCAGAGGGGAATTTTTATTTTATTTTTCTGGTGACCCTTGTGACCAACCCTATCACCCCTCTTCCCAGCAACGTAACCTTTTGGGACACCCTGTATACTTTACTTTACTAACTATCGATTGAAATCAACTTTAATCACTTTGGTTTATTAAGTAGTTTGGGTACAATAGAATTAAAAAAAAAACTTTGATCCCGATTGTCAACTTGGGTTGGCAATGGTGATCAGTATGTGAGCAATGGTGATCAATACATATCACAAACATAATTGTGCGCAGTATCCCATCCAGTACAGTCGGCATGAGCCCAGAGCCCACAAGAAGTGCACCGGTACCATGTCTCATTGTTTCGGCCAAATTCACCACATACCTACAAGACATTAGCTGCTTGCATCTTCTGCATCGTCATTTTCCTGGCATAACACATCCGTGTTCACGTCTGACGTCGAAGTATGATTGGAGTCCTGCAGAATTTTCTTCTTAACCTTGTCACGACTACCCTTCTGTGACTTGATTTTCTTTCCTGTTCTTTTTCCTTCGTTTTTCACAGGTTTGGCCTTCCTTTTATTTTCTTTTTCAACAAGGGCGTCTTTGATCGGTGTGGATGTTAATATCGTTGCATGCTGTTTTTTCATTCCTTGTCTTGTCTTGACAACAGCTACTTTCTTAGGCATCTTAATGAAATTTTGAATACTTGGCAGATCCTTAAATGTTGATGGTATATCAATTTGAGACAACGGTGCAGTCGCTGGTCCAGAAGTAGTGAGACAGAATGTGAATGTACTTTGAGTAGGAATGTTTCGTTCTAGCTCAAAAGTAGGCGTAAGGGATGATGCAGGGACAACAGCACCAGCAGAAGTCGATTGAAAAATAGAGTCAGCAACTTCTTGAACAACAATTGGCTCTGATTGAAGGACTTCAGCAGCTTATAGTCTTCATCTGAAAAAACATTTGGATTTATAGGAAATATGCCCGTTGATTTGAATCCTGCTTCGGCCTTACTCACGGAGGCAACATTATAAAATGCTTTTTTGACCAACGAAGCTATATCATAGGGTGTTATTCTTTGTGACAGTTGGCTCTTCATGTATAAAAGGACACATCTAATGGCTGCATGCGATGAGATGTGTGTGGTGGTAGAGATAGCATATGGACATAGTTATCCTTACAATACTCAAAGATGGCTAGAGAAATGTGGCTCGCATGATTATCCAAAATTAATAGAATTGGTTCTCCTGCAGAAGGTTTGGCATACTGGATAAAGTTTTGCCATTGGAGCCATTGGAGGAAAAGTTCTTCATTTATTCATCCTTTGTCCGAACATTTATATATTGCTCCTGTTGGTCCATCTTTTTCAAGAGTCGGGGTCTTCCGCTTTCGGGGGAAAATAAACATTGGCGGGACATATCCACCTGCAACGCTCGTAGCGTAGAGCAAAGTGATATTCTTACCCCGTTCCCAACTTGTTATGGACCCTACTCTCTTTTGTCCCGTAGCAGCTAATACTTTTTCAGGTTCTTAGACGGTGGAGATTCCGGTTTCGTCACAATTATATATATTTTTCGGTAAAAAATTGTATTTCCCATTAGTTCTTCTAGCAGCTTGTAGAATCGTTGAACTTCAGTCTTGTTGAAGGCTGTAACCCTATTGATACTAGTAGCTTCGGGTTTCCGCACAGAAATATTATTCCTGGCAACAAATCCCTCAAACCAAACTCGACCAGCTAATCTTGTTATTAAAAAACTCGTATTAAAATTGTGTTTCAGATTTAAGGCTTCAGCGTATGCAAATGCTCTTTTTATTTGGTTTGGGGTGCAACCGTAGAATATGTTGGCCATTTTTTTGATTATGTCATCTAATTCTTTTTGCATCTCAGCACTGATTACGGCCAAAACGAGGTGCCTTAACTATATTTTTTTTGTATTTCTTGTGAAGGCTGGCAAATAGAATATTCATGGTCTTCGCGGCTTTTCTTATAGAAAAATTTTGTTCATCGATGAGCTTTATAGCTTTTTCAAGGTGGTCCATAGTCCAGTTAGCTTTATTAGTCTTTCTAACACGAACTTTCGGCATCTACAAACAAAAAAAATACTGTTTTACAGATAGTTCAAATCAGTTGTGCGCGCGGCCTTATGTGTGGGTCAACCTTGTACATATACAGTGACTTTGTGTGCGTGACAAGAGGTACAGTCGGGTACAAATACAAATACTGTTATTTACGGGTTATAATATACGGGTTTAAAAAAAAACAGTTATTTCGTAATTTAATGTTTATTTATTGAACATTATTCTGCATCGCTACTTGAAAAATCTAATGATGAATTTTCGGATTCGCTGCTCTCACCAAGGTTAATTATGATTTCTGACTCCATGTCAAAATGTCTATAGTATTCTTCTTCTTTCTTTTGTACATGTCGACAAGTATTACCCCACATCCCTTCATCAATTTGACTTAAACGTTCATTTATGAGTTTCATTATTTCCGTCACATTTTGATCGACATTATGTGAAGCAATATAATTTTTTAAAATTCCCCACACATTTTCTATGGGGTTTAGTTCAGGATGATATGGTGGCAATCGAAGAACTTTTATGCCATATGGCTGAAGTATGTCGTCAATCTTGTAAGAAATATATTTTTCTTTATTTTTTTTAATCAAATCATACAGTTCAATTTTTTTCATTTCTTGATTAAAAGCTATATTTTTTTCTGTCATCCATCTCTGCATTTCTATTTTTTTTGAATTAGAATTTGGGGCTCTGTCATTTTGAACGTTATGGTATGAGGCATTATCAAGCACAACCACAGAGTTAGGTGGAAGATTCGGTACTAGACGTTCTTTCAGCCACTTTTCATAGTTTTCTGCATTCATGTTAGAGTGGTAATCACCAGAAACACTATTTGCTTTGTATGTCAATAGTGCGTTAGGTACGAAACCTTGTTCTGAACCAGCATGCACAATGATAATTCTTTGTCCTTTCGACAGGTTTCTCTTTAAAGGTGGTCCATCTTTATTACCCCATCCTTTGTTTTGCACATGGTTAGTTAAGATGTAGCTCTCATCTGTATATACGATACACCTATTTTCTTGACGGTATCTGAGTAATTTTTTTAGGTAGGAAAATCGTAGTTTTTGGATGGCATGCCGCTCTATAATAACACGTCTGTTATCCACAGTTTTTCGCCATTTGTATCCCAACTTTAACAAAGCTGTACGCAGAGTCGAAATACTTCCATCATAGTTAAGTTTATCTTGAAATATTCTTTTCAACTTTAGCAACGTAGGTAATTCACGATGTTCTAAATGGTAATTTGAATAGTGGAACGTATAACATCAACGTTAAAGTTGTCTAATTCTAACTTCTTTAAACGTTTTTTACGGTCTTTATGCGGAGATTTAAATTTAGAGTCAGATTCTTTTCCTTCAGCCAATATATTAGTAATTGTTCTCTCTGATACCCCCACTGCCATTGCTGTTCTTTTCCGTACGCTATTTAAATGTTCACTTAATTTCGATATTAAAATTGGACTTGCGCTGCAAACTGGATCACTTACTAGTTCCAATATATCTCTCGCATCTATTTTCAGAAATTCGTATACCTTAGCAATGGTTTCTCGAGTCTAAAACAATAATACGTAAACGTCAACAAGGAAAATTTTTTTCTTATATAGAATCATAATCAGAGATCGGAATTAGGTGTGTGAAAATACAAAATATCGAGAATATAACACGTGCTCCATATTATGTCCCGCTGCAAACTTTAGGTATTTTCACACACCCAATTCCGATCTCTGAATAATAAATATTAATTACATCTAAATTAAAAAAATAAATAAATAAAATAAAAATCTTTTAATATTTACCTGACTCCTTAAACATTTTCTCCGTGAAGAACTAGACATTTTCGTAAACGACTGTACCCGTAAGAAAAAGCGATAAGGACACGTCTTGCTCGGACGACGACTGCCGCGTCACTGCCACACGAATGAAAGTTGTATATTTACAAGCCCACGCACACATAGGGCCGCGCGCACAACTGAGTTAAACTATCTGTACCGAGATTAGGTAGTGTGGGCAATGGGGATCACTATGTAGGTAATTAAGATCACCCGACTCCGATTACCTACATAGGCAACAAAACGGAAAAAAAAATTGGCGAGAAATTATAGGTAATAATAACAATATGGCTGTTGAATTGCATGCTAAAATGCTACGACTATTACGCATTACAAGTACAGAAATAAATATTTGTTATTTTGTAACTTACCTTCGTATTTATTAACTCGAAAAATTAGATGTAAATAGCGCGAAATCTTCACATACCCATTACTCGCCAATGCGTCGGCCGAACTGAGCCAGTCACCGCTCGCGCACGGGTGTGACGTCATGCTAGCGTGTACTTATGTTTGGATCGGTCGGTCGCGTTCGGTTTTTGCCATTGCCTACATATGAAGCTTTTATTTCACGTTTTGGGATCAATTTTTTTGATAAGTAGAGTGGTATATTCTTCCCCACTATCTTTCAAAAGCTTATTTAACTTTTTTATCAAACTTCCTTTTTATAGATATATTTGCCCCTTTTTAAGAATCATTGGATTTTTGCCCTGATCCCCGACCGACTGGGCAAATTGTCGGGTATTTCCGCCGAAAGGCTTGGAGCTTTAAATATAAATAATAATAATATCGATATTTAGAATTCTTTTGACCGTTAGGTTGAATGTAAAGGTGATTTTCACATGCATCATTTATTTCAAAATGCTCCTAAAACATGAGCTGAAGACTTCACAGTGACGTCCACTTACCTCACAACATTGTACATGGCAAGAATCTTCATTTCCTGAATAAATTAACTGTTTAGGATCTAAAAAGTATGTTCCAAGAAGGCCTGCCTTCAAATTGAATAATATGATGGCAGCTTCTATTTCTCTATTAAGTGTTGGTGATTTTAGTAGTTTGCAGTTTTCGGGTATTGCGATAGATTTAAGAAGTTTTACTTTAACTTCTTCACTCAAACGATCTTCAAATTAAAGATGTTATATCATTTTTCATTGCAACTGTAGCGGCTTCAGCCTTTCTGCGATGAATTTCCAGATCTCTTGCTGCTTGTAATTGCTTGGTGTTGACCAGGCAGTTCAATTTATCACAAATTTTGCCTGTGTCAGTCCGAGGTTGCGTGAAGAACATCTGGGTGAAGCTCATTTATAAGCCATACGTAGCCTGTGGAAATTTAAATCAGTACTGAAATATTCCTTGCTACTTTGGTATCTGACTTACATGTTTTCATGCAGGTCTATGTATTTTTTATTCTTAATATCCGTCCTTTCATCTTTGTAAGTAACAAAACCCCTGCTTTTCTCACAAATAATAGCAATGATATCATAAACTATAGATAATATCTAACATATTATGTTACGTTCATAGCAATTTGCGTTCTAAACTGTTCCGAGCAATCAAAAACAGCACGCATTGACAAGTTTCACTGATAAGTAGAACAAAAGATGAGAAAAAGCACGCAAATGATAGAGATAGCTATAGTTTTAATGATTGTTCTTCAATGTTTTTTTGTATCATAGATTAATATTTACAGTCGTAGAGTGGACACTTGATTGAAAAGTAATTACATAGTTAAGAAATAATAGTAAATCATATTTATTGAAAATTTTAATATTGAAATAATATACGTAATATAATATAATTAAAATAATAATTAAATATATAATTATATTAAATATATAATAATTAATTATATACCTTCAAAAAGATTTAATTTATTTCTTTTTTGTCTTTTTGAAAGTTTTTGTATTTCGGGGTTATTTTTATGTGTGGAATGGAGACTGATATTTGTGTATTTATCAATTATGACTTTAATCAGATGTACTCGATGATTGAAAATGGGTGCCTGATGTGTTGAATGTTCCAAAAGTGAGTCAAAAACATTTTAATTCGAAAAGGTTTTTCAAATATGGCACTTTAATTTGTCTACGTCTTTATCATTAGCAAAATAATAAAGACGTAGTATTGTCTTAAGTTTTCACGATTCGTAATTTAAATAAAACTACTTTTTAACCGGATTAATCGCGTATAATTTATATTTTACATTTTAACTCGACGTTTCGGTCAAAGTCAAAGTCAAAGTCAAAAGAATCTTTATTTCGTAAGTATTTAAATACATTTGAAATAAGTCACAATTTACAAATTGAACTGAATCTACCACCACTTCGGAAAGTCGATCTGTTGAGAAGAAGTGGCAAGAAACTCAACAGCAATCATCTTTTAAAAATACACAATAACAATAACAACAACAACAATTTACAATCTTCTTGCATCCGGATATCTTATAATAAAACTTTATGCTTATCCTTAAATCTATCGAAGGGTTAATCTTAAATATTTTGGAGTTTTATTATAAAAGCGTACACATTGACCCATGAACGAGTTGGTGATCTTCTGGAGTCTACTATTATATTTATACATTAGGCAATCAAGTACTAGACAGAAACGTAGACATAGATATAGAGGTAAAGATAGAAGTAGATAGATGTAGCGATAGAGGTGAGAGATATTACAGATAATGTGGATGGAGATGAGGATAGTCGTGGACAGAGACTGGACACTAACACGGACGTGAACATGGGGGAATGGGATGCAGATGGGGAAGTCAGAGTCAAATTCAAAAAAGTAACATAGTCATAAAGTCTTCAGCAAAACGACCTGGCACCGCTAGCAGCACCCGTTCACGAGTATAACGCAAGCACCAGCCATCACTCTCCTCAACCATATTTTAGGGAAGAGGGTGACCCGACACCCGACGCTACCGCTAGCCATGCCGCCTGAGGGAGCATGACGTTCTTGCTGTTGTATGGATAAGAAGGAGATGGAGATGGCGTTGGATGAGAAGGAAATGGAGATGGTGTTGGAGATGGAGTTGGAGATTGAGAATATTTGAAAAACAATTTACAACCAAGGACTTTTATCGTCCATATATTCAGAAATTGTATAAAAGCCTTTACTACACAATTTTTGTTTAATAGTTTCTTTAAATTTATCAAGTGGTAAGTCTTGAATATTTGTGGGAACCTTATTATAAAAACGTATGCATTGACCCATAAATGAGTTAGTGACTTTATGAAGTCTACTATCATAGCCGGCTAGCTTGTACTTATTTCTAGTATTAACATTATGCAAGTCACATTTTCTATGGAACATGTTTAAGTTCTTTTTTACGTACATAAGGTTTTCAAAGATATATTGTGAGGCAAAGGTAAGAATATTAATTTCTTTAAACTTATTTCTAAATGTCGCCCTGGAATTAAGTTTGTAGATTGAGCGAATAGCCCGTTTCTGCAGCACAAAGATGGTTTGAATATCGGCAGCATTTCCCCACAGGAGAATGCCGTATGTCATTAAGCTATGAAAATAACCAAAATAAACCAACCGCGCAGTAGCTTCATTAGAGATATTTCGCATCTTTTTGACGGCATATGCTGCAGAACTAAGTCTCTTCGCCAACCTTTCTATATGTGGTCCCCATTGTAGTTGTGCATCTAGGGTTATGCCAAGGAACACTGTTGAATTTACAGGGCTCAATTCTTGTCCTTTTACAATTAAGTTAGTATTTACATGCCGGACATTAGGCAAAGAGAATTTTAAAAATTTAGTTTTATTTTCATTGAGTAGTAGGTTATTGGCTGAAAACCATTTCTCCACAGTTTCAATACAACAGTTTATTTCAAAGCAATGCTTCAATTGCCTACTCACTTTAAATAGAAAAGAGGTATCATCAGCAAATAATATGACCTCACACTTGTCTTTCACTAAAAATGGCAAATCATTTATATAAACTAAGAATAAGAAAGGCCCAAGAATCGAGCCCTGGGGCACTCCCATATAAACTGCTGATCCCGATGATCTCTTTCCATTAATATCAACTCTTTGAATTCTATTGCACAAATAGGATTTCATAAAATCAAGTGCCCTATCATTGATTCCATAGTGGTGTAGCTTCATGAGGAGTGTATCGTAGTGAACACAGTCAAAAGCCTTGGACAGATCACAAAAGACACCGAAGGCATCACGTGACTCCTCCCAGGCATCAAATATATATTTGACAAGCTCAACACTGGCATCAGTTGTTGAGCGACCCCGTGTGAAACCAAATTGATTTGAATTCATTAAATTATTGCTAAAGAAGTGTACCACTAGTTGGTTTAAAATAAGCTTTTCAAAAATTTTACTAAGTGTTGGTAATATAGAGATTGGTCTAAAGTTACTGGGGTCGGTTATGCTTCCTGCTTTAAATACGGGAATAATTTTACTAAGTTTCATTAAGTCCGGAAACACACCATTATCAACACAATTATTAAATATACTGGCTAAATAAGGTGCAATACCGTCAATGATAGATTGGATGATTTTAACAGAAATACCATCCAGATCAGCAGTGTTCTTAATTGTTATACTTTTAAAAGCTTTCAATACCTCACTTTCAGTAACATGCCTGAAAGTAAAGTTAGTTTTACACTTATTTACATTATTTTCAAGAAAAGACTGTGCAGCTTTAACTGATGAATTTAATGTCTTCGTAGTCGAAACTGGAATGTCTGCAAAGAATTTTTCAAAAGCTTCAGCAACTTCTGTATCTGATGTCAACAGTCGATCACCAATTTTCAGTTTATGTTCCACGTTTCTAATGTTTGACTTTCCAGTTTCGCTGTTTATAATTTTCCAAGCAGTTTTAGGTATATTTACACTATTTTGAATTTTATTATTAATAAAATTTGATTTCGCAATACTACACACATTTTTGAACATTTTGGAGTATTTTTTAACATATTCCTTAAAGGTTTCGCTATGATTATATGATTTTTCATCATATAATTCATATAATCTGTCTCTGCTTTTGCATATTCCTACTGTTGCCCAGTCACTAAACTTAAATGAGTTATCATCTATTTTTATTGTTTTTGATTTAAATACTGTATCATACTCACATTTAATTAAATTAAAAATACAATTATACTCCTTAACAGGATCATCATAACATTTAAGTTCCCACAACTTATCCAAGACATTACTTCTGAATCTCTCCAGCCGACCCTCGTTAATGGGTACAAACTTAATCTCTCTTCTTAATGCCTTGTTTGTGTTAATGTTAAAAGATGCTAATTGTCCACTGTGATCCGATTTTAACTTATTAAATATGTATTGACTGTTGGGTGATGCATCAGTGAAAATGTTATCAATACATGTTGCTGAAGTGGCTGTAACACGTGTAGGCTCTAAAAAGAGATTTTTAAGTCCATAACAAAGAAACAAATTAGTTAACCTTTGGCTAAGGGATGATTGGATTAATAAATCAATATTAAAATCACCACAGACAATGATATTTTTTTTAGTATCACTAAGTTTAAGTAAAGCTTCCTCCATGATTTTTTCAAACAAATCAAAGGATGAAGCTGGCCGCCTGTATACGCTTATTATCATAACTTTCCCTAGTTCTATACATGCCATTTCAATGGTTTGCTCAACAGAAAGACTAATAATATCCTTTCGTTCTTTAAATTTCATTCCTTTGTGTGTAATAATCAAGGAACCGCCACAATTAGCCTGGATTCTGCTGTATGAACTGGCTATTTGATGATTATTGAACGAAAATATCATTTGATGGTCTTTTAGCCAGTGCTCCGTTACACACAAAATATCTAAATTTTCTTGATTCATAAAAAGTTCAATTTGTAAATCCTTACCCAGCATGCCTTCAATATTTTGGTGGGCTACATTTAATACATTTTTACTACATTTTAATTTTGCAGCTGGGGCATATGTGCTAATAACATTTTGATTATAGCTAGAAGTCTTATTATCTATTGTCGTCGCCTCTAGTTTAAATTAACTAGAGTAGTCCTAATACTATTACTTGGAATGTTATATTCCACCGGTTTAATAAATATAAGTGGCTGCTCAATAGAAGCAGAGGTTTCAGTCAAGATGACTGGTAAATCATTACTAATAATATAAGATAGCGATATTGCTATTTGTCGTATAGAATAATCGTACAAATTGTACTTATCATACTTAAAATAAAAAGGTTTACTAACTATAATGTTAGTATCAATCATATGGAATTTATCACTATGCCTACATGTCATAGTGTGTAATATTTTATTCAGATGGTGCCTTATATTGTTTTCTTGCTCTGAGAAAGAGTGGCTAAAAGGTAATGCAAATAATATTATTCTACATATATTTTTCTTTTCATGTAATTTGGAAAAACTGTGAATCATGTCTTTTTTATTTGCATGGTCCCGTCTGCTAACTAAAATAATCAAGACAGTTTTGACTTTAAAGTCAGTCACAAAAACTTTATTTAATATATCACAATATGAAGCACCAGGGAAACAATTATTTATTATTGGCTGCCTTACATATTTACTTACTTGGAAGCCCATTTTTTTCCCAAGTTCATCGCTGTACATAACTACTTCTGGCTGACTTAGCTTATTATTACATAAATAAGATGGCTTTGGTTTTATAAGCAGTACATTATCCTCTATAACACAAGGCATCTGGGACTGGGACTGGCATAGCTCGGGCTGTGGACAACTTAATACACTTTGTTCACAATTATTTTGGGAAGTCAAATACTCAAATTGATCCAGATTATATTTAGATAGTTGAAGTAAGCTGTCCATGGCCAAAGTGTGTTCTTTTATCTCTTTCTGAGCAACTTCATATTTATTAGTTAAACTATTAAGTTGCTCATAAAGCCTGTTTATTTCCAGCTCAAGGTGCCTTGTGTCACTTTCATAGGTTAACCTATTTTGCTCCAATTCAGAACTACATGATTTTAACTTACTTAGTAAATTTAAACGTTCTTTTCTGTAATGGCTATTTTTACATGAGAAAATTTTATTCTTACTAATATTTTTATTTATATTATTGGTCTTTATACATTGCTTACTTTTGTTTGATTTAGTCCTACTTTTATTACAGTTAAGTTTATTGTTAGTGCTTGTAGTAGGACTAACCGGCAACTCTGCATTAATCGAGCAATCACTGGTAAGGTCAATAATGGTGGAAGTATTTTTACATATAGATACCATTGAGGGAGCAGCGTCAACCAACTCCTCAAATAGAGACTGAGATTGTGCTGACCTGGATTCATTAATTTTAGATTCTAAGGAAGTTATTTGTGAAAAGGAATCACATAATTGGACTTTCAAATGTTTGTTATGCCTAATAACATCTTCTAATATATTACTTTTACCATCAAACTCATTTATTATCCTTTGCAGTTGGTCTCTTTGCTCAACAACTTCTAGAAATTGAGTATGAATTTTTGATAGTTCCAGTTTTAACTGTTTATTTGAGTTGAGTACACTGATAAACTCTTTTTCGGCATCATTTCTCTCATCCAGCAACTGCTCACACATAGACTTTGATAATTTAAGCTCCTGTAGGGTCAGATGAAGTTTGTCTTCCAGCTGACGAACAGCAGCCTGGCGAGTCATCATTTTTGATACCGAGTTAGGTCTTGAATAGAAAATACAACGATTGTTTTTTCCGAATGAATCAAGTGAGCAGTTACTTGAAGTTGAGGTTATGGAATTGGAGCAAAAAAGGTTTACACAGTAATTTTACTATTGCTAACTACAGCCAAATCAATTTCAATATATTCTATAGTAATTTCAATACTCACAAATTACTTTTCTTTGTTATCTAAGTCCAAAAAGTGTAACGGTCGGGTTCAAACCACTATTTAGAAACAGTTATGTTTTTCACAATATGTTCAAACAATTAAGAATATGTTAAATGTACACAATATTTCAGCGATTTACCTACTTAGTTTTATACAAAAAAAAAACTTTGATTGGTATACAATTCTTAAAAAACTGCTTTTGTTGCTGTTTTCAAAAACAGCTGTAGAAGACCCCGTCTTCTTTGCAGACCCCGTGGTCACGAGCGACTGTCGTTAATCCATTAATCCGAAGACATTAATCCGGTTAAAAAGTAGTTTTATTTAATAAAGACGTAGACAAATTAAAGTGTACTCCTTTTTATATATCTCTTTTAAATAGGATTTTATGACAAATTCGGCTTTTAAACACACAGTAAATAGATTTTCTGATGCCATAGCACAGGCCTCCCATATCTCTAATTGTAACTAATTTGTGGAACCACATTTTTTTTATTAGTATACAACGCGTCAACGCAGGTTTCACACTTAATAGCTTTTGACAAATTTCGTGCAATCCAGCCTGATATATATCCAGTTATTTGTTTGATTGATTCTGAACAATTTTGGTTATTGAGTATTTCAGCTAGAATAGTAACATTATTCTCAGAACTTTTATCACTAGATATAGAAATATCCGTTTTTTTTTTCATCTTCGTCGATAGCACGTAGGCCTGAAGAAGAGTTAATATTTAAAATTCCAGAAGATGAGCAAGTGAGTATGGGAATGTGGTCTAAAGGAATGCAATTGCCACTAAAAGAACTCCGTACCTCTAGATGATCAAAAAAATATTTGTACAATGCTTTGAAATTCGGGTTATTATTATAGCCACCTTGACGTCGAATAATACCAAAAAACTCTCTAAATGATCTTGACTCAATCTGTAAGTCGCGATGTATCCTAATGCGGGTGTTGCTGAAATGACATTAGTCATAAAAAGGTGTTTTAAACTTTCAATACAAATTAAAAAGCCTACACAAATCCAGTTTTCTATTTACATTCTACTACTGCTTTTTTGATATATTAAATACAATCCTGTTTTGTGACATTCAACCCCAAAATTGACAAGACCATCAGTTTTCTTGCTCGTCCACAAAGATTGATGTCGAAGCGCCATTTCATCAGCTACAAAAGTACAAGTAAGCGTTTGCCGGATAAAGAGCTCTTTTTCAATAAATATCAAAAGATGGCCGAGTAAACCGTGGAGAGGAAGAAATATTTTCATACCACTTGGATAACACATGTGGGTGTGGCAAAGCAGTGTGAAACACGCTTCTTACATATTTTAGGCAGCGGAAGAATAAAAGTTAAGTGTAATTGCAAATTTTCTAAGAGCGGGGGGATACTTTACACGATAAGACTTTTTTGACGTCTTTTTTAAATATATTCTATTTATTAAATCAATGACTTCGGTTTTTAACTTTAACTGTAAAAATTGTTCTTTTGAAATGTAATCTTTTGTTTTTAAATCTTTAAATATTACTGCTATGCTAGCATTCCTTTTCATCAATCTTTTATTACGTGTAAGGGTTTTGTTTTTTTCTGTAACTGTTCTTTTTTAAATGTTAATAGGGAGTTTGATGCTCATTAAAAAAATGAGCTGTCTCATTAAAAAAACAAAACTGTACAAATTTGGTACAAAAGGCGAAGGCGAAGAATTTATTCCACACTGCGTTTTTAAAAGTAAAATAAATTAATTGACGTCTGTATCTGAAATTGAACGTATAAATAACCATAGATGGTAGATACCACTTACCTACATTATAGTTTACAGACTTAACGCCTTCGGCTTTTTAAAAGTGCCATCTATAGAGGTTTTTTGAACTAATTTATATGAGCTGTCAGAAAACTCCCCATACACGCACAAATTTTCGAAGCACTGACTTTCTTGGTGTTTCTAAAATTTCTTCCAACTCCGGCAAACTGACATTGTCTAGACTCAATGGTGAGCTCTGAACATAATTATTTTTTTGTTCCTGAAAATGAAAATGCTATTAGGTTTAGTACGGTCAATAAAACAGCTACATACTATTTTATAAAATGTTGTACTGACATCTATAAATGGAACAGCATTTTTTTTAAGAAGTGCTCATCCTTTTTTGGGACCATATTTGTGAGTGGTTTGAAGTGATTACAACAGATTCTGCTGCTTTTTGATGGTATCCAGTCTGATTCGCTTCTTTGTTCACGATCCAATCGTATAGTTTGACCTGATCACTCGGAAACCTAATTCAATAAAATAATATAACAATAATAATCCTTAATTATCAGTATAATTAATTATTATAGTAGAAATACGAAATACAGTGAAACTGAAAAAGATTATTTCTACAGGTCAAATAACTTTCAACATGATGATGAATGCTTTATTATCCTTCTAAAAATAATGAAACAGTTACAATTTTCTTACTTAAAATTATATTAAAAGAGGTTTTTAAAAAACACTATATTGGGCCTAGTTAAATGCACAGTCCCTTACTAAGGCCCGTTTATGACGTTAGTTACTCAAAATCTACTTAATATTTCTGCAAAATTATTAACAAATCACGTTTAAAAGTTTTATATATAACTTATTCAACTTATATTTTAGAATTACAGTCGACTCTCGTTAATTCGAAACTCGAGGGACTCTTAAATTATTTCGAATTATCGAATGTTTGAAATATCAATGGTTGCAATTTCGAAGTTGTATTCGGCGGAAAGAAGTAGAGTTCCACGTTGGACAATGTAGGAGGACTGTTGTGTACAGTGCAATATCAAAAAATAGTAAAATTTTCTGCTGTTGTCGTTTCATGTCCCCATTAACTGTTAAAAGCCAATTGTTAAAAAGTTCTGTCGTCATCCAAGCTTTTCTATTAGCACGATAATCAGTGGGCAACGATTTCACTCCTTTGAAACATCGCGGTTTCATTGCTTTTCCTATCACTAAGGGTTTAAGTTTTTCGGATCCGTCCATATTTACTGCAAATAAAACTGTCAACCTCTTTTTACTATGTTTACCCCCGTGACATTTTTCATCTTTAAAAGTAAGCGTCTTGTCCGGTAAACATTTGAAAAATAGACCAGTTTCATCAGTGTTAAAAATGTCTCGGGCATCATAGTTTTCAATCAAGGTCTTCAATTTACAGTGCCAATCTAAGCAAACTGCTTAGACTACTTCCACTTTCTCCACAAACTTTTTTAAACACAACTCCATTCCTATTTTTGAAATTAGTAAGCCACCCTTCACTTGCCGCAAAGTTTTTGATACTTAGAGTAGACGCGAACTCTTTTGCTTTTTCCTTCAACAAGTTTCCACTAATAGACACTTTTTGTCCTCTACACTGTCTTAGCCAAATGACCAGGCTTTCTTCTAGTCCAGGAAATTCACCTTTAGTTGTTCTTTTCCGTACTCCAGCAGTTTGAGCAGAATTAATTTTCTCCTTGTGCTTTATTATGGTTGAGAGAGTACTCAGAGGAATCTTAAATTCTTTTGCAACATCACTTTTCTTCTCACCTTCCTCTACTTTTTCGATTAACTTCTTCTTTTCAGCAATCGTCAAACATTTATACTTTCTACGACTCATAATTAACACAAACTTTTACTCTGCATACCAACAAAAGACTAACAGTAACACAACTACACAAACCAATTCGTGTGGAAGTGTGAACTAAACTATTCATAAGAAAAACAAAGGCTCGTGTATGTTGATACAAGTTTGAACTTGTCGCAAAATGTACTTACATCACAATCATTCGACCTCTTTCTCTCTGCAACTTTGAATTGTCGAGTGTTGGACGCCGATGAGTTCGAATTAACGCGTCGTTTTATTATATACTAGCTTTATCCCGCAACTTCGTATGCGCTTAACTACCCCTCTCGTGGAAATTTCAGAAACTATACAAACAGACACCCACTGAAAGAACCTTTATACCAAGTACACACCCATGCACTCAAGGAATAACATTTTTCATACAAACTTAAAATCATATATTGCCCGTGCCCGTGGGAATTTTGGGAATTTTTTTCGTAGCACAACCAGTCACTCTTTGAAGAACCTTCATGCCAAGTATCACATCCGTACACTCAATTTTTCATACAAACTAAAAAGTCCAACCCCTTCCCGTGGGAATTTCGGGAATTCCTTCCATAATACAAACAGACACTTATTGAGGAACCTTTATATAAAGTATCACATCCGTGCACTCAAGGGATGGGATTTTTTCATACAAAATAAAACATATATATTTCCCGTTCCCGTGGGAATTTCGGGAATTCCTTTCATAACACAACCAGACACACATTAAAAAACCTATTTTTCATACAAAATAAAAAGTCCTATATTTCCCGTTCCCGTGGGAATTTTGGGAATTCCTTCCTTAGTGCACCCCTAAATCCCCTAAAGAATGTATGTTCCAAATTTCAGCTCTCTACGCCCAGCAGTTATGGCTGTACGTTGTCTGTCAGTCACTCAGTACCTCAGTCACTCAGTCAGTAACGGAACAGTTTTATATATTATATTGATATAGCAATTATTTTTTCGTTCGAATTACCAAGTGCATAAAAATGTATTGATTTAGTTCGAAATATAAAGAGATTTTGTAGGGCACTCGTGATAATTTTGAATTATGGAGAGGTTCGAATCATCGCAGGATGGAATTAACGAGAGTCGACTTATTAAAAAAATGCACACTGGGCCTCGACCTATGTACGAAAAACCAAAATAGTATATCAAAGATTCTGTGACATAATTTTAATTTTAATTACAGCTCCTAGACGTAGCCCACGTCGACCGCGGCGTCGCACAGTTGACGATTTGACTCATTTAGAGGGACAAAACTCTAGATTCTGAAATGTGGCGGTTATTTGTATATATAAGTTAAAACGAATATATATACTAAATAAAACACAAAAGAAGTATTAAAATGTATGTATTATTTAAAAAAAATATTATAATATCTTTTTCATGTTTTGATATATGTTTCCTTGGCAGTTTTCTCAACAAAGATATGTAAGGATCTGATGATACCAGCAAATGTTTCATTAAGTCAAAGTTCGTTCTATGTCGAGATGTTTTCATCGTATGTCCCAGTCTAGTTCTTCTTATGTCCTTATTTTTGACCTCGGAAGCTTCTTCAGACATTTGTCCTATAGGCACTAAGACATGTTTTATAATTTCTGCTCCGTGAACCAATATTTTATGCACTGTTACTGCCATGTTATACCATGGGTAAAGATTTAAATATAGTTCTCTGTCCTCAATACAATAATTTCGAAAATTTTGTACATCTATTTCGTAGCCTGAAGCGATTGCTGCTAAAATCGTGCCAAAATGATGAATTAGGTCTTCATTAAGACCTGTGATCTGAGCAGTTGTTTTATAATTATAAAAAAATGCGCGTGCTGTGTTCCCATCATTGCTTGTTCCGAAGCCAGGCTTAACTTTATCTATTATTAAGCCAACTTCCTTGAACTTTTTCTTAATCTCTTCTTTATTTCTTTTGAACACATTTTTATTATCTTCGCGGACTTGCCATTCACATGTATTAAGACGATTATATTTAATAGGCATTCCATAGTTCTTATATATGCATGTAAGCTAGAAATACCAAATTCATACATATGTTCGTCGGGTACTCTAGTAATTGATTTGTTCATTTCTTTCGATGTAGCTTTACAAATAAAACATCTTTGTGTTGACTTATTTTCTGATAAGATATTGCATACCTTACCATCAATCATTGATAATATCATTTGATGTGTGATCGAGATGACTACATCGTTTATTTCTATTAAAGTTGGCGTCAACTCCCGTATTTGATTTTCAATATTTTGACATTCTTCCTTTATTAGGGCTTTGGTTTCTTTTTTATAAATAAATTTAATTATTCTACAAAACCTTGGCGAAGATGGCCGAGCATTCTCCCATATGAGCACCTTTTCATCGTTTATTAATCTTATAGGAACTAAAGATATAACAAACATATATTTTCGTCTGTACTATCTTGGTCTTCGAACGCTTGTTTATATAAGCTATGGCCAGAGGAACCATCACATTTCCATTTGTACAATAACATATAGTTTACCACAACAGTATTCAGTCATTCTCCGAGAATATCTTTACATATTCCCGACGCAGTATGACTTAAAAGAGCGTCAAGTTTCAATTCGGCTGATAAATCTGTTACAGTTATGGTTTCTACTGGTGGATAGCAAAGTTTTTTAATGTTTGCAACGTAATCATAACAAGGATAAACGTTAAATCCCCTTTCTCTTGTTACTTGTTGGAAAGCTTTATATGTGGTACATTTAAATTATTTAAAATAGAAACAGCCAAAGCTTCTTGAAGAGAAAAGGGTCGAGGCAGAGCTAGCCAATGCTGCTGGCTGATATAAAGCAGTCAATGCATTGAAAAACTTGGCGACTGCTATTTTGAGTGTTGGAGACAGAATTGTAGAAGCACTGCAAAGCCATCAGTAGCGCATCAACTGTTATTTTCTTTTAATGTATTTTTATTGATAATGTTATCGAATTTCTCATTAGGGAATATGAGCTGTGATTTAAAGACTGTTATAGTTGTTTAATAAATAGTTTTAATTTTCATATATGTTTCTTTTTTATACCAGTTTTATAAGTAAATAATAATACTCTGGTTCCTAAGTATATTAAAAGTATTATTAAATATATAAGATAAAAAAAAAACGACGGGTTGCACTCTGGGAGTGCCGGCAGAAGTGAAAACTTGAATGTTAACGTTGTGCAATTTTGATATTTTGGAATAGTTAGGGAATAATTTTCACGACTTGCTTTGATTATTAGTATAAAAGTACTCTCATTTATGTGGTAGAATACAATATTTATTTATTGGGCTATCGTACACAAACATGACAATTTATATTACATTAAAAAGTTTCTCTCTTAGAAAAATCAACTTCCATCCATAACTTCGACGACTTTTTCCCCATCATTACTACCAGAACCATCATCGCCATTCTCTAAAACTGATACGATCGGTTTATGATAGCTGAAGTAAGAAACGAACAGTTTTGATTCGAACCTATTTAAATGTCTAATAAAGACCGCATCAATAGCAGTTTTGTATTTCGTTGTGCTTACATTGCGATCATTTAACATAGTTAAACCAAATTCATTATTTAAAAATTCAATTAATAGTTGATTTTTATCGTCTGCAAAGTTTATGTTGAAATCTGTTCATACATTTTCGCCGCACCGTAGAAAGAGAGGGGGATACTCCCTCTCCTACGCCGCGCCAGCTGTCTACTCTCCATCCGTCTTACGAATTTTTACCCATTCCAAAAAAGTGCACAACGCCGCTAAAGAAGTTTTCACTTCAAAAAATATTAAAAATAAAATCATCTTTGTCTTCTGTTCTCCCACAAACTTTGTACAGACGTTGACGTGTATCTTGCCCACGTCGCAGCTCATCATTGTATTGTGAAGATGATGAAGATTCTACACCCACAGAAATATTTGTGTCTTGATCGTCTTCCAAGTTGTCTATGTTAGGTGCAGGGCAATTGTTTCTATTGCACAAGTTGTGGAGCACACAACATGCATTTATAATATTTGCTGCTGTGATGGGATCATAATTTAATATCCTGTGCCGTAATAAACACCTCCATCTTGCGTTAAGTACGCCTATTGTCTGCTCTACAACATTGCGCGCTGAACAGTGTTTTTTGGTTTAGTACTCTTCTGCACTTTCAGCTTCAGCATTGACAATGGGCTTCATTAGGTATTCTCTTTGTGGATATCCTGAATCACCTATAAATATAAAAACTTTATAAGATTGTGTATATGAATTTGAATTAATTATCTTATAAAAGAATTAAATACTAATATTACCTAGTAAGTATAACGTTTCACCTCTCCTTATCAATCCTCCCAAATGCTCTTTTATGAGGTGCTGGTTAAAAATAAAAGAGTCATCGGTAGCCCCACCAAAGGGCTTTGAAAACCGACTGTTGTGACACTGTAGTACCAATATTTCTTCCTACCATTCTGTGGTAACTACCAGTTGCGAAAAATGATAATGCCAACAAAACCTGAGAAACAACGATATATTTATTACTAGCTGACCCGGCAGACTTCGTACTGCCTCAATCGATAAATAAAAGACCTAAACTTTTGTATAAATTAATTTCAAAACAAACAAAACGTATTGAATAAAAAATCATTTTTTTAATGGAGCATGAAGTTTTATTATTGTTTTCGACACATCATGATGCTTACTTAAAAAAAAACAGAGTTTTCCTGAAATACTGGCTATTTATAAGGTTTAAAATTTTATTAACAACTTTCAACCATCCATTATCTGATAAGCCAATACCCCACTCACTAGGCACAGACTTTTGTATCTCAGGTCGCATTCTTTTTATGGAGTAAATAATCATAGGAGGTGTCGTTACATACACCATCGGCCGAAAACGTAAACATTTCCGTTACACACGATTTAGCCTGAGCGCGATCCAGCTCATACACATTTTTTGTACCCTTTAAAGCGATAAATTTAGAATTCTTTGGGCATAAAATAAAATTTGTTTCATCTCCATTGTAAACTCTAGATGGATCACTCAAAATATGAAAAAGATCATTTTCTTTTAGATATTCTTCGACTTGTCAAAACCAATTTCTAATTTGCTTCTCTGACAACTTTGAGCTTGCTGAAGTTACAGCCTCAAACTTTGTACAAGACGGTGACGTGTATCTTGCCCACGTCGCAGCTCATCATTGTATTGTGAAGATGATGAAGATTCTACACCCACAGAAATATTTGTGTCTTGATCGTCTTCCAAGTTGTCTATGTTAGGTGCAGGGCAATTGTTTCTATTGCACAAGTTGTGGAGCACACAACATGCATTTATAATATTTGCTGCTGTGATGGGATCATAATTTAATATCCTGTGCCGTAATAAACACCTCCATCTTGCGTTAAGTACGCCTATTGTCTGCTCTACAACATTGCGCGCTGAACAGTGTTTTTTGGTTTAGTACTCTTCTGCACTTTCAGCTTCAGCATTGACAATGGGCTTCATTAGGTATTCTCTTTGTGGATAGCCTGAATCACCTATAAATATAAAAACTTTATAAGATTGTGTATATGAATTTGAATTAATTATCTTATAAAAGAATTAAATACTAATATTACCTAGTAAGTATAACGTTTCACCTCTCCTTATCAATCCTCCCAAATGCCCTTTTATGAGGTGCTGGTTAAAAATAAAAGAGTCATCGGTAGCCCCACCAAAGGGCTTTGAAAACCGACTGTTGTGACACTGTAGTACCAATATTTCTTCCTACCATTCTGTGGTAACTACCAGTTGCGAAAAATGATAATGCCAACAAAACCTGAGAAACAACGATATATTTATTACTAGCTGACCCGGCAGACTTCGTACTGCCTCAATCGATAAAAAAGACCTAAACTTTTGTATAAATTAATTTCAAAACAAACAAAACGTATTGAATAAAAAATCATTTTTTTAATGGAGCATGAAGTTTTATTATTGTTTTCGACACATCATGATGCTTACTTAAAAAAAACAGAGTTTTCCTGAAATACTGGCTATTTATAAGGTTTAAAATTTTATTAACAACTTTCAACCATCCTGTACAGATGATGCATACGTGATAACAGATTGTTAGATAAATTCGTGACATAAATCAATATACAAACACATATTGTTAAGTTGCCACTATATCATTTGATAAAGTTTTATAGATAAGGTTAAGATAACGTTTAAGCACGTTAGTTAAGTAGTATATAAGTTGCGATTACTGAATAAAGAATGGAATAAATCTTGATAAGTTGTTTTACTCACAGGCGGACGACCACCCTACCCTGCATGGCGACCCTGCCAGTTCGGTCATCCCCATTATGGGCTCGGTTTTATTAATAGTACAGAGCGCATAATTAGAAAAATCAGAATGGGCTCATTACAAATCAAGGAGGAAAGTGAAGAAGATAATAGCTCAAAACGCTGCTTGTGGATCATGCTGTAGCCATTGGGGAGCACCTGAAAAACAATGACATCCTGTTGACTGTCATCGCGAATGAAGAAGTTATAAATAATAATATTAATTACTAGCTGTGACCCGCGACTTCGTCCGCGTGGATACCGTTTATTAGAGTTGAATAAATACTATTATTATTTCCTCCTTGAAGTTAAAACTTACCTAATTCTAAATTTCGTCAAAATCGACTCAGTAGTTTAGCTGTGAAAGCGTTACTGATAGATAAACAGACAGAATTACTTCAAAAATTGTTACAACAAAGCAGTGATCCGCAGTTTCACCTAGGTTTTGTGAAAAAGTATAGGCAGGTAGGTATATTACATAGATGATGCCCGCGACTTCGTCTGTATTGAATTAGTATTTCGAGTAGGTTATTTTCTTCTCCAAGGTCCTAACTATCTTTAATAACAAAAATAAAAATGAAGAATCTTCGCCCATATAATATATATAACTCCTTACCACAAACATAGGTAGGTAACTATCTATTAGGTACATTACAAAGGCAATAGCGTTATAAACAAATTGGGTGCCAAAGTGCCTTAAATTTTAATATTGTCTTAAGTTTTCGCGAATACTATAATGTATGACTATTAAATAAAACACTATTTAACCGGATTTATCGCGTATATTTACATTTTAAATTTTAACAGTCGCTCGTGACCACGGGGTCTGCAGAGACACCGAAACGTCGAGTTAAAATGTAAAATATAAATTATACGCCATTAATCCGGTTAAAAAGTGTTTTATTTAATGCCTTCAATTTTACTTAATCCATGCAATATCTTCATTAATTATACTTAGCTTATTGTTATTCTAGGTAAAGCTAAGTAGTTTTTGCGTGAAATAATAGCAAAAATCCATCCATCCAGCCATTATCAGTGTACATACAATACTACCTATAGTTGTGTATGGCTGCTTTTCACTGCCAAACGGCTAAGCCAATATTAATGTAATAATAATAATAATAATAAAAACTCTTTATTGCACAACTATAAAATTACGAGATACAACGTATTTAGAGAAACAAATCTTTTAGTACAAATCGGTGGCCTTATCGCTAAAAAGCGATCTCTTCCAGACAACCTTAGGGCAGAGGATTTTATATGAGTTTAAGGGTGTCATGTCGTACAATACTGTTTAAAACAAAATATGTATAAATATATAAATGATGATGTATAAAAAATAAGTTCTCATATTTAAAATATACATACACACAATGTAATTTGGTATAGTAGTTAACACATACGTTACCTACTTTTTAATCCGAAGAAATCTACGGTTTCTGACTTCCAAGAGGCAGAAACGATCATGAAATAAACAAAACCTTGATTTCCATTTTATCTCTGTATGTACAGAAGGCAGTACATCAAGCGTTACAAATCTGTCAATTTTTTTTACTTGAATTTGAACTCTATGCCCTCGATAGTAAGTTAAAATTGGTTGGGGAAATTTGACTTATATTAAATTTGAATTGAATTTGAAAAACTTGAAGTAACTTCTCCCGTTTTTCCAACCGAAAATGAAGAATCTTCGCCCATATAATATATATAACTCCTAACCACAAACATAGGTAGGTAACTATCTATTAGGTACATTACAAAGGCAATAGCGTTATAAACAAATTGGGTGCCAAAGTGCCTTAAATTTTAATATTGTCTTAAGTTTTCGCGAATACTATAATGTATGACTATTAAATAAAACACTATTTAACCGGATTTATCGCGTATATTTACATTTTAAATTTTAACAGTCGCTCGTGACCACGGGGTCTGCAGAGACACCGAAACGTCGAGTTAAAATGTAAAATATAAATTATACGCCATTAATCCGGTTAAAAAGTGTTTTATTTAATGCCTTCAATTTTACTTAATCCATGCAATATCTTCATTAATTATACTTAGCTTATTGTTATTCTAGGTAAAGCTAAGTAGTTTTTGCGTGAAATAATAGCAAAAATCCATCCATCCAGCCATTATCAGTGTACATACAATACTACCTATAGTTGTGTATGGCTGCTTTTCACTGCCAAACGGCTAAGCCAATATTAATGTAATAATAATTCTTACACACCTCGTTAAAACTACTTTCAATGCCTCATAACTCATATATTCTATTACAGAAAGCTGCCATAATGAACACATGCCGACTTGTCCGGAAATTTCTTTCACTTTGATAGTTTATAACTTTGTCTGTACTACTGTTTGGCCACAAGCTCGCAGTAGTACAAATCCCACCCTGTAAAAAGGAGGTTCTTTTGAAGAATATGATGAAAATAATAATAATAAAAACTCTTTATTGCACAACTATAAAATTACGAGATACAACGTATTTAGAGAAACAAATCTTTTAGTACAAATCGGTGGCCTTATCGCTAAAAAGCGATCTCTTCCAGACAACCTTAGGGCAGAGGATTTTATATGAGTTTAAGGGTGTCATGTCGTACAATACTGTTTAAAACAAAATATGTATAAATATATAAATGATGATGTATAAAAAATAAGTTCTCATATTTAAAATATACATACACACAATGTAATTTGGTATAGTAGTTAACACATACGTTACCTACTTTTTAATCCGAAGAAATCTACGGTTTCTGACTTCCAAGAGGCAGAAACGATCATGAAATAAACAAAACCTTGATTTCCATTTTATCTCTGTATGTACAGAAGGCAGTACATCAAGCGTTACAAATCTGTCAATTTTTTTTACTTGAATTTGAACTCTATGCCCTCGATAGTAAGTTAAAATTGGTTGGGGAAATTTGACTTATATTAAATTTGAATTGAATTTGAAAAACTTGAAGTAACTTCTCCCGTTTTTCCAACCGAAAATGAAGAATCTTCGCCCATATAATATATATAACTCCTAACCACAAACATAGGTAGGTAACTATCTATTAGGTACATTACAAAGGCACATAGCGTTATAAACAAATCGGGTGCCAAAGTGCCTTAAATTTTAATATTGTCTTAAGTTTTCGCGAATACTATAATGTATGACTATTAAATAAAACACTTTTTAACCGGATTTATCGCGTATATTTACATTTTAAATTTTAACAGTCGCTCGTGACCACGGGGTCTGCAGAGACACCGAAACGTCGAGTTAAAATGTAGAATATAAATTATACGCCATTAATCCGGTTAAAAAGTGTTTTATTTAATGCCTTCAATTTTACTTAATCCATGCAATATCTTCATTAATTATACTTAGCTTATTGTTATTCTAGGTAAAGCTAAGTAGTTTTTGCGTGAAATAATAGCAAAAGTCCATCCATCCAGCCATTATCAGTGTACATACAATACTACCTATAGTTATGTATGGCTGCTTTTCACTGCCAAACGGCTAAGCCAATATTAATGTAATTTGGTATAGTAGTTAACACATACGTTACCTACTTTTTAATCCGAAGAAGTCCACGGTTTCTGACTTCCAAGAGGCAGAAACGATCATGAAATAAACAAAACCTTGATTTCCATTTTATCTCTGTATGTACAGAAGGCAGTACATCAAGCGTTACAAATCTGTCAAATTTTTTTACTTGAATTTGAACTCTATGCCCTCGATAATAAGTTAAAATTGGTTGGGGAAATTTGACAGATAATGTAACGCTTGTTCCTTCTGTACCTACCTATATTAAATCGCGCAAAAGCTTGCGCTCGCCTCCCGCCTTTTTATACCCTACCGCCGCGAGCCGCGTCGAGCGCGGCAACCGTTACGCAAAAATAATCCTTATATCATTCAGTATTCACGCGCGATGGGTTATTAGCGTATTTCATGTATAAGTTTGATGTTTCTATACCGATTTCTATGATTCTATTGAATTTTTATTGAATAGGTAATAATGTTATTATTTTTTAATTAGGGATGAGTGAGAGTATTATAAACGTAAGAGTAAACAAATATAATCAGAAAGCTCCAAACTGCTAAGCTATCGGGATTTACACGTGTTATTGTGAGTCAACCATAAAATATAGACATATACTGTTCTGGAATATTTTTTACATAATTTTATGAAGAATATTCCTGTCATACATGATTTCTATGTAGCTTTAACCATTAAGGCTGCACACGCGACGGAAGCTTAAAAAATGAAGTAACTTCTCCCGTTTTTCCAACATTTCCCTTCACTGCTCTGCTCCTATTGATTGTAGCGTGATAATAAGTACACTATAACCTGCCCAGGAGTATGAAGAATAATTTTGCCAAGTTTCGTTAAAATCCGTTGAGTAGTTTTTGATTCTATAAGGAACATACAGACAGACAAAAATTTTACTGCTTGCATTTTTGGCATCAGTATCGATCACTAATCACCCCCTGATAGTTATTTTGAAAATATATTTCATGTACAGAATTGACCTCTCTACAGATTTATTATACGTATAGATAGATATCTATATATAATATATTATATATAGATATAATGTATTATAATTATTAATATATTATATTAATAATTATATATTAATATATTGATAAGCAATACAGTATTATACACAAGTACAGTAGTTATATTATCATATGTATAATTATGTATCTAGTATAGGTATAGGCTATGTATGTAAACGAGTCAGAAAAGAAATACATAAAAAGATTTATTACGAAATATGTAATTAGAATACAAAATGTACTTAGCTGCTTACAGTTACGGGTTATAAAACTACATTCGTTTTTAAAGTAATCAGTAATTTTAGTCTGTCTTTTTTTTAGTCCAGTCTCAAATATTTTTTGCATTTTACGTTTCATACTCCTCAAGGTATTAGTATCATCAATATCAAACTGTTCGTTAAAGGCAACAATTTTTTGCAAAACTGTTACAGCGTTAAGAGCCTCGGAAATTGTTGTTGGCTGAAACTGTTCTTTGAGGTCTTGCTAGTCTTCGTTTTCTTCGTCAGTGTTACGGTTGTTATTTTCAGCTTCTGCAAGAATTTCTTCCTCAGTAGCTAAGGCGCACACGGCGACACTGTCATCTATTCCAATAAATTCTTCTATCTCAATTCTTTGTTCTGTAGCAGTAGATCTTTGCAACTGGGTAACCAGCTTAGCAAGTAGTACGTTGTGATCTTCATTTGTTGATTGTATCAGTCTCGCTAGTGGAATATCATCGTCGTCCTCGGCTTGTGATAGAGAGAGATCTGTGAAACCTGCATGGCGAAATAGTGGTCTGTGTGACCTTTTCCCAAGCTTCCGATATCATCAGAATTGCATCCAGAACAGAAAGACTTTTAATATCTTTGCTGTTTTCAATATTCTGTATCATTTGTAGCACTTGAAGTTTTCTTTATTGTGTTTTTAAAGCTTTTATCACTCCTTGATCTATGGAATGTAAAACAGAGGTGACATTGGGTGGTAAAAACACAAGCTTTATGCATTTCAGATTGGAGACTACAGGGTGAGCGGGACAGTTGTCTAGTAGGAGAAGAATTTTATTTCCTGCAGACTTCAATTCCGCATCCCAGCAACGCAGCTATTTTTCAAAAATTTGCGATGTCATTCAAGACCTAGTGTTGTTTTCATAAGTTACAGGCAAAGATTGAATTTTCTCAAACAAATCGGTTTTCAAATCACCAACAGTTTTCTTTTACATGAATCACATGTTTGCCGCAACCCATACTGTAATTCTTGTTTTGGACAACTTTCCGCCCTTGCATTCCGTGCCTTTGAATTTAAGTGTTTTGTCAGGGGTTAAATTGTAAAACAATCCTGTTTCATCAGCATTAAAGATGCTGGCTCCTCTGGCGTGTATCCTTCGCACAGTGCAGGCCACTTATGAGAGAGCCACTCTTCAGACACTCCTTCAGGAACGCTAGCCGCTTCACCGCATACTTTTCCTGCCATAATATTATGACGAGCACGAAAACGTTGTACCCAAAACGACGAACCGATTATAACCGATTATATGGTAAGTTTCCTTTACCCATAAGACGAGCAGTCATTGGCTTTTTGTTGCAGAATCGGACCACTTATTGGGACGTTGTTTGCCCTCTGATGTTTAAACCATGTTAATAAAGCATCTTCTATAACTTTATGTTCACTTGTTCTCGCTCGTTTAAGTTTTAAAGAGTTGTTTTCAAAAAGAACTTTTATTTTATCTCTATTCTTCCAAATCGTTGATATCGTCGAGTGCGAAACTCCACATTCCTTTGCAATTTCACTATTCGACTCGCCATTTTCTAATCTCCATATGACATGAGATTTTTCTTCAATAGAAAACGTTTTCCTCTTTTTTTGCGACATGATAACACATAAATGCACACTCTAAACAACATCAACACTCTTTAAATCATGCTGTTACTCACGCAGTCAACTAGCGCACTAAACAATTGTTGTAAAATATGGAAGGTCAAATGGCCGCCAAGAGGTTCGGATAAGGTGGGAGAAAGTGCGTAAGTAATAATATGCCTAAAGATTTCTTCAATGCTTATCAATAACATCTAAAATCGTTTGTATTGTTTTGTTTTGCTTTGAGACAAGGAGCGGTTGGTCGTTATAGCCGATTCATAATGATAAAGTTTCGTCGTTGTAAGCGATATGTCGCTGTATCCGATGTTGTTATAAGCGGTTTGTTTACTGAATAGTTTACTAGGAATTCGCACGAGACCATAGAATCTGGCTGTAATAACCGATAGGTCGTTGTAAAGGATGTCGTTATAATCGGATTTGACTGTATTCACACTTATATCGGGATTTATTTTCTCGAAATGTCTTATATCGGGGTTTGATAGCGGAAACATCATATCACTTACATTTAGTACTGTAGAATAGTGTGGATATGAATTTGTTCTACAAACATTTCTCTTTTGTGGAAATAATGCTGCCACAATACTCCACAGGAAGCAGTGATTTTCATTGTTTTGTATATTAATACAGCTTTTAGATCGTTTTAGTATATTTGGCAATTCTATATATGACCCACCTCTCAAAGGATTATATTTATTTACATTAATCTCGAGATGATTCATAAAGAAGCAAGACCAGCCAGATTCACGGTGTTGAAATTCAGATAGTTTTCTTTCAAAAGTATTTATTATATTTAAATATAGTTCAAAGTTCACTTTAATACAGTTTTGTTTCTTAAGACAGACATTCAATAAATACATTACATCTTTATTTATTTATTTATTTAAAGGCACAACGAACAGAGTACAATCTTAATAAATAGCACTTTACATTTTAATATTACACTTTCTAAATTGCACCCCAATAATTGTTATGCAAAGCATTTAAATAATATAATTTTAATATAGTAGGCACACGCCATAATATTTACTTAAAACTAAAAATGGCTTAAAAAACAGGTAAAATAAAAAAAACTCAAATAGCAATTCAATTAACTTGCGACTGAAACAAACTAAAAAAAGGAACAAAAACATTTTTACATATTTGAAATTTTGAGAAAAGAATTTAGGTTTTGAGCATAAATATCAATATTTTTACAATTTTCATTATAGGATCTGCACATGCGATACACAGCATCATTATAAGTAACATTATTATTACAAAAAGGTAAATAAAACAAGGTTCTTACCCTCTGACTACCCACAACTTTTAGTGAAAACTGACTTAACAAATCCGAGGCGTCCCATTTGTTCAAGGCGTTTACGTCTTGACAGCAGTGTTTCAACACGATAAAATTCAAGCCTGGCTTCATATGTCGGTAGCTTACGTCTCATATCAAACTTAGAACACAAGTTACGAAGAAAACGTCTTTGAAAAGCTTCTAGTCTGTCAATATGGATATTGTAAAAAGGAGACCAGGTAATTGCACTATATTCCAGTATACTTCTTACAAGTGAATAATATAAATTTATTAAACTCTCTGGCCTCCGAAGGGGTTTAGCTGTGCGGAAAATAAAAGTAACGAGTTTATTAGCTTTTGACGCCAAGTATTCATAATGATGTGTATAACTTAATTTGGAATCCAGCCACACACCAAGATCTTTAACTATATTTTGTCGACTAACTTCTACATTATTGATGTTGTATAAATACTGTACCGGATTTTTGTTTTTAGTAAAAGTGATCACGAAACATTTTTTTATATTGAGAAACATATTATTTTTATCACACCACTTGTGTAACTTATCGATATTATTTTGTAATTTTAAGGCATCGTCTTGGTTAACAACATCCTGATAGATTTTAATATCATCTGCGTAAGCTATACAGTTACATGTAAAAGATTCAATGAGATCATTAATGTATATGTTAAACAAAAGTGGTCCTAAATTTGATCCCTGAGGAATACCAGAAATGGATACATAGGGCATTGACTCGAAGCCATGAACAGTAACTACATTGGACCGATTTGATAAATAAGAAGAAAGCCAACATAAGAGTGTACCATGTATGCCTAAGTGGTGTGCTTTTAAACAGAGAATCTTGTGGTCTACCTTGTCAAAAGCTTTGGCAAAATCAGTATATAGAGAATCAGTCTGTATGTGATTATTGAAAGCTATATTTAAATGATGAGTGTATGTCAGAAGGTTTGTGGTAGTTGATCGACCTGTAAAAAATCCATGCTGCCTACTACTTATGACTGATTTGAGGTTAAAATATAAATGTTTATACAACGTGTAACAAAATGGAGAGATAAAACTTTAGGGTTAGCTTCTATACCATACGTAGAATGTACAGTAAAAGAATTAGCATGATCAGTGCTGGTATAGACTTTCATACAAATTTTTTAAATTATTTTACAATGAAATATTTTGACAACCCTAGTCAACCTAACAAGCTAAAAATAGACTTGCGCCGCAATCAGTGACCTTATGACCTTTCCCGCACCGGCTGAATAGCGAGCGATACGCCGCCGCGCCGCCGCGGCCGCCCACTGCGAGTAGCGCGGATATCAGCGCAGCTGATTGTTACTTACCTATCGTTTGGCACATTGAATGACACAATTTTTATCACACTACCTAGCTAATGAAAACAATAAAACAACATGTTAGTACAAATTTCAAGTTTCTATTTATTAATAATAAACGGGTTGCCCGGAAGAAATCGGGTTGCCTGAAAGAAATCGCTTAAAGCTTTTTAAATCGCTTAAATATTGTGTACATAATTATTTCTACGTTTAATGACAATAAAGAGTGTTTGTTATAATTATTACAACTTAAATTTGTAATATCTGACAAAATGTTATGGCAAGTATCGCACTTATTTCAATCGACTATCAGTTCACTTTGCGTAAAAACACTCACAACTGTATCTAGGGTTTCCCTTACACTTGGCCAGAATTACAAAAACGGCTCACAATTTCTGCCTTCTTTTTCAATACACACACATCCACATGACGTTTGTGCCACCGACAAAAGCCTAACCGAGGAGGTCACAAATCCGCTGGTATCAGCTCTTGCGTCCATCATTACTAAGCGTGCGCCATATCACCATGTGATTGACATCCAAAAGAGCGCCGACTCGCCGAGTGCTGCTCCTCGGATCCTCCTCGAAATGATCCAAGACTTGCTCTTCTAAGTTCTCGGAACGCGAAGGTGGCCGCGCTGGGTTTCGCGTGAAAAGAACCGGCGCGCTGAGCCGCAGACTCATGCTTCCAAACACGCCATAGCCGGGTAAGTGGCGCTGTTCAGCTGCCGGCCTGCACTCCACAAACCGCTGCCTGTAAAGCCTTCGAGCTTCGTTGATGCTGTGGTTACTAGCGGCTCCAACATACAGATATCGTAACATTTGTTGTTTGAATACACATGTCGTCGTGCATTACCTCCAATACTTTCAAGTCGAGACATTTTAAGAAAACTTCGAAAAAAATTGCGATAACAACTGACGTGTACACTTGAAAACGGACACGAAAGCACTGAAATAAATTTAAACAAATACATAAACCGAACCAAAGCAGTTCTAGTACCTACCTAAAAATTTTTAGGGTTCTTCCGTATAGCGATAGGATAAACAAAATCTTAGTACCCAATTTATTTCATAATACAGTGAAATGATATTATGTTTTTGTATTGTTAAGTTATTCTGTTAAAAAATAAATAGTTTTCAATCGTGAAATCACTTAAATAGTTTTTAAGTTGTTTGTTCAATATCAAAATATTAAAAACTGTTATTTGTTAATTTACGTAACTTATTTTTACGCTTCACATATTTTAAATAAAGAAATTAATCCATTTTGTTTCTCAAGAAAGAGAATAATAATAAAAGATAAAGATTCCTCATAAAAAAATAAAGTTTCAGAACAGGTATACTTAGGATATTTTTCCCTATAGCGTTTGAAAATAATTTCAGCTGCCTGAAACAACCGCAACTAAAAACAATAATTAGTTAGTCATCAGTAATTTAACTTTTTTAAATAAAAAATTTAGTTGAGTTGAGAATTTGTTCATAATAAATATTGAACGGAACAACCTTTAGTTTGGCTTGGAAGCGACGACGCGGCAGCGGTAAATCTCAAAGGGTATAATTCCGAAAGGCGCAAGTTCGCGACGAGACGCCGAAAGAAGTCCCGCGATTTGAGCGATAATACACCTTGTGTGTTTGTTATAAGAGCTATTATCTTTTTTCACGGGTTATCTTTTATGAAAACGACTTTACTTAGTTGCTAATTTTATTAATTTAAAGCTTTGTTGTCGTATGTTATAAGTATGGGAGAATACAAGAAGTACAAGAAACTGTAAGTATTGTATCATAGTTTGAGGTTTACAAAATCATAGGTATTTACCGAATATGTTTCCTATTATAATTCTTAGAAAGTTTGAATGTAAGAGAGAGAGGATATTTCTTCGTTTTTTATTAGAATTATGGGTAAGTTTGATTGTCTATTTGAGTCTATCTTCATTAGGTAGGTATAAGTTGCGATTTGACGCCGTGCGAAAAAATTTCCACGTAATACCTACCGATAGATTTGTAATAATTTCATATTAGTTTCTTGCAATAGCGTATTTCTAAAGAAATGTGATAGTTCTTTGTATGACAAGTTTGATATCATAGTTTATTGAGAGTACCTAAATTAATGTTTTGTTTTACGTTTCTCTTAAATTAATTTGCTTAATGCTTAATTTGATAACATTTTTGATTTTAGTCGTAAATGTATTTCGATCATGTATGTTGTTAAGTATTAGAAATACAACTCGTGCGAATTAACTGTGCACCTCGCGTTGTGACGTCATTCGGACGGTACCGTTCGCAAAAAAATGAGAAGTATGTTAATAAATATCAATTAATTTTTTTATTCTCATTTTTTAATGTTGATGCATGCAATCTTCAAATGAGATAGTGTGCACATGATATGCGGTTTACGTGGATAGTAGGCTTTTGAAAATAAGGAAACAAATAAGGTATAAAAACATTTATTTTACTTAATCGTTTTCGCTACTATAATTAATTTCTTCGATTCCCGACATACTATCAGATTCGTTCTCAATTTCGCTCTCAGAGCTGGATTCTTCACCTCCAAGGGAAATTATAAATTCTCTTTCTTCTATTTCGTGGAGACGGTCTTTGTCCCAATACTCTTTTTCCAATCTTTCAACGTGATTGATTTCTTTCTTCCAGTCAGCAGCTGTTATAGATTTTATAGCCTCCCTCGTCAGATTTTCAATTTCTCTCTCAGATTGAGTAACATTTTTGTCTGCCACCCTTTGTTTTACTAAATTCCAAATATATTCTATTGGATTTAAATCGCAATGGTAGGGTGGCAGACGCAAAACTTCATGGCCGTGCTCCTTCATTAATTCGTCCACAATGTATTTTTTTGGAGGCTTATTAGTGACAATCAAATGATATAATTCGCGTTTTGTCATTTTTTCGTCAAATATAATATTATTGCTTCGCAGCCAGTTTTGCATATCGCCTTTGAGCGACGAGCTTATGGGAGGCTTTTCAGATTGTGTCGAGTGATAAGGCGCGTTATCAATGACAACAATGCCATTTGGCGGTAAGTTTGGTAGAAGCTTTTCTTTCAACCATTTCATGAAATTTTTTGTGTCCATTTCATGATGGTAGTCTCCCGTATTGCTCTTACATTTATATAAAAGTTCGGCTCCAGGAATGAAACCATTTTCACCGCCCGCGTGGACTAGAATCCATCGTTGCCCAGGATTGTCATTTTTTTTAATACTTGCGTCGCTACTGTTTTGCCAACATTTACGTACGGTATAATGAGAATGAATCCAGGTTTCATCCAGGTATGTAACCGGTTTTTTGTTCACCCCGAGGTCATTGTTATCTTTCTTCTTTCGCAGGTAGCGATCCCTCCAAGCGGCGATATCTGGCTTTTGTGTCAACACATGTCGCATATTTTTACATTTTTTAAATTTATAACCCAAATGGTTTATAAGTATCAGCCTCAATGTGGTTATTCCACCTGAAAAACATAAAGTTCGTGAGGTTTATGTTACTCATGATCATATTATTATTAAGTATATTATTATTGATAATTTTATGTAGACTTTCTACATATCATACCTACTTGTATAACTTTAAAACTGTTTCTGTAGATTGGAAACTAGACAAAACACCTAAAACATAAATAATTATTTTTTAATAATTACCTGGAAAATTTAAGTCCCTTTTCGCAGCCGCCAATATTTTTTTCAAGGTCGGTACTTCTTTTCTAACTGTATAGAAGCTGTTAACAATGTTTCGCAACGCGCATAGATCAAAATTGTCCAGTTCGATCTTTTTGGCGCTTGTTCTTCTTTTTTTGCCTGGTGTAGACAATTTTGGTATAGGTTTTTGAACTGAACCTGACACCGATGTACAAGGCACTGGCGGATCATTTTGTTGTACAATCTTCGATTCGTTTTTAATTTTCATCAGTGTCCTTTTTGATACACCAGTAGCTGCACAAGCTCTTTTTATAGCTTGGTCTACAGGAATCATAAATCGTTTATTTGCTTTCTCATTTTCAAAGAAAGTCAACACCTTCAATATAAGAGTCCTTGCCTCACTATGAATTGTCTTGCCCATGATGTTGTTGGTTCAACCAGCAGACTTCGCTAACACGTTGAAAAAGTCCCAACTTAACAAAAACGATAATTCACAAACTTAACAAAGCAAAAACTAAACAGAAACAGTAACAACAAGAGATTTAAACCGTATTTAGACGATTAAAACGAGAGACGCGCAACGGTAACAAAGATGCTATCGGTACTGAGCGCTTGAGGCGAATGCGGGGTGCCGCGCGGGGCAGTGGGAGAGGGGTTGCATTCCAGCGGAGTGCACAGTTGATTCGCACGAGTTGTAGAAGGCTACCGAGCCTCAGCATCCGTTCATAACCACAAACAGTGCGTCTAAGAATAAGTATTACTTAAACGTTTTTAAAATACGTAACACTTAAACGTCAGAGCCCGGGAGTAGCGAGCGAGCGATCCGCGGCAGACAAAGGGCATCGAACTTGCTATTTCATAGACTATAAAAATTATGCAGAATGCTGGATTACTTAAAATTTATTTCAAGCCTTATTGTATGGTGGTGATGATAGTTGTAAGTGTGTGAGAATAAACAAGAAGTTAATTATCCTTGTTTCATAGTTTAAGGTTAAGAAAATATATTCTCACGGATAGTTAAAATTAACGTGTTGTCGGTTCGAACGTGCAAATCTATTATTTCAGTAGAGTTTTAAATTGGTAAACCGCGTGATAAACGCACATATTGGTGAAAAGGTAGTTTTAAAAACATTCTGCACTTAGATACTACCGAAAAAAACATTCCCGAGACGTTGTTGTCGTCTAATTTAGTAGGCACAAAATTACACTTTGTAGTATCTCTCTTGGTTACTTAACGCTTTATTTTAACGCCATCTGTTATCGAATAGATTCTATCAAAAGGTAACAGCTGTTTTTAGGGTTGACACTTCGATATTTTGATCCAAACTTTGAACTTGTTTTCCGAACCAACCGTAAGGATTACAAGTTTATGTTACTGTTACTTATAAACTACACCACCAAACATACAATCCCCTTAAGTATTATCTCTTCATTATGTTACACGTTGTATATGAGGCTTTCAAAAATTTTTGCAAAACAGCTAATTATACTAATAGGTCGGAAGTTTTTAACATCATTTTTGCTCCCTGATTTAAAAATGGGAACGATTTTGGAAATTTTCCATACTGCAGGAAATTTTCCAGTTACTAAGCTTTTGTTAAAAATTATAAACAGAGGTCGAACCAAAGCCAAGCCACAATGTTTGACAAATATTACTGGTATTCCATCAGGTCCAGCACCTTTTGAAACGTTGCCGCGCTTAGCCGGCAGACTAGGTGGGTTCGGAGGTTAAACCAAATGAAAAAAAGGAATAACTTCGGTTTAACAGTTATTTAATTACTTTCCTCGGCTAAGTTATAAGGTAACAATGTTAGTGGAGCACTGGCCTGTTGTTTGAAGTTGTGGTCCTCGTGCCGGTGTTCTGCTCCAGGCGCGTCCCTTTTAATCAAATTCCAACAATGCAGGTTCTCCTTGGTAGTATTCTGCACGTAGGACTTTTAGGGTAGTAGTTGTTCCTCACGTGCTTGTTAGGATTATATATATGCAGGATTATATATTCCGCTTTAGATTTTAGTCCTCTCCTTGAACTTTACAACTTAGTCCTCTCCTTGAACCTGGAATGCACGGCGAATAAAAAGGGCGTTAGTCGCGTTAACAAAATGGCCGACACGACGCTCACGGCACAAAGGTCGCAGTGTCTCCATAAGGAAGTTAGGAAAGGTATTCTAGGGTTACACATAGTTACTTTACAAAAGTTAGAACACCATAAAAATAAACATTATAGAACAATAAGGGACAACTCACCCGGTAGACGGGATAACTTTTTCCAATTATAAATTGAGTTAAATTGTTTTTTTAAGCGCGTCCGCTCTCAGTTGAACACGAAACGAAATGGCCGAGGCTGAGGCGCCCGCAGGGAGGGAAAAGAACGAGTTGGTTCTCAGGCAGCGTTGCGTTCATTCACCATAGTGAATGTAATGTATTTTAAAGTTATTCAACAGGCAAAGAATTAAGCTATTAAGTATGCAGATTGCTACAGTACCCCCCGACAAAGCGAAGGATTTGGCGTACTTGTATGCAAAATCCGACTAATACTACTATTTGGACCTACTATTGTTTCTCTCATACATCTTTCATACTTCACGCAACATTCATTCATAGCCATACTGTCATTATATCATATTAGGATGATTTGAGACCCTTTCAGACAGAGAACAATCCTTTTAGAACAAGATTGTGCTCAAACAGCAAGTCTTTATTTGGTAGATTTAAATAGTCATTAACAAATCATTATTCTTTTAGGGAACAGTTATTGAAAAAGAACAATCCTTTTAGGTCAGATTGTGCTCGAACAGCAAGACTCTGTTTTAGTAGATTTAAATGTGTAGGCATTTAAAAAAATTATTACTCTTTTAGAGAATAATATTTAATAGAGAACAATCCTTTTAGGTCAGATTGTGCTCGAACAGCAAGTCTTTAGTTTAGTAGATTTCAATGTTTAGTCATTAAAAAAAAATGTATTCTATAGGGAACAATGATTTAATAGTTAATAAGATCAGATAGATAGCTAAGTCTTTACTTTAGGAGGTTTTAATTGAGTAGTTAATAAAATTCATTATTCTTTATAATTAGTGAGTTTGAAATCTTTGATGTGGTATGATCCTAGTGGTTTCCCAGACATGTCGGCTAGTTCATAAACAAGTGGAGATAGTTTTTTAATGATTTTACATTTAATAAATTTTGGTGCGAGTTTTTTGTTAAAATATTTGTCCTTATCGCTTTGGTAAAATGTTTTTCTCCAAATCACATCACCAATATTAAATTCTGCAGGTCTCCTACGTAGGTTATATTGTTGACAGTTTCTGCTGTGAGCGTGCAATAAGGAAGCTTGCACCTTATTGAAGATGCTAGATAGTACACCTATGTTATCAGCATAACAATCGCGCGGTTGAAAAACAGGATGGTCATCGCTTTCCTTGCCAAGGTAGTATGATCCACATGTTACTAACTCACGTCCATAGACTAAGAATGAAGGAGTGTAGCCAGTAACCTCATTCACCGAACTATTAATAGCAAATTGTATTTTGGGTACTAGTTGATCCCAGATACGCTGATCATTTGATATAAATGACGATATAGCAGTCATAATAGTTTTATTATATCTCTCAACTGTGTTCACATGCGGAGAGTATTTAGGGGTGAAGTGGAGTTTTGGAACCTTATATTTTTCAAACATTTGTTTTAACGTAGCACTAATGAACTGTTTTCCGTTATCGAGAATCACGGTAGAGGGAATCCCATGTATGAGGAATACATGTTCTTCTATAATTCTAGTGACTATTTCAGCTGTTGCACGCTTGATTGCAAACAGCAGACAATATTTACTGAAACAACATGTAACTACCAGGATGTAGGAATTCTGCTTTCTGGTAGTCGGTAGAGGTCCTACTAGGTCGACGCTAATAGTTTCGAAGGGTCTAGAACATTGTTTCGGCCTACCCATTTCACCCAGCGGTGCATGGTTCTGGTGCTTGTGTGCAATGCATGTGTCACAAGACGTTAAAAATTTTACGACGTCAGCATGCATTCCCGGCCAAAAGTATTTTAGGCTAAGGCGTTTGAAGGTTTTAAATATGCCTAGGTGACCGGCTGTTGCCTCCGAATGATTTTCAGTAATAATGTTGTGTCTTGACTCTACAGGAATCACTTCTTTCCACTCGAATTCTCTGTGTAGGACAGATTTAGTCTGCATAAAGCGAAATAAGCGATTGTCTCTAATAGCATAGTTAGGAAAAGACGTAGGCGAGTTCTGACAACCTTGATAGATATTCAGATACCATTGATCTGTAGTAGTTGGCATTATGAAGTTAGTAGAACTAGCAGGTGTGGTTGGTACGTTATTGATAGCTGATATCTGACAAGCCCGAGACAAAGCATCAGGTATGACATTATCAATACCACGGCGGTGTTTTATTTCAAAGTTAAACATAGAAAACCTAACGCCCCAACGAGCTAAACGACCAGTAGGGTTGTTTAAATTAAGAAACCACTTAAGAGCTGAATGGCCAGTGTAGACTGTGAATTTTTTACCATTGTCCAAGTAGCATCTCCAGTGTTCTAGTGCTACTAACACTGCTAAAGCCTCTCGCTCAGTGATGCTGTAGTTCCTTTCTGGTCTTGTTAATGTACGACTAGTGTAGGCAATTGGATGCTCAATGCCATCTATGGTTTGGGTTAATAGACCTCCAACACCATAGTCGCTAGCGTCTGTGTGAACCTCGAATGGAAGATCAAAATTTGGGCAAGAAAGTATAGGAGCGGACACTAATAGCTCTTTTAGCTTGGTAAACGACTCGTCAGCTTCTGTAGTCCATACAAAGGGATTAGTTCTTTTGTTGGTAGACGTTAGTTTATTTAAAGGACCAGCTATTGTACTAAATTGTGGAACAAATTTACGATACCAAGAGGCTATACCTAGAAATCTTTTCACCTCTTTTTTATTTTTTGGTGTCGGGTAATTAACAATAGTGTTGATTTTTTCTGGGTCGACATGAAGGCCGCTAGAATCGACGATATATCCTAAGTATTTAAGTTCCCTACGGAAAAACACAGATTTTTCAAAATTTATAGATAAATTTGCTAAGGTTAGTTTTTTAAGTACTTTTAATAATAGAGAAATGTGGCTGTCAAAGTCAGAGCTAGCAATTACTATATCATCTATGAACACGAAGACAGAGTTCTCGAATTCAGGACCATAGAACAGCGTATCGACTAGTCTTTGTTGAGTAGCGGGTGAATTTGTTAATCCGAAAGGCATAGTAACAAATCTGAAGGTTCCCCGACGTGGAATATAGAAAGCAGTCTTATTTCTATCATTCTCAACTATAGGTATTTGCCAAAACGCTCTAGATAAATCTATACTACTTAGGTATTTGGCGTTTTTTAAGTTGTCTAAGATGTCGGCTATGTAGGGTAACTTATATGCGTCTTTCTTAGTAACTGAATTAAGCTTACGGCTATCTAGACAAAACCTTAGTTTGCCGTCTTTTTTAGGTGTGAGTAAGACCGGTGAAGACCAAGGGCTTTCACATTCTTCAACCACTCCCAGGGCTAACATCTCATCTAATTGTTCCGATAGGATACGCTGTTTTTCAGGAGAAACACGATAGTAGCGTTGTCTAATGGGTGGTGAATCGCCAGTGTCGATTTGGTGACTAACTAACTGTGTTCTACCTAAACCACGTTTTTCAGTAGAAATGTCTTGAAACTGGGCAATAACGTTGTCGGCGACTGTACGTTGGGTCTCGGATAGTTCTTGATAAGATTGTAGAAATAGCGATGGTTCTTCCTTTATTGTCACTTCATTTAAATTAGTACAAGATTGAAGTGAAATAGAATTACAAAATTTAGGGAATAGTTTAAATTTTTTCCAAAAATCTATACCTAGTATTAAGTTTGTTTTTACAGAAGGTACCACATAAACCTTCAGTATGTGAAACTGATTTTCAAAGGAAATTGGTAGATAAATACAACCAGTAGCAGGCAGTCGCTCACCTCCAGCGGAAGTAAACGTTATAGAGGCGTTGGTGTGTAGCACCAAACCCAAGAAGCTAAGTTTTTCATGGCAATTGTTACCTAAGATGCTAACTGAAGAACCAGAGTCCAACAGACCAGTAAGTTTAGTACTACCTACTCCAATAGTTGCATATGGACGCATGTCATGATTAGATTTATTGTTATTTACTGTTGTAATGTAGTAACTAGTAAAGAAAATTTTTAGAGTTGTTAGCCAGTTTTTCCAGTCAATTTCATTAAAGTTTTTTGACTTTTTAGTACAAGGTAGGATAGCACTACCATTACAACAGGAAGAAATTAGTTTTTTGACTTATTATGAGGGTGGCATTTAGTGCAATTCGGATATTTAACATCTTTGTTACCGCATTTAAAACAAATTAGAAACCTTTCAACTTTGCACCGTCCTAAGGAATGTTCTGTAGTTCTACAGCGTGGACAGTAGATTTTCCTAGTGTGGGGTTCCGTATAGTTAATCGAAGCTACATTTACTTTGTTTTCCGAATATTTATTATGAGAATTATTGTCTTTATAGAAATTAGGTTTAGGATAATTATAATTAGATTTGTAGTTGCTATTATTATTTTTAAATTGATAATGAGTTTTAGCTTTGGAAGTGCTAGGTTCGTTAATTGATAAAAATGCCAGATCAGGGGCTAAAGTTTCAGATGAAATCCTAGGTGGTTCTTTAAATTGTGTAGTGAGTGATTGCATTCTTTCAAAGTTCCTACAGACTTGTTTAAGATTCGAAATGCTATCAATTGATGAGGAATTTGCAGCTAGTACACTTGCATAACAAGGTCTAATATTGTGCATTAGGATGTTTAGTTGTTCACTCTCAGGAACTTTGGTTTTGAGTCTTGAAAACAATTCAGTCATTTTAGAAAAATAAATTATAATATTCTCAGTTTCACCTTGTGTTCGGTTACGAATTTCCGCTAGGAGACGATAGTCGAAGTCGAACTGGCTAAAATCCTCAATTAGTAAAGCTATTAATTCATCCCAAGTGCAAACAGTATCCCTAACGCTACGATACCAATGTAAGGCATCGCCAGTAAATATCTCAGTTGCATAAGATAACAATTTAGATGGATGGATATTTCTAGTGGTGCTATACTCGTTCACTCTCTGTCTAAAGGCGTGTACACAAGATTTACCGTCAAATTTAATTTTTTGAAGGTCATTAATGTGAGAACGATCACAGTTAACAGACATCACAGGTGTAGGGTTATCAGAAGTTGTTTGTTCGCTCTCTATTGCAGGATCACAGCTAGAACTTGCCAATTTATTTAAATTATTTAATTTGTTCCTAATCTTATTTAAGTTATTTGATAATAAATTTACTTTTTCTGTATGTTTAGGTTCAGAACAATCTATACGTTTTAAGCGATAATATAAATGATTGCACAATGCTGTAGTGCGGTTGAACAAACTCTGTTCAAATTTATCCTCAAGTAGTTTTAATTTGTTCACAAGTTCAGTAAAAGAAATGTTAGCGCCTGTAATATCTATCTCCGGTTCGATGCCTGACTCGACTATGTCAGATGTAGGTATTAATGGTGTTAATTTATTTATCTGCCTACGTAGTTCAAGCACAGTATTTGCAGGTTCCTCGCCTCTAATAAGCACTTCGTAGGTTAATTCATTTTTGTTTAGCAAAAAAAATTTAATAGGGTGAGTTCCCATGTTCAAAGATGTTTATACTACTAAGTTAAACAATATTTATAGTTAAAAGGAATTAAATGGTGTTCTTTACAATTAATTCAAGCAAGAAACTACGCTTAGGTGATATTATTTGTAGAAAATTTAGTTAATTAGAGAGAAAAATTAAAGTTAGCAATTTGGGGACGTTAAATTAATGCAAAATTACAAGTAGTTTTAGTAGAAAATAAACAATATTAGTGTACAAACTGTTATGTATTACAAATGGTAATGATTTAGATGTACTGGTTAGAACAGTATAAAAGTTATTTATATATACTGGTTAAAACAGTATAAAAGTTTTAAGTTTGTCTAAACCCGCGTTTGACGTTAATTTTACAAATTGATAGTTAGGAATTAATATACTGTAGGTTAAAAATTAGAGCAACAATTAGAATTAAACAAGAATTTAAATTAAAACACAAATTAGAGTTTCAACAAAAGCATACGGGTTTAGTAGAGGTGTTGTGAAGATGGAGAGAAAACCTCTGTCCCTTAACTGACTTTTACAGTATGCCCGGGAAGAAAGGCAGCTGGCACACTCTACGTTTTTCTTTCACTCCCAGTCCAGCATGGAAGTATTTGTTAACAATTTTGCATTTGCACAAAAAAACTATATAAAAACGACGTTAAGCAATTATTTAGAATTTACAAAGAAAGAAGTTAATTAATTTAGACTAGTACGTAACAGTTTGCACACTCACCCACGCGTTCACACGTTTAGGTTATGTGAACCCGTAGAATTTAGGAAATGATGAGCTTTGGAAAGTAATTAAACCACGTTGTAGGCGCCACTGCCGCGCTTAGCCGGCAGACTAGGTGGGTTCGGAGGTTAAACCAAATGAAAAAAAGGAATAACTTCGGTTTAACAGTTATTTAATTACTTTCCTCGGCTAAGTTATAAGGTAACAATGTTAGTGGAGCACTGGCCTGTTGTTTGAAGTTGTGGTCCTCGTGCCGGTGTTCTGCTCCAGGCGCGTCCCTTTTAATCAAATTCCAACAATGCAGGTTCTCCTTGGTAGTATTCTGCACGTAGGACTTTTAGGGTAGTAGTTGTTCCTCACGTGCTTGTTAGGATTATATATATGCAGGATTATATATTCCGCTTTAGATTTTAGTCCTCTCCTTGAACTTTACAACTTAGTCCTCTCCTTGAACCTGGAATGCACGGCGAATAAAAAGGGCGTTAGTCGCGTTAACAAAATGGCCGACACGACGCTCACGGCACAAAGGTCGCAGTGTCTCCATAAGGAAGTTAGGAAAGGTATTCTAGGGTTACACATAGTTACTTTACAAAAGTTAGAACACCATAAAAATAAACATTATAGAACAATAAGGGACAACTCACCCGGTAGACGGGATAACTTTTTCCAAATATAAATTGAGTTAAATTGTTTTTTTAAGCGCGTCCGCTCTCAGTTGAACACGAAACGAAATGGCCGAGGCTGAGGCGCCCGCAGGGAGGGAAAAGAACGAGTTGGTTCTCAGGCAGCGTTGCGTTCATTCACCATAGTGAATGTAATGTATTTTAAAGTTATTCAACAGGCAAAGAATTAAGCTATTAAGTATGCAGATTGCTACAACGTCCAGGGATTTAATAGCCGTTACGATATCGTTTTCTGTTATGTGAATTGAGGAAATACTATTATTATTCATTTCTGGAAATTCAGGGCTGTATGTATTTGTAGATTTTTTACTATAGACAGAGGCAAAGTGCATGGCAAATAAGTTGGCTATATCATTACCGTTATTGGCCTTCACTGAGTCATAGCTCATTTGGTTTGGTAAATCGTGTGTAATTTTTTTAGATTTTGTGTACCTCCAGAATGCCTTTGGGTCTGTTTTAATATTTTCTTCTGTATTGCGCAGGTAAGTTTGGTAGCATTTGTCAAATTCTTTCTTAACCCTTGATTTAATTAAGGAAAATGTATCAAAATCACGAGGGTTGCCAAACTTTTTATATTTCACGTGAAATTTATGCTTTTCTTTCATCATTTTAATTAAAGCAAAGGAAAACCATGAAGGCCATGAACGTTTAGATTTAGAAGTTGGCGTATGGTTTTTAACTATTTCCCAAAGTTGTTTATAAAAAAAAAATAAGAAAATCATCACAACTTAGATCTTCATAGTCATCCCAACATATTTTACGCAGATCGGAGGCACAAGCATCAAAATCCGTTTTGTAAAATTGATATCTAATGCCATCATTGATTTTTAAATTTGTTTGTTTACAATAATTTAAGGTGATTTCTACAGGAGGATGGTAATTATCACGACTTCTTTCTGATTATCCATTAGGAATGCCTCTGGTGTGAGATACATCTCTGATGGATTAAGTCTGTAAGTTATTATTCTGTTTTTAAAAGCTGTAGCAATGATATCGATATTCTTAAATTCAGATTTCAGTATGCTATTCGATTTACGTAAATTAGTTCTTAAATGATATTGATATTCCTTTTTCGGTATTTCAATTTGACAGTAAACACATTTCAATAATTATCAGATAATAATAATAATAATTATCAGATCTGATGACAGAACTGTAAGAAAAAAAAACAACACATTAATTTTATTAATTAATTATTATTATTATTATTAATATTGGCTTATATATTTATTTTGTTTAGATAAGTAATACAAGATTATAATAATATTTGAATATATGCGGGTAAATATGCGACTAAATAATATAATAACTACGTGAATATATGGATGTAGGCATATACACCACCTACAAAAGTATCTAATACCTACCACCTAATTCAAATCTAGATATGACATACATAACCGATTTCATCATCTGTTAATTCAGCTAGTACATTTAATAATACGAGGGCAATTCAGAAACTAACCTCCGGTTGATTGAAAAAAATACACCAAGTTAAGTAAAAATATTTTAATATATACATCTTACAACTACATCTTTGCACTATTTTTCGACATAGTCTCCATAACGATTGAGGCACTTATCGTATCTCTTCATAAGCTTTGAAATTCCTTCTGCATAAAAATCACCCGCTTGTGCCTTGAGCCAGCCTGTGACCGCATCTTTGAGCTCTTCGTCGTCATCAAACCGCTGGGACCCGAGCCATTTCTTCATATGCATGAAGAGGTGATAATCGCTTGGCGCCAGATCTGGGCTGTAAGGTGGATGGTTGAAAACGTCCCACTTGAAGGACTCAAGAAGGGCTGTTGTTCTGCGAGCAGAGTGAGGGCGTTATCGTGCAAAAAAACGATACCGGAAGTCAGCATACCACGGCGTTTGTTCTGTATAGCCCGTCGTAATGTTTTTAGTGTTTCACAGTACACGTCTTGATTAATGGTCGTCCCACGTTCCATGAATTCAACCAACAACACCCCTTTGGCATCCCAAAACACCGTTGCCATCAGTTTTCTGGCAGAAAAATCTTGCCGGGCTTTTTTTGGTTTGGTAGGCGAATCTGAATGTGCCCACATCTTTGATTGTTCTTTTGTCTCAGGGTTCACGTACTTAATCCAGGTTTCGTCACCGGTCACGATTCTGTTTAACAATGGTTCTCCTTCGTCCGCATAAAGTGACAGAAAGTCTAATGCAGAGGCCATTCTTTGAGTTTTGTGGTGGTCGGTAAGAATTTTGGGCACCCATCGTGCACAGAACTTACGGTAACCCAATCTTGCTGTCACTATCTCGTACAAAAGAGTCTTAGAAATCTGTGGAAAATCAGTAGACAACTCCGGCATTGTGAAACGTCGATTTTCACGAACTTTTGCATCAACTGTCTGAACGAGTTCGTCAGTCACCAAGGATGGTCTACTACTCCTCTCTTCATCGTGAACGTTTTCTCGTCCACTTTTAAATAAACGTACCCATTCACGGACAACTCCTTCACTCATAACTTTTGGTCCGTACACGGCACAAAGCTCACGATGAATAGCTGCTGCAGAGTATCCTTTGGCTGTAAAAAACCGTATAACAGCACGCACTTCACATTTGGCGGGATTTTCTATTGCAGCACACATTTCAAACTGCCACAAAAACTAAACTAGCGCAGGTACGATGTTCACTCGACTACGGCTTGATGCCGACTGACCTGCTGAGCGCGTGAATGCACAGATGGCGCGCTACTCCCCCCACTACCCGCACTGTGACCAATCGGAGGTTAGTTTATGAATTGCCCTCGTAATTACTGATAAAATTCACTAGACAGTTTCTAAATTCCTTCCTCGTGGCAATTATAAAGTTAGTAAGATGTTGCCACGCTTCCGTGTTTTCATCAGTTTTGTTTTTGACGCAAACAATAGCGTGGCGCCACCTATTCATAGGCCACACCTTTTCAATTTCGCCGGAACTGTACACCTTTAATTCAATATAATGTAACCCTTGTTTGGTGTCACATGTTTGGCGAGAGTGCCCATTAGCGAGCCTTCGAGTCATATAAGACTGCAACGACTGAATAGGTTTACCCGCAACAGGTTGATCCTGGTCTTCTTCTTCGCTGTCGGTTCCGAAGATATCCCGGACCGTTGCTTTCTTCGGTGGGATAGGCTTGATGACAGGTTTCTTAACTTTTACCGGTGGTGGGGTAAGGACACGAGCGGGGGCTGGACTCTCCCTGGATGTTCTCGGCGCAGCTATTAATGAAGACGAAGACGCGTGTTTCCTCTTCTTCTGCTTCATTTTCTCAGGCTCAGGCCGCTGTTGTACTTCATCGTCCGATGGAAACAAAACTTCAGCATTTCCACGATGTGACGACCTAAAATAAAAGAAAAATAATATGTTTATACCACATATATTTATGTTATACTATAACATGAAATCTAAATGAAAATAAAAGTTTACACACTATTTATTATCGAATTTGATAAAAGAATAGACATTATAATATTAATCGATTGAATCAGTGAAAACATGAAAATGAATTAATACAAACTAAACAGTACTTTTAATATCATATTAACTGTTATTAATATTAAATATGAGTGAAGCACTGATACAGTTATAACGAATGAATAGATGCGGTTATTGAAAACTAAAACAAACTATTTAATTATAATAAATTACAATTATAACTTAATTTTTTTTTGTGCAGCGCTCTCGTTGATACCAGCTCTAGGAATTAAGCAGTAATGCTCCAGATGTCCACGTCCCGATTTCAATACCAATAAATTTACATCACTTTAATCCTTGTATGGAAAGAAAGTTCGCATGAAAACCCTGAGTCAAACCTAAGACTCCAAAATGAGAAAAATGCTTACCTGGCATTGTTATTATTAAGTTTGATTCTCAACATTAAACGCATGTAACAAAGATTCTAACTTAACTTATACTACTATTAGTAATCACAAAGCTAGTTTCATACTCTGACTTTGCAACACTAGATATAGGAATAAATGTACCAAAACAATACTTAAATGTAAATGATAAACAAAGTATAATAAACTGTAATAAGCATATTAAAAAAATATGGGATAAGATAAATAGTCTACTAGGTAGTAAAAAACAATCCTTAGATAAAATAATAATTAGTAATATGAAAATGAGGTGTGATAGTATGACGTACGTATTGTAATTAGCTTTTAAGTTAGCTATTCTAAGCGCAGTCTCAATAAATGGTTCGAACCGTAAATACGGGTTTAATTAAGTAACCCGATCTCCTCAAAAAATCAAGGTAGTGTAAAAGATATCTGTGATAAGTGTGCGGAAAGCTTCGTAAGGGAAGTAGATCCACGTCAAGCAGTCGGACGTTATTATTTTTATTTTTTTTATAAAATATGTATGGGACGTTTTTCCTCCATGACACCTGATGTTAAGTGAACATGAAGACTAAGGTGGTACACGTCCATCCACGAGAAACCTATTCACTTGACGCTTAAAAGTACTAGGACTATACTGGTCAGGGAAAATAGTTATATCAAAAATGAATAAAAATAAAGCACCTGGAAGTGATCTCGTGCGAATGTCTGACTTGAAGTTCTTCATTAATCATATTAGCTCAGTTATGGCTAATATGATTAATCTGTCTGTAAATATAAACTAAAAGAGGCAATAATTCTTCCCATTCATAAAAAAGGTGAGCGTAACGTTTATAGTAACTACCGGCCCAAAACTGTACTATCCAGCCCGGACAAAATTATTGAAAAATGCATAACTGACCAACTTAGCAATTTTATACAGTCAAATCAAGTCGTAAATCAATACCAACATGGCTTCCAAAAAGGCAAGAGCACTAATACTCTACTTTCGAATTTTACTAACGAAATAAATAGTTTTTAAAAAAGCCTTTCAAACCTTACATAAAAACACCTTATTAAATGCAATGATCGAATGCGGTGTGGGTCAACCACTAAACCAATGGTTTCGTGATTACCTCACATCGCGCCACTTCTCTGTAAGGGTCGGGGATACGTTTAGCGAGACGACGGGGTTGAAGTACGGAGTACCGGAAGGATCCACGTGTGGACCCATTTGCTACTTACTACACGTCAACAGCTTATGTAGTGTACTACAGTACTGCACTGCTCATATGTTTGCGGATGATCTCTGCACACTGCGTGCAGGTACAGACCTGGAAGAAACGTGTCGTATGGTCCAGAGAGATGTTGATGCGGTGGTCAAATGGTCTCACGACAACGGCATTGTGTTAAATACAGAATAAACTAAACTGCTAGTCCTACACTCACCTTACCTCCGTCCTGCTGAACCGTGCCCTAGTTTATTTACTCATAATTTCAGTTGCCTTCATAATCACTTTGTTAATTGTCAATGCAAACATATAGAAAAAGTTAATTGTGTTACTTACCTTGGTTTAAAAGTCAATAATAACTTCTCTTGGTCCCACCACATAGACTATATCTATGATAAATTAAGAATATTACTTGGTAAATTTTATCACTTAAGCTTTAAAGTTCCTTCCTCGATTTTAAAATGTCTATATTTCTCCCTAGTTTATAGTATACTGAGTTACGCCCTTGACAGTTATGGTCTTACATTTAAAACATATATTGACAAACTTGAGTCCTTACAGGTCATATTCCTAAAGTTATTAGTAAATAAAAAAACTAAAGCTAACTGTAAAGGAGATTATAGAAAATTATTTAAAATTTGTAACATACCTATTAGCTTAAAACATAAATATCTACTCGCTATAAATAACCATAAAAGACAAGATCATCTACTAAAAATGGTATGACATGACCAGGGTAGGTCTGTGTCACCCGGCAAATATGAAATATCCAAAGTTATTAACTATTATGACGACAGAACTCTAAGTAAACGATTACCATATCTTTTAAATAGTCTGCCGGATGACATACGACAAGAAACAGTTAAGAAAAAACTCAAAATCTAATTGAAAAAGTAGATACTGTCTACTTTGATGTAGCTTTTAAAGTAATAAATTATAAGTAATAAATGTAGTTAATTATAAGAAGTATTAGTTGTAATGAGACTCTGGATCCCACAGTCAAACTGTTTAAACAGTTTTGTGGGACTGTGTTATTAGAAATAAGATTTTTGTAACTTATTAATAAACAATAATAATAAAAAAATGTATGATAACTTCTTCAGCAAACAAACGTTCATTCAGATCTTTATTATTAAAAATTGTAAAAAAAAGTTATTTTGGTGTATGTACCGTATAGGGTGTCCCATAACTTGCACGACAAACTAAAATGGAAGACAGATTGAGGTGTGCTCTACCAGATAAAAAAAAATTACCTCAGTAAAAGTGTCACCGTTTTCGAGATATTCCCGATTTTATTTTTTTACGAAAAATGCCGCGTTTGGTCAGATTTTTTGTTGCTGTGTGTACAAACAAACAGATATCTCTTTATTTTTTTTTTTAATATTTTAGAATAGTTGATTTATCATATTCAAATATCATTTTGTTAAATTTCATTAGGTATCTTTGAGAAAAAAATATTATTCTCATGATGTTTTTCTACAAAAATTATTTACCTCAGCTTAGGCATTCGGTGGTGAAAAAAATATGTACTGGACATTTAACAAATAAATTACGCATCTAATAAAGATTTCAGAAAGGTATAATACTGGCCATATTTTTGTAGAAAAATAAAAAATTGCCAGTTTTGTGCCAAAGGGGCTGATTGATATTAAATTTGAATAAATGAAAGATGATATAAAATACAAATGTTTGAGTAAAAACATCATTTATAAGAAGGGCTACGTGTGGGGAATAAATATGAACGCGTAATATAAAGAATAAACAATATATTTACTCAAAAAAACTAAGTTTAGCACAACAATAACAATTAAATACTTATATTTTAACAACTAAAAGGAATACAGTAAAAAATGATCTATTAAGTAATTAATTATCACGCGACGCTAGGAAAGCTACGCCTATAGCGTCAATGCGCTGTGTCGTTCGCTAACGAAGCGACACAGTAACACTGGCACGATGGGCGCGCAGAGTAGCCCGAACTCAGAGAACACGAGAGAATCCTGAGACCGACCTAAGTCGATGCAGAGAACCGCTCCCGACGCTCGCTGAGCGCAGACTGGCGAACGTTTTTTTTTTTTTTTTTCCAGCCACAGAAAACTACTCCTCAGAACACCCGTAGGCCTATTGACCGTACAAGTGCTCAAAGAGGAGAGGAGGAGAATACTCAGAAGTACGGAGGGGCACTTGCCAGGGGGGTTAGACCCCCGGCCAGATGACACCCAACAGTGTGAGACTTTTACTCACTAAACTCCCCCTGTATGGTCTTTTGTCTTTCTACCGACAATCGACCGAAGAACTGAGCGACAGCCAGTTGGAAAAAAGGCTGCGCGTGTAGATATAGGAAGCACTTCGTGCTGAATCGACTACAGTAACCAGCTATGGGCTGGCAGATAGGAGGTTATCCAGATCTCGAGAGAGCTGGTTAGGAGGATCAGAAAGAACATCCTTAGGTCTGCGAATAGAGCGCTTAAACGACTTGGGATTGGGCTTGTAGGAGACAGTGTTTCGCACCAGCCCGTTCGGGTGGTTTTCGCAGCGTTTGTGGTGAGATAGGGACAGGGCCTTAAGGGTCTGTTGGATGGTGGGAAGTTTGAGATCCCTGTGTAAATCCGCGTTGCGAACGTAGTACGGCGCGTTAGTGGCTCTACGACAGAAGTTGTTTTGAATTATTTGGAGTTTATCGATTAACCGAGGTTTGGCGTGGGCGAATACGGGCGCGGCGTAAGTCATGACTGGCCTAATGCAGACCTTATATAACGTGCATTTGTTCCGTAGTGACATTTTGCTTAGACGACCTATCATGCTGTTGAGTCGGCCGAGATAGAATTTGGCTAGTTTGGTTACCCTGTTGATGTGGGGTTCGAAAGAGAGCGTTTTGTCAAGAGTGACACCGAGATATTTGACCGTGTTTTGCCAAGGTATAGGGACTCCACGCATGTGGACGCACGGGACGTGGTCGTCTAAGCGTTTGCGTTTGCGTATGAAGCAGATCGCCGAGCTTTTGTCGGGATTTACTTCAATGCGCCACTTAGAAAACCAAGCGCTGAGGTTGTTGACAGCCGACTGTAACTTTGCTGTTATTAACGAGTATTTCCGGCCGCTGCAGTAGAGTGCAGTGTCGTCGGCGAAAAGTGATAATTGAACCCCCTTGGGTGGTTTGGGGATGTCGTTGGTGTATACCGAGTATAGTAACGGGGCTAGGACGGAGCCTTGCGGGACTCCGGCTTTTATCGGACGAGGGGAGGATAGCGTTCCTTCGAACCTAAATTGGAAGGTACCATTCTTTAAAAATGACGCGATTATACGGACTATCCTATCTGGGAGACCTAAAACGTATAATTTGTGAACGAGTCCAACGTGCCAGACCTTGTCGAAGGCTTTGGCGACATCGAAGAAAACGGCGGCTGTTTTGAGTCGCTGAGGGTAGAACCCGGAGAGTATGTGTTCAACGATACGGTGAACCTGCTGAGGGCAGGAGTGCTGGGCGCGAAAGCCGAATTGCTCGGGGATGATGAGGGGATCACCGTCTATAGGAAACAAGTGATCTTTCATTCGAGAGAGAATGATACGTTCGAAGTTTTTGCCCAGGGCCTTGAGGAGGCTGATGGGTCTGTGGTTCGCAGGGATATGATGGGGCTTGCCGGGCTTGGGGATACCTATAACGATTGCTTTTTTCCAGGCTTTTGGAAAGTGACTAAGATCAAGGCAAGCGTTATAGATGATTGCCAAGATGACTAGGATTTGATTGGGCAGGTGCTTGAGCGCCTGATTGGAGATACCATCCGCCCCCGGAGCTTTTTTAGCTTGGAGACGTTTGATATGAGAGCGAATCTCGTCTACGGAGACCTTGACGGGTTCGCTGGTTGGGGGTAGGGAGTCCTTGAGGAGGACGTCTTCCTCGACCGCCTTGAGGTGGACGGGGTCGACTGGCTGGGTACTAGGAGAGCATTGTGAGGCAATGCTGTCGGCGAAAGTTTCGGCCTTTTCGTCATCCTCGAAGGCTAAGGTGCCATCAGGACGGGCCAGAGGAGGGACGTGAGAGATTGTGTCTACGCGTCTCTGAATTCCGCGAGGGATTTTTTAACTTTACGTTGAAGTTGGTTTGCCGTTAACCTATACTCGGGGGCTGGGTAGCGCCTGGCTCGACGAAGTGCCACATTTTTCTGTTTAATGAGGAAGAGGATATGAGATGGGAGTTTGGGTTTTGGGACCGGGACTGTTTTGACGTTCTCACTGATGGCATTGGTGATGGCATCAGTGACAGCGTCAACAGCACTGTCGATTCTTTCCGGGCTATTGAGGTAGTCCGTCGGAAAGGCCAGCGGAGAGACAGGATCGATTGAAAGGAGGGCAAGGGAATGCTTAAAGCCTTTCCAGTTGGTAAAGGTTTTAGTTGAGGGAACAGGATCGGGTTGACTACCAAGGATAAGTCTAACGGGACGGTGATCGGAGCCTAGGTCGTCGAGCGAATCTATAGAGCGTAAGTCTAAAAAGACGTTCTTGACCAAAGCGAAGTCTAAGATGTCTGGGGAAAGATTGACGTTAGCTGGATAGTAAGTGGGAGAGTTTGGACATAAGATATTTATATCTATGTTCATTGACTCAAGAATTTCATTGAGTTTGACTCCGTTACTGTTGGTTGTGTAGCACGACCGGTCAGTATTTTTGCAGTTAAAATCTCCAAATATAATGACTGATTGGCCCAACCCCAGTATGGCTTCAAAGTCGCTGAGAATGGGAGTTTTACCGCTGGGAAGGTAGATGGAGGCGACAATGATGGTTGGGTGCATACCGTTGGTGCACCTTGCATACCGTCGCTTCCAGATTGATAAGGGGAGGTGTAGGAATTGGGATACAGTGAAGACTTCTCTTGTAATAGATGGCAGTGCCGCCACCTACGGCGGATGGCCTGTCATCTCTTACCAGAGAGTATTTGGGGATGGAAAAGCCTCTGCGATTCTTGGGGCTGAGCCAGGTTTCTTGAAGGAGGAAGAGGTCAAAGTCGTTATTTTGGAGGAAGTGTTTTACTTCTAGGTGGTTGGGACGGAGCGAACGCGCGTTAAATGAGCCGAGGGTTAACCCTTTGGTTTTGTTTTAGAGCGACCAGACGTGGCTGTGGAAGCACGAGGGGTACTATTATTTACCGCCATTGATGAGGTGTTGAACACGTTTGAGGATGGGCGCGTATTTCGCGATGATTGCTGCCGCCTCGAGAGCGTTTCCAGAGGACGCAAGTTCTACGTTGATATTATGGATGATTACGTAGTCATCGATGCTGCCGATTCCTAGAAGGTTTTTGAGATTAAGTTGACTCGATTGATTTGTTTGATTTGTTTGATTTGTTTGCGCGGTGGGATGTGTTGGGGCCTGTTGTGACATCGAGATAGGCTTAGTCCAAGCCGATGAGGCCGGCAGTGGGGCGGGGGTGACCTGAGGGGTCGATTGAGACGACGGAGTGTCGTTCGAAGTTTTTTTGGGAGGAGGGGACGGTTTTTTGGGCACAGCCGCTGACGGAGTCCGTGGCTTGGGAACCTTGGGGCAGCCACGGTAGTTGGCTGGATGGCCGGATTGGCCGCATAGAACGCAGGCTGGTTCGCCTGGGGATTCTTTTGTTCGCGAGCATTCCCGAGTGAGGTGGTGTTCCAGGCACTTGACGCACCTGGGGTTCACACCACAGTTGGCTGACGCGTGGCCATATGACTGGCAGCGGTGGCATTGGGCGGGGTAGGCGGATTTACGCGGGCCTTCAACAATGATACCGGAGATGTTGCAGACCTTTTGGAGATCCTTAAAGATACTCTTGCCTTTGGGGTTGTTTTCTAATATTATTAGTTTGAGGGGGCATGGTTTACCGTTCCGCGTTTGGATTGGGTGGACGGATACCACGGGGTAGCCGTTAGTTAGGAGATCAGTTCGGACTTTGTCCTCAGATATTTCTGTAGGGATTCCTCGAATTATCGCGCGGACCTTTCGGTCCTCCGGGAGTGCGTAGGTATGGTATTGAATTTGGTTATCTGAAAGGTATCGAGTTAGATCGCGGTGATCATTTACTGATTGTACTTCTATTTTAGAAAGGTGCGCATGTTGGTCGCTCTTGAATATTGAATTTTACGATTATTGCAGATGTTAGAGATTTGGGTCCACCTATTTTTGTCTTTAAGGAAGACGGGTAGGGGTTTTTTGGACGATGGAGTAGGGGCCGCGTTGTTTGACGCCGGAGTTTTGCGCTTGGGTGAAGCGGGGGCCTGAGTGACCGTTTGGGACTGAGGAGAGGACGAGGTGTTTGGACGCGGTTTTTTGTTTGTGGCTGTTTGCCAGCCGTCATTTTGCGAAAGAGCGGTACGAGGCCTTGAATCCTCATTGTCGGTGACTGATTCGGTCGACATACGGTCGGACTCGAGTTCGGATGCTGTGTCTTCAGTAATGTGGCTGTCGGGGGACGCGGGGGAGTCGCGTACCACGGGGTACTGCAACTGAGAAGCGTGAGCGAAGTCCGGTGGGATATTATGGACCGGAGAGATGTCAGGGCAAGTGCCGCTTGCTTTTAGGCGGCAGCGCGACTGGCGGGTTTTCCTCGATTGGGAGGATGGACTTGACGAGCCAGATGAGGTTTTGTCGTAGGGTTTGGCGTTGGATCGGGTTGAGCGCGACCGGGATCGCGAGACTATAGAAGACGGGCCGGGTGAGCAATGCGAGGCCTGAGTGGCCGGGAGGGACGCGGGGGGGACCTCGATGGTCTGGGTTGATGAGGCCTGAGGGGCCGGGGAGAACGATGCCTGAGGGGCTGACTCGGTGGAGGCCTGAGTGGCCGAGAGGGTCGCGAGTTGTGCCTGATGGGCTGATGCGAATGAGTCGAATTTCTGATTTAGAAAATCGAACATTTGTTGCATCTTATTCTGCATTTCGGTATGGAGGTGATAGAAATGAGCGAGACTTACCAGCTCCCGGGGCTCTTGGAGCTCAACGGGCCTAGTCCTGGATTCGATGGGGGTCTCCATCGAACCCGGGGAACCTATCCTACCCTGTAAGGAACCCTAATCCTAACTGGGGAGGACCTACGTGCCGGTGAACGGCGAAGTGGCTGCACAAACTGCGCTGAAAGAAAAATCGACCTAACACGGACCTATTGCCGATGAACGGCGGACGATCAAGCTTAGTTGTCACGGTTACGTATCCACCTGATCAGCGATGCTTCGGTTGGCAGTAGATGACTACCTTGAAAGGGCAGAGAGTCCACTCAACTTCCGCAGAGAACTTTCCGAAAAGAGCTTGACTTGAGACCTTACTCACACGAATGCGGGAGAGGGAACAAGGAAAGCGCAGTACGAACACTCGAGAGCGGCCGCAAACACGACCGTTCGGGAGCGAACACAAATGGGAAGTGTGTTTTTGACTGGCGAACGACGTTCCGCGGACGGCTTTATAGGTCGCGAGGGCGCGAACGGGGCGTGCGGCGGCGGCGGGGCAGGGCTGCGCTGCGCTCGACGTCAGCTCCACGCGCGCGATTGCATCAATACCGTTATGTCCCGCAGTTGGCTCGTCATGGTACAATCGTAGTACATTCGATCTTTCACTTGTAGGGATCACAAGTTGCGCATGATCACTATAACTATCTTGTATATAGCGATATAACATTCCGTTACTCAAAAAATAGCCCTTATTCGACCAGTATACAGCATCTTCATCTTTAATTGGTTTCTCTAAAGTACTTATTATAGTTTTCAACTCAGAATCTGTCAATTGTCCTTGTCGTATTTGAGCCCCAGACGAGCGGGATAGATCTATCGAAACAATACATATGCTATGAGTTTCGTCACCATCCACACCTGGGGGTCTCGAAAGACTATCAGCAACCACGTTAGTTTTCCCGGGGATGTACTCAATCTTCAAACTATATGGTTGCAATTGTAACGCCAATCTGGCAAGACGACCTGTTGGTGACTTAATTGACATCAGCCATTTAAGAGCTTGATGATCTGTAGCTATCACGACGAAAGAACCTTCTATATATCCTCTGAACTTAGACAACGCCCAAACAACCGCCAATGCTTCCCGTTCCGTTGTGGAGTAGTTTAGTTCAGATTTTGATAACAAGCGGCTGGCATATTCAACTGGATGCTCGTCAGAGCCCTCCCCCTAGACTAAAACAGCACCCAAAGCGTAATCACTGCCGTCAGATTTTATAGTGAATGGTTTCTTAAAATCAGCTTGCCGTAAAATCGGTGCATTTGTCAAACAGTGTTTGAGATCAGTAAGGGCACTCTGTTGTGGTTTGTCCCATTCCCATTTAGCATCCTTCTTCGTGAGTCGTGTAAGTGGCTGCGCTCGTTTAGCAAAATCTGGTACAAATCGTCTATACCATGAACAAGTCTGTAAGAATGATTGTACTTCTCGTAAGTTCTTTGGCGGAGGTATATTCGTGATCGCACTGACTTTGGCAGGGTCTGTCTGTAATCCCGCTCTTGTGATTACATGGCCAAGATAAGGGATTTCATTTTGACAAAATCGACTCTTCTCTCTGCTTACTACAACGTTATTGCTCTGAAGTAACTTTAACAGGTTGTCCAGTTCTTGTAAGTGGTGCTCAAATGAAGAGGACAGTAATATTAAATCATCTAAATAAGCCAGTAGTGGTAGCTCTATTTGTATTTTTAATCTGTCGATGAACATTTGAAAAGTAGCCGGAGCGTTGCGTAATCCGAACGGCATTCTTTTGAATTGGTAAAGACCAAAAGGTGTGACGAACGCTGTCTTCTCTTGATCTTCTGGGCGTACTAAAATTTGCCAGTAGCCGGCTCTGAGGTCTAACGATGACATGAATGGAGTAGGCTTGGCTTCATGTAAAAGGTCGTCAATCCTTGGCAAAGGATAGGCATCGGGTACAGTTATATTGTTCAATTGTCTATAATCTATGCAAACTCTAATATCACCATTCTTCTTGGGGACCATTACTACTGGTGCTGCCCATGGTGAGTTTGATGGCTCAATTATGCCTTCTTCTAACATTTGGTGTATTTCTTTTTGTAGAATTTCTTTACGAAGGGTTTTTTACAATTTATTCGGTAGGGTGGCACAGCTATGGATTTATGTTCGCCAGTTTCTATAGCATGTTCAACCAAAACGGCCGGCTCTCCGTTTGATATAAATGCAGCTTCATTTTGTTTTAAAATATTCTCAAGCTGAAGTTTCTGCTTATCGTTCAGGTACTCAGCACTTTCCACGGAAATCATGGCTAAATCGATGTAAGGACCGAATATGTTATCACTTTCTGGCGAGAGTTGTATGTCACTCATATTGATGCTCATCTGTGCGTCTCTAAACAGAGCTCCGACAAATCTAGGTGAGTATCCACTGAGCTTAGGACTTTGCCGAGTCGGCGACGCTGGAGGAGTAACGAAGCTTATAAGTGGAGGCGGGCCATACGAGGCTTCTACATCTTCCACTTCTGCAACGTTGCTGCGTGGAGAAGGGGTCATCTGTATTGGACTAACCAAAGGTTCTAACGCAGTTATTTTAGCCAACTTTGATATCATAGACTCTGTTTGTGCATGAGCCTCCATAGTCGCTAATGCAGAACTGTCCTCTTCTTCATTTAGAAGGTCGTACTTCTTTCCTGGGTCTTCCAAAAAATGAAATAGACACTGGGGTAGGTTTAGTACCATATTCGCGTCCTGTATAAAATCTACTCCTAAGAGGGTTCTATTATCTTGTGATTCCGGCAGCACGATGAAATTTGTCATAATGGTTTTATTACATAGTATGACAGGCACTGATGCTCTCTTTATTTGTTGACGTCTTCGCAAACCATCTGCCAGTATGATCGTGGCCTTTTCAGTAATAAACTGAATACCTTGTTTCTGTAAAACCTTGTACAGGGTATTCGACGCCACACTCAGTTTTGCACCGGAGTCAATATGAGCTCGCCCACTAGTATTACCAATGGTAATGTTAACGGTAGGTCTTAATCGTGACATTGTTGACATTGATGGATTCAACGTGGTTACTCTTGAAACACGAATCCAATCCGAAGCTCAAATCCGAACGCGATTTCCTTGCATTCGTACTCTTGAACTTCGAAAACAGCGCCAACCTTAATGAAATCTTGTGGCGATTTTACGAACTTATAGTGATCGACCAAATCCGTTACGAACGAGAAAACGGTACTCTTGACGCCATTTTGACAGTTGTAGACTTGTTTACAATCGAGCATTGGTCGATCCGAACTCGGTTTGTTTGCGGTTTGCGGAAAGTAACTTTTAAGCTTGTGTTTCAATATTTGTTGTTTATAAAAAACGAAATGGCTCGCCTGCGTATGCAATTGAGTGTTTTAGAGGAAGCCTATGGAGCGGACAAGCGCATGCGACGAAATTTTCGTCGTTTGGAAAGATATAATGGCAATGCGTTTGCTTTAAGTGATGAAGAATTTACGCGCAATTACCGTTTGAATAAAAGCCTATTTCAAGAATTACAAACGCAAATTACTCCTTTATTACCGGTAACGACAAGAAGGAGTGATATAAGTGCTACTTATAAGGTAAGGACATTCTCTATCAAAAAGATTTGTGCACCATGATAAAACTTTTGATCCATACGGTTTATCTATGAAGATATTAAGTATTGTATACTCTTGTTATTTCAGATATTGGTAACATTATCATTTTATGCCACTAGAAGCTATCAGCGTTTAGTAGGTAATGCCCATGGCACTTTATTGGCACAACAGTCTGTGTCAAGGGCCATCACTGAAGTAACGAATGCTCTGAATAGTGAAATAATGCAAAAGAAATGGATAAAATTTCCCCAAACAAGACAAGAAAGAGAAAATCTCAAAATGAGGTTTGACATATTTTAGATCTTTTTATCTGTACTTATTTAAAAACTACTTGATACTTAAATTCTATTTTTAATAGGTTCTATAACATGTTTGGGATACCTGGAGTTATAGGCTGCATTGATGGAACTCATATCGCTATTATTCGACCTACTGAAAATGAAGAAAGATTTTTTAATAGAAAACATTTTCATTCAAGAAATGTTTTGATTGTAAGTCTTCCTATTAGTCGAGTGACAATATTGATTTACAACTATTAGATACTCCTTTGTTTAACATACTTTTAATTTTAGCTCAGTGATGCAGACCTTAATATTTTAAGTGTAGATGCTTCATTTGGTGGTGCAACACATGATAACTATATCTGGAGTCTACATCCGGTGAAGCAGCACCTTATAAATTTAATAAATTCAGGAGAAACAGTTTACTTGCTTGGTTGGTATAAATATAAGTAACTATTAAATAATCCAATAAAATAAAAAAATACAAAAATAATCAATAAACATTTCTATAGGTGACTCTGGATTTCCTCTAAGGGAATTTATGATGACACCCATTGTTGATGCAGCTGATGGTACTCCAGAGAAGTTTTATACGATGAAACACTGTTCAGCTCGCAACAGTGTTGAACGTACCATAGGTGTATTAAAGAATAGATGGAGATGTCTGCTAGGACATAGAGTGTTGCATTACCACCCTGAAAAAGCTGCAAAAATAATTAATGCATGTTGTGTTCTTCACAACATGTGCAATAAAGCCCGTCTGCCCTTCAACAATGAGCCTGAAATAATGCCAGAGGCAAGTGTAAGTCTGCAGGACATGGGAAATGTCAATTCCCGGGTTCAAGGTGGATCACTTGAACTTCGTAGAGGAAACTTGGCAAGGGCTAATTTAGTAAATATTTTGTGGAATAATCGTAGGAGATAAAATTAATTTTAAGTTTCTTAATATGGTTTGTTATAATGTTTTAATATTTTGTAGTTTCAATTTGACATTGTGTTCCAGTAAATTGGCTAGTTGACTAAAATTAAATGTGATTATAATGTATTTGTGCCATTGTTTTCCTTACTTATACTGATTTTATTATAATTTAATTGATTATTAATTTGGTTTTTGGTATAGTACTTGTAGATATAACTATTAAGACTTTGTGAATAGTATCTGATCTCCTTTAGAGATTGCTACCGGTTTTAACAATTTTTTGGGATTTCTGTGTTTTTTGCAGGGACTGCATACCTACCGGTATGAATTTCTGTAATTTTTTTTCTGTATGACGTCATACCGTTAAATAGGGTGTATTAAAAAATAACTGTACAGGAATTCATACTGAAATAATTTGTGTACCTTTTTTATTATTGTAGCATAACTGTTTTTTTTTCAGTTAACTGAAATTTTCCGGTATAAATATTACTGATATTCATTTAAGTATTTATTTTTAAACAATGTATCGGATAGTTTAGTTGAAGCCTGAAGCCCAGGGACATATGCTGACCATACATTTCGGTACAGAAATTGAATAGGGACAATATTTCTGTACTAAAAACATCTACAGAAATGAATCCGGTATACATTATTTGGGTATTGATATAATTATCTTACATTTTAATGACTTGTACAGGTATTGTGTTTGATGAGACAGTACACTAATAAGGGTACTGAAATTAAACTGGTACTATTTAAAAAATGTATACCGATATGCAGTCCTTGGTTTTTTGTTTATTGTGTTATCCTGGTCTGTTAATTTGCATGTTTTTGTTTGTAGTTATAGTGCTGTCTCAGTAGATTTTGAGAGAGTCATTTTTGAGTGTGACTTTGAGCGTGTAGTTCTAGTATGATGTATGTTTAGATATGAGTTCAAGTGTTAAGTATTTTTCTTTATTAGTATTAATAAGATAATTTTGATTATATGTAATAAACATGTTATACCATATCATATTTTACTTTCATATTTAGCTATCACCCTTTAAATTATAATAATGCAGTTTGTCATAATAATAATATAGTGCCCATCCATACTCATTTCCACAACAGGTGTTCTGATAAACAGCCCAAACTCACTACAAATTCCGTCTAGCATAATCGGTACCCTACAAAAAGCTACTAGAAAATTTATCTTGTGATTACAAGCAATCTTCAGTCAAAATCAATCCTTATCTTTATCTTGCTTTGTTAAAACCCGCATGAAAAGCCCTTAAAAAGGAGAGAATCAAAAACCATATATAAATAAAAACTCTTTATTGTACATAAATTAAAATAGAAATGATGACAATAAAATAGACTCACAAAAGGCGGTACAGTCTTTGTATTATATATATACTAATCATACTATTTTACGTATTGAAACTAATATTACAAATCAATAATTTATTAGTTATTATTTGGATAAAATATTTACCTACAAATTAGAGAAGAACATTTAAGGACATAACATATTAACATTCACATAATAAAATTATACTACTTACTACTGCTGCAAAAGTATGTGTGTAAGAAATTAATATTTATTTATCTTCTTAAACTATTTGCAATCTCACTAAGTGAACTAGCAAGTAATTGTGCGGATTCATTTATTGAGTTGGCAAGCAACTGCCCAATCTGTTGTGTGACCTCTGTGTGATTTTCTATTGCTCTGATATATTCACTTCAATGTGCAACAGCATCTGCAAAAGCTTGAGCAGTCACTTGCTCAGCCTGTACTCGTCTTTCTTCTATGCCTGCGAGACGGTCAGCTTCCCAATGCAATTGATTTGTCCGTCGATTTCTGGCTCTGGGCCTGGGGATTGATGTATGTTGCGTGCGGGCCTGTAGTCGTGGGCTACGTCTTGGTGCTGTAAACATAAAAAAATTGAAAGTGCTGCTTTGTAAGTACATACACACATACATACAAAGATTTGTTTTGAACTTACTTGTTGTAATCCCCTCCTGCTGTGTTGGTACCTTTGAAGCTGCTGGTGGTGATTGGGGAATTTCAATTTCTTCTAATACCACATCTTCAGCCAAATTCAGAACCTAATAAAGAAAATAAAAAAAAAAAAAAAATTTTTTGAAAGGATAATTTTTCTGAGCTGCTTTGAAATACTTTGTCTCGTTTTTTATTTTATTTTCATAAGGACATCCAGCTTGGTATTTACATTGATATTTACATACCATGGATGGTGGTGTTGTATCTTCCTGTGATGGTGGAAAAGGGTTAACAGCAAGCTGCTGATCACCCAAACCAATTTGCTGTCCGCCAATTAAAGCCACCATCCGCTGCTCAACGGCAGTCGGAGGTATGCCCTGCCCTACCCCACCACCAGTTTGTCTCATGGATTGGGCATGTTGACCACAAAGCTTTTTCAAGGCACACTTTTTATCAGCCCAATACTAAAATAAAAAAAAATATATTTAATAATAATAATAATAAAATATATTAATAAATGAACATGAAAATTTAGTTTACCTTAGACCATCCCTTGCCATCTTTTACAGCACCACCTATTGAATTTAAGCTTTGGGCAACGTTTTCCCATTTTCTTTTAGTTTCCAACTTCCCTTGATGCGTTCTCATTATTCCTGTATAGATACCTGGGTTATTTTCCAAAAAATCTACCAGCGCTTCAAGTTGGGCACATGTAGGGCGACTCATTTTCACAAAATGTTGAAGTAAAATGACGTTCTAAACTTTATAAAATCAGTGTGAATGACCACTTCAACTAAGTTATAAAATTTTAAGTGGTTTTGAATTTCGTGGGAAAAATGAGTTCTATTTCATAGTTATTGACAAGGTGATGACAGGATTGACACTTCAATCGCTGAATTTTATAATCGAACGCAACTTAATTACTGACAACATAACAATGAACGTGTTTTTTTTCATGCAAGTCATACGAACTTCAGGTGTAACGACCAATCTCATGCTCGATCGTAATCCAATTCCAAGCGCAATACGATTTTGTTCAAGAGTACCATATGTCGATTGTAACCGAATTTTTGTGAGTTCGGATCGCGGACGGATTGAGATTGAAATTAGTTTCAAGAGTAGGCCCGCAATGCATAGAAACCAACTTCGACGGATCCGATTTTTCCTGTGTCGCATTTCTTACATCTGCTCCTCACAACACCAGGCTCACCACAACCATAACAAGTGATTCTATTTGGTGGTAACTTCGGTTGAACGGAAATTTGACGCGTATTGTTTGCATTCTTTTTCCGGCAGGAGTCTTCCGTGTGTCCGTAGGCACGGCAGAAGGTACAGCGTGATCGTGTGGTCTGAGTAAGATTGACGCTAGCCTTGGTATTTGCTCGGGAACGTTCAGCATTGCCCTCTTTATACTGTCTGGCTTTCTTAAGGAAGTCATCAAAGCTGTCGACTGTACTTCTAGGGATCTTGTCTCGGATGTCCACATGAAGGGATGTATAAAGAAGGTCCAAACATTGCGATAATGTCAGAGCTGGTTTGGGTAGCTGCGCCATTTGGGCTCTCTTCTTTGCAACAAATAGTTCTATGCCTTTAGGTTCGCTCTGCTTTACGCTGACTATTTCCTCATATATTTGGTACGCTGGTCTGATGGGTGCAAATGTGGTCCTAAGCAGCGAAATTGCCTTTTCCCATGACACACAGCTATCTTTTACGCCAAGCCACCATATAGCAGCTTATTCAGTTAAAAGGAGTGTCAGCCCTTCAATGGCATCATCATCCGTTATCGATTCTATATTTTTATAAGTAGTTATATTCGAAATAAAGGCCTCGACTACGGACGTGTCTCGCGTTCCATTAAATCGGGCAGTACATTGTGCGAAGCTACCGGATTTTTGAGGCGTATCATTTTTCAAAAGTACGTTTATAAGACTTCGGAATTGATCTTCACTAAAACTTACGTTTGCCATATTTGCTTTATTACGATGGCTACGCCTAGGCAAAATTTTATATAGATCTATTTTGAAAAAGATATTAAGCTATATACCAAAAATATCGAGCATAAACAAATAGATGTATAAAATAGCGAGCAAAAGACATGAGGGTAAAGCAACTATAAAATATATAAATAAATTAAAAAAATTCCCCGCGTTGGGCTGCCAATTTATAAGAAGGGGTACGTGTGGGGAATAAATATGAACGCGTAATATAAAGAATAAACAATATATTTACTCAAAAAAACTAAGTTTAGCACAACAATAACAATTAAATACTTATATTTTAACAACTAAAAGGAATACAGTAAAAATGATCTATTAAGTAATTAATTATCACGCGACGCTAGGAAAGCTACGCCTATAGCGTCAATGCGCTGTGTCGTTCGCTAACGAAGCGACACAGTAACACTGGCACGATGGGCGCGCAGAGTAGCCCGAACTCAGAGAACACGAGAGAATCCTGAGACCGACCTAAGTCGATGCAGAGAACCGCTCCCGACGCTCGCTGAGCGCAGACTGGCGAACGACGGTGCGCGGACGGCTTTATAGGTCGCGAGGGCGCGAACGGGTCGTGCGGCGGCGGGGCAGGGCTGCGCTGCGCTCGACGTCAGCTCCACGTGCGCGATTGCAGTGACGCTGCGTTACACATTTATTTTTATTTAGTCATTGGGTACATCTAGTAAGTGCTCGAATTCTGTTGTTGAATTCTGTCTGTTGCATCTGTTGTTTTGATTCGTACTACGCTTTTGCTTGGAACTCGGACTCTGATTTGCCTTACAATTTGAACTTTGTTAACTGTAATAACTTACGACTCGGCGTATTGAATTTAACTGTGACCTGCTGTGCTAGTCTGCCTGAACTTTTAATATGGCGGCGAGAACGAACACGTCGCATGAGTATGCAGAGATGGAGCTAATTTATTATGAAGTTCGCTGTAACGCCAGAGCTGCTGCGAGGCTTTATGCTGAGCGATACCCTAACCGCCTAAAAAACATTATGGAGGTGGTGTAGAGGAGCACGCTGAGGAATAACGAAATTTACCAAAGATAACACTTTTGGGCAGTCGAGGTTGGCATTTACAATATCATGCAAAAAAACAGTGTCTAGCATGGTTCTTCTATCAAATAAAGAATCGATACGATGATATTTACATTAATATTTCGTAATCTTCAAAGCAGATTTTGCTTCTGGGATTAAGATGTTTAATAAAAAAAAAACAATGCGCTCGATTTTCCTTAAATATTTGTAGTATTGAGGGTTCCAAATAATGCTACTGAATCCAAGCACACTTCTCACGTATACATAATATACTTTTTTAATACATGAGGCATCACTAAATGATTTGTACACCCGAAGAACGAAGCCTAAATTTCTATAAGCCTTATCAACCGCTTTTTCTACATGATTGTTGAATGTCATTTTAGAATCCATGATGATACATAAGTCACGAACTTCGTTAACATTTTTAAAGCTTACGTCGTTGATTTTTTACTCAAATTGGATAGGTTTTAGTTTACGTGTGAACGTGATCTGTAGGCACTTATCAGCACTAATACATATTCGATTTTGCTTGTAGTATTCCGAAAGTCTGTTCAAATCGTCTTGTATAAGATATTAGTCATGAACCCTTGTTATTTTAAAGAAAACTTTTTTGTCGTCGGCGTGGCATGAAGAGGTGAGCGGATAAGAAATATTTATGAATAACATAAGTATGCATTATTAAGGGCCTCTATTAAAGGACCTAAAAATATGCGAGAAATACCGCCACTTCCGGCACCTTAATTAGGATTTAGTTTTGAAAATTATGCTTGTATAAGTTCGGGTGTAAATGACATTGAAACTGAGCCACTGTCTCCTCTTGGAGCGCAAAGAGAATCAATTTGAGAGGGGTGTTGCGCTTGAACTGGTGGCATTAAGCCGCTCTCGAAAAAGTTACTAAAGCCCTCGCAAATATCAGAACTATTATCATAGGTATGCTGGCCATCTGTTATTCAATTTGGATAACCGGTATTGCCACGTTTACCTTTCACTGTGTGCATTAAACTCCATATTTTTTTGGATCCCGTTTTATATTTTGTTGTGATTGGTTTATAAAATTATTAAAAAATATTTTTTGTAGACTTTTCTGGTTAGCACGCAAAATTGCAAATTCATCGTAATCACAAGGGTTTTTGTAAATATATCACAATGTTGAGTTCGATTTTTCAAATTGAAGCTGTCCTAAATTTGTTTCATAGAAAGGTGTCGTAGTAAATATTTGACATTCGTAGCATTATGTCTTCGGTAAGGACTCACTACTGGTTGATAAGATAAAGTATATTGCTCAATAAGCTGTTTCTATATATCCTTTCTCTTACCTCGTCTTGCATATTCTGTTTACTTAAAAATTCACCTTCTTAATAGCTTTACTTAATTCTATTAGCACTCCATTAGTAGTATAGCCCAAAGTATCAAGAAAAAAATTACGGCAAACAGGAATGGACACAGAACTTCGCACACTTTTTCCTCAGTGTGCGAAGGCAGAAATTTTAAAATACACAAATCGATATGTTGAAATATATACCAACTCGATTATTTAGGACCTAAGCCCTAATTACGTGGAGTCCCGCTGCATATACGCATAACATAAGTCGGTTCTATGAATCAAAGAGACCACATAGTACTTTCTCAGTCATTCTAAGGGTGTAGAAATCGTGTTTTTGAATTATATATTTCATGGTTAATTTCTGTATAATATCGAATATTTCATTTATTCTATATCCTCTGTTTATTACAAAAGGAAGGGTTATAATCGCAGCTAATTAGTGCCAATTAATGGCACTTTTTTGGGGTGAAATCCACATAAACTAATCAGTATTTTTCAATTCAAGACAAAACAAAAAAAAAAAACTACAAAAACATACATTTAATATCGTGCAAAAATGTGAAACTTAACCCTTAAACAGACTTTGAATCTTCCAAAAAAATAAACTAGTGATCAATGTCGGTTCAGTCAGATTTACCGTCAAAAGTAATCAAAATATCTTATTGTAAGGTATTGCACTTATTCTATTTTAAAGTTACGTAATGATTCCTTGAACTCAATGTTGAGAATTGAGAATTGACACTATGAGAATATATAATTGGTGGGTCAATAACTTTTACTATTTGGTACCAAAAATTTTAGATATGTCTTCTTTAACAGGCCATTTAAGAAAGAAAGAAATTATTTATTAAATTATTATTAAAAAGATTTATCATCACAAGAACATGCAGATACAAAAAAAATACACAGAAAAAACAGGACGAATTAAAAATTACTTAAAAAATACACATTACAAAATTACAAAAAAGGTTTTTGTGATAAAGGGACAACCTCAGCAATAGCTGCCAAAAATATATTGGCAGCGCTGATTTTCAGGCCTGACCTTTACAAAATATGTTGCTGTATAATTTTTTCAAGGGTGATCTACAACATTTAAAGCACAAATACAATTCGTCAACGCAATCTTGTGTAAATCCTTAATCTATCTATACTTATAATAAATCTGTAGAGGGGTCAATTCTGTACATGAAATATATTTTCAAAATAACTATCAGGGGGTGATGATTAGTGATCGATACTGATGCCAAAAATGCAATCAGTAAAATTTTTGTCTGTCTGTCTGTATATTCCTTATAGAAACAAAAACTACTAGACGGATTTTGACGAAATTTGGTAAAATTATTCTTCATACTCCTGGGCAGGTTATAGTATACTTATTATCACGCTACAATCAATAGGAGCAGAGCAGTGAAGGGAAATGTTGAGAAAACGGGAGAAATTACTTCATTTTTTAAGCTTGTGCAGCTTGTGCGTGTCAGCGTCGCGTGTGCAGCCTTAATGGTTAAAGCTGCATAGAAATCATGTATGACAGAAATATTCTTCATAAAATTATATAAAAAATATCCCACAACAGTATATGTCTATATTTTATGGTTGACTCACAATAACACGTGTAAATCCCGACAGCTTAGCAGTTCGGAGCTTTCTGATTATATTTGTTTACTCTTACGTTTATAATACGCTCACTCAACCCTATTTAAAAAAAAATTACATTATTACCTATTCAATAAAAAAGAATCATAGAAAGCGGTATAGAAACACCAAACTTATACATGAAATGCGCTAATAACCCATCGCGCGTGAATGCTGAATGATATAAGGATTATTTTTGCGTAACGGTTGCCGCGCTCGACGCGGCTCGCGGCGCCGCGCCGGTAGTGTATAAAAAGGCGGGAGGCGAGGCAAGCTTTATAATTCATTCAATATTTGATGAATATTTGGCTGTTGATGCGTTCAGAGCGTTATTGATATTATAAACCGTGCTTATCAGCGCGACTTTTAGTCTTTAAATAGTGTATTTGAATTTTTTTCGTTGTAATTTTATAAAATAGGTATTAGTTGTTTTGGTAGTGTTTAAATATTCGGTTAAATTCCAAATTTTGGCTAATTTATGTTTAGTTTTTTTTGTATTTTTTAGGTAAAAGCGTAGGTACTTTTATTAATTATTGTAGTTATAGGTATTTATTTTTAAGTGAAGTAGGTATAGGTAGATAGCATTGCACAGGCGTTTTAGCTTTATTTCCATTTCTTTTTCTGTTGTAAGTTGTACATATTTCTGGGTATAATTCTATTTGGACATCTCAAATTTTAACAGGTTGCGGTGCAGGAGAAACCGTCTTTATTCCCAGAATTCCCATAATACCAAATAATTTTCCATTCCAATTTAAAAGAACGCAATTCCCAGTATAATAATAATAATAATACGGGTCAACTTTCAATATAGTTACTCGGAAGCTTTACGCTGAAGTATTTTCGTTCCATAGATACTTAAGCCTCATGTGAAAGTGATCTAAATAATTAATTGTCAAATATTATAAAATGTCAATCCTTATCCTTACTAATATTATAAATATGAAAGCGTGGATATTTGTTCAGCTTTCACGCAAAAACTACTCGACGAATCATGAGAGGTACTAAAAGTAACATAGGATACTTTTTATCCCGAAATTATCGCGAGCGGAGCCGTGGGCTCAGCTAGTTTAACAAATAAACATGAATGTATACAGGGTTCATTTGACAACATCTACCAAATTTTTTTTACGTAATAAGTATCATTAATAGAAACCATTTCTGCAAAAAAAAAGTAGTTAATTTTTTACACGGAAATTCATATTATTCACTAAAATGTTAAGCACAACATGGTCATACTGTTTTACGAATGAATACTATAAAGACTACGACAAAGTGACACTGCAGTGCTAAATAAAGCCCATGAAAATACGTTAAAACGTGCTAGACTCTGCCTGGAGAAAAATGGTATGCATTTTGATCACTTATTACACAGATTAGAGCTTTAATTAATGTACATAAGTTTATTCAATCTTTTTAAATACGCCGAAGTGCAAAATGCTTCTTCTTTCTATCTATTTTTGCATTTACTTAAAAGTATTATGTTAAATTTTCTCACATTAAATCCCTCAAACCTTTTGCAATTTGCCGGTTCTAAGCCTGTAAAAGTATGAAGAAAAGATTGTACGTAACTTGTGTAGGTAACTGTTTTTTATTGCCTGTAGGTATGCATAACTACTGAACTCAAAGTGTGACCTTGCAACCTCATTTCGTTAACATGTTTTGTCGCGCGATTGTGCGCGATACGTGATAGTATCGTATTGTGTATAGGGCATTCATCAATAACGACTATTCGTGAAACAAATCAAGGTGCCATATCTTTACTTTTTTCTACTGAGCGATACTAAAATAAAAATGCAGGTTATTCGTATTATATCAAAGTACGTAATATTTAAAGTTGGCAAGGGCCTTCAAATAAAATAAAATAAATAAAATAATAAAACAACCCTGTATAAGTATATAATATACCTAGTCGGGTCATAAGTTCTGTCAAAAACTTTTAATGTTATTACTGATACACCTTTAGACAATTACTTAAAAATTATATATGAAATGAAAGGTTATTAAATGTACAATATAATTTTAATTACATTATTCGAAATGCCCTCCCCCATTTTGGACACATGTCCTTAATCTACGCGGCCAGTCATCGATCGCTGCACGCACAACATTCATATCTATTTCTGCCGCTGCTTTAACCAGAGATGCTCGCAGAGACTCCAAATTTTGGTGAGGTTTAGCACAGACTTTCTCCTCCAAATATTGCCATATCTTGTAGTCCAGTGGGTTTAAGTCTGGACTAGAAGATGGCCAGTCTTCATGCTGGATAATGTCAATTCCGCGGGCGGTCAACCAGTCTTGCATGCTTCGTGCCTTATGAGCCGGTGCAGAGTCCTGTTGGAATGTCCAATGTCTGTTCTTGAACATTGTTTGAGAAAGAGGTTCCACTGTGCTTGTCAGGACAGTATTTTGATAAGCCACGGCACTGGTTCTCATACCTTTTTCACAGAAAAACACCTCAGTTATGCCTGAATATGAGACTCAAGCCAAACCATGAATGAGGAAGGGTAATGGCCACGCTGGACCCTCGGAATACGCGCGCTCGCTTCTTCACTACTGTGGGCATACACCTTATCGTTTTGTTTGTTATAGCTTTCTTCAATGTTAAAAATTTTTTCATCCGAAAAAAGAATTTCGCGGTATTTTTTCCCGCGTACCGTCGTAACAAAGCGCGGGATCTTTCTAGCCTATATTTTTTAAACGCTCGTTTAAGAAATGTCCGGTCTTTTTACGATAAGCTCGTAGTCCTAGGTCTTCATTTAGCACTCTTTTGACCGTGGTTCTGCTTAGCCCCATCTGGTGAGCTAGGATTTTCTGTTTACGCACGGGATTTCTTTCGATTCGCGCCTTCACTGCTTTGATGACCGCTGGTGTCCTAACTGTGCGAGGTCGGCCGCTTCTTTTACGATCTTCGAAGCTTGATTCTTCAGTGAATCGTTTAATAGTACGATAAACGAACCGTAACGTTATTTTCAATTTGTGTAGAATATTGAAAATCTCTTTTGGCGCGTAACCGCAGCGGTGCAACGCGATAAACGCGATTCTATCTTCTTTACTCGACCACTCCATGTTTGAAAATGAATAAAATATAATTTCTTTTTTATTTTCAACAATCGCAACCGTTCTATTTTTAAAATTAGTAAGCGTATTTCTGGCCAGTATTCGAAAATTAAAAATATGAGGTTTTGACAGAACTTATGACCCGACTAGGTACAGGATATACATAATTGCTTTTTATTTTGTTATATTAAATAAAATATATGTAGGTACCAGATTATTTATATTGCAGGTTTGACCTTTCTTTATAACTTTCCAAAATTACAATACGGAACTTAGTTTTGAAATATTTTTTCCCATTAGTATTTCGCAAAGGAGGCGGTAAGTCATTCCAAATTTTCGACGCTGAAAATTTGAACCTCCCGTTAAAACCTGACGTATTATGTATCGGTATAGTAAGTTTATTTTGCGACTTAGATCTGGTGCTTCTGGTGTGCGCGTTTTTCTGCCAATGTAATTTATCATACAGATACTGAGGTTTTTTTGTTGATATTACCCTAAACACCGAGCATCCTAGATGTAGTTTGCGACGATTTTCCATATTTAGCATATTATTTTCCAACATATATGGGGTGACATGTTCACGCTTGGGTATATCAAAGCAAAAACGCAAGCAGGCGTTAGTCTAGCGTTAGGCGGTAGTCTTTGCGGTTTTACGGTTTATCCTAGGTCCATACACGGTGTTACAATAATTAAAATTTGAGAGCACGAGAGAATCCGTTAGGTTAATTCGTACTTGTAAGGATAAATATTGTATAAATTCATACAAGATTTTCAGTCTAAAAAATGCGTTTTTTATTTTTTCGTTAATGTTATTATAGTTTTTAAACCTGGGTTATAATTTTTTTTTACAAAATGTACGACATAACTGTCTTCAGTTACGATCTTGATTTGTGCGACGTAACAGTGAACAAGGTTTTTCATTGATTTAAGGTTCACAACCACCCAATTCTCTGGTATAGATGGTACTGATGATCCGTCATCATTGTCAGATAACAGGTTTGAGAGATAAGGACAAAGAAGGTCTTACAGGTGGCCCATTTTATACCGAGGTACACTCCGCAGTTTATAACACCCTACTAACCACTGAGTACAGCTGCATTTACAGTTTTGATCAACGCTGAACTTTAAGCCAAGAAAAAAATATTTTTCGGGCTTCACGCGCAAGCCATTTTCTCTCTAATATGCATAGATGAATGAGTCTTATTCGTACCTCCCGTGCGTTCGGATGTGGTCAATCCCTCGCTTTATCGTTAATTTATCCCTACATTGCAATTTGAACTCTTATACCCGGTATCTACGTTGAAATTTACTTAAGACAACAAATCTAAATTCATTTCGAGTCAGTGCGATCCACTCCTAGTTCGTGTTCCCTTCGGCTGTGGTCGGTTAAAGTTTGACTCAAATACAAGCACAAGGAAGCAAGACAGCATTGCAGTTATCTCAACCGACACGCGCCGCTTCGATCACAGCCGTCACCCGTGAACAGATGATCTTTGGACTACGCGTTGTTTTGAATCTGGAATAGATAATATAATAATGAATGTGCAAAGGAGCCCTCCTCAGTCTGAATCTTCAGATTTGTCAAAATTGCGAGACGAAAAGTCTACTAATATATCCAAGCGTATTAAAAGAAAAACCCCAGAGTGCAGCTGCAATATGAAGAATGACTTCTTGGAATTTCTAAATTCACTAATTAACCTGCTAAACACAAACCTCGAAACTCAGAGTAAGACTACTAATGATCTAATTAACGCCTTACGTGACGATTTTAATATGTTCAGGCAAGATATGCACGTCATTAGCGATAAACTTCAAAGTTTGACGACCGATCAACTGTTATTAAAGAATGAGGTAAGCGAGCTAAAGTCCTCAAATATAACAATTAACGCCAAAGTGAGCTCCCTTACCAAAGAGCTGTCGGAAGTGCAAAGCACAATGAAGGGTTTGTGTAAACAACTTAATGATAAGGAGCAGCAGGGGCGCGTAAACAACCTCGAAATTACGGGCATACCGTTCAGAAAAGGTGAAAACCTTCTCCATATCGTCAATAACATATCTAATAAAATAGGTTTTTCCTTAAACACTTCCGATATAGACTACTTTCATCGTGTGCGTCGATTTACCTCGAAAAATAGTTTAAGTGACGAATCATCACAAGATGGTGGCATACCTAATATCATTGTAAGATTCACTCAGAAGAAACGCAAGAGTGAAATGTTAGCCGCAGTGCGATTGAGGCGCGGATTAACGACAGTTGACGCCGGCCTGGACGGCCCATCGAAACCGATATTAATCAATGATCATCTCACACCGCAAAATAAAATTTTATATAAACAGGCACGACTCCTCGCAAAAGAAAATAACTTCAAGTACGTTTGGTTATCTGAGTGTAAAATATTATCCCGCAAAAGTGATGACTCTAAAATATTACTAATTAATAATGAACAGGACCTTGCAAAATTAAAGTGACTATGTGACAATCAACTTTTTAACACACCTACTCATTACACTACATTCTATCATAATATTGTATACATTTCTTATTCATTACAACGAAACTACTTAAAGGTCATAAAAACTAACGATTATTTATTATATAAAACTTTAAATCATAAATTAAATGTTATTATATTGAAATTCTCTTTGTATTATGTTGGTGGAACAACAATCTATAAATTTAAAAAACATAACTTTAAAATTCGATAGCTCAACTCTCTCTATTTACTATCAAAACGTAAGGGGATTACGCACAAAATCGCACACATTTCTTGAAGCCGTGTTATGACAACAACCGTGTTATGACAACAATTATGAGATTATTTGTGTTACGGAATCCTGGCTCAACAGTAATTTTTATAACTCGGAATATGTAGATAACCGTTATGATTTATTTAGATGTGATCGCTGCCCTGAGAATGATCGCGAGAGAGGTGGGGGCGTAATGATAGCCGCACTACGGGAGCTCCAGCCACGGCATCGGATAGACATGCGCGCGCCACCGCCGGCCGACGAGGTATGGGTATCGATCCCGCTGAGAGCCAGCGCCCGCGCCGCTGCCGCCGCCTCCCCTGACTTAGACCTCGCACCCCGCTATTTACACGTAATATGTACTTATATAGCACACGGCAGCAACCATGAGTCGTTGCTGAGCTCCTTTTATGACAGAGTTTGTCAATTTATTTTATCAAATAGTAATGATATATTTGTAGTACTTGGCGACTTTAACGTTTCACACGCCTCTTGGACTTTAAATAATGATAACTCTATGGACTTGATTACAAATAACAATAATTTGTCATATCTTACTTCAGACTTTATGAGTTTTTCTTGCTTATCTCAATATAATAATCAATTTAATAATAATGATAGACTTTTGGACCTTATATTTTGTAATAAAAATTTGATTATCTCAGCTTGCGACAGCCCACTGGTACCTGAAGACACACATCACAGATCCTTAAAGATAAAGATAAAGATTAAATTAAGCTTGCCTAAATTATTGCAACCATTAAAATCAATAAAACCACAGTTTTACAAAGCGGACTTTGCATCAATTAGGGCAGGTTTATTATCAATACCATGGGAGAAAGTTTTAAGCGGTATGAGCGATGTTGACAGTATGACAAGCTATTTTTACTCGGTAATTGATGAACTTATTGATAAATTCGTACCAAAACGCAACTCAAACTTAATACAAAAATATCCTCCTTGGTACACAATTCCTCTAATAAAATTAAAAAATGAAAAGGAAAAATTTCATAAAAAATGGAAACGTTTCGGCAACCTCAGTGATTACACAAGCTTTTCTACTTTAAGGTCACGTTTCAAAAAAAAATCTGCTGAATGCTATAATCAATACATTATTTTTTCAGAAGAAAATATTAAGAAAAATCCTAAGCTTTTCTGGGCCTTCGTTAAATCTAAAAAAGCAGCGGGCGATATTCCTGCAAAGATGATTTATAATGATAAAACTTTATCAAATGGTCCAGAAATTTGTGAAACTTTTAATAAATATTTTCATTCCGTCTTTGTTCACTCAAACCATGCAGTTATATCACCTGAAGGTAGCAGTAACTCAGCGTTAGATATAAACAACATTTGTATAAATACTAACCGCGTATTAAAGGAACTTAAGCGTATAAATATAAATAAAGGAGCCGGGTCTGATAATCTCCACCCTATTTTTATTCGCAATTGCGCCACACCTTTAACCATAATTTTTAGAATTTCGTTACAGTCTGGAGTTTTTCCTTCCAAATGGAAGACTGCTTTGGTGACTCCTATTCCTAAGAGTATAAATAAACACCTTATTACAGAATATAGACCTATCTCTAAGCTCTGTGTTCTAGGTAAAGTCCTGGAGATGATAGTTACATCTGATATTCAACAGGCCGCCCGTGGCCATATCTCCCAGCAACAACATGGTTTTTTCAAGCACCGGAGTGTAGATAGTAATATGGTCACCTTTACCGAGTTTCTGGCGGAGGCCATGAACAAAAACGCACAGGTCGATGTCGTGTACACCGACTTCTCGCGCGCTTTTGACAAAATTAATCACAATATACTAATAAACAAGTTAGCGGCAGCCGGTGTGCACGGCAACCTCCTCAGATGGATACAGTCATACATTACAAACAGAAGTCAAGCTGTGTGCATAAAGGGATACTGCTCTCAATTCCTTCCTGTGCCTTCTGGTATTCCCCAGGGCTCGCACTTAGGACCCCTATTGTTTTCTTTTTACATTAATGACATTGGCAGTGTCTTTCAATATAGCCACCATTTACAATATGCAGACGATACCAAACTTTATAGAATAATTAATTCACAGGGTGACTGCATTAAACTTCAAAAAGATCTAGCGGAACTTACAAACTATTGTTGCGCTAATCAGTTGATTATCAACACAAAAAAATGCTACTCCATATCATACACTCGGAAAAAGAAACGAATTAGTTTTGATTATCATATTGATGGCACACCTCTGAACAAAGTGACCCACATTAGGGATTTAGGTATTATTATGGACTCCAAACTAACATTTAATCTTCACGTGGATCATTTAATATCAACTGCTTTTCGTAGCTTAGGATTTATTCTTAGAATTAGCAAGCCTTTTAAAAATACAAATACATTAAAAACACTTTATTTTACGTTCGTACGCTCCATCCTAGACTTCTGTAGTCCTGTTTGGAACCCCAACTATAATATCCATATTGAAAGAATAGAGAAAATTCAAAAAAAGTTTATCAAATCTCTTAATTACCGTAACAATATTGTCGATGAATCATATATTGAAACTCTGCAAAGATTAAAACTGCTCACCCTTAAAAACCGGCGAAAAATGTTTGACATCATCTTCTTATTTAAAATAATAAATTCCTTGATTGACTCTCCCGAACTTCTTGGTCGCATTCAATTCTCCGGCCGCACACGTTTACCTGTGCGCCCCTCGCGTAAGACTTCTACGTTTGTACCTCCTCTACGTAATAAAAATTATACCCGTAACTCATTTTTTTATCGTTCCACCAACACATATAACAAGGAATTTTCAGAAATTAATCATTTTTGCACATCGTTAACAAGTTTGAAAAAACTGTTACAACAAAATCTTGTAGGAAAACTTTAAAAATTGCTATGTTTGTATAAATATTGTTTTGTGATATTTTGATTCTGATAAGTTGATTTGTTTTGTATCGAGACGTTGTCACTAATTTGAATTACCGTATAATTATTACTTAACTCTTATCTTAAAATGTTATTATTGTCCACTTCGAATTCACCTTTTACTATTATTATTGGGCACTGTTGGTCTTTTAATGTAAACCTTTTTTTATATATATTACTTTTCTCTGTAAATGACTGTTTGTTGCCAAAATAGAAATAAATAAAAATAAAAATGAATATAAGTACTAAAGTATAGATGACCGTCTCGAGGTTTTTGCACTTTAGCGCCACACAGTATCCACTCTAGGAACCCTTTTGACCAAAACAACCCTAAAATGCAGCCCGGCCGTACCGCCACTTTCAAATTTTCAGAAATTCGTAGTACCAGTTATTACTATTGTGCAAACTGCGCTATACTAATAAGTTGAAATAAACTGCACAAAGTATGATGATATTCGAGTTGGGGGTAATGAAACAATATGCATCTCAGACACATATTTATTTTTCTTAAGTATAAGTGTTTGATATAATAATTATTGGCCATAGATTTGTTCGGGTCGTTTTCATCAAACTCAATGCTTTTGCCACACAAATTGTTCACCTCCTTGCACCAGTCATTCAAAATCAATGCAATTCCTTTTCTTAACTCACTATCTCACTAGAAAGTCAGCATCCTATGTAAAAATATCACTTCACAAAAGTAAAATCTTTGATTTGAGATCGCAAAAACGCGAGGAGTGAACACTCTACTCAACGAGCTTTGTAGAAAACACTAACAAAAGAATTCAGCGATAAAAAAAACACACAGAAAAATAAGCAAATGCAACGAGTGCAAAAATTTGATTGGTTGAATACTATACTATAAATACGCTGCCTGGTACTATAGATATATCGATATCGAACGCAGAAAAAAATACAAAAGTTCCAGTAGTGCCCGGCGCGTAGCGCTAGTAGTAATAGAATTTTTGTATCTGTATGGAAGACAAACTAGCATGCTAATATGCACTTACAAGACAAATTCATTATCTTTAACTGTCAAGTCGAATTGTCAACTTCGTGTCCATCAACTCGACTCGACATTTACTTTGTTTATTTTTGTTTTTGCTTTGTTATCATTAATTACCCAACTCCCACTCCAGACAATATCCTCTCTTGTTACGATTCCCTCGTATCCTGTGTCCTTACCGCTGCAAACACCCATATCCCCTCCAAAAATCCTGACCCTAAACGTCGAGGCTCCCCACCTTGGTGGGACTCAGAGTGCTCAGACATGATCCGGGATAGGAAACTTGCAGAAAGAACATACTACGCGTCAATGACCATAGAGAACTTCTTGAGTTATAAGCGAGTATGCGCCCAGGCTAGGAGGCTTTTTAAGAAAAAGAAGCGAGCTGCATGGCGAACTTTCTGTGAAAACCTAGGCCCACGCTCCCCTCCCTCCATTGTCTGGAAGTCCCTTAAACGCTTCCGTGGTTCCTTAGCAATCCCCCCTTCTCCCACGTCATTCAATCCTTCCTTATGGCTCGACCCTTTCCTAGACAGAATCGCCCCTCCCTTTGTTCCACTTCGTGAGCAATTCCCAGTCCCATACTTATCCCTTACCTCATCCAATCCCCTGGATAGTCCCTTTACTATTCAGGAACTCAACCTCGTCCTCAAAAACCGCAAGGACTCCAGTCCCGGCCTTGATGGTATTCCTTACTCCTTCATAGCTAATGCTGGCTACCAGTTTCAGGAGGTTCTCCTTAGTATCATTAATACTATTTTCCTAACTGGTGTTATTCCCCCCTCCTGGAAACAGCATTTAGTAATTCCTATCCTTAAACCTGGTAAAGACCCTTCCGATCCAAATTCATACCGACCAGTGGCAATGGCCTCAACCCTCCTCAAAATTGCCGAACACCTGGTAAAACTCGGCCTCGTGTGGTTTGTCGAAAACCATTCGCTCCTTAGTCCCACCCAATATGGTTTTAGGAAAGGTTATAGTACGATGGACAGCCTGGGCATTTTCATCGCCGGTTTAAGATCAGCTTTGTCTGATAATGAATCGGTGGTGGGAGTGTTTCTGGATGTCTCGTCGGCCTATGACAATGTCCACCTCCCCCTACTCAGGCAGAAAATGCTCGAGCTGAGTATCCCGGAGAGACTGACATACTTTACCTACAACCTCCTTGCCGGCCGATATGTCCAGATTCGACATGAGCATGCCCACCTTCCAGCTCGTACAGTCTGGCAGGGCCTCCCTCAGGGCTCTGTGCTTAGCCCTCTTCTGTATAGCATATACACCTCGGATCTGGACAGATCGGTCATTCCTTTCTGCAACATCCTTCAGTATGCCGATGATATCGCCCTTTACCTCCGGGTAAGGGTAATTGAGGCTGCATCCAACCCCCTTAACACGGCCCTATCCTACCTCGGAAACTGGCTCCATGTCCATAACCTCACCCTCTCCTCTTCCAAGAGTAGTGTCTTGGTCTTCTCCAGGAAAAGACAATACTCACCTCCTTCTATTTCTTTCCTTGGCCAACCAATCCCAGTTGTCCACGAGGCCAAGTTCCTTGGAGTAGTCCTTGACTCAAGGCTATCAGGCTCGGGTCATCTCAACCACATTGTTAACAAATGTGAGGCAAACATCAACCTGCTCAGATGCCTTTCTGGCGTTTGGTGGGGCTCCCACCCGTACACACAAAAACTCTTATACAATGCCCTAGTGAGAAGCGTCATTGACTATGGATCCTTTCTTTTGGAACCCTGCAATAAAGCAGGACTGGACGCTTTAACCAAGATCCAAAACAAGTCAATGCGCGTTATCCTAGGTGCAATGAAATCTTCTCCAACTGGTGCTATGAGAGTCGAGTGTGGCGAGCCCCCATTACACCTACGCAGGCAGTACCTGGCTGATAGATTTGTGACAAGAACTCTCCAACTTTCCTCCCACCCCCTCCACTCTATCCTTTCATCCCTCCAGAATTCGATCCCTAACTCACCATACTGGCGTAACAAAATCCCTCCCCGTATATTATCCAGCCTCTCTGCCTTAGTTCCCCCCACTACTCCAATTTTCCAATGTGATTCCCAATACCAGTACACCTTCCCTTATGAATCCCTAGTGTTCCCTCCCCCAGTTCTGACTGACTTTGGTGTTGCTAAGAATGACCCTAATGCTAACATCATATTCGATAGCATCATAAACAGTCAATGGCAGGACTGGACTCTTGTCTACACGGATGCCTCCAAACTCTCCGGCCAGGGGTGTGTGGGGGCAGCCGTGTGGATTCCTAAATTCCAAGTCCTTTTATTTTTTTTATAAGTGACTAAACCCGCGTTTGACCTCAATCTCACCTGATGGTAAGTGACGATGAGGTCGAAGATGAAAGCACACGGGTTTAGGAAGGAACTGGCTCTTTATACAATATTGCCGAAACACATTACCGCCGGAGCGGTAACATTTGGCGGCAGACTTTATATAAAGGGTGGTCGCTAGCCAGGCGGACCCAGAAGGGATCCTACCACCAAGCAGAAGGGATCTGTGGTGGCGGGAGGACATTTTATCTTTCAAATGTCCTCCCGCCACCACAGTATTTACTGGTGAGTCCATTGCTCTTCTGGAAGCAGTTAAGTATGTGCTAGATAATGGAATGAGCAACACCTTAATCCTCTCCGACTCCCTGAGTTGCCTTATGGCTCTCAAAAGCAATCCCTTCCTCCTAGGTTCCAAATTCCCGTCCATACTCCAAACCAAGCATCTCCTTTTCCTCTGCAATCGGCATGGCATTAATATAACTCTTGCCTGGATACCAGGTCACTCAGGAATAGTTGGTAATGTTACAGTTGACTGTTTTGCCAGGGATTCGATTGTAACTGGATCACTGGAACACTACCAATGCTTTTCACATGACCTCAGTCTTTGGGCCAAGACTCGTTTGCAGGAAGAGTGGAGCAAAGAATGGGAAAGTACCCGTAGTGTTGTGGGAAAATATTATGGGGACATCCAGCCCACAATCCCATCTAAGCCGTGGTTCTGCACACATAAGAAACTAACCAAAAAAGTCACCTCCATAGTCAGCAGACTGCGGCTGGGTCACTGTTGCTCCCCAGTATTTTTGTATAGAATAGCAATTCGTGACTCCCCATTGTGCGATTGTGCACTGGAACCTGGATCAGTCGACCATTTATTTTTTAACTGCCCCCTCCTCCCTGTCTCCCTATATGACATTCTTCCCCCCCAGTTCCCCAGACCGACTTGCATGAAAGCCCTCCTCTCCTCTAATGATCCCTTGTTCCTCAAAATCCTATGTAAATATATTCTACATTGTAATATATCTCTGTAAATATGTATGTATTATATCTTTGTGTCACTAATATTAATATATATATATAATGGGTATGTTTGTTATTGGTGGTGGAACTAACTGTGATGTCTTATTGTTTTAGGTAACTCAATGTTCGGTCTTCGTCGCGCCTCACATGAATCTGTTTTTCCCAATACCGTGTCTGTCTCATCACGTGATACTGGCAGTAATAGCCTGTCGCTTAGTACCGACGGCTGGTTGCCACTCAACCCTAAAATTGAATTGAATCATTAATTATTCGTTAAGTATAATAATAATAATAATAACAACACATTCTGCAGTTACTTGGCGTATGCCCGTAACTATGGACTAAACCAGCGTTAGCTGAGAAAAACAAGGACTTGAATAATAATAATACTCTTTATTGCCAAATAAGATAAAAATACAATTTCATGGTAATAACAAGCATAGAAACTGACAATTAGGCGACCTTATCGCTACAAGCGATTTCTTCCAGGTAACCTTTTAAAATGAAATACAAAATAAAAATTAGAAAAAAAAAACCTTAAATTAACAAAACAAAAAGAAATAACAAAAAAAAAATTAAATCAATGGGCAGAGTATTTAGACGGTAAAACGCTAATCAAACAAATTACTTATAATATTTGTATAAACTCTAATACACAAATACATACATAACATACATATATAAATATTAATATATATACGTATACATACAATATATATTCTATTTCATATTTAAATAAATAATACATAGGTAATATATTATTGACGTAAATAAAATTCTTTTAATTTTCGTTTGAATGACAGGATAGTCTTTGCCGCAAGTATGGAAGGTGGTACAGAGTTCCACAAACATGCTGCACGTACGGTGAAGGATCTGTGAAATATTTCTGAAGAGTGTTGAGGCGTGGATAGTAATAAATTGTTGGAAGACCGTAGGTTTCGGTCGTGGTCATCATGTCGAAACCGAAAACACTTCTTCAAATACTGAGGTAGGCATGGGTAGAAAAGGGTCCTATAGAGAAGTGATAAAGTGTGTGTATTCCTGCGAAGGCGAATCGGGAGCCACATTATTAAAACTCCCATTCTCTCTTATATGTTCCCCATTATATGTCCTGACCTGCTTTATTTGGTAAGTTCCCAGTGACATTGTCATCTTTGGGAACTCTTCAAGAAGTGATACATCTGCATCTATATTCCTAAATGCCGCACTTCGTAAAATAATTTCTTCATTTAATTTTTGCAAAGCCCGGTCTAATATAACATTTGCATCTGGTTTGACTATGATGGGCATATGAAACGCATTAATTATTGCCCCTGCAATTCTAAAGTCCATCATTAGATGGGTAGTGGCATTATTACTAAAGTCACTTCCTATTAATTTAAAGTCTCTTTTAAACCGTCCATTTACTAACTCTACTACCCATCTACACATTGTAAGATGCCTTGACTGATTTGCACGTAAAGTTGCTATCTATGTCTCACCAGATACCAGGCATTCAGGTTTAACCCTCTGCCACTGAGGTGACATTTTTGTTACCATTTAATTGTCGAGTAGTCTCTCGGACGTATATTTTGGATACTACTATTTTTAAAAGTGTATATTTGAGTGATATTTGTATATATTTATTACTTTGGGGTGTGTAAACGGTTTAAAAAATTATTCAGTCTTCTTTATTATCATTAAAATATAGGAACTTTTGACACAGCCACTATCAAAATACATAAAAAATAAAAAATAAATACAAAATCAACATAACCTTCCTCTTGCATCAATTAACAAATAAAAAAAATATTCTTGGAGCGCTTTTATATTTATGAGATCTCATATCTCCCCCTCGCACTCTTCACAAATTTGTGCCGCACATTGCAAGCAAATCGGTTTAGCATAGGCGCAACATACAAATCGTATCTCCTTTTCAGTTTGCTTGGACAAACACGACATAGTTTTCTTCCTGATGATGTTTCAGGTTCATTTGGGGTGGGTGGTTCGGGCATATCACGACCTAACACACGACGAATGGTCACCCGTAGTTCCCGAGGCAGTTTTTCGTTGTACACTCGCACTTTGAAAGAAGGGAGGACTAGTTCGCGAGCAAGTTGCAAAAAGTATTCACCCCTTTTCAGTTTGGTTCCTTGATATTGACCATAAAGCACAAATGAGTTTACTCGCTAAATCAAGGAGGCGATAGAAGATAGCTTGCGGCCATCGTCTTGTTTTACGGCTACAAGAATAGACGGCACATTTTTTGTCAATGTCGTCCACCCCGCCTTTGGTATGGTTGTAGTCAATTATCATTGTAGGTTTTCTCGTATATTCATCGGTACTAGCACTGTGGTGACATGAGGAGACTTATAATTATGGAAACTTAAATAAAAATACGCATAATTTTATTTATTTCTTTATTTATTCATTTTCTTCATTTTTAATACTGTCTTACAAAAACACTATCCAATAAGGTGGCCGGCGCAGTCATATTCCCTTGATGCCGAGCCCAACCCATATACCAAATAATTGTCATTATGTGAGCACAGCAGCCGACGGTTGGTTTTCCTACTATACAACTACAGTAATAACCTTGTAATCTGTGCTCCCAATCGCTGTGCTCCATATTTATTAATATATATGTGTTATACATATATTTTAGTCGGGACTTAATTCGTCCCCTTATTAATTTTAATTCTTCATCACTCTTCATCAGCTGAGCATCACATATTTCAATATTAAAACTTCCATTCTCTCTTATATGTTCCCCATAATATGACCTGACCTGCTTTATTTGGTAAGTTCCCAGTGACATTGTCATCTTTGGGAACTCTTCAAGAAGTGATACATCTGCATCTATATTCCTAAATGCCGCACTTCGTAAAATAATTTCTTCATTTAATTTTTGCAAAGCCCGGTCTAATATAACATTTGCATCTGGTTTGTCTATGATGGGCATATGAAACGCATTAATTATTGCCCCTGCAATTCTAAAGTCCATCATTAGATGGGTAGTGGCATTATAACTAAAGTCACTTCCTATTAATTTAAAGTCTCTTTTAAACCGTCCATTTACTAACTCTACTACCCATCTACACATTGTAAGATGCCTTGACTGATTTGCACGTAAAGTTGCTATCTATGTCTCACCAGATATCAGGCATTCAGGTTTAACCCTCTGCCACTGAGGTGACATTTTTGTTACCATTTAATTGTCGAGTAGTCTCTCGGACGTATATTTTGGATACTACTATTTTTAAAAGTGTGTATATTTGAGTGATATTTGTATATATTTATTACTTTGGGGTGTGTAAACGGTTTAAAAAATTATTCAGTCTTCTTTATTATCATTAAAATATAGGAACTTTTGACACAGCCACTATCAAAATACATAAAAAATAAATACAAAATCAACATAACCTTCCTCTTGCATCAATTAACACATTAAAAAATTAAAAAAATGTTTTGGAGCGCTTTTATATTTATGAGATCTCATATCTCTCCCTCGCACTCTTCACAAATTTGTGCCGCACATTGCGAGCAAATCGGTTTAGCATAGGCGCAACATACAAATCGTATCTCCTTTTCAGTTTGCTTGGACAAACACGACATAGTTTTCTTCCTGATGATGTTTCAGGTTCATTTGGGGTGAGTGGTTCGGGCATATCACGACCTAACACACGACGAATGGTCACCCGTAGTTCCCGAGGCAGTTTTTCGTTGTACACTCGCACTTTGAAAGAAGGGAGGACTAGTTCGCGAGCAAGTTGCAACAAGTATTCACCCCTTTTCAGTTTGGTTCCTTGATATTGACCATAAAGCACAAATGAGTTTACTCGCTAAATCAAGGAGGCGACAGAAGATAGCTTGCGGCCATCGTCTTGTTTTACGGCTACAAGAATAGACGGCACATTTTTTGTCAACTTCGTCCACCCCGCCTTTGGTATGGTTGTAGTCAATTATCATTGTAGGTTTTCTCGTATATTCATCGGTACTAGCACTGTGGTGACATGAGGAGACTTATGGAAACTTAAATAAAAATACTCATAATTTTATTTATTTCTTTATTTATTCATTTTCTTCATTTTCAATATTGTCTTACAAAAACACTATCCAATAAGTGGCCGGCGCAGTAATATTCCCTTGATGCCGAGCCCAACCCATATACCAAATAATTGTCATTATGTGAGCACAGTAGCCGACGGTTGGTTTTCCTACTATACAACTACAGTAATAACCTTGTAATCTGTGCTCCCAATCGCTGTGCTCCATATTCATTAATATATATGTGTTATACATATATTTTAGCACTTTTATGTCGGGACTTAATTCGTCCCCTTATTAATTTTAATTCTTCATCACTCTTCATCAGCTGAGCAACACATATTTCAATATTAAAACTTTCATTCTCTCTTATATGTTCCCCATAATATGACCTGACCTGCTTTATTTGGTAAGTTCCCAGTGACATTGTCATCTTTGGGAACTCTTCAAGAAGTGATACATCTGCATCTATATTCCTAAATGCCGCACTTCGTAAAATAATTTCTTCATTTAATTTTTGCAAAGCCCGGTCTAATATAACATTTGCATCTGGTTTGTCTATGATGGGCATATGAAACGCATTAATTATTGCCCCTGCAATTCTAAAGTCCATCATTAGATGGGTAGTGGCATTATAACTAAAGTCACTTCCTATTAATTTAAAGTCTCTTTTAAACCGTCCATTTACTAACTCTACTACCCATCTACACATTGTAAGATGCCTTGACTGATTTGCACGTAAAGTTGCTATCTATGTCTCACCAGATACCAGGCATTCAGGTTTAACCCTCTGCCACTGAGGTGAAATTTTTGTTACCATTTAACTGACGAGTAGTCTCTCGGACGTATATTTTGGATACTACTATTTTTAAAAGTGTGTATATTTGAGTGATATTTGTTTATATTTATTACTTTGGGGTGTGTAAACGGTTTAAAAAATTATTCAGTCTTCTTTATTATCATTAAAATATAGGAACTTTTGACACAGCCACTATCAAAATACATAAAAAATAAAAATAGAATACAAAATCAACATAACCTTCCTCTTGCATCAATTAGCAAATAAAAAAATATTCTTGGAGCGCTTTTATATATTCCATGATAGTAAAGAAAACTTTAGGCGTAAGGTAATAAAAATACTAATTGACAAATAATTTATAAATTAAAACAAGTTTACTTCCCTTTCTCACTTCCCCCTTTACACTTCCTCCTTTACACACATACACATACTCACACATACTACCCATAAATTATACAAATGTAAGTTGGCAAAATACTATAAACAATATACAGATATGCAAATTTTGTTTTTCTTATCACAAATAAGTAAATGTTTTCTCTTTTTCATCCTGATATATGTGTCGTACCAATTTAATTTTGTAACTTTGTGATATAAATACGATATATACAGGGTGTCCCAAAAGGTTACGTAGCTGGGAAGAGGGGTGATAGGGTTGGTCACAAGGGTCACCAGAAAAATAAAATAAAAATTCCCCTCTGGGTATTTAAAAAAAAAATAGCATTTTTTTTAAAACTAAAAATTTTACACTTTGTGGGGCTATTTTGCTAACTGTACCTACAAATATTGCTGTATAAATAAATAAAAAATGTTATGTAATCCTCAATAACCCTTTATCAAATTGAAATGAAAAAAACAATACATATCTAACCAAGATTTTAAAGACAATTAAGTTCTTGTCCAGTCAAGGACTTAGTAATTACAATTTCACTCAACTTTCTCCAAGTGTACTGAAAAAAAAATGTACTACGCTACTCCGGCGAGTAACTTAAAAAGATAGGTAATTTTATTGCAATTCCAAAATGGTATAACACTTATTTAAAAAGTTCATACTAGGACATTTAAAAATAATTTTCGGGAACAATACCCCTAAAAACAAAACCAAAAAGTACTGCTCATCGCATATTACAAGCTGAGAAGTTCCACCCGTACCACATGCAACGCGTACAGGATCTGTTACCACGCGATTATCCTGCGAGACTTGCATTTTGTCGTAGGATGTTGCGCATGCATAGGGAGGACCCTCAATTTTTCAATAAAATATTGTGGTCCGACGAGTCTACTTTTAAAAAGGACGGATACATGAACCTACACAATTTACACGAGTGGCACTTAGAAAATCCCCACCTAATTACAGAAGATCGGTCCCACTATCGTTTTAAAGTGAACATGTGGACCGGAATACTAAATGGTAAAATAATCGGACCCTTTGAGCTACCTGAGGCACTGACTGGCGAGGCGTACTTACACTTCTTACAAAACGAATTACCCAATCTATTGGAAGATGTGCCACTGGAAACAGTAAGGAATATGTGGTTCCAGCATGATGGGTGCCCAGCACATTATGCACGTCCTGTAAGGGATTTCCTAGACAATGAATACCCTGGTAGGTGGATGGGAAGGGCCGGTGCTATAGCGTGGCCAGCTCGTTCACCGGATTTAAACCCGTTGGACTTCTTTTACTGGGGTGCTATAAAAGATAAAGTTTATGGGAAACCAATCAGGGACTTGGCTGACTTGAGGGCGAGGATCACAGAGGCCGCGGAATCAATTAATAATAGAAGATTTGCTCGCCATATCTCCCGCTCATTTTTAAAACGATGTAGGGCGTGTATTTATGTTGGTGGTAGACATTTTGAGCATTTTATTTAAATAAATAATTACAATTTTGTTTAATTTCCGAGTTTCATTTAATTCCCTGTCATAAAAAAAGCTTTATCTGGCCAAGACTGTACTTGAGTGTTTGAGAGTACAGTACTCCAATCTTGAGAATTAACGGGCAGCAATATTAAAGGACCAGAATAGACATTTAAAAATGTATTTGCGTAGGAATTTGAGACTATTGTTTTATTGATATGTTTTGTTTTGCAGGGGTATTGTTCCCGAAAATTATTTTTAAATGTCCTAGTATGAACTTTTTAAATAAGTGTTATACCATTTTGGAATTCCAATAAAATTACCTATCTTTTTAAGTTACTCGCCGGAGTAGCGTAGTACATTTTTTTTTTCAGTACACTTGGAGAAAGTTGAGTGAAATTGTAATTATTAAGTCCTTGACTGGACAAGAACTTAATTTTCTTTAAAATCTTGGTTAGATATGTATTGTTTTTTTCATTTCAATTTGATAAAGGGTTATTGAGGATTACATAACATTTTTTATTTATTTATACAGCAATATTTGTAGGTACAGTTAGCAAAATAGCCCCACAAAGTGTAAAATTTTTAGTTTTAATAAAAATGCTATTTTTTTTTTAAATACCCAGAGGGGAATTTTTATTTTATTTTTCTGGTGACCCTTGTGACCAACCCTATCACCCCTCTTCCCAGCTACGTAACCTTTTGGGACACCCTGTATATATCGTATTTATATCACGTTTTGGTGCTGTAAGTGACGATTATCTCGAATCCTGTAGATGGCATGCACTTTTAAAACTGCGCGATAGGCGTTGTGTGCAGGATATGTTGGTTCTACATGATATATGTTCAGGTAAACTTGACTGTATTCAATTGTCTAATATAATTATTAAGTTAAATGTGCCTTCCAAACGCACTCGCCATACACAGCTGTTTTCTGTTGACCTGGTTCGGACAAACTATGCTGCAAATGATAGTATGGTCAGGCTGCCAAGGTCTTATGATAAGCTCTTTGCCAGCGTAGATATTTGGTCGAGATCAAAGCAGTCTTTTAAATCTGCCATCCTAAAGCTGTTGCAGGGTAATTACTCGCCTTAGTCTCAGTCTTAGTATTATATAAATCAATATAAACATTAAGGATATGTATTTTATATTTTTATTTCATTGTACTACAGTATAATCATTTGGTATATATTTTTACACCTTTGTTATGTGAATATTATGTGTATATGTTTCCTGTGCGACTTATTAGAGTATAATTAAAATAGAATATAATACAATAGATATTTTTTTTTTGACTTTTCTGTTTGTCTATATTTCTTAGTAATTGATTGTGTTACTTAATTCTAAATAGGTTCTTGTAATGACTTTAATTCTAAATTTTGTTGATACTGTCTGTGAGTGTTAGTTTTTTATGTTTTATATTTTGTTCTTTATAACTATTTTGTATTATTTGATTCTAAGTGTATATTAATTTAAATTCACTTTATTTTATTCCAAATAATATTTTTTGACATTTTAATTTAATTTAATTTGTTAATTATTTTTTTGCTTCCCTTTTTTGTATTTATAAAGAATTATGTTTTACATTATAAAATGGGTTTCTCATAATTGGCCTGTGTATTGAAAATATGTAATTGTAATAATTTTATAGTAAAGTGCTGTAGAAACCAGTAAACTGAAATAAAAAAAAAATATATTAAAGGAAAAACGTAAGTTATTAAATAAGTATTGTAGTGTTACCTTAAGTAAAAGCCTAAGTTACCTACTATTTAAAGGAAGATGTTAAGAGCAAATAAAAAAAATAAAGTTAAAGTTTATATATTTACAAAAAAAGGTGACAAGTAGGTATAAAAACACTATTTACATACATAAATCTCGGACATACATCTTAATCAATCAAACTTAACTAACTTTCTTCAACATTCAGGGTAGGGGGTAAGGCTCACAGTCAATGGCGAATACTCCCAAAGTAAACCGCGATAGGGAAACCCTACATGACAGAGGCTTATTTAAAGAGTTGTCCGCTCTATCTTAAATCCCATATTAAAGAAGTAAAGTACCTAAGATAAGTTACCTAAGGTATGGCCTAAGGCTTATTTTTAGTGTAGCCAGCCGCACCATTAAAGAAGTGGGTTTTAGTACCCCCAGTAAAGTATATACGAGTAAAGTATATGGCCTAAGGCTTATTTTTAGTGTAGCCAGCCGCACCATTAAAGAATTGGGTTTTAGATCTCCAAGTTATGGCATTAAGCTCTTAGTGTAGCCCGCCATTACTAGATAAAAGAATAATACCTAGTCTTATTATTCCAGATCTCGAAAGGAACTCTCAAAAGAAGTAGCATCAGCTTTCAGAGGAGATTAAAAAGTTGGCTTAAGAGCCATAAATAAAGTTAATTAAACGCAAGACCGAAAGAAAAAAATTATGGGTGTACTCATTATAAAAATTGTATCACAGAAAAATAAAAAATAAATAGTATTTACGGAATGTAATAGTTTTATGTACAGTTGGAAAAGAATGACATTAATTATTTATAGAAGACAAAAGTTTAATATATTTAGAAAAGGTAATATATAGGGTCTTCTTTATGAAGATCAATATATTTTAAGAGAAGGTTAAGAATGATGTATGGATTCAATTTATGAAAGAATTTTTTTTTTGTTACAATTAACAAAAAAAAACTCTTTCATAAATATTTTATAATTCTCATAAGTTAACAACATTTTAGTTTAATCTGTTATTTACGACTAAAGCAAGAAATAAAAGTGTTTCTATTTAACTACTTATATTAAGAAATACGTTATACATAACCAAACAATAACTTATACTACGCGAAACTCACTCACACACACAGAGAAAAATCGCACTAGGCATAGGTATGTAGGTATTCTCTGACGGCACTATCGACACCGAAAGTCAAGCGAGCCGCGCCCGCGCCGACAACACTCTGTTGGCTTGTCGGCGCGGCGCGGCGGCGGCGACTTTGTTTGAGCCAAACGCGCGCGACCCGCTCACCGCTGGGCGAGCGCTCGCCAGTCTGTAAAAGTCTGTCTAATGATACGCGCGCGTAAATTAATAATTATCAAAATGCCTAATTTCGCGTACACGAACCAAGAATATCTTCAAATGGCTTTGTGCTAGTGCTGCGAGTGAGAACCTGTCACGAGCTCGTGACACGTACGAGCAGAGACATGGAAGGCGTCCCGCCCTCCGAACAATTCTAGGAGCTGTGCAGCGCCATCGAGAATATGGCACATTTACTCCACGTGCCCCAATGTTGTGTGCTGCCAATGTTATTAAACGAACAAGACTTTGTGTATCGCAAATAGGTAGTCATATGCAGCAGTTACTATAAAGTGCTTGTGTATGTGTATTCGTGTGCTGTGTACATAACATCATTGACAGGAAGCAATATGTAAGTTATTTTTGTACATAAACTGTAAATAATAATAGTTGATAATAAGGTGATTCCATTTAAACATTCAATTGATTGTAAAATACATTTATTCGTTAAGACAAACAGCTCAAGCACGAAAGCTTTTTTTAAATTTATTTCTAATTTAAACATTATCAAAGAAGTCAACATTACTAAAACGGTATTTACAATTAGTTGAACGTTAAATTGACAGTTGAAGTGTGATGGGAAATTAGAATCAACTTTTATACGAAATAAGTATGATATTACAACAGCTGATTGTTACGTCATACATCAAGCTAAGTAGGTCACGCATCGCCCGGGCGCGCGAGGCATCGACCTTTGCTCGCGTGGATAGGTAGGTACTAACCGCGTAAGATCTTTATTTTAGTGAAGTTATTTTCTTAAAATAAATAGATTTATTTCTTGCAAGGTTGTCGTAAATAACAGATTAAACTTAAATTCGGTCACTTAAAAGATTTGAAAATTTCAATAAAAAAAAATATAGTTATATGTATATTTTTATTTTTTTCATAAATTGAACCCATACATCATTCTTAACCTTCTCTTAAAATATATTGATCTTCATAAAGAAGACCCTGTATATAATATATTTAGAAAAGGTAATATAATAGCATTACTAAATTTTAATAACTTTATTATGCCATTTACCTTGGATGCCATCATCATCCTCAAGAATATAATATACAAGTGGTGACAATTTACTTACAACCCTGTTAAAGTATTAGGTGCAAATTAAATAAGCCTCGCCATTTTAATTAAAAATTTAGAAAAAATAAATTTTTATAAATAATCAGTAAGTAAAAAAAAAAGGTGGAGTATAATTGGGTAAGTGGTGAGAAAATCTGCATGAGGTACGTCGTCGGATACTCTCCTTCGATACCCTCCGTAAGTCAGTAATCAGCAACCAACCGTGTGACTCAGAAGAGTTTTCAACACGCGGAATGGTCACTGATTTTGTGAGATATTCACGAGGGAATATCGTAAGTATCTAATGTCTGATAATATGTGATGAGTAGCGAATATGTCAAAGTGTACTGTAAGAGTACCTAAAAGGAATAGGTAGGTAAAAGAGAAAACGAGTAAAATAACGAAAAATATATTAAGGGAGTGTAATATGAGAGGTGTAACGTGGGGTTGCTTATGTGTTGAGGTACGTCGTCGGATACTCTCCTTCGATACCCTCCGTAAGTCAGTAATCAGCAACCAACCGTGTGACTCAGAAGAGTTTTCAACACGCGGAATGGTCACTGATTTTGTGAGATATTCACGTGGGAATACCGTAAGTGTCTATTGTCTGGTTATATGGGATGAGTGGTGAATATGTAAAGAGTACTGTAAGAGTACCTAACGGAGTAGTGTTTATAGTAAAGTAGACTAGATAAATAAAAGTAGAAAACAAGTAGAATGACAAAAAAAAGTTTATAGCCAAATGAAGCCGAAAAAAAAGGTACCTATCTAGAGTGGTATTTTGGAATTTAGGGGAGAGCACGACTAAGGGAATTTACGTTGGGCGCCAAACTGTAGTGTTACCTTAAGTAACAGCCTAAGTAACCTACTATTTAAAGGAAGATGTTAAGAGCAAATAAAAAAAATAAATTTAAAGTTTATATATTTACAAAAAAGGTGACAAGTAGGTATAAAAACACTATTTACACTTACAGTCCACTAGGATTTGTTTAAATATAACACTGAGATTTTTCCAATAAGTATTGTCCAGAAGTTTCCAGGTTGATCACAGTTCCAAAAGGTTTATTTAGTTATATATAGCTGCTCCAAAATATATTGTAGTTATATTATACTATTTCATTTTACTATAGTTATTAGTATTTTTAGTGATAATCTTCAATGCCAAGTACTCTCCTCGGTGTTTTATTTTCAAAAGCCCAAAGTTCAGCTCGCCACTCCTTATATAGCCTCCATTTCGTTCGACAGCTCGTAAATTTATTTATGTTTGAGAGGCATCCATTCTTTCATCGGCCAGCGGCTGTCACATCTCGTATCAAGGAGTACGGATCTCTGGAGCAACGGTGGTGGTATGGTAAAAGTGGAGCTGATACTTCTCTTGATTCTGACTGTGCAAGTCTCAGAATAATTTGTAATATAGAAATACAATTTTAAAATTAATTGAGAAAGAAATGAATATAAAACATAATAACAGTTAATAAATTATCTGTGTTGAAAAGTGACATAAGCTAGGTACATGACAAATTTAGAGTTAAAAGGTAAATAAACAATATTTAGATTTCGTAATAGTTTGCAATAGAAAATTTCCAGTATAAAATAAAAAGGAAAATAACAGGAATACTTTAAAACAATATTAGAAATGTAACAATATAAGACTTAAGATGTAGGACAACTATTAACAAAACCAATGGAATATACAAAACAGTAAGTACAAAAGTAGTTATATTACAGTATCGCATGCATAAAAATCCCCTGGACGAAATTTCCCTATTGATATTGAGCAAACGTTGCACTACACTCACAACTCAAAGCTACAAAAAATACGCCTCTAACATTGAACAGAACATAATCCGTGACAGAAAAATGTATCCATGATGAACTAAATAAACTAGATGTAGCAAAGGGCGCCGGCCCAGACGGTATCCCCCCCTATTTTATCTCTAAGTGTGCAACTTTTTTGGTTCTTCCTTTACATTTGATTTTTAACAGATCCCTTACCTCTGGTGTTTTTCCGGACTTATGAAAAAATCGAAGGTGGTCCCAATTTTCAAAAAAGGTGATAAATGCAAAATTGAAAATTATAGACCTATATCTGTGTTATCCGTTATTCCGAAAGTATTAAATAAAACACTTTTTAACCGGATTTATCGCGTATATTTACATTTTAAATTTTGACTCGACGTTTCGGTGTCTTTTCAGACCCCGTGGTCACGAGCGACTGAGGTGTCAAGCGTCGGATTGATAGATTGAAAAAAGTTATACATCATCATCTCCATCTGTATGAGACTATGCTGCGTTTATCATTTAACAAAGCCGAAATTATATCATTTCAATCACTTAATATGATAGCAGTACCTGCGTAAATATTGACTATCAAAGCCTTAAACACGAAGTTCTTCTAATGTAATATCTTTGAATTCTTAGTTTCTCGACTTATATGCTGGCTTTGTTACAATAATGAAACCACCTGTTTATTGTTATATTATATTTATTTATCAAAAACAAAATCATAAGAGTATTTAACATTAAATGAGAATACGCTTTTGAGATCAAACAATTTAACATTTAGAACTTTATAAAGCTAGAAACTTATATTAAGAATTCCAGCCTCACCACTAGAGATCAAATTAAAAGAAAAAACAAAGTAAAATGTTAATATTACTTATTCATAAGTCTCTGGTAAGTTATACCAAAAGCTTCTTCGGTTTATTGGCATTAAAGGCACCAGTTTTTCAATTATAGAATCTTTTTTTGTTTTAGATATTCCACAGGGAGAAGCCTTCGCATGTTTTTTTGAAAAAGTATTAGTTTTAACAATTTTGCCTTGCAAAAAATCTAAACCTTTCTCAATTTCACCTTCGTGTCCTGTTTTAAACTTCAAATCGAAGTTGCCTCTTTGCGCTTTAACAGACATTATATCTTTTAAATAGCATCGAGGTTCTCTTTTCCGAAGCTGCGTTTGTGAAGACAAGTCTGTGTAATCAAAAAAATCTTCAGGTTTCATTACCTTCACAAAGTTATTTTTTGAATTGCTTTGCTGCACTGCGTGGACGAAGTCATCAAAATCATACACCTTACCTTTGCGCTGCAAAGATAGTTCCACCTGGTGATGGAATGAATCGGCAGACATATCATGTCCAGGCTCGAGATATTTGAAACATATAGTTTCTGCTGCAATCAAATCACTATTAATAATATCAACGAGGAAGGAGTACAAAGCCCAATTCTTATTTTGTGACGAAAAATTGTCCATCCATAGAATAAAATGTTTCGTATCCCGTTTGTGCAAGAAGAATGCCCTAAATGTTGAAATTAAATTTTCTTGATTGCGACCTGAAACAGTATCAGTCCAAACTACTGCATAAGGCAAATTTGTACCCGAAGTAGTACCTAAAGGAACAAATGTTTCATTATATGCAATTATACGAGGGCAAAATATAGCCGATTTGTATTGCTCTATTCTTGGCAACATAATTACCTTTTCGAGGTCAACGGAATAATAAATTGTGTCATCATTTGAAATTTTTGCAACCATTTGGACATCCTTTTGGTATTCTTTCCTACTGCTATATATTTATGATATGTATATATTTGAACGTGTGATTTCTGTAGCTGCAACATACTTCACAATCTTCATTTAAGTTTTGGATGTGATCCTTATCATGTTGCTTGAAATATGCACATTCTTCGCATTCTTCGTGCCCTAAGTTACTGAAAAATCAAGCCTCAATACCTTTCTATAGCTTTCACTGGAAATTTTGATGTTAGGGTGGGTTTGACAAAAATTTTCATACATCATAGCTACAGATAAATCACTCTGTAGATACAATCTATTAGGTGCATGACTTCGTCGGTAGTGAGACAGTGTTGGTTCAAATTTCATGATGTGTTGTTTAACAACATCTCGGTCTATTTTGTTTTTTCTTTCGTAGCTTCCTTTTAAATTTTTTTGTTGGTCTACAGGCTTGTTTATTGCTGCCAAAATTCTTCTATCGTTTTTTGGATCATAGCCCAACGTAGGAAGAAAAAAAGTTTTGCACACCTCAGTTCGACCTAGTTCCTGGGTAGTAAAATTGTAAGCATATGTTACAAAAACGCTTAGGTTGACTCTTTTGTAATTTTCTCTCGACAGGTTTTAAATCAACGGAACCCTTCATGAATATTCCCTGAGATTCCCAATTCAAATTGTGATATTTTTTATGAAGAACTTCTCGCATTTTATCATCGAATTTATGCGTACATTGTTTTTTACAGGATTTATCACAAGGCGGTTTTATAGCAAACTTAGATTGCTCCAACAATGCTTTCTTTTCTTCTCTACTGTTCAAACTTTCATCATAGAGCCTTCTTTTTCTGAGAGTTCCTTTTTTGGTGAGCACTGGCCCTTGTCCAATTGTATCTGTAGTGAACGGTTTGTGTTGTTTGCAACTATCTGAAGTAAGAAATAGGATGTGATCCATGCACAATAAACTATGACATATGTTGCAAGTGCTGAAAACAGTTTTGGAACAATCAATGTGTTCACAATGCTGTATTTGTATTTCATCTCCTGCTGTATTACAGTGAGCTAAGTTTCTAATTACAGTCAAGGCTGTGATATATGGATGTATATGGATTTGGATTGGTATAAAATCTCTTTCTTGTTTCTGAAAATATTTAATGTATAACCCGGATCAATAAAATATGCTCTGTTTACTCGCATGTAATTTGCACTAAGGTACAATTCAACTTTGTAGGATTCATTGTATTATGCACTAGGGTATAATATATTATGCACACGTGACTTATAGCCCAGTTTACAGTTCTAAATTCAATAGAATAAGGCTCACTTTACGAGCAAGTGTGTTGAAAAAATATTTAATAACCTGCAAAACATCGAAAGGGTTATGTCAAAATCAAATGAGCGGTTTTCAAAATTCAATTAAAAAAAAATAGTTCTAACAAATTCGCTAGATGTCGTTGACAAACTAGGTACTCTACTCCATGTTTTTAACTACTACTTTGTTGTTTGTTGGTTGAGTTTCGTATCGTACGTGGTCATTGCCTCACCTACTGCTGCTTCCGCTAACTCGCTGTCGACTTTGGAATCATCTTTAGTTACCGATCCTGCTACAAAACGATAACGTTGGCGTGAATTCGGATCTTGATTTAGCCCTTTGCGATTTGGACCTGTTGTTTGGTGGCAGTATATGCAACCATGAGCAGAGACTATGGGTCGTGGTCTCTTGCAGACATAAAAAATGAGCTGCGAAAAAGAAACGCAAAAGTTACGGAAAAAAAAGCTGTGCTAGTTCAACGGTATGTGTAATAAAGTTTAGTCACTAAGGGCGTCCCCAAAAACTCGCGCGAGTGTGTGCCACGTACTCATACGGTCTAATTACTCCCGTTTTGTGCACCCGTGCGAGCTTTAGCAGACGTCCAAAACTACACAATCTGTATAGATTACACACAGTATTACAATACTGAACTTTTTTGTTCCAGGCATGGAATTAATAGGTACTACGTACAACTGGAAGGCTTACTTGCAAACTTTCGACATATTAAAATGAACCATAAGTTCATATGAATAAGGTATTTTCAAATAACCAATATCTAATCAGAGAAGTGAGCTCATGTGAGACATACTTTTAAGCTATTGCATAGCTTCTATCGCGAGCCTTGAGCGTGGGGACCGAATCCAGAAATTCCGTAACGAAAAAAACCTTACACTCCCCACTCCGACCGGCACAGCGGTGATACTTTGATTTCATAACTTTTCATGCGGGCTTTAATAAAAAATCAGGGCCATCTACTAGGAACTTGTGGAACTTCATATTAGATTAAACATTACTGCATTAATAAAATAAATAAATAATTATAATTGCAAAAGTTGATAAAAAATGCTATGCAATAGCTTTACCGCGGCAGTCTCCGAGTGCCACACGTCTTTTTTTCTTGGTGTGTCTCTTTCGCACAATTGCCATGTAAAATATTATTGATATAATGGTATTAAATTCAAGAAAAGTTCTTTTGCAGAAAAAAATACATTTTGTATATGAATAATAAGTGTAATATGTTTGTAATTATACTAATCAAAATGCAATATATTGTAGGTTTAGGTAATACTTTTTTGTATCACGACGACATTTCAATATTATAGGAGAGTTTTATTACTTTTACATTGGGCAACACTAATGGAAAATGGTAGTATCTGTGTGGCACCACAAAAACAATATGGCGTTTTCTTTGTTTTCGTATTGATTTGTTTTGCTGTCTGCGATAAATAAAGTGCTGTCAATAGTATATTTGATTGTAAATTTGGTGAACAATATTATGTGCTATGACTCATAGCTATGAGTGGGTGTGGGAAAGAATCGTATCCTGGCTGTGGATTATCTTTTCAAAGGTAAGTTTGACAAAGATAGCAACTAGGGTGACTACACAAGACGTATATTTATCCCTTTCATTTCCAAATGATGTAGGTACTGGCACTAAATAATTTGGAAATTCACTATTTACAAGTCTCAGTGCATTATGAGTAGGTACATTAATCGTTAAATGATCTATATGAAAAATACGTTAATCAATGTTTCGTAGTACCCTGATTTAAAGTAGGTACCTACTTAAATAGAAAACACTGCATCCTAATAAAATACTAAACATGGAATGGTATTATTACTTATTTTTATGTGATTTCATTACAGATTTTTTGAAATAAATAATGTGTTAAGCGTTATACACTTGTCTACTTTAGAAAACGAAGAACCTGGATCCTCTAAAAGTTGTCCATATAAGAAGATAAATCTTGATATTACTGAACAGACATCGATATTACCTGCAAAAAAGAAAGCACAAGGCAGCAAGCAAACAAGGAAGTGAAAAATCTAAAGTAGAAAATCAAAATAAGAGAGATAAAGATCAATAATTTAAAGTCACTTTTAACAATTTCTCATAGTAACTACACATCCTTTGTTTCCTAATTAGATACCCGAGCGCCGGCCGCTGCTGTCACCATAGATGAATATAAGTACTAAAGTATAGATGACCGTCTCGTCGTTTTTGCACTTTAGCGCCACACAGTATCCACTCTAGGAACCTTTTTGACCAAAACAACCCTAGAATACAGCCCGGCCGTACCGCCACTTTAAAATTTTCAGAAATTCGTAGTACCAGTTGTTACTATTGTGCAAACTGCGCAATACTAATAAGTTGAAATTAACTGCACAAAGCATGATGCTATGCGAGTTGGGGGGAAAAAAAAAATGCATCTCAGACAATTATTTATTTTTTCTTAATTATTTGTGTTTGATATAATAATTATAGGCCATAGATTTGTTCGGGTCGTTTTCGTCAAACTCAATGTTTTTACCACACAAATTGTTCACCTCCTTGCACCAGTCATTCAAAATCAATGCAATTCCTTTTCTTAACTCACTATCTCACTAGAAAGTCAGCATCCTATGCAAAAATATCACTTCACAAAAGTAAAATCTTTGATTTGAGATCGTAAAAACGCGAGGAGTGAACACTCTACTCAACGTACTTTGTAGAAAACACTAACAAAAGAATTCAGCGACAAAAAACACACAGAAAAATAAGCAAATGCAACGAGTGAAAAAATTTGATTGGTTGAATACTATACTATAAATACGCTGTCTGGTACTATAGATATATAGATATCGAATGCAGAAAAAAATACAAAAGTTCCAGTAGTGCTCGGCGCGTAGCGCTAGTAGTAATAGAATTTTGGTATTTGTATGGAAGACAAACTAGCATGGCTGTCACAGACTACATAGAGATCGCACTCGACCTCGAATCTCACGTCCCTCTCCAGTCGGAATTTACTGCTCGCACGCACACCCCGTGAATGAGTACTTGCTTCTTAAGTGATAAAAACTTTCTCCTGTTTTCATTAGTGCACTTCTACTAGTATCTAGACCCTGTAAATTTATATTTCTCCTTCTCTATACAAACTTTGTGACTTTAAATAAACTGTCTGCCTAACAGTTGTTTGTTTTCATTGGAAACACATATCACACATGCTGATTTGCCTTACTGAAATATACAAAAAAAATTGAATTAAATATCATTTATTATTATTAAATTTATTCGTAGGCATTTAGCGATTTTCTTTAGATGTGCAATGTATGTATACAGGTAAGAATGGTTACACTAGTTAGAAAGAGACGAACCAAGATTTATGACCTCTCACTCGGCAAGTGCTTAGACTTACCGTAAGCCTTCCAGTTGTATTGTACGTAGTACTTATTAACTCCATGGTTCCAGGCTCAACGATTACGATGCTTTATTTGGATTGATATGAGCCAGAAACTGCTTATCATATTCAAATGCCAGAAGCTCAGCAATTTAGGGACATAAATAGTGAATCATTAATGGCTCCACTAACTGAAGAAGAATTGGAGGTATTCTGTGTACTTGCAGAACGAGACAACCTCGCAACGGGCAAGAATATGTACAGTGAAGGGTTTTTGTTGACAGCGCGCACAGCACAGTTTGTTATTGCAACATGTGCCTCAGAAATGCGGAAACAAGTTTCATACAAAGTAATCATACATTACGAGGAGAAGACTGTAAAATAGACACAAAGTGAGTGTGCTGCGAGTTTAGGTCCATATGCTCAATGCAAGCATGTAATAATGGTGCTTTATGCCCTGTGCGAGTTTTCTAAATTTAAAATAATTAAAACCCGCTCCAGTTGCACCTCCAACTTACAAAATTTCCACCATCCTGCCAAGTACTACTCGGGTAATCAGGTGGAGGCTAAAAATCTAAAATTAAAAACGAATACCCGTTCATTAGATATCATGTCAACTTGGGATCCCCGTCCTACCACATCAATCCCAAAAGAAAAATATGTTGAAAATTTCAGAAATGAAATTGTGAATTTCTGCTCCATAAAACAAGTCAGCATGCCGATTGCTCATCTATTTGTAACAGCTAATAAGAAGGCAATATTTATTTATGTATTCTTCATTGTACACATTACTTTATTAAAAATATAATAGGTACAGTGGACAATAGGCGGCCTTATCATCTACAGACAATCTCTTCCAGACAACCCTGGGTTGTGTTAAAGGATAATTTAAAGTGACAAAATTTAAAAGATACATTTTAGAACTTAAAACCTAAAGAACTAAATACATATAAATAATATATTAATACCTAGGTACATAAACACTATACAGATATAAAAAAAACAATATATAAATAAACATACACACAAATTTTTAGATTAAAAATTTTAGATTACTATGTCATAGATTTTCCAAGAAAGTGTGTCTTAGCCAGTATTTTGAATATGTTAATTGTTTGAGCCTGTTTGATCTGTTGAGTGAAGGATTTTTTTATAAAATTCGGTTTTATGTAGAGGTGTGGCTAGCATAAAGTTATTGTGGATCAGTACTTAAAGAACATGATTATTCATAAAAAACGTTTGAACAGGAATACTTGGAAAAATTACAACTGAATGAAAATGAGTTGATGGAGCTGGAAGAATCAACAAGAAGAAACAATAAAATATGGAAAAAAGAAAGGCTTCTTCGTCTGCAGAGTTCAAATTATGGAAAAATTTGTAAAACAAGAAACATGGAAAAGATGGCCAAATATTTATTGAAGAACAGTGATGTCATGACAGTTGCCTTGAAACATGGCATAAAATATGAAGCCAAAGCAATAGAAGAATTAAAAAAATGGACTGGTTCATGTGTAGTGAACTGTGGCATAATAGTGCATCCCCACCTACAATACCTGGCGTGCTCTCCAGATGGTTTAGTCGGGGAGGATGCTGTGCTTGAAGTCAAGTGCCCATTCTCAGCAGCAAATAAGACCATTTCGCCCGAAAGTGTACAGTATTTATATTTGTGTGAGAGATCAGGTCAGTTTAAATTAAGTAAATCACATGAATATTACTAACAAATACAAGGTCAACTGATATGCACAAACAGAAAAAGGGCATATTTTTGTATCTGCACTATAGCTGACATGTATATAGTTACAATAGAACAAGATGAATGTTTCATTAAAAACATGTTAGACCATGTTTTATAATGAATTCTATAAAGAACAGTTTTTAAATAGACATTTATATAACATATGTTGGCGATAACGATAAGTTTGCGATATTAAGATGTTTGTATGACTTCATGGTAGCGGAAGTATGTTGGTAGTACTGTTAAAGAGGGCGCTGAATGCAATGAATGACTGACATTTGATTGCAGCGCCATAGGTTATATCTTGAAGTAGGGTGATGGCAAGAGACACATATACGGTTAGGAAGGCTAGGCGTGCGCACGTGTCTCAAACGGACGTAAAGTAATAGCGGAATGTAACAGCGAATAAAGATTGTATTGTGAATAAGCCGGTATTATGACCAAGCCGACATTCTCAGGTCTGAGTAACTGCCTTGTGATGATTTTCTATCGTGTTTAATAAGCTTCATCGCTCACATCAGAAGTGGGATAAGCCTAAATCCTAATATTAATTAGTGTTTCGATTTATTTTTGCGAATAGTCTTCTCGGATCCGCCCATGCTTAAAATTAATTTGTGTTTCGATATGTTATGTTAAAATCTATACGGTGGTAAAATAAAACTGGTTTGTGATCATAAAGCATTGTTGAATAGTGGAATTTTCCTATATTTGGCCGAGGCTTCCAAATAATTGTTTTTTATTTTGTAAAAATAAGTGACGGCATTAAGTAAAATCGTTATGGATAAGCACCAGCGATTGTAATACGTTGAAATGCGCAACAATTATTTTGTTAATATTGATTATTCCGTCGAAATTGTTCATCTTTGTTCGATTAAATTCAAGTGCTTTAGAAAGTTCGCCATCTTGTTATTTGAAATAATGTTTGTGTTAAAATATTCTCCACGTGTGTAAAGTCGTAAAAGTTATTGTGTGATTTAAAGAAGAACAATACGTTAATTCTGTTATTTTCATCACGTGTTCTTACTTACTAAGGTTCTATTGCGTGTGAGTTTTTGAAATATATCGATAAAGGTTTAATCACTGTATCTTGCGTTTAGTTTTGAATTGTTGTGTGTCGCTAAAGTAAAACTGCTTTTAAAGAAGTATCATAATATGGTTTTGCGTAAAAAGGATTATACTCTGAACGATTATGGTTTGGAATTTCTTTGTCTTTTGTTATTATTTTGTGAAAAAAGTATCATGGTCAAGTAAAGTTGTTTTACCATAAGTACAAACAATTTGAATACCGTTAATATGAAATAATTGTTCTCTCAACATTTACATGAAAAGTAAAATGGCAAGCGGGATTATGATCGGCAAACTCAAATGGCCGAACATGTGCATGCGTTGTTATAAGTCACGGAGTGATACTCAAAATGACCGAACAGAAACATGCACTGTTATAAAAGTCACGGAGTGATACTCAAAATGACCGAACAGAAACATGCACTGTTATAAGTCACGGAGCGAAAACTGTCATAATCCAGAAGCTTCCACGTTACTTTTTGTTTTTTGGCTTATATATCTTACGATAAAATGATTAATACTGTGAGTATTTCTTATCGAAAGTATTGCGATTCGTACAATGCGTTGACGTTAACCGATTCCTACTGAGTTTCTTGCTGGTTCTTCTCAGTAGATGGATCTTCTGAACCAGTGGTAGCTTTGCGTAAATTATAAAATCTTAATTTCGAATTTTGAAGGAAATATTAAATTGAAGTTTTGAAGAAAGTTGTTGTTTTGGAAAGAGATTTAAGGTGTTGTGGACACTTCTTCGTTAGTTTTGATGAATGGTGTTTCTGGGTACTGTGTTCAAGGAGTCATTGGTTGACTCGGGTGAAAAGATTGTGTTGTCAAATGGGTAACAAAAGCAAATGTTAAAAAAGCGAAGGAAAATTCTTAGTACGTTTAAGTGTAGCAAAAAGCTCTTTAAATGCAAGTGATCCTGGCAAGAACAGTGTGGGAAAAACCCGGGCTCTTAAGTGCGGCATAGTCCCTTTAAGTGCGGGTGACATTTGTTGATGTTTCTCAGGACATTCGATTAGAGCATTTTTGTATACTTTTGTGAATTAGCTTGACTTCATTGTCAGGAGTGGCCGAGCCGCCACTTTGGTATGATTGTTTCAGATTAACACACGAGGACGTGTGTCATCGCAGGATGGCCGTGTTGGCGATAACGATAAGTTTGCGATATTAAGATGTTTGTATGACTTCATGGTAGCGGAAGTATGTTGGTAGTACTGTTAAAGAGGGCGCTGAATGCAATGAATGACTGACATTTGATTGCAGCGCCATAGGTTATATCTTGAAGTAGGGTGATGGCAAGAGACACATATACGGTTAGGGAGGCTAGGCGTGCGCACGTGTCTCAAACGGACGTAAAGTAATAGCGGAATGTAACAGCGAATAAAGATTGTATTGTGAATAAGCCGGTATTATGACCAAGCCGACATTCTCAGGTCTGAGTAACTGCCTTGTGATGATTTTCTATCGTGTTTAATAAGCTTCATCGCTCACACATATAAGTATAAGTGTTATCTTTGTAGCAATTTTGTAGTGTAGAAGAAGTTCCAAATAAAACAAATTTCCATCTGTTTAAGCATTTTTATTTATTATATTTGTCCTGAAATTCACCAACATTGCAATAATGAAATCAATATCACTTGATAATAATGTTTCTGTCAGATTCATTGGTGTTGATAAAATTTTATAAGTTTTCATCATGCCAATGATCCGTTTAATGTGAACCCTCTTGCTTGCAACTTTCCGGTTTGCCAAAAGTGTTCCAGAAGATATCTGGTTGCTTTTCTTAAAAAACGCTGGCATGTTCACCTTTACACCATATGGTATAAATATGTCTTGCAAATTTAACCCCTTGTCAACCATAATTTCATCGTTGTAGTCAAATCGCAATATTGAAGTCCGTTCAATCATTTGTCTGTCGGTAGCTGATCCACCGTAACATGGGGAAATATAAGTGATAAGACCACCGGGTGCCATCCCAATGAGCACTTTCACAGTATTCCGGTTTTTATAATTCGAGAAAGTAATTTGTTGTGCAAGAGGTAATTTTGATTTTTTTATAGGACATTCAGTCGCATCCAAAATTATTCTAGTTGATGGGAATTTTCCATGGAAATCTTTTGGCATTTCTTTCAGCCCATAAATCTAGATTTCTCCATTGAAGGGACATAAACCGAACCCAAGTTATAAAAATATTGTAAACTTGTTTGATGGTATCTGATACAGCATGGATATCTCTTCCATCGCTTTGTGCCTTCGCAAAATTATTAGAACTATAAAAAAGCAATCTAATATCTGTAAGTCTTTAGGTAATAATTATTGTATATTTAATTATATAGGCTGCCCATAAATATAATTTAAATTGTTTGTTGAAATTCGCAATGTGCGAAAAACAAGCATAAATTAGCTGAAGCTTTCTAAGCCCGTATCAAAATGAATGGCATCATCATTCGTTTTAAAGTTATTTATACCAAATCCCACTTGAGTGTTTCCTTCTGTTTGGGTTGAACTTTCTTGTTTTGTATAATCCTCATCTTCACTGTGAGAAATGTCACCACAAATTTCCATTTCTATAACGCTATGTTCATGATCCTCATTATAGAATATACTCATATAACTCCCTTCAGTTTCTCCAATACTATCTCCATTACTTGATTTTAAAGGATCCTGCTGTGCAATATCTTCATTTACTTAATGAAATAACTGCTCTTCCACAAATATTATTGGTTGTACTGTAAAAAATAATTTACATGCATTATTGGTGATAGGTGTCTTGATTGCTTAGTGGCTTCGGATTGCCTCTCATTCAGGAGGTCCGAAGTTCGAATCCCATGGGCGTGTACCACTAACTTGGTATTTCCACGTTATATACGCATTTATCACTCACTGACTGTGAGAAATAGCGGCGTTTTCCCTCCGAAGGGAAGAAAACGCTTATTTAGGTTTCAGCCGTTAGGCTTGACCCACCTTAAGATTACACCTTACATTCCGTCATCAACAACATGAAGTTCGTTCGATTCAAGCTTCAAATGCGTTGTTACTTGCGTTAACTTCACAACGTATTGGTTTGGTGTTCGGCGCGGGTTGTTTATCTCTTCAGTACGAAAATTTGAGCCGGCAAGGCATGATATTTTGGGTGGGTCAAGCCTAACGGCTGAAACCTAAATAAGCGTTTTCTTCCCTTCGGGGGGAAAACGCCGCTTATAAGGTGTTTGAGCTTAACGGCTTGACCCACCTTGAGACGTGTTTATTATCTGCCGGCGTTGAACACCAAGCTATAGTGTACTGTCACATAGGTTTTGTATGGACTAAAAGTTTCTGATATGATGAAAAACAAATAGTATATTAATTAAAGGTTTCAGTCAAAACAAATATATAAACTTCTTAAAATGAAAACATAAGTGGGTACCTAAATAGCTAATTAAACAATAATCAACAGAATTTGAAAAATCAACATGGACCAAAATTTTTTGATATTGAAATGGTCTCATTTTTAGGGCGAGGATTAATTTCCTTGCACTGAAATCTTTGAAATGTCTCACTTTTCTTCCAATTTCCCTTTTTTAAGACATCATCTAGATGCATTCGTTGGTTGATAAAATTATCTGAGGCTATTATGGATAAATTATTATCTCGTGAGATTACCTCTTCTGGTTTCTGAAACCTCGATGAGTCGTCTAGTCCAGTATATTATATTAAGTTTTTGATTCGGGTATGATTTGATTTCCCAGCCACTTTGGATATAAGTTGAAGAATCAGTTTTGCTGCCATGAATTGGGCAGAATCTCATAGTGTCGCCGTTGTCCTCATAATATTCTTCTCTTATGTCTAATAGAGTTAAATCGTGGGTTCTTCTACCAGTAGCTAGCAGAAGGAGAATCGCCACGTGTCTAGAAATAGGAAATAGGCTTACCTCGTTAATTTTATTGCCATTTATCCATGATAGTAGGTCGCTTACACTCCAGATGGGTAAGCGTGTGCGTTTCGGTGGTTTCTTTGCTGCGATACCTTTAAGTACATGCTTGATAAGCGGGTGACCTGCTAGGTGTTCACTTATATCAGGGTCACAGAGAGTGCACACTACGGATTTGTGGACAAGAATTGTACATAGTGCTAGGTTTTTGTCCGTGTACAAGTAGCACAGGAATTTCGCTAAAGTGCTAGGACTTGGTTTTTTAATTGAAGTCTGGTTTTTCATTTGTTGAAACAAAACACAGTATTAATACTGTAAAATCAGTCAGTCCTAAAGAAAAGTTGTTTATAACATTAAGGTAAGTTAAAACACATTGAACATTTTAAAAGTAAGTTTTATTAAAAAATATAAGTAGACAAATAAACAAGCCATGAACATTTAAGTGCTGTACAGATCCATAAGTGGTTCTGAGACCTGTGAATCATATGTGTCGCTTGGAGAACTTGCATATGTCATTGTATTCATAGAATTACATGGAGAATTAGGACTATTTGTAATAGTTTCATTGTGATAATTCGTGTTGGTTCTATAACTCGGTTCAGGTCGAATAACCAGGATGATAGTTCTCATGACTCACCATCCTGCCACCTGGATTAATTTCTGAAGTATGCCGAAATGACCGATCAGAATAATCAAACGTCCTGTTACCAGAAAAATCGGACGCCTCGTTCAACAAAGTTAGCATCTTTATTTTGGTAGCCAATTTAACTTGAGGAGGTAGATTTTTTTATGTGCTTAACAATGAAAGCAGAAATAGCCGAGTTTCATCAACCTCAGCTGCCTCGCGTAGTCTCTGCTCTGTTGTCTCACGTCGTCTTTGCTCAATTGAATTATTTAATGCTTGAACAAAGGGATCATCGTCTACTGTTAGTTTACGTTTGTTTGTAACTTTTTTTTTAGGTCGATCGCCTACTTCTGTGCTCTCCAAATTTTATTCTTCGATACCTTCTTCTCTGATAGCTACTTTTTGTAGAGATTGTAACTGCTTGAAATATATGTATTCGCTTTTGCGGTTAGTGGCTCCAGAACCAGACTTTACATTCTTTTGGCTTTTTACTTCCCGCACGTAGCATGATCTGATGCTTTTCCATCTTTTTTGCAAAACTAACCCTGAAGTGTAAATTATATTATTTATTACTTTTTGTTAAGTACAGGTACCTCGCAAGTGGATGTACGATGAGGGAATTGCATTATAACATTCGTCTAGGACAAACAACATTAAGCACAATAATGAGACAAGTGTGTGCCGTGATTAGGGATAAGTTGCAAATCACTTCCGGCTACTGCAAATGACTGGATGAAAATAGCAGATGGTTTTGAAAAACACGCCAACTTTCCACATTGCATTGGTAGTATTGATGGAAAGCACATTAGACTGATTCAACCTGCTGATTCTGGTTCGATGTATTATAACTATTAACACGCTAATTATAATTTCATTTATATAGACGTTGGTGCCTATGGGAAAAGTAGCGATTCAGCAATTTCCCAAGAAACTGAATAGTATAAAGCTGCGTATCGACTTTGCGCGGCTGCCGCGCGAGCAGTGTTCGACCGCGGCAAACCTATGTTTTGGCTCGCGAGCCAATTTTAGCACACAATTTAACTACAGCGCGGCAGCCGCGCGCGGCAGCCGATCCGCCAGCGAACGTTCATTTTGTGCGCGGCAACCATGGACGTTGTACGTCGGCGAAGTGCAGCGGCTGCTTTTGTAATTATTCATCATATTATTCATAAGAGATCGAAGCGAAATGTTCGTTGGTGGATGAAAAAACTATATATGAACAGAATGTTACATGGTAGTGTGAGACTAATGGAAGACATGAGATACGAAGCTGTTGACGAAACACTAAAAAAATTCACAAGAATGACACCAGATGATTTCGAATTTTTAAAAGCATTAATTGAGCCCAGTATAAAAAAAATGGACACTCACTTTCGAGAAGCCATTTCAGTGACAGAAAGACTTGCTATCACGTTAAGATTTTTAGCAACTGGGGACTCGTATACTAGTCTACAATATCTTTTTCGAGTATCCAAACAGACAATTTCACGAATAGTACCAGAGGTTTGCCAGGCATTATGTGAAGCACTGAAAGATTGGATCAAGGTAAGTAAAATAACTTATATTATTGAATAAACATTTATTTATCTTTTGTTGAAACCACAAAATTTATAGAATATGTCCAGTTTAAACTGACGGTGGTGGTGGAGGAGGGGGCGGAAAAATTGAAAGCAGTGGCGATGGTGTTGGAGGCTGCGGTGACGGTGTTGGAGGCTGCGGTGACGGTGTTGGAGGCTGCGGTGACGGTGTTGGAGGCTGCGGTGACGGTGTTGGAGGCTGCGGTGACGGTGTTGGAGGCTGCGGTGACGGTGTTGGAGGCTGCGGTGACGGTGTCGGGGGCTGCATATGCGGTGTTAGAGGCTGCGAAGACGGCGTTGAATAGGAATACATTGAAAAATATGGATACTGGGCGTGATTTATTGTTCTTTCATATCCTTGAGTGTTATAACCATACTGAGAATATTTTCCTAAATCTGCCTCATAAATAATATTGTTGATTGCGTGCTTTACGTATATTAATGTTTGTGTGTCATATTTACGCAATTCGTTGGCAATATGCTGACCATATGTAAAATACTGGTCAGTTGACGACGATGATGATATTAAGGTCGATGTTTCATTTAACATGTCGAAAGCTTTTTGCAGCATTACTTCATCTTCTGCAAGATTTGATTTCTTTTTTTTATCTGTCGTTTATTATGATCTGGTTTGTTTGGTACATCGACTGGTTTATCTACAAGCTGTGTGGTTAAGTCCAAGTCAATATTGTCGTTTGTGGAATCATTTTGAGTTGAAGGCATCTGAAAAGAAAAATATTACTCATTATTTACCTATTTATATATTTATTTTATTATTACAGATGCCGAACTCTGAAGAAGAATGGTTACAGTTAGCAAAAGAATTCGAACAACAATGGAATTTCCCTCATGCAATTGGTGCAATGGATGGAAAACATGTTGTGTTACAAGCTCCTATGCATAGTGGCACCGAATTTTACAACTATAAACATTTCTTTAGTATAGTGCTATTGGCTATAGTCGACGCAAACTATAAATTTCGTTATGTTGATGTGGGATGTCAAGGTAGAATTTCAGATGGAGGCGTCTTCAAGAATACTAATTTATACAAAAAATTGGAAGATAAAACCATGAAAATCCCCCAACCATCAATACTTCAAGTTCCATATGCTATTGAAGTACCGTATGTACTATTAGCAGATAAAGCCTTTGCACTTAATGAGTATACAATGAAACCTTTTCCAGGGGAGCCAGAACGAGGATCTCAAGAAAGAATTTTTAATTATCGGTTGTCTCGCGCACGTAGGGTCGTTGAAAATGCTTTCGGTATACTTAGCTCGGTTTTCAGAGTATTGCGAAAACCTATGTTACTAGAGCCAGAAAAAGCCAATAAAATCGTTTTGGCCACTGTTCATTTACATAACTATTTGAGAAGAAATAAAAGGACCCAATCAATTTATGCACCACCCGGAACTTTTGACAGTGAGATGGATGGAAATTTTATACCAGGAACTTGGAGAAATGATCCTACACCTACGTCATTACTACCCATCTTAAGTATTCCACGAAGAGCGGGAATTTATGCAAAAGAAATACGTTCACATCTAGCAAACCATTTTTATACAAATGGTGCGATACCTTGGCAAAACCGATACTAAACTTTACTTACATCATCATCAAACAAAGTATCAAATGTTTCATTCGGTACATCTTTATCTTTCATGAAGTCGAAGTCGTCAAAAGCGAACCATTTCGATACATAAATATCGTTGACACCTGTAATAAAGTATGTTAGTTCAGATTACAAATGTTTTATTTTTTAACACAACTAGACAAAGTTTGATTTGTCTATACATATTTCTATCTATCCTAATCCTTACTAATGTTATAAATGCGAAAGTAACTCTTTTCTGTCTGTCAACGCTTTCACGCCTTAACTACTGAACCGATTTTGATGAAATTTTATATGGACATAGTTTGGCACAGGAAATACATAAGATACTTTTTATCCCGAAAAGTTTCCTGTGGAATAATATTGAGAACTCGACATAACTGAACAACACGCGGGCGGAGCCGCGGCTGGAAAGTTAGTAAGGTCAATCGGGGCAAGTGTGTCAACGGGGCAAGTGCCTTTGGCATCTTTTTTACGAAAATTAAACAATTATTTGAGCTTAGCCCCATCTATTTTAAAATCCTGAACTAAATTTGGTAAGAAATTTTAACAATTTATGGCAATCCATAATAGATACTAAAATATTTGCTATGAAATTCAACTTGGCGAAAAGTATGACGAACTTGCCCTGACTTACCTTAATATTATAATTGCGAAAGTACAATGCAAGTATGTTTTATTGCTATATGTACGATGTGTACACATTTCTGTTGTAAGATAATAAAATAAATCTTACATAACATCCATATTATGTACGTCCTAAACTAAAAAAATTACAATGTTAATAGCCTCAAATAAATAACCTCAAATTCGAGGTGGTAAAACTTTCTAGGTTAATAATATTAGTTACTTACCAGAACCAGTAATAAGGCTTTTGTTTATTCTAGACTTCTCCCTTCTATACGACGCTAAAAGTGTGGTCATTTTCTTTTTAAGTTCAGTTACAGGCAAGCCCATTTCTGCACTGATTTCATTCTAAGCATCTTTTCGTAATGATTTGTTGTGATAATCACTACATTTACTGTTCCATAGAAACTGTTTAGTACCATATAATCTTATTAAAGTACGACACTTGTCGTTATCCATGTTTTTGCCGCGCGAGCCAACTAAAATACGTAAACGACCGTCCCAACTGCGAGAGCACAACTCACTGAGCTTCCTCTGCCACGCTGTCAAAAACCGACACGGATCGGTTCGTCGCGCGGCACGTTCGAGCGCGCCAATGTTCGAGCTGCCGCGCGCGGCAGCACAGTATCCACTGTGCGCGGCTGCCGCGCGAGCCAATGTTCGATGGTTTGCCGCGCAAAGTCGATACGCAGCTTTAGAAACTTATAAGTAATACTTTAGATATTCCAGAGCCCCTCCAAATTTCAGAAAATAATCCGACGCTTTTCCCTTACGTATTTATAGGCGATGAAGCATTCGAGCTAAGCACAAATATTATGCGTCCATACGGAGGTAATAACCTCAGTACCGAAAAGAAAATTTTTAACTACAGACTATCGAGAGCTCGCCGTTATATCGAGTGCACATTCGGCATCTTAACAAATAAATGGAGAATTTTCCACAGACCATTAAATGTCTACACAGAATTAGCAAAATCCATTGTGAGAACATGTTGTGTGTTACACAATTTCGTACGTTCTAGAGATGGATATTCATATGACGATACTTTAACAATAACGGGGTTTCAAACTTAAAGACAGCAAAATTTCACTACAGGCGGGCGTGCTGCTACTACAATTCGAGATCATTTTACACATTATTTTGTAAACGAAAACCCACTTCCATGGCAAAACAATTATATTCATTAGTAAATAGTTACATACATAATTTCACTCACAACGGGCTTTTGTGGCTGTCCATGCTTCACCAGAATCATCATCAACATTTATTGATAATATTTATTAATAAAAATATGTTGTTTACTTACCTAAGCTCTTTTTTTGTTCAACGGTTTGCTCCTGATCTCCAAACAAATCTACAACTTCCTCCCAACATTTATTTTTCAAATCTCTATCGGAATAATCTGAAGAGTTATTATCCCAAATTGACGGTCTACTTTGAATTTCGATAATAAACCTTTCTGTATCGAAATTATCCATCGTTAGCAAATAGCAAATAATTAAGAAATTCAAAAATTCAACACAACAGCGCACACGTGTTGCAAGCAACGAGGTAGGGGCGTCACTGGCGGCCGGACTTGCGGCTGAGTGAGCGAGACACCATACAGCGCTATAGTAATTAGTGGTGGCTTAACCAGCTTGGATGCGCGACCAGTAACATTCTGTACTGCCGTCCGAGCTGGTCGCGCCGCCAAATTGGTTGCACAACCAAGCTGACACCAGGTGAGTAACCCTCTATAGAGCTGTATACATTTTGTTGGTAGCGGCAACTGGTTGCGCCGCCATGGTGTCCTGGTGAAATATAGCCCTTATATTATGTCGTATGGGCCATACGACATGTGGCGGTATGAACGCACCAACTATTCTGTCGTTTCAACCATACGACAATTGACAGTACTTGGACGCGTCAATTGAAACAAGTCGTATCAATTCGATACTCCAATATAAGTAAGTAATTACCTAACTGTAGATACGTGTTCACTTGACAGAATACTAAAGCGTACTGCAGAGAAAAACAGCCCGCGCCGAACACCAAACCAATACGTTGTGAAGTTGACGCAAGTGACAACGCATTTGAAGCTTGAATCGAACGAACTTCATGTTGTTGATGACAGAATGTAAGGTGTAATCTCAAGGTGGGTCAAGCCGTTAGGCTCGAACACCGTAATGAGGTATATCCGGGAGGAAGTCATTGCCCAGTAGTGGGACACACAAACAAGGCTACACTTTTTTATTGGTAACAGGTAATGCTATAATAATAATTTAGCAATCAACATCATAAATGATAACTCATGCATAAAATTAAAGTCTATAAATGGGTTAAATAACCAGAAATTATTATTTTTATTAACTTACCACGAGTGTTTAGAGCATTTTTTGAGTCAAAAGTCGTAACAGAACTCGCTGATGTACATGGTGACATAATTGTCTCTTCTGTAAATGTATCATCAATATTAATATTTAAACTTGACATTGATGAAAAAGTTGGTGGTTCTTTGGCAGAAGCTGCATTAATATTGTCTTAATGAAGCTGCATTAACATGTTTACTTGATGATGTTGATGGTGCTGTTGAAATCTGTTCAAAATTTTTATTCCTTGATGTTGATGGTAGCATCAATAGCTGCTCTTCATTAACATGTTGACTTGATGATTTTGATGGTGCTGTTGAAATCTGTTCAACATTTTTATTCCTTGATGTTGATGGCAGCATCAATAGCCGCTCTTCAGTGTCATAACTTGTTCCTGTTCTTTTCCATGAAAATATTGAAGCTGCCGTCTTCTTCAATATTTTTGGAGCAAGCTCTAGAAACAAAATAATGATTAAACAGGTATTAATTAAGTACCTATCTGCTATCAAAATGAGCCAATTCGTACCTGACATGTCGTAGGACACTAGTGTTTTAACAAAGTCCGTTGGTTGAAAGTGAGCTGAGCATATAAGGCTATATTTTTTCACAGATAAACCTGGTTTTATACGTATAGCTTCAATCCATTTTTTTCGTCTCTCTTCGTTTAAAGGAAATCGAAGAGATCCCCACAGTAGGCTACAATACAAGGCCCAACCATTGTAACTCCAAAAAAAACGTAAATCGGCAGTCTGCAGTCGTAAGCAAGCAGGGGTCTTATAAAGGCTTACTCAAGAGTAAACAATCCGGGTCGTTGAGGAGAATTAACCGTATTTTTTCACGTAAAGCAAGCAATGGAAACGACCGGCAACAACAACAACAGCACAGAATATTTTTACCCAAACGAACTACAGTGTCACAGTGACAGTTGGCTTTTATCTTTTGTCTTTTCCCTATGAGGAATATTTAAAAAAAAACTACTTAGTTGATAAACGCCATCTATAAACAAAAAATTATATTAAAATTAACAGCTGTCAGAAAACCGCTCATTAAACAAGAGCTTACATAATTAGTTTACTAAAGCGTATTAGTCACTATTCTAAAAGTATACATTATTAAAATACCATAAAAATGATATTATGTATTACTTTGTTGAGTTTTTGCAGTTTTTTAATACTCAATATTTTTTTTTAATAACTGAAAATTTTACTGTCGTTACATATCATTATTCATTTTCAAAAGTAATTATCCAAACTTAATTAAAATCTTGTGTAGCCACCCTCAGCATTTATAACTTCTTGCAACCTTTCCCGCATTGATGAAACCATGTTTTACATACATCGCTGCCTCTAAAACTATCCCATATCTCGTGGACATGCATGGCCAAGGCTTCTTTGGTTTTAGCTTTGTTGCTGTCCCACTCTTGAACCATCAGCCCCCACAAATTCTCAATCGGATTGAGGTCTGGGCTTTTCGACGGCCACGGTAACAAGTTTCACCAAATGTCGGTTGCGATTGAACCAGGAATGAGTGAATCGCGAATTATAGACCCCTGAATTGTCCTCCACAAAAGTAATAGGCGTCAATCCGGGAAAAAATACACCCAAACTGGGCACTAAAACGTCTTCTAAAATATTCGTATAGTTTTGGCTATTCATTCGACCAGAAAACTCGGCTAATTCACCGGGTCCACTGGCTGCCATCCAACCCCAAACGTCAAAGCTTATCCGGCCACTTCTTCTAGATGGTAGTATATTATTTTCCAAATAGCGAGTATTATTAGGCCGCCATAAAGACAAACGTCCATCAGCGGAGGAAAAAACACTTTTTCATCAGAAAAGATGGCCCGACTAAAATCGTAATTGAGATAATCTCGAGCAAATTGTAGCTGCTGTTGTTTATGGCGTGCATTTAGAAGCGGTTTCCGCGCTGGAACTCTGTGACGTATGCCAGCCGTTTTAAAGCGACGTCGTATTGTTGTAGACGATACGTGGTATATAGATGATATCTCCTGAATGCGCACAAATCCAGTATTAAGCACCCCGTTCACAATCTGTCTATCCTGGGCCAGAGAAGTTATGATAAAATATGATATTCTCAATATTATAGTAGAATTATCTTAGGAATTTAAGTTTACATGATGTTAAAAGTTACTTTTTTTTCAAGGTGGTCGTGGTTATCTTTTACGGGTGACAATGATGACTCCGGTATTAAATACCATAGAAGGTACACCGGAGCATCATTATTATTCTTGCAGCACGAGCATTGCACTACAACACCGTAACTGCTGGCAAAATTGTAAATGCTTGCTGCACCTTGCACAATATTGCAAATTCTAAGCGATTGCCTATATCACCTCTCACACCTGATGAGACCCTCCTAGAGAGTCAACGACAGAATGAAGTAAGGCAATAACTTGCTCCTCTTGCGTCACCGCGGTCGCAGCCGGTAGGAGAATCTAACGGCGCGATACAAACGGGTCCGAAGAATGATTGGATTTTAGTGACAAATAAAAAACAGAAAAATTATAAAAATAGGTTTATTGGAAACAGAGGTAAAGCCACTGTAGAACCGAAAAGTAAAGGGGATCATTCATTTTGGGCCCAAAAGTCAAAGTGCCGGCCAAAGAAAATAATAATGTCACCACTATTGGGGAAGTAGGCACCAACACTCTAAGTTAACTAATTCAAATGATTTTGTTAGTCACAAAATCTGACTTCTTCAACGTCATTATTAAAAAATATTTGCACTTACTGCCAAAAAAAGTAACACAAGCTAATTGGGATGATGAGCTTGAATAAGTTGTACAGTAACACTAAGCCTTGGTGAAAATTATTTAACCATTAATTGAATATTAAAGAATATACGATTATTTTAAAAAAAAAGTGGATTTTACTATACACAACTTGGAACCTAGTTTAGAGTTAGCTTATTATACCATTTCAGTTGCGTATGATGATAAATGTAGGTTTTTTAATCTTAGAAATAAAACATGAATATAACGGTTTGATTTATACAGGGTGTAATCTAGTTCCCTTATAGAGCCAGACCACGTATGTCCTAACACATGCATGTAAATACTATGGTGAAGTCAGAATTTGAATATCACGATTTTTATTTTTTATTTTCTATGTTTTTTTTTCGAAATAATAGACTTTTGGTAATGCTAAACGGTCCTTTAGATACCTCATACCAGGCGTCCTTCCGCGTTCGCGTTGTTCGTAGCGCAGGAGGTCACATGTCGTCGCGACACTGCACAAGCAACAGCTGACTAGTCGGTACCGAAACAGAGGATATTGTTTTCTTTTTTCGAATATTGTTACCTTTTTTCTTAATACTTAGGCCACATTACATAATTTATTTAACCATTTTTAGTAGATTAGTAACGTTGTAACGGTTATGAGTTTACCGTGTAGGCATAAATAAATACACAGCAAACTGGTTAACAAGAATATTTATTTTAATTTAAAGCGATACAGGGTCGCAGGTTGTATGCCAACTGTTATTTGCCTCCACAGACCCGTACTTCCCTGACGAAGGCAGCCAAAGATGGAGGGTGGCTCGTCGCACGGTGATCAGCAGTAGGTAGTAGATTGTGGATAGGTTGTAGGCCTCGTGGTTATCAACGTTGACTTGGTTCCAATTTAGCTTCAGCTTTCAAGTTCCAAATTATTTCCAAATTAGTTCCAAATTAGTTCCCTGGAAGAAAGTTTCCATAAGAAAAGGTCCAGAAAACTCCAGTAAAAACCGTTGCTGATTGTGATCGCAAACATTCCTAAGCCATGCCAAAGCAAAGAAGACGGGTATATAAAAAAAAGTAGATGGTGAGGTGGCTGATAAGATCACAATCAGAACGGAGTGCACAAAGAAAAAAAAACTATTTAAAATACATGAGTAGGTACTTCAGTATCTAATGTTATAATTAAACTACTAATTTATTTAGATAGCTAAGGAATTTCCACAAAATTTTACAGATATTAATTATTGATTAAATCAAAAAAAAAAAAACAATACCCTCCTTCGCACTGCACAGTCGGGTAAGCATAATTGAGGTCGTACTCAATAAAAGAAAAACTATTTAAAGTGAATAGTAAGGTATTTTAAGAAATGCTTGAATAAAAGAATGATTGTTAGAAAAGAACAATACCCTCCTTTGCGCCGCACAGTCGGTTAAGCACAATAGAGGTCGCAACCGATTTGAAATTTTACATAATCGATTAAAAAGCTATTTAAAGTGAGTAAGTAAGGTATTTTAAGAAATGTTTAAATAAAAAAGAATTATGGTTAGAAAAGAACAATACCCTCTTTTGCGCCGCACAGTCGGGTAAGCATAATAAGCTCAGCAATTAATTTAGAATCTTTTAGGCACAATTAAAAAAAACTATTTAAATTGAAATTAGGAAATTAAAAGTAAATTTGAAACAACAAACGTTAATTATCGAAGAGAAACACTACCCTCCTTTCGATAATCAATTTAAAATCTTACAAGCACAAAGGCAAAGCAAAAAGTTAAGAAAAAGAATACAGACTAAGTTATTTAGGTACACTAATATATATAAAACTCGACACACTACGTTTTATAAACTAGGTTCCGTTTAAATAAATAATAGATCATCAACTTACCCTGTCGGGGAATACAGATTTCTATTCAATATAAAAATAATTTCGTACAGGACGTTCGTTACTTAAGCACAATATATAAGAGGAGACTCTTAGGTTAATATGTAACTTAAAGAGTCAATATATAGGCTTTGGATAATACGATCCAGCAACTGTCTTCTTCAAGTCCTCGTAATGGAATGAATGTCAAACTGAGGCCAGGACGTCTCCCGCACCGGTTTTGGACGACGCATAAACTCCGCCCACAAAATCACGCGATGTTTGAGAACAAAGGAATGGCTTCTGGGTGGTCTAGAGATCCGCGGCAAATAACGAAAACCTTAGCTTACTATATTTTTTACGTAGTTGAGTAATCATGAGTTATTGTTTTTTAAGATATTAAAGTTTCTATATATGTAAATACTTATATGATTGTAAATATATTATTTTTAGATCGAATTATTTGTAGTATTTTAAGTTAGGTTTAATTTGGAAAAAAATAATTATGTGAAATTTATATATATTAATATTTATGAAATATATTATTTGAAATACGTTTTTATGTTTTAATACAAAATTGAACGTATAACGTTACAACGTTAATTCGTATTAAGTAAATTCTACTTCTCTCACTTATTTCAACATACTTACCTAAATCTTATTTTTGGTCATAAGTAACAATTTTAAGTTATCAAACTGAATTAAACTAGACAAAAATGTTTTGTTTTTATCTTCATCATTTTAGTCATCAGTTCAAATACCTATATCATTTTATTTGCAGGAGCTATTTTTACTATCATATTGTTTGAATCTTTGTTTTCACTTCATAAAAAGATAGTAAAGTTAGTTTAAAGTTTTTAGTTTTGTTAATTGGAGAATTGCTAGAATCAGGACCTACACAATATCGATATCTAGCTTATTTATCTACAAAGCGGGAGGACAAACGCCTCCATCACACCTGATGGAAGTAAGAATAAGCTAAGGGTTATCACAAACTTATCCATGGGGTACTAATTCGCTCTTTTTGCTTAAAACTTTCGAATAATCTAAAGCTTTATCCAAACATGACACACGATAAACATGTCTTGGTAGGTATCTACGTTCACAAAAATACTTCCTCAAAATAAAACAGTTTTCCTTACCTACCTAAGACTATAATAAAGCTTTAATAAGCTACTTACCTATCCATTCGCTCACCTCCGACGTGCTCGATTTTCACTCAAACTCAAATCCAAGCACTTCACTAAACACTAACAAACCAACCGTATCTAAATAATAAAGAAACACAAGAACTATACAATATTTAATTTACACTTCACATAACGCAGTCGCGTCTCAAGACACTCGATCCAAACACCTAATAAAACAAGTTAATCGTCGTATCGTCACCACGGCATTGACATTCAAAGCATTTTATTCTATTTCAAGAGTTTGGCTATAGCACCATTTTAACGTTTGGTGGCGCCACTTATTACTGGCAATAGCAACTTGATATGAGTGAGTTATAGACAATCATTCGCCATTTGATCACAAAACAAAATAAAGTCCTGCGCATATCTGTTGTACACTGCACATATCTGCTGCGTTTATATAATTTCGTGCAAACTCAGAAGTAGCGTCAAGTGAACTATAGTTTATCATTTATGTAACTGGATTGTTGTGATACTTGATAGACTTCATGATTCACATATTTTGACGAATAACTTTATAACCATCAAACATGCTAGCTACTGTTGGTTTTTGATTATTTTAGTTACTTAGTTGTTCGTTAGTTAGTTACCATTGTAATGTAAATTAGCACCCTTTCTTTCTCAAATGAAAAATAATATTTATCAACAATAATAATAAAAAACCACTATAGTGCGTAGTCCACCCAAAAAAAACCTCAAGCACATAAGCGCCGCCAAGCGGCAAAAGAGCTTGCATTCCAAACTCCCTATAATATTGATGTGTCCTATCTGTACTTGTACATAATACTTTCTAATCTGTGATCGTCACCGGGAGACTAAACAAACACACGAAAACTCAGTATCCGTTCCATCACATATTAAAAGTAGGTAATCTTCTATCCTGCTCACTCACCTCGCGGCTAAGCGAGCTGAGTGAGCTTCTAGCCTACTATTCAAACCAAAAAGCGCGAGGTCAGCGCCGCGCTCTGCTCTGACTCACCTCGCGGCTAAAACTCTTCCTTGTCTATGTTGCCCCGGTAATATTAAAAATGTCCTATTATTATTTATTTATACGAAGTTCACTTCACTACTTACGTTTCAGGAAATCATGTATTTGAAAATGCGAGCGCTCGAAAACGGTAACAAGTGGCCGATGATAGTATTCGTAAAAGCAATTTTATCACAATTTGTTTTCGTAAAGTTTAAGTTATTATACTTTAGTTAGATGTAATTCATGTTTCATATAAATGCTATTCCATTATTTTCGAAGGGGATTAAATGCATTTGAGCGCTCGCAATTCAAAAATCAGCCCCGATTTGTAATGTAGGTATTAAAAAAAAAAACAAAATCCCCAGATATATACTAACTGCACGGGCTCAAAGTAAGCTAAAGCTTGTGTTATGGGTTACCGTGCAGCTACCTAGGAGTAACCTAGAATATTAATACATAAATAGATACACATCCACGACCCGCAACGTTTCTTTTTTTTGCCCCGGACAGGGATCGAACCCGCAACCTCAGGCGCTCTAAGCCAACGCTTAATTAAGCCACTGCGCCACAGCGGTCGTCGTATTATTTAAAAATATGAGTAAAATCTTGTCATTAAGTACCAGGGGAATATAAAATAAAAAGACGTTTCTAACTTAAAACATAGTTATCTCTGCGAGACATATTTTTTTATTTAAACTCTGTGACCTAGGCGATAAGATTCATAATATCTATTTCTATTCATATGAAGTCAATTTATGGATGGTTGGTTACTATTCAAACCAAAAAGCGCGAGGTCAGCGCGGCGCTCTGCTCTGACTCACCTCGCGGCTAAAACTCTTCCTTGTCTATGTTGCCCCGGTAATATTAAAAATGTCCTATTATTATTTATTTATACGAAGTTCACTTCACTACTTACGTTTCAGGAAATCATGTATTTGAAAATGCGAGCGCTCGAAAACGGTAACAAGTGGCCGATGATAGTATTCGTAAAAGCAATTTTATCACAATTTGTTTTCGTAAAGTTTAAGTTATTATACTTTAGTTAGATGTAATTCATGTTTCATATAAATGCTATTCCATTATTTTCGAAGGGGATTAAATGCATTTGAGCGCTCGCAATTCAAAAATCAGCCCCGATTTGTAATGTAGGTATTAAAAAAAAAACAAAATCCCCAGATATATACTAACTGCACGGGCTCAAAGTAAGCTAAAGCTTGTGATATGGGTTACCGTGCAGCTACCTAGGAGTAACCTAGAATATTAATACATAAATAGATACACATCCACGACCCGCAACGTTTCTTTTTTTTGCCCAGGACAGGGATCGAACCCGCAACCTCAGGCGCTCTAAGCCAACGCTTAATTAAGCCACTGCGCCAAAGCGGTCGTCGTATTATTTAAAAATATGAGTAAAATCTTGTCATTAAGTACCAGGGGAATATAAAATAAAAAGACGTTTCTAACTTAAAACATAGTTATCTCTGCGAGACATATTTTTTTATTTAAACTCTGTGACCTAGGCGATAAGATTCATAATATCTATTTCTATTCATATGAAGTCAATTTATGGATGGTTGACCTCACCTTCTAAAAATAGTTATGGCAATTTATCTAATTTTGCATTTAACCAAACCAAAGAAAGCGCCGCTTTGTTTCGTTGTTTTATGCTGTATGCTGTATGCAATAAGGTTCATATCATCTTAATACAGTTACCGAAAATCTTTGCTCACTGTGCGGCGCGGCGTTGGCTTTGTGTTCTTTGTAATGAACCGACAAACAGAATACCGCAAAAATACCGCCAAAGTCAATGATGCCGCCTGCATGAATGTCACTGAACTTTGTTTTCTAGTAAGTAGGTTTGATTTTCTAAAAATGAAGTGAATTTATTCTGTAATCTGAAGTCAGCTGCTTGTTCAGTCTTAGAGCATCAAGTAGCTATTGATAACTGATTACGTGGTCCGCGGTTTTGTTTGAGAATTTTAGTGTTTCGTTACGTTTTTGTTTTTAATTTTGATATTTTTTAGTTTTCGTTTTGCTAGTGAAACTGTTACTTTATTTGGTTTAGTTAATTTTAATCAGTGTTAGTATTTAATTAGTGTTATTACTTATTAGTTAGTGATTATGTCTTATTCTAACGCGGAGTATTATGACATGTTACTCTGTGTAGGTAGATGTGACGGAATTGTATCGAGAACACGTGCCCGATACGATAGACTGTATGTATCAGGTAGACCTGGTAACCCACGTATCCTGCCATCTTTGCAAGCGTCCTATGGACTGACAGTGCGGGCCCATACCACTGGGTCATTTCATAGAAATTCGTCAGCTGCGTGGACGCCTCGATTACACTCCGACGTAGAGGGAATATCAACGTAGAATGGAACTATGCATAGAACGTGGTGGAGCGCATATCGAGCCATATTTGTAGACTCTACAAATTGCGTACCTACTTAGTGCTGTATAGTTGTGGTTTCTGTTTATTAATGGGCGCGAGTGCCGTTTGAGCCGTTTTCTGCTACCAGGTATGATTTTAAATGCTTCACTTTACTAAATCTATTTTGTTTATATCTAAGTGCGCAAATAACACGGTAATCATTTATGTTGCAAACTTTCATTCACATTAAAACCACGGAAGAAAACGTGTCCAAAGATCGATCTTAAGTACATTTCGTGTAATGAGTTTTATTCCTACAAATCCTATCTTCCTAACGTGTTTTTCCTATCACTACCTTTGCGCACCTGTATGTGCAAAGATCATTCATTTCCCGCGCATTTTAAGACTTCCGTTGTGTTGGGCGCGGCTGGTAGGCGCTTGCAATTCACCAGGCATTCATAATGTTGCGCTGACTTAACATTAAGGAGTTTTTAGACACAACGTGAAAATGCTTACAAGTAATATTGATTTAGTTTGTTTAAAGAGGAAAAATTAAAAAAATCACGATATTCAAATTCTGACTTCACCAAGATATTTACTTGCATGTGTTAGCACATACGTCTTTCGTCTTTATAAGGCAATTAGATTACACCCTGTATATTCATGATATTCAACGAATATATTTAACTTAATTAACAAAAGAGCAGTTATGACTATGGTCTTACCATCACATTATCTAAAAAGGTTGCCGGAGGGCTTATATGCGGTTCATATCTTGCATAGGTTATGTACCAAACAATGCACATTACGTGCGAACAACACCCTACTGTTCTTTTGCCAATATGGCAACTACAGTAATAATGACTGACAGCCTGCCGACCGTAAAGACCTGTCAAAACCAACGTATACGTTTTAAGTCTTCGCCCTCACATGGCGTGATTGAATTCGTGCTCGTATTATGCACAAATCTCCATCTCCCAATTCCCTTACATGTGGTGCTGTCAAAGAATCACCCAACTCGATAACAAATGATCCATTTTCAATAAAACACTTTTTAACCGGATTTATCGCGTATATTTACATTTTAAATTTTTGACTCGACGTTTCGGTGTCTTTTCAGACCCCGTGGTCACGAGCGACTGAGGTGTCAAGCGTCGGATTGATAGATTGAAAAAAGTTATACATCATCATCTCCATCTGTTTCTCAGTCTTCGAGCGTAGCGTTCGGGATTGACACAAAACGAGCTGACAGTATCTTGAGTTACAGGTCGTGCAGCTTGCTGGATGTTAGATTTAATGTTTTTCAGGATAGGGTCCCATGTCGGTGATAGTTTCCAACCATCTTCTCTATTGAAATTAGGGTGTTTTTTAATTTCAATCGCTTCTCTGATCATTCTAGGAATGTAATGCTTCTCTCTAGATAAAATTTTCACAGAGTCAAACCTTAAGTAGTGGTTGGGCTTGTCCATGGAATGCTCACAAACTGCAGACTTTGAAGCTCTTCGATTTTTAATATCAGCTATGTGTTCTTTTACGCGGGTTGATACGTTTCTTTTGGTTTGACCAATGTAGGAAAGCCCACAGCCGCAGTCAATCTTGTAAACACCTGGGTCTTGTAAAGGGATGCTGCATTTAACTGAGCGAAGATGTTGACTTATTTTTGAATTAGGTTTAAATACTGTTTTTATTGAAGCGCGCCTAAGAATGTTTGAGATTTTATCTGTGACACCCTTTACAAAAGGTAGAAATGCAGGTTTGCGTTCGACTGTCTGAGGCTTCACGTGGTCACTGCGGCGGCGACGAGGTGGTTTGAGGCCGTTTTCACGAAGCACCTTGACAACATGTTTCAGTTCATCATCAATGTGCTGAGGATCGCAGATTCCATGTGCTCTCTGAAACAAAGAGGAGCCTACGGCGAGTAACTGGCTCGGGTGGTGGTGGGACTTTCCATTTAAATAGCGGTCAGTATGGGTGGGTTTCCTATAAACTGTGTGACTGAGTGTACCATTTGGATTTCTTTTAATTAAAACATCAAGAAAGGCTAACTTATTATCCTGTTCTAATTCCATAGTGAATTGTATTTTAGTATTAGGGGAATTAAGATGGTTTAGAAAAGCAGTTACTTTATGTTGAGGTAAGATTGTATATGTATCGTCAACGTACCTCTTGTAGATCTTCGGCACGACGGGTGCCATGTGGAGAGCACGCTCCTCAAAGTCTTCCATGTAGATGTCAGCAACTACAGGTGACACTGGGGAGCCCATAGCAACACCATCAATTTGTAGATAAAACTCATTATTCCACATAAAGTAGCCCGATGTAAGGCATAATTCTAATAATTCTGCATATTCAACAGGCAAATCTGATTCAGTTAGCTTTTTCTTGACAATTTCAATGCAGTCTTTGACAGGTAGTGATGTAAACAAAGACTTAACATCAAAACTAACCATGGTTTCATTGTTTGCAATTTTAAGATGTTTTAAATCACTTACAAATTGGTAAGAATCCTTTACATATGCTGCTGTTTTGCCTCTCAATTGTGAGAGTACACCTGCTATATGTTGAGCAAGCTTGTAAGTTGGTGTGTCTATTTGGCTCACAATAGGTCTTAGTGGTACATCAGTTTTATGCACTTTAGGTAGCCCATACAGTTTTGGGGGTTTTACACAAGCTGGGATTAATTTATTCACATCTAAATTTAACCATTCTTTGTGTTTTTGTATTAATTCGGAAGTTTTCTTCATAATTCTAGAAGTAGGGTCATAGTTTACTTTTTTATAAGTTAATTCATCCGACAAAAGGTTAGTAATTTTTGTGTTATATTCAGATGTGTCCATCACAACAGTGGCGTTTCCTTTATCTGCACGAAGGACAGTTAACTCTTCATTGTTGCGTAAGTTCTTTAATGCAAGTCGTTCCTCTCTAGCAAGATGCGGTTTCGGCAATTTACATCGCCTCAAAACGCCAGAAATATCTTGACGAATACTTTCGGCGTCTTCCTTAGAGATTTTATTCTGAAAGAGACAGTCTTCTACTTTGCAGATAATCTCCTCTGTTGGTATTTTTGATGGAACCGGTGCGTAATTTAATCCCTTGCTTAAAAGTTTTATTGTATTTGAATCTAATGTTTGTTTTGACACATTAACTACTGCCTTTTCCACAGAGCATGATGACGACTGAATTGATTGATTACGGTTGATTGAATGACTCATTCCATTGTTCTCTAATTTGTTAAACTTTTTGATTTGTTTACTTTTATAAATATTATGGATGGCCAATGCTCTTTTAGAAGTTATGTTTTCTATGCTATTAAAGTAACTCAAGATACTGTCAGCTCGTTTTGTGTCAATCCCGAACGCTACGCTCGAAGACTGAGAAACAGATGGAGATGATGATGTATAACTTTTTTCAATCTATCAATCCGACGCTTGACACCTCAGTCGCTCGTGACCACGGGGTCTGAAAAGACACCGAAACGTCGAGTCAAAAATTTAAAATGTAAATATACGCGATAAATCCGGTTAAAAAGTGTTTTATTTAATAGTATGAATCGCGAAAACTTAAGACAATGATCCATTTTCATTAATATGCTCACCGTAGTAACTCCTAGTTTGTTTCAATTGGTAAATACCGAGGCTGAAATATATCAAATCTTCTTCTGTGAGTTGGGGAATATTATCAAGTTCAGGGAGATTCGCAGACATAGTACGGAACACAGTCCTTCTGCGATTATAATTATGTCTAATGACAAGTTCGGCTAATGTGTTCGGCAATGTTATCCTCTCGTTTACTATTTCGAGAAATGTTGCAGCCCGGACGTTGTCTTCAATTAGTCTGTTGTAAGCATTCAAGAGTGCTGCAGCGATCCTAAAGTAATCAATCATAAACTCCAAGGAGAGGTTTATGTAAATATTTCTTAAAAGGCGGAAGTCTCTTTAATGACTTCCACTACCCATCGAGTCATAGTCACAAGACGGGATTTATTGGCCTGTTCAGTGGTGAGCTGAGTTTCATTAGCATGTCGTGTTTCAGGCATCTGCACACAATAACCGTGACTTTGTAATGTTTCTACAGCATCTCGGAATCCCCGATCCAATATAAATATGTCGCCATTTTGGAAAAACCAGTTGAAAACCCCGTCACCATGATCACTCTCATTATTCAATATATTATTCATAATTTGAGCATCAGAAATACGAGTTGCGAGTGGCCCAGACACGTCTATAATATGACCATCACAGCAAACGATTAAAAAGGGCTTGACGAGGATTCTGTATTTATGACTACTATAAGACTCTCTTTGAAAGAAATAATTCGTGCTCTTTTGGATATATATCTATTTTGGCTTTTTGAGGGTCTATATTTCTAGAAAATTCTGAATTGTTATTATTATTATTAATAACATCGTTATTGACTGAAGTTATAATTCTTTGTTGAAAATTAAGTTCAATGTTTTGATTTTAGAGATATTATCTATACATATAATAAAATGGTAGGAAAGTCAAAACTGTACATTGAATATTTTTTTAAAAGAATACTTGGGGTATGATCTACAATCGAAACAGAAACAAAAAATATAGTTTTTAGAATTTTTGTCTGTTTGTCTGTTTGTCTTTCCGGGATAAACTCAAAAAGTACTGCATGGATTTACTTCAAATTTGGCATGAAGATAGTTAAGAAGTCGGGTCAACATATAGGCTACATATTATCACGCTAGCAGTGTTATAATCGTAGGTGCGTTTGGTGCTGCATAGCGTTCACGCAGACGACGTCGCGGGCAGCAGCTAGTAAATAAATAAAATTGCAATATCTGCCTTAACTAAAGTTTCATTTAGAATATATTTTTTTCAGAGAGAAAGGGGAGTAAGTACTGTCGCAGCACCTCTAAGCCTGCAAGAGGCAAGCAGGAATGCAGATTTGCACAGAGCGAGAGCTTTACAAAGAGCGCTAATTGATAGGCTGTGGAGCGACATAAATAATTAAAACATATCGCTTCAATAGGATTTCATTATTTGAAAAACCTTCTGCTGGTATTACCATCATTCGTATTACCGAAATTAGCTTTAGGCATATCTATAATCAGACCCGTTTCTTTCCGAAATCTTGTTTGTATATTCCTTTTTGTCTGCTCTTCTAGGTCTTTCTCTTCCTTTGATTTTCTCTGCCTATATTTTTGTATTTGAAGCTTGTAAGCTAAGTGCAGAATACTTTCAAAAAGTCGTATACTGGCGTGTAACACCGATATGCCGAATTCGATAGCTCCAACATTAAATTCTCGGGCATTAAAATCTGTGTCTAATTTATTAAATTCTTTCGAAGTTGCTCCGCATATGTAGCACCTACTCGTAGACTTTGTGCCTGTGGCTGTGTTGCAAACCTTTCCATCGACCATGGTCATGATAAACTTGTGCTTGAACGTAAACTCCTCACCAGCTATGTCTACCTCTGTTGGGACCAAAGTGTTAATAGCGCTTTCTACATGCCTTATTTCCTCTTCAGTAACTTCACTGGTTTCTTTGATAGATCTAAATCGTATTGATCGACAAAATCTCGGCAAAGAAGGTGTCGCATTATGCCATAACACTTTTTGATTTTTATCCCCACAAACTAATTGGAGTGGTACGAAGCAGCTTTGGAAAATATTTGAATCAGAATCGTTATCACTTTCTATTTTTTGCTTGAATTGTGATTGTTGGGAACCATCGCAACCCCATTTACTAATAATTGTCATGCATTGACGCTCCTCTTCCTTTAAACTTAATAATATCTCTTCTAGGTATTCTGATAAACGCCTAAGGGGAATATCCATTAAAGGCTGTAACTCAACTTCGGCACTCGTGCTAGTTACCGCAAACGACTCTTGAGGTGGGTAACATGCCTTTTTGGCTTTCTGTAAAATACTGTAGCATGGAAAAAACTTTTTATTGGTCTTTCTTATAATTTCGTACTGTCCTTGTGTCAAATCGGCATCCACAAACATTTGCAAAGCTTGCATTGGTGTCAACGAGGGTGGTGCTTTATTAGATTTTGTAACATAAAATGCCTTTTTGTATTTAGTTGCTCGTGTCGGAGAACTAGTAATGTCTTTTAAGGCGTTTGACGCGTCTTTTTTTCCAGATTTTCCAAGTTCTACTTGTGCAGCATGTAGTATTATATTTTTCTCAAAATGTGAACGAAGCTCTTCAGTCTTTCGCCTCTTGCTTCTCTCACTTAAGTCTTCGAAGGATTTAGGTGGGCGACCCTGCCGTTTTTGTATAGAATGAACAACAGGTATTTCAAATGTACCTCCAAGCCAAGACTTGTTGTACTTTACAAAGTTATCTTCTTTATAGTGAGCTTTGATCCACCTTTGTTTCATTTCTGATTTGAAATGGGCAAAGTTACGTTTCAAAGTAACTATTTGATCTTCATTATAGCCTTCACATAAAAAAGTCGGTCTTTTAGATGATTTAGTTTGGCATCTAAATTAGGTAGATTTTCGGTCATTATTCTATCAAACAAGTATTTTCGGGTCACAATCCTTGCTCCTGATGTACCCACTGAACCTTAAACAAACAAAAAATATATATTACAACTCGTAAACCAACATTTTATTTTTTAAGAATTTTACCCCCTCGACTTTAATTCTTCAAAACTGTAGGTATCCGGACGTTTCCGGAATTTTTTTTAATTTCATAGAACAGATAAAAGATCACATAATAACCTACAATAAACAAAGCCCGATCTACCCCGATACATAAATAAAAACACTGTGAAAGCAAAAATATCAAATAAAATCACAGTACGAAAATGAATTTATTTAAAGAATTTAAAATAAATATTTTTGAATACTTATACAGTTTTAAATAACGTAATTATTAAGTCTCTTACCTTGTTCACCAGAATCCATCGCGTTGTTTAGAACGGTGACCGATAGATGGCGCTGATAGTGTATTAAAGCCCGCAAGGACTTTTATAAATGATTTGTATGGGTTATTGAAGGTGTTTATTTTGAGTGTGGCTAATATTAGTTATTGCGGTGAATATACCTATATCTATACGTGTGTGTTTCATTTCTACTACTTGTTGGACGTAAACGTACATGGTGCCGAAACCAGGGAATTTAGATTTTATGGATTTGGAATAGACGACAGTGAGTGAGTGTGATTAATTGTGCGAAATTGGACCTTAGAACTGTGAGTAAAAAGACTTGTAAATTTAAAGTGTTTTATAGACTTAGAAAAATTTGAAAAGAAATTAACTTGGACTTGTAAAATTTTGAAGTGTTTTACGGACTTAGAATAATTTCAGATACAGTTAATTTGGACTTGTAAAATTTGAAGTATTTCATTGACTTAGAACAATTTCGAAAAAAGTGAACTTACATAGAATCAGTGCCGGATTTTAAGTGTTGGAAAAGTTTAAAGACATAGAAAAAATTAACGAAAAAATAATAGAGTGAAATTTGAACTTTGAAATTGAAATAAAAATAATCTATTTTGGACATTAAAACATTATTTTGTTTTTTTTTAATAGGTTGGACTTTTAAAATATTTACTACTTTTTCATACTTTAGTGCCTCGTAATCAAAAGTGTAATTAGATAGTTGGATTCAGAAAAAAAAAGCTGTGTTACATTGTTAATTTCAAATAATTAATAGAAATATATCTTTTGAGAGAATTATACATACTTAATATATAAACATGGACACTATAATAGCACATTTCTCACTCCAAGATGATAGATTTTTATCATTGAAAAGAGCAGAGCGAAATTATAAGAAAAGCCCAAAGGAACGAATTACCAAGAGTTACATAGATACCCGCCTAGAATCATTAGAAGGTCTCCGCCGAGAATTTAAGGAAACTCATATGCAAATATCTATGGCTATCAAACCTGAACAACGCAGCGGTGTTGATTATTTTAAAAATGAGACTGCAAATCAATTTGAAGAGTACTATACAATTTATAAGAGCCTCTTGAGAGAAGATTTACGTTCCTTCAGTTCATCACCTAAGTCACCTGATACTAAACCGAACATTACTGAAGTGAAATTACCTAGGATACAGCTGCCAACATTTAGTGGCAAATACAACGAATGGCAAACATTCTTTGATTTATTCACTTCACTCATTCACAATAACACAAGTCTATCAGCGGTTCAAAAGTTACACTATTTAAAGAGTACATTATCGGGTGAAGCAGAGAGTCTTATAAGGAACCTAGCAACTACAGATCTCAAATATGACGCAGCTTGGGAGCAGCTGACGAAGCGTTATAACAACAAGCGCTTCAACTGCAATGCTACCTTGAAGGCACTATTTGGGCAGCGCCAAATCAATGGAGAGTCAGCTACAGCACTGAAACATCTCCTTGATACCACTTCCTCGTGTTTGACATCACTAAGTAATCTGGGAATACCGACGAACAGCTGGGACGTTATCATCGTATATTTAGTGGTGTCAAAGCTGGATCACGAGACACTGCGCCAATGGTAGATAAAGATTGGTGAATCTACATCAAATACTTTGCCTACTTGGAAGGAGTTACATGAGTTTTTGGAGACTAGGTTTCGTGCTCTAGAGATGATCGATTCAAGTAAATTCCCAAAAACTTTTAGTAGTAATCAAAGAACGGAGAAGGTTCGTTCTTATGCAGTGATGAAATCAGATAAATTGAAGTGTAGTATGTGTGAAGAAGATCATTATCTGTTCAATTGCAAGGAATTTAGTAAATTAACACCAAACAAGCGACATGAATTCGCTCAAAATAGTAGACTATGTTATAATTGTCTAGCGCCATCACATTCTGTTAAGAATTGTAAGCAGTCAACTTCGTGTAAAAGATGCGGCAAAAGACACCACTCATTACTACATTTTCAAATTGAGAACCAGGTCGAAAGTAGAAATATAAAAGAAATACCCACATTAGAAACAACGCGGCCAAGTGAACGAGCGGAACATAGTGATATGAAGATTATCACTAACTTTGTGGAGAAGCCGTCTCAAGTGTTGTTAGCCACCGCCGTGGTGAAAGTTCAATCGCGTTTAGGTATAAGACATTTGTGTAGAGTTTTAATTGATCAAGGCTCTCAAGCCTCATTTATCACTGAACATACTGTACAATCACTTGGTCTAAGGCGTACACCGGTAAGTGGTCACGTGTCAGGATTGGGAAATGGTGAGTTAAACATTAATTATTTTGTTAATGTGTTGTTAGAATCACGCCATAACCCTAAACATACAATCCAAGTGAATGCATTTGTGTTAGGATCTTTGACAGCTCTTCTTCCATCTAGGTATATCAACACGCCTGATTGGTTAGATAATGTGAATTTAGAACTAGCTGATCCAGGTTATACAACACCTGGTAAAATAGATATTTTACTGGGAGCTGAGGTTTATGGTGATTTGTTGTTGAGTGACATGGTTAAACACCCCCAAGGACATTTAATAGCGCAGAACACAATCTTTGGGTGGATTATTTCGGGGAAAGTGTCACAATCAGCCTCAGCGAGCGAGAACATCATTAATTTGCACATACGTGCAAATGAAGATCACTTATTAAAGAGATTTTGGGAAGTAAAGAATGAGCCTAATATACTAGAGAAAAAATTAAACAGTTCAGAAGAAAGGTGTGAAAAAATATTCTACGAAACTACTACAAGAGATGAAGATGGTAGGTTCGTTGTGAGGTTGCCATTTAGCGATAATGATCCTGAATGTCAATATGGAAATTCAGTATTAATAGCAGAAAGAAGGTTTAAGTCTTTGGAAAGAAAATTAATAGTTAATCAAAATCTTACAACAGAGTACAATAAAGTAATTAAAGAATATTTAGATTTGAATCATATGGTATGCATTGAAGATTTTAGGATCAAAGAAGACTTGAAAGCAGTTTATCTACCTCATCACGCAGTAGTACGGGAAGATAAACTACTAAAGTGCGTGTTGTTTTTGATGCGTCGGCAAAAGGTGCTAATGCTATCTCACTTAATGATAACTTACTTGTAGGCCCTAAGATTCAACAAGATCTTAGACACCTTTTAATGAGATGGCGTCTGCATCCCATATGTATTGTCGCCGATATTATCAAGATGTTCAGACAAGTGAGAGTCCATAAAGAAGACAGACGATTTCAGCGAATCTTGTGGAGGAACAATATCGACGAACCGGTGAGTCATTATGAACTACTAACTTTAACTTTCGGTACTGCATGTGCCCCGTACCTTGCTATTAAAAGTTTACAAAGGTTGGCTGACGTAGAAGGAAGTAAATATCCTGTGGCTGCTAAAATAACAAAGGCCGATTTTTATGTCGATGATCTTCTGACTGGTTGCGAGACTAAAGAAGAGGCAGTAACAATATATAATCAAATGAACGGTCTGTTAAACTTAGGAGGTTTCCAGTTGCAGAAATGGAGCAGTAATGATACACAACTACTTCAACATATTGTGCAATGTGAACGGTCAAAAGACGAGTCTTTAGTTATAAAAGAAGATAATACAGCAAAGGTCCTAGGGATTCAATGGAACCGCGATACCGATACATTTCATTATTCAGTTAATTTGTCTACAGTAGATGGTAAAATAATTACAAAGCGTATGATTCTTTCAGACATTGCACGGATTTATGATCCTTTAGGGTGGGTGGCACCAGTGGTGGTGACAGCCAAGATTTTTATTCAAAAGTTGTGGAAATCAAATTTACAATGGGATGATGAATTATCTGGAGATCTTTTGGACGAATGGCTTAGTTTTCGGAGTCATCAAATTTATTTGAAAGATATTAAAATACCTAGGTGGATGCATCATAAAAAGGGTGTTAAAGCTGAATTGCACGCGTTTGCAGATGCTTCGAGATCGGCGTATGCAGCTGCTATATACTTGAGGACAGTCAGCGTTGAAGGCATAAATGTGTTATTGATCATGGCTAAAACTAAAGTATCACCAATCGAAAAGGAACTGTCAATACCAAGATTGGAATTATGTGGAGTAGTTTTTGCCGCTAAATTGATCTTTGAAGTATCTCAAGTCCTGTCCATTCCGAAAGAAGATTTATACGCATGGACGGATTCTACAGTAGTCCTAGCTTGGTTACGAGGGTTACCTTCGAGATGAACTACATTTGTGAGCAATCGTGTTTCCGAAATTTTGACAATGTTAGATGCACAACAAATAAGACACGTCAAAACTAAAATGAATCCAGCAGATATTGCATCTAGGGGTATGCCACCAAGACAGCTGAAGGATCTGTCTCTTTGGTGAAATGGGCCTTTATGGCTACATCAATCGGTTATTGAGCTGAGTGCATCGGACTATACAGCTAAGGAAGAGGAAAGAAATAAAAAGGAGGTCGAATTGATGTGTTTAGTTGCCGCTCATAAGGATTTAGTTAAGAACGTCTTAGAAGAAGAAAAACAATTTATTTATGCTAAATATTCATCATTTTCGAAAATGTTAAGGATAATAGCTTACTGAAGGAGAGTATTGAACTTCAAAAAACCGGATAAAAGAGAGAAAATATCAAAGACTGTATCCCCACAAGAAAAGAACGAAGCATTAGAAACGTGTATAAAGTTATTGCAATGTATGAGATTTCAAAATGAAATGCGGCAACTAAATACAAACGGGGGTAAAGGCACCGTTGCTAAATCAAGCGAACTACACGCTCTGAGTCCCTTTATTGACGAAAAGGGCCTTTTGAGAGTTGGAGGTCGCATTCATTTGGCAGATCTGAGTTATGATAGTAGGCACCCTATAATTTTGCCCGAGATAAGTCATCTTACCCAGGTTATTATTGCAGATGCCCATAACACAGTAATGCACGGTGGACCTCAGGCGATGCTCAACTTCATTAAAAGTAAATTTTGGATTGTGCACGCGAGGAGACAAGTCAAAAAATATTTTAGACAATGTGTTACTTGCCTACGTTACTCACAGAGAAAAAATACACCGTTAATGGGACAGATACCGAAGGTGAGGCTAACACCAAGTAAACCATTTTTATCTTCTGGAGTAGACTATGCGGGCCCAATTGACATTCGATTCTCACCAGGTCGTGGAGCCAAATCGTATAAAGGTTTTATATGTCTCTTTGTCTGTATGGTCACCCGCGCGGTCCACTTAGAAGCTGTTTCGGATTTGACATCTAAAGCTTTTATAGCTGCGTTTCGTAGATTTACTGGTAGAAGAGGTCGTTGTTTACACGTGTACAGTGACAATGGCACGAACTTTGCGGGAGCCGAAAAAGAATTACGAGAGATGTTGCACAATTCTCAATCGGCTGCCAATAAAGAAATAGTCGAACTGCTCAGCGCTCACAACGTAACGTGGCATTTCATCCCACCATATAGTCCAAATTTTGGTGGCCTGTGGGAAGCGGGAATAAAATCTACTAAAACGCACTTGCGTAAGGTAGTAGGTAATAGCACTCTTACTTTTGAGGAGCTGTCAACAGTTTTGGCGCAGGTGGAGGCATGTCTAAACTCGCGCCCTATTAGTTCCATTAGTGAAGATCCAAATGACCCACTCCCCCTCACACCTGGCCACTTTCTGGTAGGGGAACCATTAATTAACTTAGATGATATAGACTATTCTGATTGTAATGTAATTGGCTTAAATAGATGGAAATTAATTCAAAAAATAACTAATCAATTTTGGAAGCTTTGGTCTAAGGATTATTTGTTATATTTAGAGAAACGTCAGAAATGGACTAATGTAACACCCGAACCTAATATTGATGACGTTGTACTAATTAGAGAAGATAATATCCCACCCGCGAAGTGGTTGTTAGGCAGAATTATTTCAAAATTTGTTGGTAAAGATAATATTACTAGAGTTGTTGAAATAAAGGTTAAAAATAAGATATTAAAACGCCCAATAAATAAACTATCAGTATTGAGTAAACAGTAAAATTTTGATCTTTCTGTTTAATAAATATATATATATATATATATATATATATATTTTGTATACATCACGGTGGGCGGTATATTTTACTAGTTGTGTTATAGAATATTTTGTAACATAAAGAACTTACCAATGTTCAAATATTATTAAGAATATATTGCAAAGTGTAAAGGACAAGTCCTTGGTGGGCGGGATGTTTAGAACGGTGACCGATAGATGGCGCTGATAGTGTATTAAAGCCCGCAAGGACTTTTATAAATGATTTGTATGGGTTATTGAAGGTGTTTATTTTGAGTGTGACTAATATTAGTTTTTGCGGTGAATATACCTATATCTATACGTGTGTGTTTCATTTCTACTACTTGTTGGACGTAAACGTACAGCGCTGTCAATTCGTAAAAACAACTAAATAGCATAGAAAATCACTAAAGAAATGAAGCTTTAGAAAAGCGTATCGAGAACAGAAACGTGCACTAGGTGTAACGGTCTAATTCCGACTGACCTTAAGGGCGCGGGGTGCGCCGCACCAGGTAGAAAAAGCATTGTAATTGTTCCTGGAATCATACTTTGTTCGTGGAACTCGTTTTTTCTATTTTCATTTCTATTTTGTAATTGGCATTTTTAGCCGCGTAGATCAAACAAATACTTGTATGTGCGCTGGCAAGCATCACAAGACGCAATGCCGTTGACGGACCAAGACCATATCGACCTCCGGTCTCGGAGGGGAGTGATGTGGCGACATCTAGCGACGCTCCATAGAGCGATGACGATACTACGTAATTCCTACATAGCGCTTTTTTTTGCATGAAAACCATCGGAGTGTACGGCGATTTGTAGATGAGATTTTAAACAAATAAATCCATACGCATCAAGTTAAATCAGTATAAATGTATCTTACTAATATTAATCAATCACGGCAAAATGGCTCAACAAAATTGGATGAAATTCGGCATAGTGATAGTGTAAAGTCTGGAATAGCAAATAGATAACTATGTATCCCAATATTCCTGGGTACAAATAAAAATTCTGACTTATTGGCATTGGCCACATACCTAGTGTTTATGCATACTTTTTTCAAAATTTGTAAGGTTATTAAGTGATAAATATCAAAAACTGGTACAGCTTACATACATTTACAATATGATCCACTTTCATAGTGTTTGTAATTGTTTGAAGAATATTTTGATTATTTTATGGAACTGTTGAATACATTTTGATGAAATTGATTGTCTTTAAGTTTTTGATTATTTTATTTTGCTAGAAATTGATTTATTTTTTAGTTTTATGATCGAAATTTAATCACCTTATAATTTGAGACATCGGTGAGTTTGAGTTTTATAAGTGTATTCGACTTGAGTTATTATATTTTTCAGCAAAAATATATTTTTGTTTCCCTCTTATACAGGGTGACTGGTGGGTCACTTTTGAAATTCAAGGACGTGATAGTTTGAAATCATACATGGAAGGAAAAAAATATAATAAAAAATACATACATATATACATACATAACTTCACGCCTGTATCCCTTATGGGGTAGGCAGAACATCAGAGGTTATAAGACCAACTGATGTCACGTTTGACTAATGAGGTATTATAATGATTGCGAGAGGCTATAAAAAATAAATATTAATTATTTACTGAGTAAACTAAGTTAAAGAATTTATTACGCAACGCATGGTTACGCTAGCGTTGTCAGCGATCCGCGTGCCAGGTAACGTGCCGCGAATGGACTCAGTTGTACGTAAAGTAAATAGTAACACATAGTACAGATTGCGCTGCTTGCCGCGCCCGCGGCACATGCGTCGCGGCCGCGGTGGTGGCGTGGGATTTTATGTTAAGAGTGATGTTCCAGTTCGCTACCTCAAGAAGCACGACAGTTCTATCGAAGAAATGTGGATGACTACTAAATCAAATGGTTATAGTGTGGTGATAGGCACAGCATACAGACCACAGTGGATGAGTACAGATCAATTTATTGACGCGCTTACTGACTCAGTGTCTAGATTATCACATTGAGACTATATGATTCTTATGGGTGATTTAATATTGATATGCTTGAAAGTAAGGACAGTAAAACTATTAAGCTCACTCAATTCTTGCGCTGCGCCGAACTGCGACAAGTCGTATCCAAACCTACTCATTTCACTTCTGCGTCGGAGTCATTGATTGATGTAATCTGTACAAATTGTCCAGTTCGCGAAGTCACGGTCAACAACATTACCGGTAACCATGGAAACTCGATGGTAAATGCTATTTTAACCTTGAAAAAAGCTAAAGTGCCCGCGAAAACTATTACATTTAGGCCTCTTAAGAATTTGAATATAAATAATTTCAATTTCGATTTGGAATCTCTTTACTGGGGAGCTGTTATAAAGGAACCTTCTGTGGATGGCATGGTATCCAAATTTACATCGATGATACTGGAACTGTATGATGGACATGCCCCGGTTAAGACAGTCCGGATAAAGAGCGAAGGATCCTTGCCTTGGATTACTGACACTGTCAAACTTATGATTAAGTTGCGTAATGACGCCTACAACAGGAATAAAAAATACAATACAGAATCTCATAGGCAATACTATAAGGATCTTAAAAAACTTGTAGAAAAAAGTATTTATTTGGAAAAACGAGCTTATTTTAATAATTGCGTGAATTCGAATGTAGGAAATAGTGCTCTATTTTGGAAAAGATTAAAGGAAAAAATCCTTATAGACTCGAGCAAATCTGAACACCTTCCAGGATATTTCGATAATCCGAATAGTATCAATGAATTTTTTTTAGATCTTCCTAATTACGACGTAATGGCAACCACTTCGGAAAGAAATAAGTACGAGGGGTCTACTTTTGGTGCCCCATCGTTTTCACTACGGCCGGTGTCAGAGATGCAGATATCCAAGTATATCATGTCAATAAAATCAAATGCGATCGGATGTGACGGCATGAGTAAAGACATGATTTTACTAACACTGCCTAAAACCTTACCAATTATCACTGCCATTGTGAATGAGTCGATCCGTGTTGCAGTTGTTCCCAGCCAATGGAAGGAGGCGTTGGTTACCCCGTTACCCAAGATGGATAACCCCACTAATCTCACAGATCTCAGGCCTATAAGCATATTAGCGTTTTTGTCTAAAATACTGGAAAAGGCGGTTTATGATCAACTTTCCAGTCACGTTGAGAAAAATAATATCTTACCATGTCTACAATCTGGTTTTCGTAAGGGTCGTGGAACGGTCATTGCTCTGTTGGATATAGTAGATCACATTTTGACAGAGCAAGACGTTGGTCATGGAACAGTACTTGCACTCCTAGATTTCTCCCTTGCCTTTGACAGTCATTAAGATGTGATGACGTCCAACTTTGCGTATCTGATGCACCTAATGTAATATTAAAATCCGTGGAATTGTTTAATAAAGACCTAGATAATGTTTCTGATTGGTCGAATAGGAATGCTCTAATGCTCAACCCAAACAAATCAAAATTCGTGGTTTTGGGTTGTACAGCGCAAATAAATAAAAGCCCAAATGTCAAAGTTTCTGGAAAAAATACTAGTCAGTTTAAAGAAGCGAAAAATCTGAGTATTTTGCTAGACAGTCAGTTGCGGTTCGAGGCACACGTTGAAAATTTGGTCAAAAACTGTTTTTATAGGTTGAAGGTTTTGTACAAAATACGTCATTTGCTATCAGAAAAAGCCAGAATTACTGTGTGTGAGTCGCTGGTGTTATCTCGACTGAATTATGGCGATATTTTGTATGGCCCTCGTTTACTGTGCAGGACTAGGCGACTTATACAGAACGCGTGTACACAACGCGTGTTGTAGATATATATATATATATATGATATTCCACCTAGAAGTCATATCACACCGTATCTGAACAAGGCTTCCATACTCAACATGGAATCGCGTCGCCGTTTAAATGTTGCGTCATTGATGTTTGATGTAATCAATTATAAAAACCCTGCATATTTGCTTGCAAAGTTAACATTCCACCACTCGAACACATTGCGCAGCTGCGAACCTAGACCCTCGCGGCCTCCACTGAGTATGCAACACCACAGAACAGAAGCATTCGCTGGTAGTTTTCGTTATAGTGCGGCAAAGTGTTGGAACAACATACCACCACCGATAAGAATTTTACAATGTAAATTTAACTTCAAAACCAAATTTAAAGCATTGCTATTAGACATCCAAAAACAAAATATTCCCAACCACTTTGTCCGCACGTAACTGATACAATATCAATGACATATTATTTTACATTATTACCTTTGACATTAATATTTTTGACATTACTAACATTTTTTTTTTCTTGATTTTGATTATTACATCAGTATTAAATTTTATTATCATTTTATTCCAATATCTTTTCAAATTTTTAATTTAATTTAATTTCAATTCTTTTTATAAATGAAATCAATGTTTTTTACACAATTTAATTAATTTTTATTTATTTATTATATAAACATTTCAATTTATTTTAAGAATTATTTCATAATATTGATTTTTATAAGGTATATAACATTAAATAACGCTCCTCTACTCCTAAGCTGCAGCAGAATACCAGCGCTTTGCTCTCTGAGCAAAAATGACGCTGACCTGCGGCTTTTTGCACTGCTACAACACACACCTCATAATTATTATTATTTTGTCTAAATTATCTTTTGTAATATGTGTGTGTTTGTGGCAATCAATAAATGAATCTATCTATCTAACATAGTAGTATTTATTTATAGGGCATTCTGCTAAAAAAATTAAGTACCTACCTACTGTTATTACATGATCAGAATCGAGCACAGAGCAGGGTCTGCATATCGGTATATTTTTTTGAAATAATACTAGTAAAATTTCAGTACCCTTATTAGTGCACTGCTTCATCAAACACAACACCTGTACAAGTTATTAAAATCTAACTTAAATTTAATTTCTCTACCGAAATATATAGTTCAGTAATGTACCTACGCTTCATAGGCTTGGTTATTTAAAAACAAAATTTTATTATTAATTTTGCTTGGTGGTAGGATCCCTTCTGGGTCCGCCTGGCTAGCGACCACCCTTTATATAAAGTCTGCCGCCAAATGTTACCGCTCCGGCGGTAATGTGTTTCGGCAATATTGTATAAAGAGCCAGTTCCTTCCTAAACCCGTGTGCTTTCATCTTCGACCTTATCGTCACTTACCATCAGGTGAGATTGAGGTCAAACGCGGGTTTAGTCACATATAAAAAAAAAAAAAAAAAATTAATATTAATACCGGAAGATTTCAGTTAACTGAAAAAAAACAGATATCCTACAATAATAAAAAAAGGTACACGAATTATTTCAGTATGAATTCCTATATTGTTATTTTTAAATACACCAAATTTAACGGTATGACGTCATACAGAAAAAAAATGTACAGAAATTCCTATCAGTATGCAGTCCTTGGTACAGAGTGCTCTCCTCCTTCACTATCTAAAATTTGCCACCAGTCATCCTGTATACAAAAGGGGATGCACATATTTGTATGGGCACTGTCCCCCCCCCTCGGCCAGGTATGACAATAGCATTAATATGTCGAGGAAGTCTTATGAAGAGGCCTACAATATTTTTCAGCTCCAAAATCCATGGGGTATTTTTTTTACATTACTTGATAGAAAAATGCGAGAAACTTCATTTTATCTTACAATATGATGATTCGATGATTTTTTTTGTAACGTAAAATCATGACTCGAGAGGTCAAAAAAAAAGTTAATTTACGACTCGACAGGCCAAAAGATGGATGGCTGACCAAACAAAACCCTTTTGAATGTGAATCGCAGTAGAACTCTTAAGTATGGGCATGTGATTAGTTGTCTTATTAAAAAGACGAGATAACCAAATAAAAGCTATTATGATGTCATTATAAAACCATCATTCACACAAACATCTTAATGACTTGTTATAAGCAGAATTTTAAAATTAAACTACATGAAAACTTAGTAATATGTATATTTTTATAAACACTTTATTACAACTTGTCAATTATTATGCTATTTAAAAATTCCGCAGGCAGATTAAACACATTGTGCCGACCTATCCCCATATACCAAATGATAGATATTATATGAGCACAACTACCTAATGTGCGAGCCCCAGTTAAACACGTACAGTGCCAATGTGGAATTGATCGTCTGTCAGCATAGTTGGGGTCAATTAAAATGTAGCAATAGTACAATCGTGCTCGTGTATGTCGTGATTGTATGCGCCCTCTGATTAACCACGCAATTAATATCCTAACAAATCTTGCAATTCGTTTTGCCTATAAAGTTCAATATTAAAGATACCTTCACGTAAATGTTCAGCACAGTAAGATTTGGAGAGTTTTAAATGATAAGTCCCTAGCGCAAACAAGATAATGTCATCCTCCGTTAAATGTGAGAATTCATTCAATGTTTGCTTCCATTGCAATGAAATTGACTCTACGTCGATTTAAATTATTTTGCTCGACATAATTTTGTAAAAGGTTAACTGTATTTACCTGGGCTTGAATCATTTGAATAAACTCCGGTGCCAGTCTATTGTCGATTGCTACGCGATAATGAGCATTAATTATTGATGCTGCGATTCTAAAATCGGTAAACATTTTAGGTAATGCTTTGTTAAAGTATGTTTGTTTTAATAATTTAAACCTGGTCTTAAACTTTCCATTTACAGCCTCGACGACCCACCTACATACAGTCACCAAACGAGATTTGGTTGCTTGCTGAGTTGTTAGCTGATGAGAATTTCGATCTTTACACGGTGGCATATAGGCTTCATACCCTAAAGCCTCGATATCGGTAATGCTGTCCCGGAACCCTCTGTCTAATATAAATACGTCCCCATTATTGAGCAACCCATGCAATGGATTATCATCATGATTCATTATATTCTGCATGATAGTTGCATCCGAAGTTGTGGCAGTGATTTTGTTGTGATTTTGGTTTCTGCATTGTCTATAAGTACATCTTCGTGAAAAATTTGAAGACCTAACGAAGTCTTCAACGTAAAATTCGAACTCTTCATCGTCGTCTTGCTGGGGTTGTAGCAGAGGTGGAGGTTGTAGAGCGGGGGGTTCTTGCAGAGCGGCCGGTTCTAGTAGAGCGGCGAGTTCTTGCAGAGCGGCGGGTTCTTGCAGAGCAGCAGCGGGTTCTTGCAGAGCGGGAGCTTCTTGCAAAGCAGTGCGCTGTTGCGGAGCGGAGGGTTGTGCCAAAATGGCTCTCCTTGCCCTTTGCCAGCAGAGATGACATGTTGCCATAACGTTATTAAAGACTACCTGAAAACAAGAAATAGTTTTCTTAAGCCATTTTGATATTCCGTCAAACAGTGTTATGAACTGAATTTTTAGGGCCATAAAAGTCAATTGAGACAAGAACGGGCAACGCTTAAACGCGTTCTTCGATATTCCACACCTGCAAAACCTACCTACCTTACAAACGCTTAGTTAATTTTCACAACATCATCAACAAGTTAGAGTTTAAAACAAAATTCAAAAAAAGCAATTTATTATCCTATCAAGTTTTTTGTTATGCTCTTCGATAAAAGGCGCGCGAGATAGACATAGATAAATATTTTTTCTCTTATATACTAGTAATAACATAGTGATGAATTGAACTAATGAATAAACCAGAGTATCTTATTTACAGTTAACATTTTATCAACTGAGTCATTATCGACTACTTTATATACATATAATAACTGTGCAGCAGTTTTCTTTGCTTGAAAACTCATATTACAATATAGTAGAATAGAGTTTATTTTTAATACCTATTTAAAAACTTAACTAACCAGAACCACTTGGGATATTTTTTGGCTGTTGCTTCTAAGTTGCGTTTACGTATCAACAAGAATACTACCGAGTTATGCAGAAAATATTGTTTAGGCGCTGCGAGCTACTTATGCTACTTTACTGTATCGTTCGAAACAAAGTTATACTGTTACTCATTAAGCACTTTTTACCATTATTATATGAATATTCACTACAGAATAATTTAACATCACATACACTCACAAAAATCAACCGGAACATCACTAAGTTATATAAGACAGACTTTTATAATTATAATAATATTCCCTAGACAATCACACCAACTATATTGCACTAAGATAAGCCAAGACTTGTGTTATGGATTAACATGTAGCGAACTAAGTCCCCCTAGGATATACATAAACACACATACTTGTATAGATAAACACCCAAACCTAGAACATTTTTTTTGTGCTCTGCATGGGAATCGAACCCGCGATCTCGCGCATTCTAGTATTACTAAATAGTAGAGGCTATTTTTATTATTTTAAAATCATGACTTACTTGTATTATTCCATTCTGTCTAATAAAATTCGCCAAATCTGGTCTATCTTCAGGCAATGTATGCACCAAAATATGTCGCCTTTGTCGTAGAACTGATCGAGGACACATAAAGTATAGACAACAACATTTTCTCGAGCATTTCTGTGTAATGTAACGTTTTTACGAATGGTACAATGGTATGGTAGGCGAGTAATAGTAGGCGAGTATGGCGTTACAAGTCGGCAGATTGGGATGAAATGCGACATTTCTTCGCATCTTATCCGTGGCGGCAAGCTTGATTCACATCAACCGATCCATCGTGCTGCGCTGATGCAGTCTCAAGTGTGAAAGGTCAAGCAATGGAGTACTTTATTCCCTACGCTGATCTATCTCTTGAAACCAAAGCTCGCCCAAGGTTTAGTGCTGAATGCTTTTCCGCTGAAAAGCGTAAGCGAGAAGCGTACAAAGCCTGGGCAACCGCTCGCAGAAGCAAAGCCGTGGATTCGCATGAACACAAGAAGAGGTTCAATGCTGCCGCCAAGTCCTGCAAAAAGGTGATCAAAAGAGCTCGTTTCGCCCACATAGGCTGTATCGGAGACAGAATAGCCTCATACCTCTTTAACCTTTATTTGGTTATATGTGTGAGATAAAAGAAATCCATAAATTAAATTAAATATAACTTTATTACTACGCGTGTGTACAGTGTGCCGGCTGGAAGCGACTGACTTCCCATACGTTTATTTAGTACACGGTTCACTTAACATAACACGTATCATATGTCATTATTCTGTGTAGTTACATCACTCCCCCCAAAATTGAAAATTTTTTCTTAAAAATATATATTTTATACACGTAAAACCAGGTTGAAAAACATATAGCATTTGCAAACTATAAAATTTTAAGATCACAAAATACAAGACATAATAAACAATTCGAACACCTGCACAAGTTGGTTTCAGATAACACTAACAAAGAATTTACTGACCGCTCACTTGCTCCGACGACGGCACTTTAAACATACCACAATTGTCCCGATGTTTTTTGTAAAGGCCGCCGCGTGCCGTCAAGCGGCTTGGGTATCATAAACCATTCATTGTGCCTCAATTTGTTATTGTAACACTTAGAATTAGTATGTTTATGTTAAGTAATAATAAGTGTTTTGTTTCTATTATTCAACTACAGAGTAGAAATACGATACGTTGAACACAGAGATAGCCTGTGTTTGAACGCTCATATATCAAAAGTTAAATCAATGAACATACGGTTTTTAATTTAAAATTACAATATTTAAATTATAAAGATTAGGCTTATTTAAAGTTATTAACTTAAAGTAGGGGAATATCAGATACTTTACTACCCAATTTTAATATTAGGCACTACACAATAATTTTACACATAGTTTCATAAAAAAATGTATATAAGGTATATAAATCTTGGTAAAAAAATGTATAAAGTATTAATTCTAAATAACACGATACACAATGGTTACAAAAATAGGTTTGACAACAATTTAGGGTAAGAAAAGTAAAATATTAATATTAATTTGTTTCACACCACTTAGGAATACACACGCAAAACTGATATCATCAAACACGGTTTAACTAATTTCGATTTTTGTCGGCGGCGGTTGCGAAAACTCTCGCGGTCGACGGAAACTAGCCCTGGTGGCCTCCGCCACCCGTATAGCACGTTCTTGCACAATGCCCATTTTCAAGAGGAAAAAAAAATAACTTTACCGACTGCACGACGCAAAGAAGGGTAATGATATATTATTTTCAAACTTAACTTGTACGTTTAAATACTTGAAGCTTCAAAAAGGAAAAGAAATTATTGATTACTAAATTAACCTGATTAAAATAACAAATTGAAACGTACGGGTTTTTTGGATATTCGGCCGCTACGCGTAGTGAAGCTGAGCGGACGAGTTTCGCTATTAACCTCTGTGTCTGTATTATCAGTACATTTTTCATCGCCAACTAAATTATCTTTATGGTTATTTTATTATCCATAGAAAAACTCATGCTTGTATAGGCGGGTTTTAAACGATCTACCGAAATGTAAACGTTTCTGTTTGTCATCTGAACTTAGAAAATTTTATCCTTCTTTTCTAATACTTTAAATGGACCCTCGTATGGAGGTTGTAAAGACTTCCGTATGAGGTCACTTCTAACAAAAACATGTGTACTTAAATCGCTATGTACGAACACTGTACGAGCATCCTTATGAAACGTTGGCTTAGCCTTAAGCGTGCCTATTAGATTACGTAGGTGGTCGACGTATTCATAGTGGTTCAATATTTTAAAGTTATTACTATGATTGAAAAAATCTCCGGGTAATCTTAATGTTTGACCGTATGTCTTCTCGGCTGCACTTACACTAGTGTCTGCACGCGGTGCTGCGCGAAGACCCAACAAAACTATAGGTAGTTCTTCAACCCACGTCCTACAATCCAGCCTGGCCATAAGCGCGGCCTTGAGAGATCTATGCCACCTCTCCACCATCCCATTGCTCTGGGGGTGGTAGGGTGTAGTACGCGTTTTGTAAATACCTAGACATTTCATTAATTGTTGGAAAAGATTACTTTCAAACTGAGTTCCTCTGTCACTAGTTAGCTGTATTGGACAACCAAAACGTGAAATCCAACCTTCAAAAACAACTTTGGAAACTGTTTCCGCGGTAATATCCTTCACAGGAAACGCTTCTGGCCAACCTGTTTGACGATTAATGATGGTGACAAGGTATCTATAGTCTTGCAAGGAAATCGGTAAGGGCCCAACTATGTCGACATGTATGTGAGTGAATCGCTCTGCCAATGGAAAATGACCTAACTCTGAACGATTATGCCTATTTATTTTCGATCGTTGGCATGATAAACAAGACTTTGCCCACTTGCCTACGTCATTGTTCATGTTTTCCCAAAAAAATCTTTCACTCAATAATTTACGCGAGGTACGGATTCCGGGATGACTAAGGTTATGAACCGTATCAAAAGCTAATCGTCTGAATTGATCTGGTAAGTAAGGTCTCGCCCGATTGGTAGACATTTCACACCATACGGGAAAATCACAGCCAGGTAGAAATAATTCTTTAAAAGTTAATTTATCAGATGTACTACGCAACTTACTCAAATTCTCGTCATCGTTTTGCGTTCGGCTTACCGCCGCATAATCCAACGCAGTCGAACTGGTCACAGTCTCAACACGCGATAACGCGTCCGCTACTACATTTTTATCACCTACTAAGTGTTTAATGTTCGTAGTGAACTCGCTAATGTAAATTAATTGTCTAACGCGTCTTGGTAATTCACTATCGTTACCAATTTTCGAGAAAGCGAAAATTAAAGATTTGTGGTCAGTGTAAATTATCAAGGTTTGACCCTCAACCATGTTCCTAAAATACCTTACAGCAAGATAGATAGCTAGAAGCTCTCTATCATACGTGCTGTAGTTTTTTTGACTTGGCGATAGCTTCCTGGAAAAATAACCAAGCGGCACCCACGTGTTATCTACTTGTTGTTGCAACACTGCTCCTACGCTCGAACTTGATGCATCGGTCATAAGTGCAAACGGAGTATCGGGTTTCAGGTACGATAATAAAGCAGCATTAATTAATTTATTTTTACATTTGATAAATGCTTCATTTGACTTTTCGTCCCATGGAATTTTAGTTCGATCTTTTTTCTTAGACTGATGTAAAAATTTGTTTAACTCCATTTGCAACAGCGTTTGGCAAATGTAACCGATAAAAATTGACCATACCCAAAAACCTTCTGAGCTGTTCAATAGTTTCGGGTTTAGGAAAGTTACAAATAGCGTCTACTTTCTCTTTCAATGGTCTTATACCTTCGGATGAAACTTCGAAGCCTAAAAAATCTACCTTGGGCTGGCCAAATGAGCATTTATTTAGGTTGATAGTTAAGCCAAACTTATTTAATCTTTCAAAAACTAGGTTTAAATGCTGTTGATGTGACATTATATCGTCGCTTGCAATTATGACGTCATCTATGTAAGAGTAAAGGAAATCTAAGCCCTCTAGGACAGTGTGATTCATAAACCGTTGAAAAGTTTGCGCCGCGTTCCGTAGTCCGAAGGTCATACGCGGAAATTCAAACAAGCCGAAGGGTGTTATTATGGCCGTTTTCTCTACATCCTCCGGGGCGACCATCAAAAAATGGTACGCACGATTTATATCAATCCGTGAAAAAACGCGTTTACCTTCTAACAAATAGGTAAAATCATGTAACCTAGAGATAGGGTACCTATCGGGTTTAGTAGTCGCGTTTAGTGCCCTATAATCCCCACAAGGTCGCAACTGACCGTCTTTTTTAGGTACCACATGTAGAGGGCTCGACCACGCACTTTTCGACGGTCTACAAATCCCTAACTGTTGCATAAGCCTAAATTCTTCCTTTACCTTAGCATAACGGTGAGGTGGGAGCGGTCTTGCTTTAGCATGGACCGGCGGGCCTTTTGTTTCGATATGGTGGTAAATTGAGTGCTTAGGCGGTACTTTAAATGAAACCGGTTTGGTGATATCAGGATATTGCGCTAAAATATTATAAAAAGGATGAGTTTCATCTATAGTTTTAACTGACTGTTCATAACTGTAAACAAAAGGAGCTAAAACATTCATATTTGTTACCTCATCAATTAACCTACGTGAACTTATATCAACTAATAACTTATAATGCGCTAAAAAATCTGCGCCCAATATTGGTTGATGCACGTCGGCAATTATAAAAGTCCACTGGAAATCTCTACGCAATCCTAAATCTAACCTTAAAGTCTTTACACCATAAGTATTAATTTTAGTTCCGCTGGCGGCATATAAAGTATAATCAGAACACTCGGTACGACGCATCACACGCACTTTGTTTCGCGGTAATACCGAAACATTAGCACCAGTATCTATTAGGAAACTTAAAAAACTACACTTATCTGTGACGCTGAGGCGATGATTGGGTAACCCGATGCAGCTGTTCACCTCTCCTGGCTGCATGGCACTCAGTTTCCCTGCTGTACCTTCTTCTACGCGCAAGGTTGGATACATTTGTGTGCTTTTTCCTTGAACCGGAAATGGTAAAAGCACATCCAATCTTCACGAGCTGCAGCGCGGCTAGAAGTACGGCTGCGACGAGCTTGAGATTGTGAACGATCCCGATTCTTGCCACGGCCTCTGGGCTTAGATCTGGATCGATATGTTGACAGCTTATCGAGTCGCTTGTTGATCTTCGCGATCTCTGCTACGATGCTTGTATCACCTGACGAAGCGTGAACTTCCGCCATGCCGATAGGTCTAATCGTCTCCATGACCTTGTCTGCTACGGAGGCCAAAGTCTTCAGGTCTTTACTGTTCGTGACGACCAGGACAGCGCGGACTGAAGCTGGTAGATGATTCTGCCATAAGATATTCAGCGTTTCGTTGTTGACCTTGTCTCGCGCCAGGTCTGTCATACGGCGGAGGAGCTGAGATGGTCGCTGCTCCCCAAGCTCCATCTCGCCAATCAGCTTCTGAATCTGGCGTGATTCTGACTCCTCGTAGATAGCGTCAAATCATACTTGCCATTTTCGGGTGGATTCACTAAAATGTCAGTAACTTGCTGAACAACATGTTTCCCTAACTTAGGTATTACGAGATGATACTTCGCCGTGTCGGACAGCTTTTGGTTATACAGCACAGATTCCACTTGTATAAACCAGGTGCGCGGCTGGTCCTCCCAAAAGTCCGGAATGCGTGACGCCACTGTGACTTGCGCCACTTCTTCTTTAACAGTCACTTCTTCAGTCATTATGAGTCACTTCACAATAATGTCTACTATCACAAATAATTAACGGCACGGCAGCACTGTACTAGTCGGAGAGTCACCACTTTAACCTTTATTTGGTTATATGTCCGAGATAAAAGAAAACCATAAATTAAATTAAATATAACTTTATTACTACGCGTGTGTACAGTGTGCCGGCTGGAAGCGACTGACTTCCCATACGTTTATTTAGTACAAGGTTCACTTAACATAACACGTATCATATGTCATTATTCTGTGTAGTTACACCCCTCGGGAAGTAAAGCTTTCTGGTCCCTCGCCAAGTCGGTCGAAACGAACTTTTGTCGCCCGTCGCTGCCGCCTCTGCGGAAACCTGACGGTTCTCTGGCCCACACCGCTAAGGAAAAGGCGGATTTATTCGCCAGTATCTTTGCGGAAAATTCTCGTCTAGATAGCCAAAGAAAAATCCCACCCGAATTACCTCAGTTCGGTCCTACAATGGGTACCGTTCATATTCGCCAAAAGGAGGTTCTTAAATGCTTGCTGCACCTAGACGAGAATAAGGCTAGCGGTCCAGATGGTGTTCCTGCAGTGGTGTTGAAACGCTGCGCAGCTGAGTTGCCTCCCGTTTTGACGCGTCTCTATAGACTTTCTTTGGAATCTGGTAAAGTCCCCAAATCCTGGAAGCTGGCTAACGTACAACCAGTACCGAAGAAGGGAAGCCGTGCTGATCCTGTCAACTATCGACCAATTTCAATCACTTCCATACTTTGCAAAGTCATGGAACGTGTATTGAACAATCGACTCCTGGCATACCTTGAGACCAACGAGCTCCTAAGCGATAGCCAATATGGTTTCCGCAGTGGACTCTCGACCGGCGATCTTCTCGTGTATGCCACACACTTATGGAGTGAGGCCTTGGAGGGTCATGGTGAAGCAAAGCTGTATCCTTAGACATCTCCAAGGCCTTTGACAGGGTCTGGCATGATGGTCTCTTAAGTAAGCTTCCAGCATATGGTATACCGACCGGGATCTGCGACTGGATATCTGATTTTCTGAGGGAACGGTCGATTCGAGTAGTCTTAGGCGGCTACTCCTCTGACCTAATGGCAATTAATTCCGGGGTACCTCAGGGATCTGTTCTCTCTGCACCTTTATTCTTGCTGCACATTAATGACCTCCTAAAACCATTCATTATTGGATATGCTGATGACAGCACTGTTGTTGAGAGATATATATCCAATGCGCGAACGAGCGCCTATGAAATCCAGGTTTTGAGAGTCTATGATTGAGCGCGTTGATTCGACCTTGCGGAATGTGTCCGATTGGGGCGAATCTAACCTGGTCAAATTCAACGCCTCCAAAACAAAAGCGTGTCTATTCTCCGCAAAAAAGAGCACCTTTACTTTTACGCCCACTTTCCAGAATGTATCTGTTCCCATCACCGACCAACTGCTTTTGGGCGTCACTATAACTTCCAAATTAAACTTCGGTCAACAAATTGAAACTATGGCAAAAACGGCTTTCAAAAAATTGGGTACTTCAGCCCTGAACGGCTGCTCAACTTATACACAGCCCAAGTGAGGTCGTGCATGGAGTACTGTAGTCACCTTTGGGATGGTTCTGCCAAATACCAGCTCAAAGCGCTAGACTCTGTTGACCGAAGAGCCCGTAAACTCATAAATAACCACAACTTAACAAATAAAAATTGCAGACGCTGGAGCATCGTCGTAAGGAGATCGAGATCGTTGTTTCCGGAGATATCAATTCCGGAGATACAGTCAGGGTTTCGAAAGAATCACAGTACCGCCTCTGCGCTATCCCATGTCGCAGACGATATCATAGCAGCTTCAGACGTAGGCATGGCTACCATACTTGTCCTACTTGATTTTATTAGAGCCTTTGACTGCTTAAATTAAAATTATTAAAAAAATAGTTGTTGTTAAGTAAAATGACTTATTACGGCTTCACTCACAGACGCAACTTGCAAGTGGTTCAGATCTTTTCTCTATGGACGTCAACAATTTGTATCGTTAGAGGTGGATAATCAAATAGTAGAGTCGAACACTAAAGAATTATTAAGGGGAACGCCGCAAGGCTCTGTACTCAGCCCGATTATATTCTCAATGTTCACCGCAGATCTCAGCCAACGGCTACAACATTGCAAAGTACATTTGTATGCTGACGATACACAACTTTATCTATCATTTGACCCAAATTCAACCGCAGTCGCAACCGATAAAATCAACTACGATCTTGATATAATCAATAAATGGTCCCATGAAAACACATTGGTTTTAAACCCTTTAAAATCGAAGTATATGGTCTTAGGCACAAAGAACCAGTGTGATCTTGTGAAAACCAGAAACCCAAAATTAGAAATAAACTCAATTTCTGTTGATAGAGTCGATAGAGCAAAAAATTTGGGACTGCTATTAGATGAGCAATTGCGCTACGAAGACCATATAAATGGAGTCATAAAAAACGCATTTTTTTGGTTAAAAGTCTTGTACGAATTTCATCGCTATCTCTCTTTGAAAGTAAGGATAACCCTGACTGAGTCTCTAGTTTTAGCAAACTTCAATTATTGTGACATCGTTTATGGGCCTAGAACTTTCAAGAAAACAGCGAATGCCATTCAAAGAGTACAAAATGCATGTATGCGGTTTTGCTATAATATTTCTAAACGCGAACATATCACACCACATTTGATTAATTATAAAATTCTGAACATGGAACACAGGAGAAAGTTACATTTAGGAAGTTTCGTGTCTAAACTAGTTAAAGTAAAAAGTCCTTCTTATTTATACAATAAATTGCTTTGGAAAAAAGATTGACACCAAGTAAATACCAGGTCTAAACATCAAAATAAACTTTACCTAAACTGTACCTAAACACCACACTGCGAATCTCAGAGGCAGTTTCAAATTTTCGGCTTCGAAAATTTGGAACGATCTGCCTCCTCCATTGAGAAAAATTATAGGGAAACAAACTTTTAAGATTAAATATCGAGCATTACTTTTATTAAATTAATATTTCTACTTGTTATATTGTTATTATTACGTATAACCTTGATATTTTTATGAGTGATTTTAGATCTTTTTTTTTTGTAATATGTTTGCTTTGTAAACTGTATTTAACTTTTTTAATTATTTAAATGTTTGTCATATTTATTGTTGTATTTTTTTACCAATTATAACATAAATATTTTACTTGAATATTAAAACGAATGCTGTAAATTGAACCTTCGACTACTTACCTATATTAATTTGCTAAGTTTATATACAAGGCTGGGCCTGAAAACCAGCGCTGCTAAAATATAATGTTTAAGCAGCATAATGCAGAGGTCAAGCCTATTATCACAAAATGTATACCTATGTTATGAGTAATACCATATTTGCCTTGCTTATGAACCTAAGTTCAAAATCATATACAACCGTAGTTCTTTAAATTGTGTTGATTTGTATTCTTTTTTATATTTAAGTTATTTGTGATAATAAAATTATTTGCTTTCTTCTTTCTTTCTTTGTTTCTTTGTTTGACAGTATTTTATCGGCTACATTTTGGTGAGTGTGCGAGTGCTCTGTTTGACCAAATTGAACCCACCCCTTTTTACCACCGGGACTACCAGACGCAGACAGAACTTCCATCCCTATATAGTGGATTTACCAAGAAGTCGAACAAAACGCTGCGATAGTTCCTTTTTGGTACGGATTGCCAAGGTATGGAACAATCTGCCTGCGTCTGTTTTTCCTGACCACTACAGTCCTGGAACTTTTAAGTGTCGAGTGAATAGGTTTCTCGTGGATGGACGTGTAACACCATAGTCTTCATGCGCACTTTCCATCAGGTGGCATGGAAGACAAACGTCCTATCCTTAAAATATAAAAAAAATACAGGCAAAAGCTCAGTTTCCAAAGCATTTCCATGTAATGTAACGTTCCTGCGAATGCGCGTCGCTCGGTTGGGCGTAATGCTCACAGTGAGTGTGCATTTACCCGTACCATTTCCTTGTACCTTGCGTTCATTCTTCCTTAATACGAGGGGAGGTCCAAAAGTTCGTGGAATAGAGGGGAAGGAGTGGGGATAGGGGCGCTCGCTATGTCGCATCATAAGTATATTAGTTAAGTTTCAGCCCTTTTGCGTCATTCGCTTAAGAACAGTTGCCTATTAAACAAGTCAATCCGGAAGAAAACTGAAACTATGGAGAAAATTGAACACCGTGCTGTGATTAAGTTCCTTACCAAGCAAGGAAAGAACGCTCAAACCATATTGAATGAAATGGAAACCGTTTATGGAGAACAGTGCCCTAGTAAATCAATCTAATATATAAAATTCTCGTGTCCCAGTTTTCGTTGCCATACTCCTCCGAAACGGCTTGACCGATTTTGATGAAATTTTTTGTGCTTATCCGGTATCTATGAGAATCGGTCAACATCAATTTTTTTTTTATTTATATGGCAAAACATCGTTTGCCGGGTCAGCTAGTGATTTATAAGTGGCATGGTCTTTTTAAACATGGACGGGAGTCGAATGAAGATGACCCCCGCTCAGGACGGCCAATTGAGGCCATCACATCAGACATCGTCGAAAAAGTGGAAGAAATTGTAAGAGGACACCCGTTTGAAGAAAAAACAGTTATCTGCATTAGTTGGAGTATCAGATACCACCATTTTGTGAATCCTATATGACCACCTGGGTATGACTAAAGTCAGTGCAAGATGGGTACCGAGAATGCTCACGCCGCTTCAAAAACAGCAGCGCGTCGATACGTCTAATCAATTTTTGGAGTTGTATGGAGACGAAGCTGCACAGATTTTGGAGCGGATTGTTACCGGAGATGAAACATGGGTTCATCACTTTCACCCCGAGTCCAAACAGGAGTCCACGCACTGGCATAAAAAGGGGACACCACCGCCAAAGAAATTCAAAGTGTTAGAATCGGCTGGAAAATTGATGGCTACAGTTTTTAGGGATTGCGAGGGGATATTATTAATTGATTACAAAGAAAAAGGAATGACCATAACCGGGGAATACTACGCAGCGATATTAGAAAAATTAAAGGAGGCCATCAAGGAAAAACGTCGAGGAAAATTAACCAAGGGTGTGTTGCTCTTGCAAGACAACGCGCCGGTTCACAAGAGCAGAGTTGCAATGGCCGTTCTGCACAAGCATGGCTTCGAATCAATAGTCCACCCACCCTACAGTCCAGACCTGGCCCCTTGTGATTTTTATATGTTCCCTAATTTAAAAAAAGACTTAAGGGGAAGAAAATTTTCCGACGACAATGAGGTAAAGGAGGCAATTTCAGCCCATTGTGAGGCGAAAGATAAAAAATATTTTTATGATGGTTTAGAAAAATTAATTCATAGGTCTAATAAATGTATTGAGCTTAAGGGTGATTATATTGAAAAGGAAAAATAGTTTTACTGTTTTATTTTATTTAAAACCCTTTCATTCCACGAACTTTTGGACCTCCCCTCATATGTCGGACCTACAAGTTGCGTGTGCTGCGTTTATCGTGATGAATTATATTAAAAGAAAAATAGAAATAGAAGATGGTGGCAAATGAACATTTACAATAGAAGACAAACTGTAGGAGGTGTGCAATTAATGTTAGACTTAAAATCGCAGGAATTAAGTGGTCAATATAAGAACTTTACTGCACTATCTTCAAGTGATTTTGAAAGTTTATTGAATTTAATTGGTGCTAAAATATCAAAGCAAAATACACGTTCAGAGTTTAAATTACGGCGAAGGAGAGATTAGCATTAACTTTACGTTATTTAGCTACAGGTGATTCCTGCGTTAGTTTACAGTATTTTTTTAGAATAGCAAGACATAGTATTGGGATTATAATTCCAGACGTATGTGAAGCAATAACAGAGGAACTGAAAGAAAACATTCATGTGAGTATCATTGTACTTTATTTAAGATCAATTCAAATCATTCAAGTAATCTGAGATCTGACTGATTACATCAAAGTTACTGCTATCTTGAGTATCGCCCCCGTCTGTTACTGCTTCACCGGCTCGACTCGGACTTCATTGGAGATTGCAGCTGCTCTAGTCTCTTCGATAGAGGGAGTGTCTGTATTTGAGTCACAAAATCGATTCTGTCTTTCAAAGGATTCATTTGATGTTGAAGCTGTATTATATCCGCGAGATATTTCGTTCCCATAATTATGTCTATAGTGTTGACTGTATCCACGGGGATTGATCAGCGCTAAAAAGTATGTTCGATATAAGATGTTGCACATAATTTTTGGTCCCTTCATTATATTTTTTTAATTTATTGGCGATAAAAGTACCGTAACTTGTTAACTCGTCATTATCAAAGTCACTTTTAAGAGCGGATTTTTTCATGATACGCATTACGCAAACCACGAACTTTTGTAAATTTCATCTGCTCCTGTAAATATAAATTAAAAAACCATAATTTTTTTTTTTTTTTTTTTTTTTTTATATTGTAAGGATAGGACGTTTGTCTTCCATGCCACCTGATGGAAAGTGCGCATGAAGACTATGGTGTTACACGTCCATCCACGAGAAACCTATTCACTCGACACTTAAAAGTTCCAGGACTGTAGTGGTCAGGAAAAACAGACGCAGGCAGATTGTTCCACACCTTGGCAATCCGTACCAAAAAGGAACTATCGAAGCGTTTTGTTCGACTTCTTGGTATATCCACTATATACGGATGGAAGTTCTGTCTGCGTCTGGTAGTCCGGTGGTAAAAAGGGGTGGGTTCAATTTGGTCAAAAAGAGCACTCGCACACTCACCAAAATGTAGCCGATAAAATACTGTCAAACAAGCAACCTTACGACGATGCTCCAGCGTCTGCAATTTTTTATTTGTAAGGTTGTTGTTATTTATGAGTTTTCGGGCTCTTCGGTCAACAGAGTCTAGCACTTCGAGCTGGTATTTGGCAGAACCATCCCAAAGGTGACTACAGTACTCCATGCAAGACCTCACTTGGGCTGTGTATAAGTTGAGGAGCCGTTCAGGGCTGAAGTACCGTCGGACCTTCGAGATGATACCCAATTTTTTGGAAGCCGTTTTTGCCATAGACTCAATTTGTTGTCCGAAGTTTAATTTGGACGTTATAGTGACGCCCAAAAGCCCTAGTTGATCGGTGATGGGAACAGATACATTCTGGAAAGTGGGCGTAAGAGTAAAGGTGCTCTTTTTTGCGGAGAATAGACACGCTTGTGTTTTGGAGGCGTTGAATTTGACCAGGTTAGATTCGCCCCAATCGGACACACTCTGCAAGGTCGAATCAACGCGCTCAATCATAGACTCTCTCAAAACCTGGATTTCATGGGCGCTCGTTCGCGCATTGGATATATATCTCTCAACAACAGTGCTGTCATCAGCATATCCAATAATGCCTGGTGTTAGGAGGTCATTAATGTGCAGCAAGAATAAAGTTGCAGAGAGAACAGATCCCTGAGGTACCCCGGCATTAATCGCCATTAGGTCAGAGGAATAGCCGTCTAAGACTACTCGAATCGACCGTTCCCTCAGAAAATCAGATATCCAGTCGCAGAGCCCGGTCGGTATGCCATATGCTGGAAGCTTGCTTAAGAGACCATCATGCCAGACCCTGTCAAAGGCCTTGGAGATGTCTAAGGATACAGCTATTGCTTCACCATGACCCTCCAAGGCCTCACTCCATAAGTGTGTGGCATACACGAGAAGATCGCCGGTCGAGCGTCCACTGCGGAAACCATATTGGCTATCGCTTAGGAGCTCGTTGGTCTCAAGGTATGCCAGGAGTCGATTGTTCAATACACGTTCCATGACTTTACAAAGTATGGAGGTGATTGAAATTGGTCGATAGTTGACAGGATCAGCACGGCTTCCCTTCTTCGGTACTGGTTGTACGTTAGCCAGCTTCCAGGATTTGGGGACTTTACCAGATTCCAAAGAGAGTCTATAGAGACGCGTCAAAACGGGAGACAACTCAGCTGCGCAGCGTTTCAACACCACTGCAGGAATACCGTCTGGACCGCTAGCCTTATTCTCGTCTAGGTGCAGCAAGCACTTAAGAACCTCCTTTTGTCGAATATGAACGGTACCCATTGTAGGACCGAACTGAGGTAATTGGGGTGGGATTTTACCTTGGCTATCTAGACGAGAATTTTCCGCAAAGATACTGGCAAATAAATCCGCCTTTTCCTTAGCGGTGTGGGCCAGAGAACCGTCAGGTTTCCGCAGAGGCGGCAGCGACGGGCGACAAAAGTTCGTTTCGACCGACTTGGCGAGGGACCAGAAAGCTTTACTTCCCGAGGGGTATGAGGCTATTCTGTCTCCGATACAGCCTATGTGGGCGAAACGAGCTCTCTTGATCACCTTTTTGCAGGACTTGGCGGCAGCATTGTACCTCTGTTTGTGTTCATGCGAATCCACGGCTTTGCTTCTGCGAGCGGTTGCCCAGGCTTTGTACGCTTCTCGCTTACGCTTTTCAGCGGAAAAGCATTCAGTACTAAACCATGGGCGAGCTTTGGTTTCAAGGGATAGATCAGCGTAGGGAATGAAGAACTCCATTGCTTGACCTATCACACTTGAGACTGCATCAGCGCAGCACGATGGATCGGTTGATGTAAAACAAGCTTGCCGCCACGGATAAGATGCGAAGAAATGTCGCATTTCATCCCAATCTGCCGACTTGTAACGCCATACTCGCCTAGAACCACTTGGTCGGGTGTCAGGTGGCGAGTACTGCGATACAGATTTCACCAGACAGTGATCGGATGTCCCTAAGGGTGCAGTGACGGACACCGAATATCTGTCCGGATCGGTTGTCAGCAGAAGGTCCAGGCAGTAAGCAGTGTGGCCAGCAACGTCTGGGATGCGCGTAGGCTCGTCAACAAGCTGAGAGAGGCCATGAGTGAGCGAAAACTTAAAAGCCTCTCTACCAGCATGGTCAGTGTCCTGAAACGGGTATAACCACTGTCCGTGGTGTGCGTTAAAATCCCCCAGGAACACCAACTGCGCTGTGGGAAAACGTTGCTGAACCTTGTCCGCTGTACTGCTGAGATAGTCCATAAGCCTCGTTGTCTCCCGATCTCCGCTGTGTGACCGATAAATACCAGCGTATACCATTTGGTCTAGGCCGGTATCTACGTGAACCCACATAACTGAAAGGTCCGGCACTTCTAAGTAACGGAGACGCTGACAACAGATCTTGTCACTGGCATACATGCACACCCCGGCGTGCGGGTGGAATTTGGACTCCAGGATGTAACCTGGGTAACAAAGGTATGCCGAGTCTGACGGATCACAGATCTGCGTCTCCGTTAGGAAGAGTAGGTGGGGTCTCTCCGTCTCGAGGTGGTGGTGGACATCATTGAGATTGGAGTGCACTCCTCGGATGTTACAGAAGTGCACTTTAAACGAGAGGAAGTGCAACCGCTGTGTTACCTTACTCTTCTTTGGACCTTTCATTAGTTTTGGAGTGGAGTGAATAGGGAGGAGAACAGAAGTTGAGTGAAGCGCTGCAAATGGAACCAAGCAACTCGATAGGGGTGACGCACCATTGGGAAACTCGCTTGGAGACTGCGGGGACGCCCGAACCCCCCCGAGTTCGCCATCGGGTCCTCTCAAACCGGTCGCCAACCGGCACGATGGAGCCTCCCGGGATTTTTCGCGAGGTGGCGGGGCAGCCTTTTGCATGTGGCTGGCATGCTACTTGGGCCCCCTACTACCTGCGGTCGGCCAGCGGTGCACCGTGCTTCGGATCCCGCTACCCTCCAAAACGAGTTACCCGGTGAGTCATTATCCTACGAGTTGTAAACAGTTCTCCGATGCAGCACGATTACTCAGACCTATCCTCCTCAATGGCTACACTAGACATCGTGCCGGAACGCAACTAGGTTACTTGGCGGCATGGTTTTGTCTAGTCAAATAGTCTTTTTCATTAACGTCATAGTTTTATCCAAATTGAATATATCTACTGTGCTATGTACAGACGGCGGCAGATCAACCTACCCAAACCTGTCAAATTTCTCCAATGAATTTTGAGCCTTATGACCAAAAAGTAAAGTTCGAAATTTATTGTAGGAATGTGACAGTTTAGGGTAGATTGATCTGGCGCCGTGTATACACTACTTTACTAACTATATCCTAACCTTTTCCAGAGCCAACACTTTTTTCAATCTTCATTTTTAGTAAGGGAAGCTAGAAGGCTTGTCATTTTTTTCTGCAGTCGTCAGCAGAGCTCTCCATTTCGGTAGCAATATCTTGCCACGCATCGTTTTTTAATATTTTATTGTTATGTTGAGCGTGATTAGGATCCCATAAAATGACATGATTCCTGTATTTTTCAATAAACAATAAAGTTTTTTCCCTATCCCACGGCATAGTTGAATAGAAAATAGATAATAAGTTTAAATAACGAGCTAATGCAATACACGTGTAAAATCACCGTGTGAACTTGAACAACTAACTACGACCGCGCGGACTGCGTGCGTCGTTCGTCCCTCTTCCTCCGCGTCACCCCGCACCCGCGCTACCCTGTCCGTACTCGTGCAAAGACTCGCCGAAATGTTACAATGTTGTTTGCACAATAGGCTGTAAAGCGCAATACACATTGAGCCCGCCGGGCCGCCGACATATGTCGGCAACTTTTTGTCGGCGGTATAGTTGGCGGCTTCACTTATTACAAGTCGGAAAATTTGGTCGGCGGCATATCGGCGGCTTGAGATAAGAAATTTATTTGGCAGTCAGTGATTGCCCCGTGTCGATAAAGGTTGTGTGGTTGTGCGATATAATTTTGATGGTGTATCTTCGATAATTCAGTAAATAGAAATAATCTTAAAAATGGACGATGGCAGTGATCTGTTGATAGCAGCTTGTGGAATGTTTATTGCTGGATCGCTACAAAAGCAACGAAGCTGTTGGGTTAGACCTAGTTTACTGAGTCGCAATTGTTATAGCAATCATGACAGATTAAGAGATTTGAAAGCAGATGACTTGATTGTACAAAATCCCATACATTTTAAAACATTCATGAAATTAACCAATACCGACTTTGAATATTTATTGAATACTAGCTGCTGCCCGCGACGTCGTCTGCGTGAACGCTATGCAGCACCAAACGCACCTACGATTATAACACTGCTAGCGTGATAATATGTAGCCTATATGTTGACCCGACTTCTTAACTATCTTCATGCCAAATTTGAAGTAAATCCATGCAGTACTTTTTGAGTTTATCCCGGAAAGACAAACAGACAAACAGACAAAAATTCTAAAAACTATATTTTTTGTTTCTGTTTCGATTGTAGATCATACCCCAAGTATTCTTTTAAAAAAATATTCAATGTACAGTTTTGACTTTCCTACCATTTTATTATATGTATAGATTGTTGGGCCGAGAATAGTTAAAAAAGATACAAATTGCAGAATTGCAATTTCGTCACAAGACAGATTAGCAATAACATTAAAATACCTGAGTACGGGCGAATCATTCATTAGCCTTTGTGATGTGTTCAAAGTATCTCCTCAAATTATATCATACATTATCCCAGAAGTATGCCAAGCTATAATCGATGGCCTTTCGGAGTATGTAAAGGTAAAATTAAATGTTTAACTTTTTTAAATAAACCTAAATGTTGATAAATATAAATTTTAAATAGATTTATATTTTTTGTGCTGTTTAATTTAGTTCGAAGTATAATTTAGTTAATGTTCTTATTTTAGATTCCGAGAACTTCAAACGAATGGAAAAAAGTTGCAGATAGATATCTGGATAGATGGAATGTTCCTAATTGCCTTGGATCAATGGACGGAAAACACGTAAAAATTCAATGTCCACCAAGAAGTGGAAGTGAATATTTTAACTATAAAACTTATTTCAGTATTGTACTATTTGCATTAGTGGATGCAGATTACAAGTTTTTATACGCTAATGTTGGATGTCAGGGTCGCATTTCAGATGGCGGTGTTTTTAATAACTCTGCGTTATGCAGAATTTTAAATAACAATTCTTTAAATTTGCCGGACAACAAACCTCTACCTGGGAGAAATGTACCAGTGCCATATTTTTTTTTGGGTGATGATGCTTTTGCATTACAAACCCACATTATAAAATCTTACGATGGTAATCACACAAAAAGATCTCCTAAAAGAGTTTTCAATTATCGTATATGTCGAGGACGAAGAGTAGTTGAAAATGTGTTTGGGCAGTTAACCAGCAAATTTCAAATATTCAAGAGACCTATCCAGTTATGTCCACAAAAAACTGCTATTGTGACATTGGCCTGTGTACATTTGTTCAATTATATTTAAAAAAATATACATCGAAACGAATATGATTCTGAAAATGATAACGGAGAAATCATACCAGGTGAATGGCGCACAATAACTCCTGAAAATAATTGTTTTGTTGCCTTGCCAAGAGAGATCAATACAAATCTGTGTCCTGAAGATACAAGGAACGAGTTGGTTGAATATTTTCTCTCCGATGTCGGAAGCTTAGAATGGCAGTATGATCAATGATCAATTTAATCAAAATCTAAATATAAAGATTTAATAAAAATCATAATAATAATAGTTATATTTTAATTTGTGTTTACAATTAGTGACTCTTACTTAATCATAAAATTTCAAAAGACAGATTTATTTCGTGACTTCTTTTCTCATACTAAGCTATATTTATTTCAAATTATAACAATATAATAAAGATAAAGAAAGAAAATTATTTTTCATTTAGGGATTTAAAAACATTCTCAATATCTTGGCTGCTTATACGTTCAGATGAAGGGTTTGTATTTGGCTGATTATCAGAATTTGTGGGGGTAGAATGCTGATGATCCGGGCTCGTAATAGTAGAATATACAGATGATGAGCGGTTAGAAGGATATGCATTTGGCTGATCTACATACATATCTGTCTGATATCCAATTTCGGTTTCAAAAAGAATGTTATTAATTCGATGTTTTACTATTGCATTTGTTGATTTATCCATTTTTCTCAGTTTTGCTGCAATATATTCTCCAAAAAGAGTGTCTTCGCCTTTTTCTTGTGTTTGATTTTGACGATCGGAGACAGATTTCATAATATTCAGAGCATGTGAAATCATTTCATTGTTTAGATTTTTTCTGGGACGTTTAATCGTGTCATCGGCAAATGAATGAGATGAATCATTTTGCTGGGGTTGTACAACACTGCTCTCGTTTGATGTCTCCTGAAATTAAAATATTTTAAATCTGTTGTATTGTGTTACATAGAAAGTAAAGATAAATAATATAGTCAAGATTTAAATCGGATGTATACAGGGTTATTTTATGAACAGTGAGCATACGAAAATATTGTACCAGTGTCGATATTATTTTCAATAATATTTTTATTTTATTCCCTTTAAAATATATTATCTTTAATTTCCCTTTAAAAGGAGACCTTGTGGAAGTAACAAACAAGGACATTTGTAACAAAGTAAAAACCCTAATAAAAAAGGAGGCGGAGCTTAGCGAGGGGGAGGAGGGGAGGGGGAGGGGGCTTACTAGAAACACGTTGTCTTAAATTCGATGAACCTTGTATATTTATATTATTTATTTACATTTAACACTATGGTGGGTCAGCACTTTTGAACTTGTTCTGTTCAGTACAATAAAAAAATTTGGATAAAAATAATAAATGCATTTTTACTTACAGTATCGATCGTGGCTGTAGGAGTATTCTTGTTTTGCAAAAAACTAAATGATTTATATGCAAACCACTTGCTCTGATAAACACAATCTGTACCGATACCCGACTTTTTTGAGTCAGTCACTTTTTTTTTCTCTCTATAATACTGACTTGTCAAGTTTTTAATTTTTCTTTCTATTTCTGATACATTTGTATTAAAATGGTTTGCTATTTCATTCAATGAGTCGAAACGCTTTGGTCGACTTTTATGATCTGGGTGTTATGGATTCCACAATACCTCCTTCTCATGATAAAGATTAATTAACGTAAGACATTTTTCGTCGTCCCACTCCATGTCGTAAAAAAAATACAAGCACGTCACTACAGGTCGAGCGTCGCCGGGCAACTGAGTGCAGGCGTACTCAAGCCGCCAACATGTCGGCGGGTAACACGCGCAGACGCATGTTGCCGACATGATTCTTTTCGTACAGGCCGCCGGGTTGTGTCGCCGGGCTTTGTCGGCGGCCCGGCGGGCTCAATGTGTATTGCGCCTAACAAAGAGGCAAGCGTGCTCGACGTAGTTCGTGATACTAGGATATATCATAGAGCGGCTCGTTGTTCTGTTACAAGTAAATGTTGTAGTCTATACTCACCTTTACACATCGTCATCCGCTTTCCATTTCGTGTAGAAAAACTCAAGTCCAGTAAACGTGCCTAAGTAAAAGGTCCGGTAAACAAGCAATGTTCAGATAGTCGTAAAACAAGCCAATAACGCGGCACAACGAACAAGTAACGACTGGTTCTGATGTTTTTTCCAGAAAAGTAGTTGATTGGGTTAAGCCAGGTAGCTGTCGGAGGTAGCGGGAAACAATAACTGCCGCACAGTCTGATTGGGTTAAGCCAGGTAGCTATCGGGGGTAGCAGGAGAACAATAACTACCTATTCATTATGTTTTTTTAATGCACATGTTCCGACTTCATGTTCAAAATCATTTTTATCTAAGATATTTTTTTCACCAAAAATCACATAAAGATCCTTCTCTACAGAAGAAACCCAATGTCTGCGACGAATCTCGCCATAGTAAAAAATAATCATACAGCTAAGGTCTATCGATTAAGGTCAATTCCAGTTCTGGACGCGGGGGGGGGGGGGGACGCTGTCGTGCATCCAACTTTAATGAAAAGTTTGTTTCTAGGTAGAGTCGTAACACCAAAATTTTATATTTTTTTTCAGACTTTACAGAGACGTTTTCACGTTAATTTGTAGAGCTTCACAAATCATTGAAATTTGCTAGATAACTTTTATTTCTGTAACTTTTGTTTAATCTTTGCACAAATGTCGGAAAAGTGAAAATTTTGCATAGGTTCATTTTCAATAAAACAAGATAATAAACAATAATCGTAAAATAAAACAAGTTGCCAAAATATGGTATCAATCTTTATATATATGAAAAACAAATTTATTTTTTTATTTTATCGACATGACGTTATGTTAATAAAACTAAAGGTCAACAATGGTCATTGTTATTTTTTTTTATTGCTTTAAATAAAATACCGTTTCAAGGAATAAGGTTTCTGATTGCTTTAGTCGATTTAAAACATTTAAAAAAAGGTAAGTAAAAGGTTTCATAGATTTTTTTAATGGCATCAAATCGCTAAAGATGTTGATTTCAATCAATTTTGGAATTATGACTAGCATACAGACACGGTTAATGTTTGTCTACTGACTGACACATATTCATAAATTTAATGTCACTGATGACGTCATTACGTACTAATTTAATAAAATCAATATAAATTTATAGACAAAATAGGTAGTCTCTCAAAATAGGTTAAAGATTAATATAACACAATAAAAATAAAAATAAAAAAAATAAATAAAAATTGTGCATACTGCTGAACTAAGAGTAATTAAGAAACTAAGGATGCTGCAGCCTTTCTGTCAACGATTCCATGGCTACAGCCAACCTATTTATTGCCCGTGCCTGCTTTGCTGTGGCTTCTGCCTGCTTGAGAGTGGCTTCTGCCTGCATAAGCGTGGCTCCTGCCTGTTTCAGTGAAGCTTGCGTCTGCTGTATGGCGGCTTGCGCACTTTGGGACTCTAGAGCCTCCAAAGTCTTAGTAGCACTTCGCATGGGGTCGGCATCAAGTTCTAGAAAAATATAAATATATATTTATTGATAAATTCGAACATAATAATATGCATATTAGAAAGTAGTAGAAATGTACCAGGAATTGGTCGATGACGACGTCGCCGTCGGGCTGTCGGTCGTGACTGTTCCCCACCTTAGGAGCTCAAATTTTCTGGACAACCTATAGGCTCAGAGTAGTGGACTTCATAGACATCCCCATGGGAGCTCAAGATAACCTGAGAACCTATAGGCTGTTGGACTCCAAGGTGAGTAACTTCTAATTCATACTCAATAGGAGCAAATCTGAAAAAAATATATTGATTTAGAAAACTATTTTGTTACTTTTACCACAATAAGAGAATAACTTTTAAAAAAAATTACCAATTAAGATTTTCCGTTTACTCAACCATGGAAACATAAGTAAATTAAATGAACAGAATGTTTGTAATTAAGTGTGTCTAATTGAAAGATTTAAACTACACTAGTAATTAATAAGCTAGTGTCCGCAACTTCAGTGAATATTAATTAAGTTGCGGACAATATTTATATGTTATATACAATCAATATATATAAAACTGTTCCGTTACTGACTGAGTGACTGAGGTACTGAGTGACTGAGTGACTGACAGACAACGTACAGCCGTAACTACTAGGCGTAGAGAGCTGAAATTTGGAACATACATTCTTTAGGGTATATAATAATAATAATAATAATAATAATAAACACTTTATTGTACACCAACATGGTTACAGAGGAAAAATTACATTAAATGATGACATTAAAATACATTTGTACAAAGGCGACCTTATCGCTCAAGAGCGATTTCTGCCAGGTAACCTAGGAATTAAAGGAAATTGAGGTGGATGGGTGCACGGCTTGTAAAAATATATAAATAAACTAAATACTAATAATTACATAAATAGATAATGAACATAAATACCATATATACATATATATTAAATATTATAATACATATATAAATAGTTAAGATTAACAGGTTTTCGCCTGGTAGTGTCGTTTAATCATTCGTTTAAAAATCCGTGGTGTGCTAGCTAAACGGATTTCAATCGGCAACTCATTCCAAAGTGACACCGCACGAATAAAAAATGACTTATTTAAAAATGTGGAGGTATGCAATGGCGTCGCAAGGAATAAATTGGATGAAGAGCGCAGGTTACGGTCGTGATTGGTAAACCGATAGGTAAAGCGGTCTTTTAGATACACTGGTATCGCTTTGTCGTACAGAATACGGTAGACTAGTGAAAGTATGTGAGTATTCCGGCGAAGGCGAATGTGAAGCCACTTGAGATTAGTGCGGAATTCAGATATGTGGTCGTATTTGCGTAACCCAAATACAAACCTTATGCAGAGATTTTGTAGCCGCTCAAGTTTATTTAGAAGTTCTTCAGTTAAATCTAGATAGCTGGCATCAGCATAGTCGAGAATAGGAAGTAAGAGAGATTGTGCAAGCATAATTTTAGTGGCAATAGGAAGGAAATTACGAAGACGCTTGAGCGAATTCGCCGCGGCAAACATCTTCCTGCTCAGCTCAGTAATTTGTGGTTGCCAAGACAACGTGCGATCGAAGATGATGCCTAAGTTTTTAACAGTCTCGCTATATGGGATCTTGGTTCCATTGAAAATTACTTGTGGAACTGAGCTCCAGTCAACTCGTGGAATCATTTTGTAACTTCCAATTATGATAGATTGAGTTTTAAGGGGGTTGACTGTGAGGCCATGATTATAACTCCAATCCGATATCTGTTTTAAGTCAGCGTTATGTTGTAGAATGGCGCTGGGCAAGTTCTCAAGGCTGGTTTGTGTATAAATTTGAAGATCGTCCGCATACAGATGGTAAGAAGAAGAAATGTTGAGAGTAATCGTATTGATGAATAGAGCAAACAGGAGAGGAGACAACACGCCACCTTGCGGCACACCTGCTTTAATATCACACCAATCAGAGAGTGCCATCTCAGTGGATATACGTTGCCGGCGCCCGTGCAAGTAACAATGAAACCAGTCAATAGTCGATGGAGATATGTTAAAAGAACGAAGTATTTGCAAAAGGATGTCGAAATCTACTGTACTGAAAGCATTGCTGAAGTCCAACAAAGTCGGTACAGTAAGTTTCTTCTGCTCCATGCCCATACGAATATCTTCAGTAATATTCAGCAATGCAGTGGTCGTACTATGCCCGGTTCGGAAGCCAGATTGGAAGGGATTCAGTAATTTATGGTCTTGTAAAAAAGTGCTGAGTTGTTGATGAATCAACCCCTCGAGAACTTTTGAAAGGAAAGGTAAGATGGTGATAGGACGATAATCAGAAAAGGACGAGGGATTGTTTTTTTTAGGGACAGGTATGACTTGTGCATCCTTCCATGCATCAGGAAAGACACTATTAACAATACAGTTATTTAGGATAGAAGTTATAACAGGAAGGATAATATCAAGGATAGGGATGAGCATCTTACGACCAATGCAGTCCGAGCCGATGGCATCGGAGGCAATAGCGAGTATTTTTCTTTTAACACCGCATTCCGAAAATTGACTTATTGAAAAGGATGGAATATCTGGCATCGGCAAACTAGATATGCTATTCAGAGTATGGATTTTTGTGGTAGCGTCTATAGAGCTAGAAGAGGTGAAATGATCATTTAATGAGTTGAGGTTAACATTATTAAGAGAGTTATCATTCTTAGATTTACCGATACCCAAAGTTCTAAGAAATTTCCAAACTTTAGCTGAATCGCCGTTTGAAACTGATTTATGAATATGGCGTCGCTGTGCATCCCTACACATCGTGTTGCAGCGATTCCTCAAATTTTTATACACCAAAGAATTTGCATCCGACGGATTTGATTTCAATTTGGCTTTGGCACGGTTTCTTTTCTTCATCAATAGTTTGATATCGTCTGTCAACCAAGGAGCAGGAAGATGCTTAATCTTGACAGGGCGTAACGGAGCGTGTCTGTCATACAAATTAGTAAGAAGTGAATTAAAGGTCGCAATTTGGTCATTGACCGACAACTTATTGACAGCGTCTGACCAATCAATATGATTAGCGTCGTCAAGAAGCTGTTCTGAATTAATGCCATTAAAATTACGCCGCAGAAGGATTCTCGGCTTTGCTTTGGGTGGACGAATTTTATATGAGAGAAACAATAAGTTGTGATAAGAGAAAGCGTCCGCGTCTAACTGACCAAAATGGGACACATGATCTAAGGAGGAGACAATAGTTAGGTCAATAAGGGAGGGAGAACTATGAGGATAATAATGAGTGGCGTTAGTCGGGACAATACTGAGGTTGGTTGACCGTATTAATGAGCGAAGTTTTGTAGATCGGAGATCTGTTTTCAGCAAACAGGTGTTGAAGTCGCCCATTAAGATGGTGTGATCATACGACGGTACCAAATCCTCCAGGGTATGTTCTAAAGTCGAGAAGTAATTGATATTAGGTGGGCTATACATAACTCCTAGCAGCACTTTAGTGTGGCACAACGTGATTTCCAAAAATAAGTGCTCGACTGCACTAGTTGGTAGAGCAGTAGAAGCGTTGACCACGGTAAAAGGGATATGTGCTCTAAGATATATGGCTACGCCTCCACCAGGACGTTCTGGACGGTCACTGCGGATTAGACAGAAACCCGGTAATGCATATGAAGCAGAAGAGAGACATGGTTGCTAAGGAACGCTATATAGGGGTGCGCTAAGGAAGGAATTCCCGAAATTGTTACGGGAACGGGAAATATAGGACTTTTTAGTTTGTATCTGGTTGTGTTATGAAAGGAATTCCTGAAAATCCCACGGGAACGGGAAATATATAATGTTTTAGTTTGTTTGAAAAATTTCCATCCCTTGAGTGCATGGATGTGATAATTGATATAAAGGTTCCTCAATAAGTGTCTGTTTGTATTATGGAAGGAATTCCCGAAATTCCCACGGCAAGGGGTTGGACTTTTTAGTTTGTATGAAAAATCTTATTCCTTGAGTGTACGGATGTGATACTTGGCATGAAGGTTCTTCAAAGAGTGACTGGTTGTGTTACGAAAAAAATTCCCGAAATTCCCACGGGCACGGGAAGTATATGAAATTTAGTTTGTGTGAAAAAAACTTATTCCTTGAGTGCATGGGTGTGATACTTGGTATAAAGGTTCTTTGCAGTGGGTGTCTGGTTGTATAGTTTCTGAAATTTTTACGAGAAGGGTAGTTAAGCGCATACGAAGTTGCGGGATAAAGCTAGTATATACATACATAACCTCACCCCCTCTCCCTTTGAGGGAGGCAGATACAAGGGAACACCAATTTCTACGATCCAGACCATCCATCTCTTTTGCTTCCTTCACGTTCATTAATCTTTTCATACATGATCAGTGGTTATGGGTACTTTGAACTAGGCTCTTTTTAAGAATGTTGCCAATTTAATAGGCACACGATGACGACCACTTTTGGCATACTTATGTCTTATTTATAAGAAGTACAATACATGAATTGTTACATATATAAATAAAATAAATATTATATCCACAACAAGTAAGAGAAAAAGCCATTTAACAAACTCACACAACATTCAAGCCATCATTATTTGATGTGCTACCTACTATCACTATCATTTTCAATATGCTGTTAAAAGAAGAGAATACATGCAGTGCAACAAAAGGGACAAAAAAAATGTTGGTCAGCTTTAGAACAGAGATGCATTTCTTTATTTAAAAAAAAGGAAGGACACTTACAGTTATTAAGGGGGTATGGCGAACCCCTGGTAAAGGTTCGCCAATGTGATTTCCCAGGATTGCCAAAAGACGCTCCTCCAAGGGGGTCAATTTAAAAAAGGATGGTGGCCCGCATCCTTAAAGGACATGAAATATTTAGAAACAAAATATGATTCATGCATACATACATACATACATAACTTCACGCCTGTATCCCTTATGGGGTAGGCAGAACATCAGAGGTTATAAGACCAACTGATGTCACGTTTGACTAATGAGGTATTATAATGATTGCGAGAGGCTATTGCAGTGACAGGGGGTCAGCCTATCGCCCACAAAAATGCCAATAAAACCTCATACATACATGATTCAATACAATGAAAATTATTATTCCAAACAACATTTATGTAAGTCATTAAAGAATTATAAATAAATAGGTTAATAATTTACCAGTATCTGTTCTAGACTGTTTCTCCTTCTTAACTTTTTGAATGAGTCGGTACTTATGTTCATTGTAGTACTGAAAACACACAATTCAGCAATAGCCATTAGCCTAAAAAGTTATACTTAGATCAATTTCAATATGATTTTTGGATCAGTGTTCTCTACTTACAAAGCGCCACTGCTCTGCTGTTTTTTGGCTGCAGTCTGACGATATGCTATTAATCATATCGGCGCACTCCTTCAAAAGTCTCTTCGCTAGACTGCGGCCTTCTTTTGAGCACGATATACGCCCAAGCGCAAGCTCAGGCTGTGCTTCCAGAAACCCTAGCATTGAGGCTATCTGTTCCAAACTCATTTTGCTAAAAAAAAAAAAAATTGTTAACTGTGACTCGCGGCTTTAATTAATGTCATTATGAATAAATACGATAGCTACATATGAATGAAGATATTACATTCCTGACGTGAATACTCAAAACTATTATAAAAAACAAGGTTTTCTTTATGTAAATAAATAAATGGGTCTAAAGATACCTTTTGTATGTAAGCTGACTTTGTTTTTCTGAGAGCTTATTTAATTAATTATGTACGTTCCTTACAATATACATAGATGAGGTGATACAGTGAAAAAGAGATAAATGTACGCGCCACTAACAGTAATGGGTGAAGGTATAGGGTTTCCAATCAACAGAGGGCGCTGGTACAAAAGTTGGTTATACATATTACAAAAATTTAATTACAGAAGAACTGAACTAGGTTTTTTAGACAGCTATTCAATGTTGCAGTCAACGGCTAGTATATAATATAACCTATATTTCTTAAAAACAATTACAGCATTCATATTTCAAAAACTACTTAAAAACAACTAAGGTATATTAATCTATCTTACTCCTGAACTAAACACGAACCCTTTAGTACAAACAATCATCATCACACACCTTTTTTAATTTTTTTTTCAGAATGTTTTGGGTATCGTTTAATACTTCGTCCACTATGTCTTTCACCACATATTGGGCACTATGCAATATGTTGTCTTATTTCTCGCGAGATGTTAAATCTATCACTTTAGTTTGTATCAATTTTCGTCAGTGAAGTTCTAACAGACGTGCGTAAGTCAAGAATGTCTACCTTACAGGAGAGCGAAAAAACTGCGTGAAATTTTAGTTTGCTAAATGTGAAGTATATAATGTTTGGTTATAATGTTAATAAACTAATTGACGAAGTAAAACACTTTTTATGGGCAAAATAAATGTGATCAAGAAGTTACCATTACTTTCGTAGTGTTGATGAAAAGTTTTACGTTATGTTTTCAATGTAGAGTTGGTATGAAATAAAAAGTGTAACTATTTCTATATTATTTTTTATTAAGGAACAGTAAAACCACAGTAACAGAAGATAATTTTATAATACTAACTTTCTTATCACGTAATCAACATTTTTTTACTTAGCTTATAAAGTATGTAAGCAGACAGTCTTTGTCATAAATAATATAAAAATCAAAAAACCCAAAGAAAAGTTATCCTTTTAAATCAAAAATTTAGTACCAATGAAATTAGTTACTTAAATATTAATCAACATTTTTCCTAATTATAAGCATGCAATTATTTTTGCCTAAATATTAACAGAAACATACGAGTATTCCTCTGTTTAAATGTTAACAATAAAAATAAAAATGAGATCAAATGAGATTTGTAGGGTAATAAATGAGGTAGAGAGTCGTAATAACTATGGCAATCGAAAGCAATAACGGCCTTTAACTCTTGTTAATGCCGCCATTTGCTTTCAGCAATTTTTATTGCACTTTGGTAAAGCTTTGGTCTGCTAGGTAGGTTTTCAGGGGACATTAACATCCTTCGCCGAGTTCTACCGCGAGGCAACTCTTGATACTGTGCAATAAAACTCAATTTGTACTTACCTTATTATTCCATCAGGATTATACTGCAGCACTTTTAAATCTGTAACAGTAGGGTCGTGGGTCGTTCGACCTGGACGAATAGAGTCATAAATAAAAGTATTTTTTGCGTGTAGTCTTCGAAAAACTCGCAATCCAAATATTCAACTATGTAAGGCTGCTTAGGTCTATCCTCCTTGGAGAATGATGCATACTGAGAGGGCAGGAAGATGTCCTTATTTTTAGTTTTCTGCTCGATGGAGCTGGGCACTGCATCACGCTCCACCTGAGTATGGCCTTTTGCCAAGATCTTTTGTTCGATCACGACATTTTTTTCTATTACTAAATGTAAAAGTGCATTAGCAAGGAATACATTCCTATTTTGTGCCGTGCAGCCATCGGAATAAAGAATAATAGGAACACATTTATGCTTTAAAGTTCTTCTGAGTATGTGTGTGATACATAAAATAAATACGGAAGCAGTTAAACCAGCGTTAGTTTCGTCGAACCAATAGCAGAAGACTTCTTTGATTGCTAGGTTATACATGGTAAAATTATGTACACAGAGTTTGGTTTTATAATAAATAGCACTAGCTTGTAACGGAGGACATAGCTTTACAGCTTGTAAGTCATGTGTGAAAACGTGTACATCCCCGAATTGTTGAGCTCTATCTTTATCCCTTACTTTTTGACTTCTGGCCATGTCTTTTGATTTTATATGAGCGCTATATATATATCATCAGTTATATTGCCCACCTTGTGTGAAGAGCAAGTGTCGCACTGATCTTTCTTAGGTTTAAACAGGCTCAGGTTTAGCTCATTAAAAACTTTGTAAAGTGTCCAGCGGCTCAGAGCGATTTTTTCACACTCCATGGCGTATAATTTGTAAAGCGTGGTTTTATCTTCGATAATCGGCTCTAAATATAGTTTTGACGTACTTGCTCTACAATGATGCGATGGCATTTTAGGCAACGAAGCAAAAAACTGTTTAAGAAAATCAATGACATCTTTCTTGATAATACACTCTTCATTAAAGTAATTATTAGATGTTTGTGCTATTCCATGCTCTGAAGAAGCCACCTAGCATTCTACTGTAGACTCCTTCAAAAGTTTTCAGAAATGTCTGCATGCACACTTGAATTCGTCCAATAGATGTATTCAGAAAATATTGTTTACTATCAGTCCTCCTAGAATTTATTGTATTTTTAACTTGTTTTTTTCTCACAAATTAAGACATTAGATACGACACACTGTTTCCTTTGTTCCCATGACATATCTTTCCAAAACTTGGAAAATATTTTCTGCCGTTCATCGTCTGTCAAGTTTGAACATGCACGGATCTTAGACTTTGAACAAAATACAGAAACGCACCTAGGACCCATTTCACGGGCTGGACAAGGTGTATTATGCAGTACTTTGAATTTTTCATTTCCTGAAACCTTATTTCTCCGATATCCCATGTACTCTTCACCTTTCATACGTTTAATTTTGGTTATAGATTTTGTCCCATTTCTTAGAGTCTCCAAATCCCTTAACGCTTCTTTTTCTATTAGAAATAAAATCTCCATATTCATCATCCGACGATTGCTGCTCTACTGTGGAACTGTTTCTTGTGAAAGTTCTTCAATATAATGTTGAGAAATTGCTTCTGTCTCAGTTACAAGTATTACAGGGTCATGCGGTAGTTCTTGGGTTAAAACTGAAGCCATTTCATCATTATACACAGACAAAAATGTAGGTAGGATTGGAATAGGCAAATTGTTTATTTCTTAGCTTCTGTTTTTTATAGGGACTTTAATGTTTAACTCTCTACATAACTCCAAAACTTCCTCACCTTCACTGTCACTTGTACAATCCATATTTTTGGAGCCCTGAGACAAAATAAAAGTTATAATAACACTACGTAACTCATATCGAAACACTGCGTAAGTCAATCAATTTTCAATTCGGCGACTTTTATTGTAAAATTTCGTAACAAAGCATCATTTTTATAGTAAACAAACAAATAATATGATTACAACGAAACCACTAAATAATGCAAATAATTACCTTTTTTGGAAATAAATCTCACACAGCACTTTGAAGTTTATAAATTTGCGACTGACTGACTTACACTGTGTTGGTCCTGGGGGATTAGTTACGCGGTGTCAGTTTTATTGAAATATGCAAAGCTATTGGCTAGCTATCTCTTTTTTTATTGGTTGCAAAAAAGCGCGCGTCCTTTCTTTAACGAATGGCATCAAAATGTTCAAACCGTCAAAAAATTACTTACTCAGTGTTAGAACTTCACTGACGTTATGTCCCTTATTTTTTCCTTTGCTTATTATAAATGATTTTTGATTTATTTCACTCATTGTTTTCACTTCTTCCCTTTTATTTTTTGGTTTTTTATCCTTCTGTCGACTCCTTGTACTTAATTCGGGAAACTGTTCGCTAAACCCCTCAAGTGGATCCTGGGCACATTGCGAAGTAACAAAATCGGGAATGTCGTCTACTACGCCGTCTTCGAAAATTAATCGATTCATTACCTGTAAAATAATGAAAAACACTTATTTAAAATATTGTATGTACGAATAAATTAATAAAATATATAGTAGTATACATTACAGAATATAATACTTACTGATTTTTTAAAAAACAAGAGAAAAAAGACGTTGATCACTATGACTACTGTCTGTGAATGTTTTAAAATTACAATTATGAGATTCATGCAAAGAAAACAGGTGAAGCATATTCGCTTACTTAGTAAGTTTCACAATTGAGTAACAACTTATATGAATTTGATATGTTTGCAAATTATGTGAATTTGATATTATTTATCTAGCTATGTGATGACAGGTTCAAATCAAGTTCTGACATGATTGGAAAATCTATAATAAGCATATTTCGAGTTAAATTATTTGAAAAAAAAAAAACGTTTCGTTTCGAACTAACATGATATACATCTATTAAAAATATTGGTAAAAAAATGTAGCTATCACATTAAAAATACTAACATAAGTATAAAATAAGCTGTATGCAAAATTTTATTTTTATTGATGTTATTTCTGTTATAAAAAAACATTAACTGTACATAGAGCTGACCGGGCGTTAAATATGAAACGTCTCTTTTATTTGAAAAAAAAAACTCTATTACGTACATAGTAAATTACCTACTTTGGATTCTAATGTAGATTGATAACGGAACAGGTTTAATGCTAAATAAAACAACAAAAATAAGAACCAACTTTTATTTATCCAATTTTACAATATTAAATCTATTACATTTCTACTAATCTACACAATATTTTTTAACTTAAAGTTACTTAAAATAACTAAACAAAAGACAGATATTTTAATAATATCCACCTCGTTATAATATATGGGAACTGCCCCAAGCAATGGTTGATATTTTATCATTTAAAATTAATCTCTTATCATCATTATTTGACAGTGCAATTTTGTTTACACTTCTAGTAAATATCTCATGCCGTAGAGATCTAAGTAGAATGTTCTTTTTACGAATTACATCACTATTTAAAAGTACCGACTCGTAGTCTGATAATTTTAGGTCGCGTATTACATTGGATTTGACCCCTTTTGCCTTTTTAATTACTTTGTCTAATGTAATTAAGTTTAGATCTTGTAATATCTCTTCAAATAAACCACACAAATTAATTAAGCAATTGAATGTGTGCCCGGAAAAAGGGTCTATATGAAAATATTTTTTTCAGAGATAATACAACATTTTTCATTACAATGCCTAAATGATCATTTTTTAAGGTTTACTTTGCTTAGTTAATTAATAAAACACATATAATACCATTATTTAACGTTTTTTTATTAAAAATTGTATGGACGTAAAAGGGTCTATATGTACTCATATAGACCCTTTTACTGTTACTGTCTATGAATTATGTAGGATATTTTTATAATATTCTTGGTATTCTTCTCTTATATAAGGCACCATATCCTGTAGATCCTTAAACTTCTCTTTAGTTATAGGAATGGAACCATCATATAATGGTCTCAAGTTTCCCGGTCTGTGACATAAATATGGATTTATGACAGAAGGTTTTAGAAAGTTGTAAGTAGACCACGGCTGCATGATATTATGTGATTGGCGAACTCTTATAACATTCACCTCATCTGAACTAAACTTCAGCCACTTTACTTCAGTTAAGTTTATTATCTCGTTTTATTTCTTTATCCAATACAGATAAGTCTTTAAAATCCTCTTGCTGCATCTCCACAACAATGAATGGCTTTTCTAGTCTAGCTTCAGCAATCACTAACTTCCACTCTGTTGGCACATATACCACAGAAACTTTCTTTCGTTTTTCCACTAGAGCAAAATCCCTGTCACAGGGGAGGAAACTGTGCCCAGAACACAAAAATTTCTGTTCCACAGAAGTGAATAACTTCAAACGCATAACATAGTTCATGACACTAAGCATTCTCCAGTTATTATTCTGGCCTACACATCGGTCACTCCATACAATAAATTTTCGTTCTTCATTGTATTGCAATTGCTTAAAATTATCCAAAATATGTTTTAGAATGAAAGATCCTATTTCTGCAGATCCCGGTTTGGCTATAGTCTCATTCCATAAATACATAGTAACATCGGCTTTACCCATATCATGAATATTTTGCAAAGTTATAATTTGAATGTTGACGCTGATAAAAAATATTGGAATGGTGTAGGGTTGGGCAAAAAAGAATCTGTTGCAAGTCAACTGTCAATACAACAATATTAGTATCAGCCTTAGCTTTCTCAGTATCTGTTTTCAGGGAATCATATGCAGATTCAGCCCTACGGTGATGAAGTTCACTTTCTATCATAATCTTCTTTCTGTCCTCATCATTGTCAGCAGCTATTAGTTTATTATAATATTTGTCACAGTCTTTGCAGGTATCTGTTCGTGGAAAACCAAACCTTAAGTTGACTTCTTTAAAGATTAAACGGTAAAGGTACTTTTTAACAGCAATGTCTGGATTTTCTCTCTTGAACATGCGGAACATTCTAGATAAAGTCAAGTCTGGCGACAGACACATTTTCATATTAGTTGACCTCGAATAGTGGCTTTCTTGTGAAGGAAACGATTGTATATGGTCCCTTATTCTCTCTTTCATGTCTTCAAGGATTGCAGCTGGTCTATTACTATGCTTTCCACGACGATCAGTTGGATGAAAATCACCTTGCTTAACTTTTGTTTGCATCACTTGAACTCTTTTATGAGATAGGGCAAATATGTCCATAAAGTTTTTTTTGCAAACTTTTAGTTTGTGCTTGATGATGGTGTAATCAAACGTAATTTGTTTTTTTGATGTACCTGTAGGCAGTATGGTTCTTTTGGGTCGCCTTGCACTTATACACTTAGTTAAATAGCGTGATTGTTCATTGTAAGTCATAGAATAGAAGTCTTCGAATAATGTCAACTTTTCTTCGTAGTTTAATTTGGCACAGCCCTCATAAATGCATACTTTTGGGTCACATATGCGATTCTGCAACGAAAGTAAAAAAAAAACGTTATTTTTGTATAATTTAGGTTTAAAGTACATAAAAAAATGCATAAACATTGAATATGAAAGTTTGTATTGAATATACCCTTTTACGACTCACCTGTTCTGGCAGTTTTATTGATGGTTTCTCAACACCTTTACGTGTTACGTACTGTTATATATTTAATATGTTCATAGAAAACCTGACGATATGTTAAGTTAGCATTCTGCTAACTTAGGTTAGTCTAAACATCCTCCTGAACCTTTTATAAATGTATGAGACTAAATTCTGTTCAGCTCGGGATTCCATCCATGTAACATCTCTATTTCCTTTTAATTAAAGTGTAATACTATTTCTACTTTATAAAAGTGTAATTCTTTTTAGTTTAATAAATTAATCTTTTTTTAAAAAGTGTTTCTATAAACCCCGTATAACATTTGGTGGCAGCGTAAAAGGGATCAGTAAAGGTCCCAGGTTATAATCCTTAAATCAGTGCAAGTGAATGTGAATGTGCGCAAAGTGTTACAAAGTGTGAACAATTATAATCCAGAACCCCAGCTGATACTCCGGCTGAAAGCAGTAATCGCTCCAGCCGTAACCCAGGTTGCGAGTTTGCCCTATCTGTGCAGACTTCCTGCAGCATCCAGCCCATCGGTCCACTGTACCGTAAGCGGTACCAGGCAACAGCGCTTTCTGCGTATCCTACGGGAATCCTGGCTATCCAGTACCGACCAGTTGAAGGCATCCTTTCTACATCCTAATTTATATCTATAATGCATCCTGTTATCCTGTAAGTCAAGATTTATCTTTTTTTTTAATTTTCGAAAGAACTCTTTTACAAACTATTCCACGATCAATTTCAACCGAGAACAGTTAAAATCTATTTTTAGAACCCAGCAGTGAGTTTCAAAGTGTAAGAACAGTGAACAGTTTATCCATAACTTATTGATAAGACTTAGTCTAAACAACCGCTGAATACTAATCACGATAACTTCTTAGTATTAAATTAGCCATAACTATAAGTTTGCTTCGTGACTTTTGATTTTACATTTTTATTTTTATTTTCTTGTTTTATGTTTTTACAGATTTTATCTTTTATATTTTCTTATCCTGATTTGTTTAATTGTTTGATTGTTTTTATTGTGTTTTTACTTTTTTTTTTTTTTTATTGTGTTCTTATAGGAAAAGTTTACATACTCTGCAAAATCATATTTACATACCAAATTAACTTTCAATCTTATTAATTTAAATTTATTTCAATTAAAATGTCTACTAAAGAGGCCAAAGAAATAGATCTTAATATTCTAATTAAATTCATAAATAAATTCGATGGCGATAGAGAAAAATTAAATGCCTACATAAATAACTGTCGTAATGCCATGAACTTAGCTTCTCCTCAACAACAAGACATTTTATTAAAATATATAGTAAGCCAACTCGAAGGTCGTGCCGAAAGTGCATGCTCCATAAAAGAATTTGAAACTTGGTTACAATTAGAAGACTTTTTGAAGTCACAATTTGGAGATAAAAAGCACTATGCCGCTCTACTCTCTGACCTCCAAGATTGTAGACAATTTAATAATGAAACAGTTAACCAATTTGCTTTGAGAATAGAATCTTGCTTATCGAAACTATTAACGGAAATTAATATATCTATCCCAACCAAGAAAAAGGCTGAATTGGCAGGCCGTGTTGCAGCCATGCAAGATTTGGCCTTGCATACTTTTGTTATAGGATTAAATCCTAAGCTATCGACTGTAGTCAGATGTCGCGATCCGGAAACCCTTAACGACGCAATAAATTTCGCAACATCAGAAGAGAAAATTTTGCAAGCTACTCTTAGGCGTACTTCATCTTCATTCAGTAATTCCAATAATATGCATTCAATACCTCAGCGTGCACCTCAGCGTCAATTTCAATTTAATAAAAGTTTAACCCAACATGGTGCTAATAACTTTAATAGACCACAAAACCAAGCAATACCTCATGCTTCTTCTACCTTTCCTTTATTTTGTAGGTATTGTAAATCCCAAGGTCACAGTATCAACAATTGCTCAAAAAGGGAATATAATAATAAAAGGTATGGAATGCCACAATTTCAAACACGCCAACCTTTTAATAATTCTAATAATCGCCAGTGGTCAAACAAACCTGTAAATACCGTAGTTTTTGCAGAATCCGATATTCCTAATGAATCAGAATGTTTAAACGAACAAACCGACCCGTCAAATACCGCGCGGGAAATGTAATCGGTGAAGTCGGTATTACGCAATTTCGTCATTCTATTCCTAATTCAAATCCTAGCTCTATTAAAGCCAGTCAATCCATGCGACAGGGTAACCAGCCCCAAAATGAAGGATTGCATATTACTAAATCCAGTCAATCCATGCGACAGGGTAACCAGCCCCAAAATGAAGGATTGCATATTACTAAATCCAGTCAATCCATGCGACAGGGTAACCAGCCCCAAAATGAAGGATTGCATATTCCTAAATCCAGTCAATCTATGCGACAGGGTAATCAGCCCCAAAATGAAAGATTGAACCCTGATTCTAATTCCCAAAATAAAATATTAAAAACTTATAATATAACCACTAACCCATTAAAAAACTTTTTACCTTTTATTGAAGTACATACTTCATTGTCTACCAAACCAATAAGTCTCCTCGTCGATAGTGGAGCGTCTATTAGCTTGATAAAAGAAAAATCCTTAATGAATCTACCCAATATTTCAAAAGAAATAGTTTCTTTCAGTGGTTTAGGTAATTCAAATCAACCTATGCAATCATTAGGTTGTATTGATTTCGAATTTAATTCTTTAAAACATAAGTTTCATTTAGTTCCTGATTTAGATTTTCCTTATGATGGTATATTAGGCAACGATTTCCTTTCAATCCTTAATTGTAAAATTGATTATCTTGAAAATACTCTTATTATAAATGATCTTAAGCTCAATTTAAAATTTAATGAACCAGTTTACACGATTCCTCCGCGAACAGAAACAATAATTGAATGTTCTGTTTTCAACCCAGAAGTCCAAGAAGGACTTATCCTTGATCAGAACCCTATAGATTCACTCCTGATAGCAAACTGTGTTGTTAAAGTGAAATCAAATTCTAGAATAAATATTTCTGTCATAAATGTATCCGAAACCCCATTATGTGTAAATTCAAATTTAAAACTTAACATCCTACCTCTAGATAATAATCACGAACATACTATATTTTATACATCATCATATAACAACGAATCTAATGCCATGAACAGGACTGAAGAAGTCCTTAAACTTTTAAGAGTTTCACATTTAAATAATGAAGAAGTAAATGCTTTGTCTGAACTTTGCTCTTCTTACTCCGACATTTTCCATTTGCCAACTGACAAATTAAGTTCTACTGACATACTTCAACATGACATTACTACAACCTCATCTATTCCAATAACTACTAAATCCTATAGATTTCCCGACGTGCACAAATCTGAAGTGCAATCCCAAATAAACAAGATGCTTGACGAGGGTATAATCAAATCTTCTACATCCCCTTGGTCATCCCCTATATGGGTTGTACCTAAGAAAATTGATTCCTCCGGTCAGCGCAAATGGAGAATAGTAATAGATTACCGTAAGCTCAACGACATAACTATAGGAGACTCTTACCCAATACCAAACATAACAGAAATACTGGATCAACTTGGGAAGTGTAAATATTTTACTACACTCGATTTGGCGTCTGGTTTTCATCAGGTCCAAATGTCACCGCAGGATGCACCGAAAACCGCATTTTCCGTACCGCAAGGACATTTCGAATTTACTCGTATGCCCTTCGGACTAAAAAACGCTCCTGCAACTTTCCAGAGAATTATGAATTCCGCCCTTTCTGGCCTTCAAGGCATCCAGTGCTTTGTCTATCTTGACGACATCGTCATCTATTCTTTTGACCTTGACAAGCACATTAAAAACCTATCCAATATCTTCGATAGACTCCGAACTTATAATTTAAAACTTCAACCGGACAAGTGTGAGTTCCTCCGTAAGGAAGTCTCATATCTTGGCCACATTATTACAGATCAAGGTGTCAAACCTAACCCAGACAAGATTAAAGCCGTTAAAGAATTTCCTACCCCTAAAAATCCTAAGGATATTAAATCCTTCCTTGGCCTAGTATCCTATTACCGAAGATTTATCCCTGACTTTTCAAAGACTGCTAAACCCCTTACTAACCTTTTAAAAAAGGATGTCCCCTTTCTCTGGCAGCACGAACAACAGCTCGCCTTTGAAAAACTTAAAACAACACTTACTACCGCACCTGTATTAGCTTATCCAGACTTCTCTAAACCTTTTGTCCTTACCTGTGATGCGTCTAATTTTGCCATATCAGCTATTCTGTCCCAAGGCCCTATCAATAATGATCGTCCAATCGCATATGCATCGCGAACACTAAATAAAGCGGAATCCAACTACAGTGTAACTGAAAAAGAATGCCTCGCAATTATCTTTGGAACTAAGATATTCAGACCATACCTCTATGGCCGCCGTTTCAAAATCATAACAGACCACAGACCTTTAAAGTGGCTATTTAATTGTAAAGATCCCGGCTCCAAACTTGTCAGATGGAGATTAAAACTAGAGGAATTTGACTATGAAGTTGAATATAAAAAAGGAAAGATAAATAGTAACGCCGATTCCTTATCCCGATATCCTGTTAATCCAATCATAGAAAATAACCTAGATCCTCAACCTTCAACATCTTCTCACGATCCAAATTTAGAAAAAGAATCTGAAATTCCTTCCGATCTCCTTGATGATCTTACTGAGCTTGGTGCCCTAGATTTAAGCCCTCAACAAAATGTTGACTTCTATCCCTTAAGTCTTCCAGCTGAACCAGAACCTGTTCAACAACCAATAAGCATAAGAGCTCATGAGGTATCTCCTGACCTTTCAAACCCTCTTATTTCTCCTAATCCTCCTAATCCTAATGAATCTGAGATATCCAATCGAAGCGACGATTATCCTAACTTTTTAAAATCTTTTAACGATAAAAATAAAACCTTTAACACACAAATAACAGAACATAATGAATCCTTACTTAGGAGCCCATCCAAGACTATTCTTATTCCTATTTCTATCGACTTCGATGACTCCAATCCATATATTGAAGAGATAATAGCTAACTCAGAAGATAAAAACATTATTACCAACGGTGAACGCGAACTTCATTATTTTAAGAAATTCAATATTAAAGACAAAACATATTATCTCCTTTTCACCAAGGTATACTATTTCGATAATTGTACTTATCCTGATCTATTCAAAACCATTAAATCTGCTCGTGACGACATCATTCTTAACGGTAATATAAACGAATTAAGTATTTCTGATTTTAGAAATCCGTTTGAGCAGCATTCTTTTATTAAAATTTATGGCATATTAATGTATCTATTTGATAATTCAAACATTGTTGTTAATATTTATCATAATAATATTATTTATCCAGTTCCTACCGAAATTGCCAAAATTCTAAAAGAAAATCATGACATACCAATTGCTGGCCATTTAGGCTCCAATAGGATGACTAATAGAATAAAGGAAAGGTACTACTGGAAAAATATGCGCTCAGACATAGACGAATATATAAAAAATTGTAAACTCTGCCAAACAAATAAAGCTTTAAGAATGTCAAATAAATCCCCTATGCAAATCACTACTTCTTCCAGTCGTCCTTTCGAAAGAATAAGCCTTGACATAGTCGGTCCTTTGCCTGAAGCAGGACTCCAGAAACTAAAATTTATACTCACCCTTCAAGACGACTTGACAAAATTCTCCATTGCGTATCCCATTTCGAATGCTACTGCCGAAGAGTCTTGTGAGTGTTTAGTTCACTTTATTTCTTTGTTTGGAATTCCGAAGTCTATACTTACAGACCAAGGAACTAATTTCACAGCCGAAGTCTTCAAAATGACATGCCAATTTCTGAAGATTAAACAAATATGGTCCTCACCTTATCATCCTCAAACTCAAGGAGCCTTAGAAAGAAGTCATTCCACCCTCAAAGAATATTTGAAATCCTACGTCAATGAGAATCAATCCAACTGGCATAAATTTGTATATACCGCAATGCTAACTTATAATTCTTCCGTACATACTACAACAAAATTCTCTCCGTATGAACTTATTTTCGGTCATAAACCCTATCTTCCTGACTCAATCTTTGATCTGCGCTCCGACATCACTTATCCAGACTATTTGAAAATGCTACAACATCGCCTGAGAATATCGCAACAAAAAGCATTAGAAAATATAAATATTTCAAAAGAAAGGTCCAAAACGTATTACGACAGACATTCCCGTGTAGTCAAATATAAAGTCGGTGAATACGTTTACCTGAAAAATCATCTACGGCTTCGTAAGGCGCTCTCTCCGATCTGGAAGGGTCCTTACAAAATAGTTAAGGTTCACGGCAATAATACATTGTCACTCCTCATTAACCGCCGACACGTAAAACATCATTATGATCAAATCAAACCGGCATATGATATCAAGGAATAAATCATACATTTTTTATTTTTCTTTAACATAATATACTCTTTTTAATTTTACGTTATTTTATTCTTATACATATTTAACTTTGATTAGAATTTACAGCCATATAATTATTATTTAATTGTTATTGCAGAATGGTCGTGGCGTATAGCGCCCTAGCTACTGCTTACGACAACAAATACATCAATTTCATCACCAGAAGCCCTGGTATACTTTTTGATCCTGTCGGAACAGTGAAAGTTGTTAATGATATATTCCATGTTGTTATTCCTTTAGATATATTACCTTTTAATAACCACGTTGAAGATATTCAACACATTTTTAATTCAATCCGAATCCAATGTCGAGATAGCGAAGAAATAGACTACACTCAATGTCAAAATATGTTGCAACCCTTAGAATCTCTATATAACGATATTTCCCATGACTATAAGTCGATTTCTCACTTTATTTCCGATAGTCCTAATAAGAGGTCCGCATGGTTTTCTGGTATTGGTACTATATTCAAACATATTTTTGGCACACTGGATGAAAATGATGCACAGGCTTATAATAACGCGATTCAAGTTTTATATAACAATGACAAAACTCTAGCTGAATCAATTAAAAAGAACATTATTATATCCCAAAGTGCCATTTACAACATGAACAATTCATTATTTGAAATTAACATGAACCAAGATAAAATTAATAGTGTTATAGATGAAATATCTGGTAATCTGAATAACATGACTAGAATGATTGAAACTGATAGTTTCAAAATTAAACTTAATTACGTCATAAACGTTTTACAATCACATCTTCTGACCCTTTCTTTCAAGACAGAAGATATCCTCAATTCAATCCTATTTGCTAAAAATAACATTTTACACCCTTCCATTTTATCCCCTAAACAATTGTATTATGATATTGTTAGTAATTTAAAGTTAATCCCAAAATATAGGGACTTTCCTATTAATTTAGAATTAAGTAACATACATATTTTAATGAATATGTCTAATCTAGTTTGTTATTATTTAGATAATAAGTTAATATTTGTTGTTAAAATACCCCTGGTAAATGCCCAGAGTTTTGATTTATATAATACTGTCCCTTTGCCTACTCCGCATAAATCCAATAATCCAAACTCATATGTAATGATTTTACCTTTCAAACAATACCTTCTGTTAAATAGAGATAAGACGTCTTATAGTTATTTAAAAGATTTAAACCTCTGTAAGATTATTGTGCCTAAAATGTATCTTTGTGAAATTATAGATATTTATAATATACCTAGTAATCCATCATGTGAAATAGATATTATTACCAAAGCTCTTTCGAATATACCAGATATATGTGAACATAAGTTTATATATGGAGAAATAAACATATGGCATAAGCTAAATAACAATAAATTTATATTTGTCCAAACACAGCAATCTAAACTCTCTATTGAATGTAATAATAGTATTGTATCTGAAACAATTATATCCGGTACAGGTGTACTAAGTATCCCTGAAAACTGTATAGCCTATTTTAAGAATTTTAAATTTATTTCAAAAGGGAATCCCAAATTATATGTTCCAATTATATTATCCGACTTTAACATTGTAAATGATAGTTGTTGTAATTTAACAAATTTTAATAAACTACAATATAAAGTTCCTAACTTAAAAATTAACAATATCAATCTAGATCAACTAAAGTATTTTAAAACTAAGTCAGATGCCATTGCTAATGATGTTAATCTAATAGATCCACAAACCATTTTGTATCACCCGAGCTTCCCCATTATTTCTATAATTTCTTTTATTTCAATTTTTGGCTTATCAATTGTATTGATATATTCTAAATATTTTAAATCAAATAAAAATGTAAAGACTGACGATAATAATTTAGATCAAATCGAGATATCCGAAAGCCAACCTCGAATAAGAATTAATTGACTTTTTGTAATTATAAAACTTACTTTTAAAAAGGGTAAGTTTTCTCTTAAACGGGGGGCTGTTATATATTTAATATGTTCATAGAAAACCTGACGATATGTTAAGTTAGCATTCTGCTAACTTAGGTTAGTCTAAACATCCTCCTGAACCTTTTATAAATGTATGAGACTAAATTCTGTTCAGCTCGGGATTCCATCCATGTAACATCTCTATTTCCTTTTAATTAAAGTGTAATACTATTTCTACTTTATAAAAGTGTAATTCTTTTTAGTTTAATAAATTAATCTTTTTTTAAAAAGTGTTTCTATAAACCCCGTATAACAGTACGCTTGGCCACTATTTCTGCACTTCTTTCTTACAGCATCTTTCCATTTATCAGGTCTCAATTTACGTTTTCTTCCTTTATTTACATTTTTTAGGTCTCCTGGTGACATAACGCAATCATCCACGTCCGCCATTTTTTTTCAAATGGACCCTTTTACTGCTAATTGCCATTTGTAAAAAACAACATAAAATAGTGCTGCCATGATTTTTATGTTTTTTTCTACTTAATACTGATCGTTATGCGTAATAGACCCTTTTTCCATTAAAAACAGTGTTATGAGCCATTTGTATGAAATAGACCCTTTTTCCGGGCACACATTCAATTTATTGGAGCACACATATCACTTGTACAGACCGTTGACAGAAAAGAGAGCGAGCGAGAGCGGCGCAAGAGCGAGACAACATTGTGGATGCGTTCCGCAATAATACATTTAATAATGCGTTCTCAGACTCCCCGCGTAAAGAATATATTAGAGTACAGTAAGTTATAATACATTAAAAACTAAATCTAAAATAATTATAAACCTTACATGTTTACAATCAATTTACATGATCGGAATAGTCACCCATGTTTTCGCTACAAGACCGCATTTGATTTACATGCCTTTTACAAAGTGAACCATTAACATCTATTACATATGAAGCTCCTGGTATGGATTCTTTAATGACTATCCCTAATATCCACGGTTTGAACCCCTTCCGATAATCCCTTATCATGACCTTATCACCTATACTAAAGAAAACTTTTCGGTCACTAGTAGCATAATTACTCTGCTTTATCTGTTCTTCGTGAAGTCTATCTGCGATTGGAGGCGGTCGCAGTAGAGAAAATCGACTCCTTAGTTCTCTCCCCAGCATGAGTCGAGCAGGTGTTACCCCATTAGACCTCTGTGGAGTGCATCGGTAATCCGACAAGAATAAATTTATAGCTGATACAGTATCATAACCTGATTCCATTATTTTTGTTACATGGCTTTTAAAAGTCTCTACGAATCGTTCACCTGCACCATTTGGCGGTGGATGATGAGGCGGTGTGAATGTATGTTTTATATTGACATTTTTACAAAACGCTTGAAATTCTAAACTTGTGAAACTAGTACCATTATCGGTGACTAAGTGCACTGGGTAGCCATACCTAGCAAATAAATCTTTTAGAATATTAATAGTGGTACTTGATGTTATATTGTTCATAATGAATGCCTCTGCCCACTTTGAATAACTGTCTACAATAACTAATACCATTTTTTTATTAAAAGGTCCCAAATAGTCAGCATGTACTCTTTACCAGGCAGAGTGAGCTACTGGCCATGGTTTCACAATCTTGGATGGGTTTTTATTATGACTTAAATATGAAATACATTGTTTCGTTATTAATTCTATTTCTTTATCCAAATTTGGCCACCAAAAATAGGATCTTGCAATCTCTGTCATTTTCACGGTACATTTTCACGGCTCGCAGAAATATTCACCATCCTTTAAAGTATGAAAAATTTCCTCAATGTGAGGTAAGGGAAAATGGTCCACTTCTAAATAAGGGTTTAACGTTAATTTAAAATCCCCACATAGTCTTACCGATCCACAGGGCTTAACAATGGGTACTACTGGAGTCCCCCACTGATTATGCTCTACGGGTTCTATGCGTCAATTTTTTAGTAATCGGGTAACTTCATCCTTTACCTTGTCTCGCAGTGCAAATGGAACACGACGAGTGGGCAAACATTTGGGTTTTGCATCTGGTTTTAATTTTAATATGATTTCTTCTCCTTTGAAATTTCCCCATCCAGGTGAAAATACTTCTGCGAAATGAGTCTTTACATATTGTTCTGCCTCTGGAATGTTAATAAATTTTGTGTAACTATTTTGCAAATATATGTGTTGTGGATTAGTATGAATACCTACTAATTTTGGAGGCCATAAATTTAATTGCTTTAACCAATCTCTACCTAATATACATGGCACATCATTATGTCCAACATAAAGTGTGAGTTTCTTTTTTATATTGCCATAAGTTACTAACACACTGTCCAATACACCTACGGGCTCAGTAGTACTTTGGTCAAAGTTTTTAAAAATAATTTTACATTTATTTATTTCTTTATGTGGTAATAAAAATTTATACTTTACTGGTATTACTGTAACTTCTGAGCCAGTATCTAACTGAAATTTTATGTTAACATCCTCAACCTTTATAGACACATAATGCGGTGGCACTTTACTTACTCCCAATGAAAATACCTTGAAGTCATTGTTAAATGTTGACAATGGTTCTTCATCAACCTCCTCCATCTCATCTCCACTTGTCATTGTTTCTAATATGTTGGTATTTCTAGACGTCTTAGATTGTGCGCACATTCTGAACAGTATTTTTTTCTCAATGAACATTGAGCTCGAACATGGTTAGTTTTTCCACAACAATAACACTTTTTATTACCAAGTTCTCGTTGTCTGTTAACAACCTTTGGTTTCCCTTCACTGTAGTTGCAATTCTTCTGTCTGTTTTGTATTGAGTTCTTAAACATTGGTGCAATATTACCTGCTGCTTGCTTTGAATGATGTAAGTTTGAAGTCTTAATTGCTGCCTCAACACTCTTAGCCATAGTTATCAGTTTGTCTAAACTTAGTTCTGAACTTTTTATCAATTCAAACTTAATTATATTTGAATTAACTCCCTCTAGGAATTTTTCTTTAATTTGATCTTCTATATCGGCAAACAAACATTCTTTGGCTGATTTCCTCAAGTCTAATATGTATTCATCAATGCTTTCTTCTGGATTCTGGTTCCTATGTCTAAATTCTGCTCTATTTATAATTGATGAAGTAGTTTTCACATAGTTTTGTTTTAAAATAGTGCACAGTTCCGTGAAACTTTTCTTTAGTGGAGAAACGGGTGAACAAATATTTAGTACATTATCAAACACCGAGGGTGATAGTTTAGTAATTAAAAGTGGTACTTTTTTTTCTTCTTTTACGTCATTCAATAATATCACGCATTCTAATATTTCTAATTGTTTCAGTTGTTTCCGCTTGTCTTTAATGTCCTTTCGTGTCTCGATTCGAATACCTCGTCGCCAATGTAATATCTCTTCAAATAAACCACACAAATTAATTAATTAAGCAATTTATTGGAGCACACACATCACTTGTACAGACCGTTGACAGAAAAGAGAGTGAGCGAGAGCAGCGCAAGAGCGAGACGACATTGTGGATGCGTTCCGCAATAATACATTTAATAATGCGTTCTCACAGATCTCAATCCAACAAAATCGGATATCAATTGTTCACCCATTTCGTCTTTAAATAGCCCAGGGATTTTTTTATTTATCATAAAAAGGTTTAATAATGTTATGGAAAATTTTTGCTCATAAAAAGGTTTAACAATGTTATGGAAATGATACATATGCGCTTTTGATAATTCTAGAACAGAAAACCCTATATAAAAAGGTTTATCTAACACAATTTGTTCTGGTTTCATTTGAATAGCCACTAAATTGTCAGTAAAAATCGATACGCTGTGAAAGTTAGGCTTTGAAATTAATTTGCTTGCACTTAACCTTTTTTTTAGTCGTATTAATGTTGTCAGTCCATACATTTACTAGATGTACGTTAACACGGGCTTCATTATTCTCAAGAGTTTTACCAAACACAGAATTGTTCAAGAGCTTGAAAAAATCTTGTTCAAAAGCTGATTCTGCTTTTTGACGTAGTCTAGTATTTAGCTCTATACAATGTGTTAGGGTTCCGACTTTTGATACTTTACCTACGTGATATACATCAAATTTCATCGACAAAAGTCACCTTAGGGGGGGGCGCACCCCTCACCCCTCGTGATGGGGGTGATTTAAAAATTTCGTTTCTCTGGTTTGCTTTAAGTTCGTAAAACCATTTTTTTTTCATATTTATTGTGTGTATCTTGTTGAATTACATCTCATTTTAAAGCTAATTAAATTTACCAACTTTTGATACCACATTCACTAAAAAGTCATAAGAAGAAAAGAATTAATTTTAATGACTTAGAAAAAAAATCTTACTTTTTTGTAGTATTTTTTTAGTTTTTTGTCATTAAAAAAAAAACGAAGCCCTTAACAATGCATTTTTTTCTTCTTAACTAGTACTATTTGAGTTTATCTTTCTAACGATATAGAATACGACAGTTTAACTTCAAAGAAACAGTCCTAACTGCTAAGCTAAAATGACATCAAAATAAAAGACACGAAATTTACAATCTCTTTTTTTATTTAGTTTTGCCGATTTTAAGTCAATTTAACAATTGTTCAAAGTGACCACCATTGTTTAATAAACAAGAAGTAGCCCTTAATGCTACTTGTTGTGTAGCTCTTTTAATCATAGCTCTGTCGGCTTTTAATTCATCAGCTGCGGTCATAATTTTTTGCAGCAGCTCTTCTCTTGTTGTAGGCACCTCTAGGTAAACCCGCTCTTTCATGGTCCCCCACAGGAAGAAATCTAGAGGTGTCAAATCAGGGCTACGAGCCGGCCAGGCAATTGTTCCTCCTCTTCCAATCCAGGGGGTGTAGTGTTCATCCACATATGCTCGTACATTCCGGGCAAAATGGGCAGGAGCTCCATCCATTTGCAAATAAAAAGACCGGCGTTCACGTCTGTACTCCAATGGTAGCTTATGTAGGAAATCCCCTCTTAGAAATTCCAAGAATCTCTCACCATTAAGATTGTCTGGTAAGACGATGGGACCTAGCAGCTCATCATCAATAATGCCTGCCCACACGTTGATTGAGAATTCGTGTTGGAACGAGGCGGGCCTCAGAGCATGGGGATTTTCATTAAGCCACAAATGATGGTTTCGGTGGTTGGTTATCCCAGCTCTTGTGAATTTGGCTTCATCAGTCCATAATATTCGCCGTACGAAGTTTGCATCATGTCTCACTTTCCTATTAAGCCACGCACAGAACACAAAGCGAGCAGCATAATCTGGTTCAATTAAATTCTGAACTCGACGAAAATGAAACGGCCGTAATCCTTCCCGACGTAGAACTTGCCACACCGACCAATGCGAAATCCCAAGTCTTCTGGCAATATTTCTAGTGCTAAGTCGCGGGTCACTGGCAATCATTTCAATGATTTCTTCTTCCATGTCTGGTCTCCCCACAACAGCACGTTCATTAGGCGGCTGTCGGATTCCATGAGTGCGCAATCTTGCAAAAACGCTTGCAAAAGTTGGAGCAGAAGGTATGCGCCTTGTAGGGAATCTAATTCGATATTCCCGAACAGCAGCCGCAGCGTTTCCATTGGCGTATCCATAAATAAATACAATGTCAGCCACTTCACTTGGTGAATAATTAACTGCCATAGTATCGAGTAAGTAGTACTTAGCTAAATTCGAAAGTAAAACTTTGTAGCAATCGCAACGAGAAACGAAGGACAACTGATTAGCAAGTAGAAATCCTAACCAGTACCTTAGTATTGTTATCTCATTCACTATTAGACTGAAAGAGATTCATGTTTCGACTCGTACGATGCGCGGGGCGACGTGATTGGTGCGCTCTAGCCTTTCGGCACGGGCCTCGCCCTGATCATCCCTCGCCAACGCAGCGAGCGCAGAGGCAGTCAGGCGAAAACCTGAAGCAACCTGCTACCGCATTGCGCGCGCGCTCTAACTCGCGAGTCTTGATAGTACTTAAATTTTGTAACTAGGACGTATTACCTTAGTAAAATAAACTTTTGATATTTTAATTTCGTGTGTCCTTTTAACTAATTACTGAACCGGGCCTAAATTTTGGCATCGTTAGAAAGATAAACTCAAATAGTACTAGTTAAGAAGAAAAAAATGCATTGTTAAGGGCTTCGTTTTTTTTTTAATGACAAAAAACTAAAAAAATACTACAAAAAAGTAAGATTTTTTTTCTAAGTCATTAAAATTAATTCTTTTCTTCTTATGACTTTTTAGTGAATGTGGTATCAAAAGTTGGTAAATTTAATAAGCTTTAAAATGAGATGTAATTCAACAAGATACACACAATAAATATGAAAAAAAAATGGTTTTACGAACTTAAAGCAAACCAGAGAAACGAAATTTTTAAATCACCCCCATCACGAGGGGTGAGGGGTGCGCCCCCCCCTAAGGTGACTTTTGTCGATGAAATTTGATGTATATCACGTAGGTAAAGTATCAAAAGTCGGAACCCTAACACATTGTATATTTTTTGAGATAATCATTTTGTCGAAATGATATCACACGATGTATTTTCGACAAAACAAGCCCGTGCTCCAAACATTTTTTCAAGTGAATGTAATGAATTACATAATTAAATTTGTTAAATAAATTAGGTACCAGTTTAGTATTTTTACCACCAGGTGGTAAAAATATTGGATTTTTCCGGGCAAATCGATATGATCTTTATGCTGATGTTGAGGATATAGTAAATCGACTTCCATTATGCAGCCATATTCTGCATCATCGTTGACTTCAAAAATATTGAGCTTATCTATTTCAAATGTATTTAAAAACCTAAAGTTAGAATACGGTAACGTTTGACTCATACTGTATCCATATAAAGTATAAGTAAACTATAAATGATTCCTCTTTCGATGAATCATAGTCAGGCATGTATTTTTTAGCGTACCGGTGAGAACACATACACAAACCCCCCCCTCATACCCTTTTGAATCATTCGAATCATAGACAAATCATCAAGTAGTTCAAGCTTTACTCCTGTTTTTAATAACATCGCGTCGAATGAAAGGCTTGGTGCTGTGACATAAGAGGCTGGATCGAGTTGATAATGATTTTTACAAATTTTGCGGAATTTCTCAAAAATATCCGTCAGTAAAAGTGCGTCTGGTTAGGTACAAGTCCGTATAGTCGCCTTAATCTTTGATTTTAAAATGCGACCACACGGATTATGGATATTTGTAGTCGCTATCTGATATATGATCGTTAGTAAGTGAGTTAAAGAAACACGATTTAGGTGGTAACGATTTTTCGAAATAAGTTTTCCAAGTCTTCATATAGTCATACATAGGGATAGACTCCCTTCCTAGTCAACTAATTAAATTGTTGATCATTCGGAAAATGTGAGTGTAATGACTTGAAATCATCCTTATTTATTGCTTTAGCTAACTTATCTAAACTTGTTCCCAAAAATTTTAACAAGTTCGTAAAACGTAATTGAATAAATTCACCGTTCGCTGCAGGTAAAAACTCAACAAATGATATATTGTTTTCTTTAGTTTTTGGTATGATCTTTACTTTTCCTGGCATTTCTCCCAACTCTTTGATGAAGAGGTGACAATCATAACCTGATAAATTATGAAAAAAACATTGGAATAAACTGAGGTGTTTTATATCGTAAATTACAAATTTGATGAGCCGCGCACATGGTAACGACCTATTATGTGACAGTGATCATATAACTTTACATGCGGGCTTTAATAAACAATCAGCGCCATCTACTAGGAACTTGTAGAACTTCATATTAGATCAAACATTACTGCATTAATAAAATAAATAAATAATTATAATTGCATAAATTGATAAAAAATGCTATGAAATAGCTTTCCGCGGCAGTCTCCGAGTGCCACACGTCTTTTTTTTAACGATTCATCTAAGAGAGATTTTACTTTGGTTCGGATTTCGGTAAAAAACGAATGAACAGAATTTAGTAGTTGATCCTCTTCCAGAGCATCAATTCTATATGTATTTATGCGATCGCGGAAGGCAGACCTAACTAATTTCACCCCTGGGCAGTAGCTAGCACTGCTGCAGTTTTTATGAGTATTTCTTCGCAAGTGCCCTATCCACCCCCTTTTCTCAACTGTTATGTTACTATTTCAACAAAAAGGGAAAATGATAAAAAACAAAAGGATATTCTAATGGACTAAGATCCTCCTCCTTTTTTAAAGGAAGGTTAAAAATAAACTAGCTTTATATTCAAAATGATAACGATGATTGGACATTATTAATATCTGTCTAATGAAACTATAAAAATATTAAAAAATACTTATGAACTTTATTTATCTTTACCTATTAATGATATTACTTAAACTTATCACCTGCGAATGCCGGAGCAGAGTCCTTAAAAAGTAAATTGATTTCCCTAACAAAGCGCTGCAGGTAATCAAATTGGGAGGATTCACTCTGTAGGCAGCAGTTGGTACGTAGCAGCGCCTTCTTCCAGCGCTCGTCCGGGGCGGCAGGCTCAGCGTCGTCGCGGTGGTAGACCATCAGCTCCACATAGAAGTCGCCCTCGGTGACCGCGGAACGTTGCTGAGTTCCGTTCGCAACTCTGTTTGTGATGTGCGAAGCCAGACTCGTCGCCTTGGGCTGACACACTTCTACCTCTTCGCTTAAGCCCAGACCGAAGATGTCAACAGTCGTAGATTTCTTGTTTCTGTAACAGACCAAACATTAGGTATTTGTTATTATTAGATATAAAAATAATACTATGCTTACTACCTTTATTTGACTGATTAGAAGAGATTTAAAAAATCTTCACTGTTGTCTTTAGTTGTATGCTTTATCGATCTACCTTTACACATAATCTTCATAATAAAAGCTATTAATAAAACTATATTTTATTCAAAGTAGATAATAGCAATAAAACATATACATATATATTAATAAAATAAAAATAATTAACGCAACAGTCCAAAACTTTAAATGTACTTGCTTAAATGTTGAAATATATAAATAATGTATTTTTTACGTAAGACCTCATAATTATAACAAAAAACAAAAAAATATTTAAAATTACCTAGTATCTTTACTGCTGGTAGACTTGCGTCTACGACTCGCAGGCGTAGTCGACGATGACGAAGTCGATGGTTTCTTTGTGGTTTTAGCCACCCCCGTTTGCGCAGCGACGAACTCGCTGTCGTACTCTGAATCTGACCTGAAAGTATTTCTATTTTAATTGAATATATTTTAAAGACATTTTGAAAATAAAACAGAATATTTAGAACTCATTATTGCTCCTAATAAAGAAAATATATCAACAGACACTATCTGTTATTTTTAAGCATTAATTTAAAAAAAATGTGCGTAAAACATAAATAGAATAACTTTCCAATGATCACTTGCTGAAGGCTCGATGAGTCGATGAGTGTAGATCGAACGAAAAATTTGACATTTTATTGCAAAAAATTGCGTGCACATCAGTTTAAAAAATTGTTTAAATAGACTTTAATTAGGTCCTGCAAAGTTAATTGCTTACGTAGGTTATGAATCGACAATTAAACTATCTAATATGAACTTATAGTTACTACTTAGTTTGTTCACTTCAAAAAAATGTATGACATAAAGGTATATATAAGGTTATTGGGGTTGAGTCCAGGTAAACTCAGGGTATTTTCGAGACAGAGAGTTTAATATTGTTTCACGAAATTATATATATGCGGTTACACGGTACTTTTAAGCATTACACTTAAGATGATAAAACGCGCGCGGCTTGATAACAATATGGCCAGCGATCCGTCGCGCATCGTAATTCGGACGCTACTATGCTAGTTTGTCTTCCATAAAGCATTAACAGACGATCGAACTTGGTCCTGGCCGGACAGCGGACTTGGTCTGGCGTACCAAATCCGCTGGACGCAACAGACGGCCGGATCTCGCACTAACCGCGTGGCTTGCACACAGTTCAGACGTCATGCCTCCGACGTTATCCAATATTACAAAATTAACTCTCATATTCTCTATTTTTTTTTTACATAATTTGCAGTGATACTTTTATCAAATCTTGAATAACAATTCCGAAGAATCTCAAGAGCCTGATTACGAGCATCTCTGTTGCAATAAAATTCTTCTATAGCGACTGCCGTGAGTTTGTCCGGTCCGAGCGCACAGACGCGCGGATTTGGTACGGAGCAGACCAAGTTCGACGGGCAAACCATCGGACCATCGAACACGAAATAATAATAATAATGTTCGGCAGACAACTCTCCAGATGAACGGATATGGTATGGAGCGTACCGAATCCGCTGTACGGCCTGTACTAAATTCGATCGTCTGTTAATGCTTATACAATTGGGAAATTCTGATATGAACTAACGCCACCATACCCTTGGGCTCGGAACTATTACGAGTAGAAAAATGCGTTCAAATAGCGTTCATAATAGAGCTGCCACTCAAAAAAAGTAACAATTAATAGTAGATTTAATAGGGTAACCAATATAGTTATTGCCCGGTTAAGGGAGTGATACACGATTTTTTCTATTTAAAATCTTTATACAGCAATAAATTGACTAAAAACTATTGGATATGTAACTTAAATAAATCTTCTTACGAAACATCAGATAATAATTTTTAAATCTTTGGAAACACAAATATAAAAAAATAAACAAAAAATAACTTCTAAAATCACAGTAATTGTCCAGTAGACATAGTGATTGCCACTTGTCACATACAGTTATTGTCCACCTTGTAGTTAATGGTTAATCAACCTTAATTTTAAAATAAATAATTAAAAATTGAGATCTTTTCTTGCTTTTTGAATATTGGAATATATCTCTTCACAATCCGAGTTATTATCATCATCTGAATCGTCAACTTTGTAACAAAAGTGACATAAAAATAGCATCATATCGGCATCATCGGGAATATTATTTTTATGGCTATTTGGTATACATCGCAAATGAAAAGATAAATGACAGCCACTGCATTCAACTTTGTGTTTAATGATGATGTGCTTGCACACGGCACAAGCATCATTGGATTTTATGTGAACTTCCTCCAAAATGCTAATTCTTTTCGATTCCGGAAAGAACTTCTCTTCAACAAAAGTAGAAGTAGCTTCTGGTTCTCTTTTTTTTTCAATAGAAGTTTTACCCTTGCCTTTTTCCTTCTTACTTTTCTCAGTTTTTTTAACCTCTCGCTCCATTTTCTTTTTTTCCTTCTCTTTTAATTGCTTTTCTTTATCTGATTGCTTTTTTTGTACTGCTAATTTGAACTTATCTGAAGTGATAGCGAATGGTTGTCGCTCTACTTGACGCTTCCTTTTTCTGACAGGTGTTTTGGGATATGCTAAATATTCTCCAAAAGATGATTTTATTTTGAGCAATTTTGGACTCTCAATGGGAGTTATTGATGCAGACTGACTAGATGGATTTTGGGAGCAATCATATGAGGTATAGGGATGTGGGCCAGAATGTGATGTTCCAGGGAGGCTATGTAGGTAAAAAGAAGCTTGATCAGTATAAGATGTACTAGGGAGACTATATATTTCTGTTGGTGGAACTTCACTTTGGTGTGTATTTTGAACTTGGGCTTTTTCTGATACTTTGTCTGATACAACCAGATTGCCGGTATTTGCACTCAAAATAGTTGTTGGCTTTACTGTATTTTCCCCTAAAATTATTGACTGGGAAGATATTTCAGCTTCATTTAATAAGTGCCTATCAGAAGTATCAACTCTTTCTACATGGTCATGAGTTTTTGATTGAAATTCTTTCCAAAGGTTATAAATTATGCTTAAGTGGGGTTCGGTTGTGTTAAATGAAGAATCTTGAAATGTCTTACAAAGTGTAGCTCCGGCTATGTTTTTGAATGTTTCAAATGTAATTGTTGCATTATCCGAAATAACCTTAGAAATTTCAACAGTATTTTCGCCTAAGCACTTAGAATAGTTTATAGAATTGGGATTAAACGGACAAAGACCACAAGCTTTAAAACCATTGACCAATATTTCTCGCCTCAGACTTAACTCAAGCACTTCTTTAAGTACAGGAGCGAAATTTAACTTAGTTATTCCTTTATTTTCATTGGATAGTTCCCATTTCTTTAAATATTTTCTCCAGCCGACTTTCAGGGGTCTAAATGCAGATACGTCGGCTGGCTGGATGATTCTGGTCGCATTTGGGTACAGAGCTATTAATTCAATTTGAAGGTGGGTACATAATTGGCTCAAATGATAATTTAAATGTGTTTTGTGACCGTCAACAAATAGAATGATTGGAAACTCAATGGATTTGCTCACTAAATATGGATGAAAAACGTTACCTATGAATTCGTAAAATATTTCGGTAGTCATCCAACCATTATCTGACTTTCCAATGCCCCACCCTTCTGGTAAAGACTCGCATATCTTTTCAGGTAGTCTTTGATAGGGATATACTATGAATGGGCAGCATATGTCACCTGCAGCCGAAAAAGTAAATAAAACAGTTATAGATTCTTTCGCATTAGAGTGTTCAATGTTATAAACGTTTTTGGATCCCTTTACAGCTAGAACGAGACCCGAACTAAGGCAAATCTGAAAATTTGTCTCGTCTGCATTAAAAATCCTACTGGGTTGATTGAGAACCTCAGTCAATCCTTTTTCTTCGGCGTAAGAACGAACTTCATCGAACCATCCCCTTATATCTCTTTCAGAAACATTAGAACTGGCTTTAGTCACTCCTTCAGATGTCCTGATACTTAATTTGGGGTGTCTTTTTAAAAAAGCCTTCCACCACCCAATACCAGGCCTGTTATTTGAAAAAGGATTAGGTCGTGGATTCTCTTCAAGAAACTTTTGTACGCTATCTAAAATATTTTCTTTGTTTTTTGGAAAACCCTTTCGAGCTGAAGTTATAATCCAGTTCTCAAGAAGACCTTCTTCTTTTATAGTCAAGATAGGCGATGGACCCAGGCTAGTCTTATGGCCTGGGTTTCGTTTATAGAACCTAAGCGTTGATCTCGGAACACCATATTTTTGAGCTATTTGGCGATCTGACAACTTTTGTTCATTAGTCTGAATTTCAGCAATAGCTTTTTCGAGGTTTTCCGAAGTGTATTTTAATTTAGGTGCTTTAGGCATTCTGAAAGAAACGATTTATTTTCAGTTGAAAAAAAATACTTTAAAATGTTCATATATTGACCGGGCAATAGCTATACCAATTGGCATTGGCAATGACTATATAAAGGTATGGCAATTACTACAATTATTAAAAAAAAAATTCAGTGATTGCCCACCCCTTTTCAAACCTTAACGAAAGAAGTAACAGTCAAAAAGATGCTTTATGCAAACACTAGAAACACTAGTTTCGTACGGCTACGGGGAACATCCAGCGAGCGTTTTCAAAGATCTGCCCGCTGCCACTGCAGCCAAAAGAAGAGTAGGTACCTGTACCTAGCCGTACCTACCTGTACCTAGCTTTACCTACCTGTACCTGCCAGTCATCATTGCTGTTACATCATAGAAACTAAACGACTATGAGGTTGGAATCTAACTGGGAGCTTCCTAGGCCGGCGGTATGTTGGGGCCATTGAAATGTATTCAAACGACGTTCGAGCGCCACCTAGCGTAAATGTAGTTAAAGTTTATTGGTTGTATAATTAAAGTTAGCGCCATCTATCTTAGTATTGTATAATTTACTTCTGATTGGTAGATTACTCAGAGACACATTTACAGTTAGTTCTGACTTGTATTTATATAGAAATTTTTTGACTCTGCATTCATTCGCTCTTCTCGATACGTACCTACCTAAACGATGTACCTTTGTAAATAATCAATAATTAAACGAAATAAGTTTGAAGTACTGCTGTTTCAATTAAGAATTCTTAACTGCAAGTAGACGCCAAGTATTAGAGCAATCTTTGGGAAGATAAGAAGGAGCTGACGCTGAGCTACCCCACAAGTTCGTTTATACATATATAAGATCGTTCCTGTGTTTTTCGCATTTTAATAAAGGAACTGTTGTGAAATTGTTCTTAACAGTGGTAAATTCTTACTTTAGTAGTACCTATTCGAAATAATAAGAACATCGTAATTAATCGAAGTCACATAAAATAATATAAAAAGAAGCAAAGCCGTGTTAAACTTGTTTACTTAATAAACGAAAATTGCGAAATTATACATTATTTTACACAGGATGTCGGAACATTCAATAGTTTTATAATTTATTATTCGGAGTTTGAAGAAATTAACACATATTTGTTGCGCAGTGCAAGCTATAAAATTTAAAATATATATTTAAATGGTATTATTGATCATTATTCTCAGATCATTATGCATCACTTCCAATCAAGTTAGCTGGAAAACAATGCCTGAGAATCAAACTTAAAATGTACCTATGTATGTAACTTTAAGAGCTATATCCCTTATTCGTTTCGAGCTTAAAATAAATAAAAATAATGTTAGTTTTCCTTTTATTTGCACAACGAAATTTCATCTATTTCCAATCAATTTTTTGCTATGTTAGGGAATTTAAGGCATGAATTATATTTTATGGTAATCTGAGAGCCCAAGCTTTATGTGAATGTGACGTCAATACAATAGCTATTAGGTATATCACAAAGCAGATATATAGTAGAGGTGCTGTAAGCAAAGATGCACAGCTTCAATTTGAGTTGTCCTGACGTCACAGCTTCTATTTCAAGCTATTCCGCGCTAGAGGCACTGGCGTCAGTTCGGCGTCTTTCCATACTATACAACGCCAGAACTCAGCCATAGAAAACTGCTCGCGTATATATTGTAATGCTGTTTTTAAACCTGTTATTACAATGCATACCCGAATTTTGCGTACTGATCGTGTATAGTTTGTATCGTGGATGCTTACGTCTTCGTTCCCGACTATACTACACCACTTAAACTTGACAAGAGTGTTAAAAGTTAAGTTTTTTTTTGATTCAGTAATATATGGAATTATATTTAAACTTTATTAGATAGGATTAAATACATAACAATCGCACCGGAAGACGGAGTCGGTACGGTTAGGTGTGACGACGAGCGCAGCGAGTAGGAGCATTTTCGGTTGCATATAGTTATATACGTGCGCGAGCCGAGCGAGCGAAGCCACCGGTGCCGCGGCAGCGTCCGGCGAAGCGCCATAAGCCTGGTCAGCAATCCGACATGCTTATCAGATAATAATAAGATAACTACTTACCACGAGTACTATGCTGTAATACAAAATTAGAAATAGTTAGGTTAGCTTAGGTTTAGGTTAGGATTAGTCCGTATGGGTACTGGCGCTGTACATTATGTAACAAGATATACTTCTACGTTACTACGAAGTATACGCGAATATTTGCGAACTGCTCTTGTATGGATTGCAAGAACTTAACAAAAAAGTTATTTCCAATATATACGCGAGCAGTTTCCTATGGCTGCGTTCTAGCCCTGTACAGAATGGAAAGTCGCGTCAGTTCGTCGCTGACTTCTGTGAAGTATGTACACGCGTAAATATTTAAAAAAATTAAATCCTCCATTGTTTCTCGACGTAAACTTAAGTTTTCTATACTTTACATTTATAAAGACAATAAAGACTATCCAATCCAATAAGCCTATATAAAGCCTGTAATAATGGTTACCATGTAGCAAAGAACTAGGAGGGTTCCTAGGATATACATACATTATAAATACACAACCAGACTCAGAACTTTTTTTCATTGTTCCGTGCGGGATACGAACCCGCGACCCTCGGTACGAGAGATTTACACCTAAGCCACGAAAGTTGTTATTGCATGGTAAATTGATAGAAGGCGAAAATATTTAAAGGTGTTTTTACAAAATTTTGAATTTTGAATCAATTAAAATTATTTAGTTTAAAATATTGCACGCAACTCTAGGACTATAATGTTACGTTACATTAAAAGTCAAAGAAAAAAACTTTATTTCGTAGTTATAAAAGACACTTGAAATAGTCAAATTATTTACAAATTGAACTGGAGCCCAATTCTCGCGCGAGTGACATTTGTCACTCCCCGATATATATCGAAAAAATGACGTAAATATCACGTGAATGCGGTTAGTGCTATTCTCGTGATCTCATGGGTGATATATGTCGAACGAAAACCACTCGACATGCAACGAGTGGACTGGAGCACTCGACATGTAATCTCACTGGGTGATATGTTCCTACACACAAAAGTGACGGCCGCCATTGTATCAAGAAAGACAATGATATTAATGTATATAATTGTTTTGATCTTGTAGATTTATGTTTTCAAATCAATAATAATAGCTTTTTGTTGAAAATATGGAACAGTTCATTGCTTCTGTTTTTGTAAATATTATTCGGGATGCCGAAGTCGATATTTCTGCACCAAGTCGTCACCGTAGAAGCCTATGTAGGGTGAACCCGATGGAGATGCGGGACGACGAATTTAGAAAAAAAAATTCGTCTCCCCTAACACATGGCGATAGAATTAATGAATATGTTGGAGCCTCTTCTTCCCAAAAAAGATATTTCGGTTAAAACTAAAGTTTTTTAGTATGAAAATGTGCCGTTATTTTCTCTGTATTAGATATTTTGAATACTACAACATAACTCTATTTCTTATTTCTACGCATTTCTTTTCAGGTTTTAATGTGCCTTAAACTTTTTTGGCACAGGATCTTACCAAACCCCGGTGGGAAATAATTATTTAGTAAGCATGTCTCAACCATCGGTATCGAGATGTGTTGAAGAGGTGGTTGTGGCCCTAAATAATCCCATAATATTTGGAGAATGGTATTTAGAGGCGGTGCGACCATGACATGTCCATGATTTCCCGTAATAATAGCTGATTTTCCGTAGGTTTTTTACCTTTTGATTCAATCAAATACCAAGAAGACCATTAATTAGGGTTGCCTGTAAGAGATCATCTTTCGATGATAAGGCCGCCTATTGTGCTCTGTATCTTAAAAATTGTTCTGTATAAATATTCCTTATTTTTGTGTACATACAATGAAGAATAAATAAATAAATAATTAATTAGACACAAAAGTCATCAATGGCACTGTCATGTCATCAATACTACTGCGTTCAACATGAAACATTTTGCGTGTGTAATATTTTAAAGATTTAGGAAATATAGCATAAGATATTTAAGATTTAATGGTTTATTGTTTAAATTAAGCAGTAAAAACACCGGTTTCAGTTAAGATGATCAACAAGCTTAAAAAAATATATTTCATCAAATTTGCTTTTGGTCTTCATTGAAAGCAGAACGTATCCTTAACACATCTTGCAATGAACGAATGGAATTAACCTAATGATAATACCGTGTCGAGTAGTATATCATGTCTACTACCGGCGAGAATACGAGTTTTGCTATGCGCCCGATATTTTTGATAGACATGATCAAAGTCGCCTACGATGTTGAGGTGATGTGACATTTATCATCTCACTGAAATGTCGAGTGGCGCGAGAATTGGGCTCCTGAAGCTTCCACCACTTCGGAAAGTTGATCTGTTGAGAGATATCATCTTTTAAAAATACACAATAACAATTTACAGCCAGGGAATCCCATCTTCTTGCATCCGGATATCTTATTCACACAACACTTATCCTTAAATCTGTCGACTATCGATATTTTGGAATCTTATTATAAAAGCGTATGATTGACCCATGAACGAGTTAGTGGCTTTATGGAGTCTACTATTATATAATATTTATTACATTCTTGGTCCAAGTTATAAAATACTGACTTTGAGTTTAACCTTAATCTTATAAATCTAAAAGGTATTACATTGTTAGTAGAAGGTACAGTGGAATGATTAAGACGGTTGTTATGCCTATAATTATTTTATGAAAGTAATATATGTAAAGTCGATTTAGTCCTACATTATTTCGAAATAACCTAGAATTGGCTTCTTAATCGACTTAAAATTCATGCGAATTTCAACCTTATACTTTTAACATTAAAGTAAAATATTGTATTAACTTTGAAGTAAATAACAAAGTTTAGAGTTAAACCTAACAGACACACGCACTCACATTTTGCAACTTATAAAGTTGATTCGATATAAACCTGTATTCGTGCATGAAAATCCTAAATCGCACTATAATTTTTTTTATAATAGTTAGAATATAAGGAAATATTCGATAACTTGATATGTGCAGTCACTGAGAGTTAGTAAGACCTGAGTTAGTAACCCGAAAACTTTCTGTCTGACTCGCACACACGAGTCTACATTGCTCATCACAATGGACTGATTTTACAAACCATACCCGAACCGTGGTGTCTCAAAGTTAAAAACTTTGCTGTACAATACCACCGGCACACCACTGTTAAGGGTTTAGCTATTTTTAACAAAATTTGATTGCGCAATCTTTTTTGGATTCGTGACCAACGTGATTGTATTTATGTAAATCACTAGTAGTGTATTATTGGGCATTCAACCCACCCAAGTTAGTGATGTATAAATTGTCTTTACATTTCCAATTATAGTATTGGGCATTCTAAGCCAGCGAAGGAAACTGAGCTGGTCACTTTTGAAATTCAAGGACGTGATAGTTTGAGACCATACATGACAAGAAATAATATAATAAAAATAAATATTAATTATTTACTGAGTACACTCAACCGAAAGTTAAAGAATTTACTACGCAACGCATGATTACGCTAGCGTTGGCAGCGATCCGCGTGCCAGGTAACGTGCCGCTAATGGACTCAGTTCTATGTAAAGTAAATAGTAACATAGTAGTATTTATTTATAGGGAATTCTGGTGAAAAATTAAGAACCTACCTACTGTTATTACATGATCAGAATCGAGTACAGAGCAGGGACTGCATATCGGTATATTTTTTTTAAATAGTACTAGTAAAATTTCAGTACCCTTATTAGTGTACTGCTTCATCAAACACAACACCTGTACAAGTTATTAACATCTAACATACATTTAACCTTTATTAGTACCCAAATAATGTGTACCGGGTTAATTTCTGTAGATAGGTTGGGGAAAAAGAAATCCATTATTTTTACGTGAACTTCAAGACTTTATTTAAAATAATTGATTGAATCAGGCGTTATTTTGCGGAAATCCATGACAACTACTATAAAAAGTTATTTTAATGGAATTTAATGAGCTGTCTACAACGACAAGTAATCCTTTATTACACTTATTTATTGACACTGATGAGTCGCGGAGTCATTGAAGTTTGAATATTGTTTAGTATTCCATTTCAATGAAAATGTGACTCATAATTACCCTAAATAATGAGTGGGTGGGGCTTTGCGTTAATATAAGCTGGCTTTTGGCGATACTAATTTACTTCGGTGGTGGTCGTTGCGCCCTGAGGATGCTTCTGGTTGAAGCGAAACACGTGTCGGTGATAGCTTGTGGTGTGGGTTTCCAGGTGTGTGTTCATTGCATGTCTTGCTTCTTGCTTGAGGGAGGGAGGGCGGTGAACTTACGCATGAAAATCCTGCATCACTAGTGCAAGTACAAGTCGCGGAATTAGCAAAATAACTTTTTATAGTAGTTTATTTAAAATGTTTTGCATTGTCCAATTTAGGTCAAATATGCACCATTTTGTTCTATAATTTGTTGCCATTTTAATGGTAGCTTCATTATGCCTCTCTCATAAAAGTCTTGGTCCTTATTAGCGAAAAACTCCAGCAATTGATTTTCACACTCTTCCCTTGATGCCAATTTCTTATCACTAAAAAAGTTTTGCATGCAAGAAAAAGATGGTAATCGCTTGGTGCGAGGTCCGGACTGTATGGTGGATGCATCAAAACTTCCCAACCAAGCTCCCGGAGTTTCTGACGAGTCACTATAGAAGTGTGTGGCCTGGCGTTGTCCTGATGGAACACGACACCTCTTCTGTTGGCCAATTCTGGCCGTTTCTGGTCAATTGCTCGCTTCAGACGGTCCAGTTGTTGACAATAGATGTCTGAATTTAATGTTTGGCCATATGGAAGCAACTCGTAATAAATGATTCCTTTCCAATCCCACCAAACGCAAAGCAGAACCTTCCTGGCCGTTAGTCCCGGTTTGGCCACCGTCTGAGCTGCTTCACCGCGCTTTGACCACGACCGCTTTCGCATAATGTTGTCGTATGTGACCCATTTCTTATCCCCAGTCACCATCCGTTTAAGAAATGGGTTGATTTCATTACGTTTGGCCAAGGCTTCGCAGATGGAAATTCGATCCATCATGTTTTTTGGTGTTAATTGGTGTGGCACCCAAACATCAAGCTTTTTTTTAAACCCAGCTTTGTGCAAATGGTTTAAAACTGTTTTGTGGTCGATCTTTAACTCCTGGGCGATGCTACGACTACTAACATGCCGGTCCACTTCGATGATTTCAGTGACTTTGTCGACATTTTCGACGACGGGCCTGCCTGTGCGAGGGGCATCCTTAACGTCAAAAATACCCGAACGGAATCGACGAAACCAAAATTGCGCGTAATTAGCTGTTACAGTATCGGGACCATAAACACTATTCACATTTTCAGCCGCCTGACTTGCATTTTCGCCCTTATCAAAGAAAAACTGTAAAATGTACCGAATTTTCTCTTTGTTGACTTCCATCTTTAACGGCGTGTAACTCAGAACTGAATGGACAAAACAAAAAACTGCAAACGAATTCTTTTAGTGCGAACTGTTACCTTGACAACGAGCATAAATTTGAAATTGTTTGATCGATAATTTACGTGATATCGATCACTACAGCCATCTACCGAAAAAATAATGGATTTCTTTTTCCCCAACCTATTATCTTTAGTACAGAATTATTAAAACCTATTTAATTTCTGTACCGAAATGTCAGCATATGAACCTACGCTTCATAGGCTTGCAAACTAAAGTATCGAACATTCTACAGTTATTTAAAAATAAAATTTTATTATTAATATTAATACCAGAAAATTTCAATTAACTGAGAAAAAAATCAGTTATGCTACAATAATAAAAAAGGTCCACGAATTATTTCAGTATGAATTCCTGTATTGTTATTTTTAAATACACCAAATTAAACGGTATGACGTCATACAGAAAAAAAAAATGTATAGAAATTCATACCAGTATGCAGTCCTTGGTACAGAGTGCTCTCCTCCTTCGCTATCTAAAATTTGCCACCAGCCATCCTGTTTACAAAATTTAATGAAAAGTTTGTTTCTAGTTAGAGTCCAAAATTTTCATGATTTTTTTCAGACTTTAAAGAGATGTTTTCACATTAATTTGTAGAGCTTCAAAACTCATTTATATTTGCTACATAACTTTTATTTCTATAAGTATTCTTTAATCTTTGCACAAAAAAAAAAGCGGGTAGTCGCGCCATCAATACGCAAATTAAGTGCTCTCTCTATTTTTTATTAAATTTAATATATTTTCTGAGTATTATTGACAAACAAATGTTATAGTTCTTGGCAGAACTCACTAGTACTCACGGACACACCTTTTCCAATCAAAATATCACATATCTACAGAAGCATCTCCAAGAAGTGAAATATGGAAGCACTTGCTAAAATGTTCGAATCACGGTTCAGTGAATATGAGAGCAGGCTGGAGAAAGTTGCTGGAAAATCTCCTGTTCATCCTGACCTGGAGACGTTGTCACAAGATTTTACATCATTTAAATCCTTGGTTTGGCAGATGTTTAAGCAGTTGAAGTTAGAGATTGAATCTCTTACGCTTGGACAGGATAGACTGGAGACTGCATCCAGAAGGAAGGTCCTTCTATTCCATGGCATCCCTGAGAAACAAAATGAAAAGGTTTTTGATGTGGTTCACCAGGTAATAACCGACCAAATGAAGATGTCCAATATTAACAAAGATAACTTACGTGTTTGTCATCGCTTGGGAATGCCATCAACAGGTAAAAATAGACCTATTCTTGCACGTTTTACCGATGTTGAGATTCGTCACCGCATTTGGGATAGCAAAACAAATCTGAAGGGCACTGGCATCACTGTCTCGAAGATAAGACAACAGATCTTTACAACGGCTCGTAAACACTTCGGTATCACTAACTGTTGGACTATGGAAGGTAAAATTTTGATTAATCTTCCCGACAACTCCCGATTAAAGATAGAAACTTTAGGTTCTCTCCAACAAACTATATTGCAGCACCCGGTGGGCTCAGATGCTAGCGCTTCCAAGACAGCCGCACCAACAGCCAAGAAAACTCGCCGACGTAATTAGTATTGTTATCAAATAAGTTCAAAACTTTGGCTTGTACATCAACCGACAACAACTTATATTAGTTAATTCCTTAGGTAACTCTTTAATTTGCCCGTTTTATACCAATAAATTAGCTTTCTTCTTTTCTGTATTGATGTCGGTATTTCTAAATTTTCCATTTTGTTTTTTACTTAAAATGTCAGTATGTAAGAATGTAAACAATCTTTGTTTGTATTTTGACATCCATCCATCATTACCCACTTTGACATTACGTTGTGTCAGATATCACTTGACAGTCGCTCAATAGTCGAGGCTGCATTCCGTATTAAGCTTTTAAGTTTACTTTTTATTTTTTATTATTTGTGTGTAGTTACCAATAGTGGAAAGTATTGTAATCTTTTGTTTGTGTTTATTAGTTTAATTCCATTTCACTCTTGTCTCTTTATTTGTGAGTAGTGAGTTGTGCAAATTGCCTATTTATTTATATATAGGTATATATTTTGTTACATACTTATTGTATTATTATTTTACTATATATATAGCTTAATTCCGACTCACTGACATAATTGATCTCCGGGTTGCCGTGGTCGTGGAAAATCGAAATTTGGAGGGTCGGTTCGGTTTTCGAAGGGGACCCGGGGAAAACTTTCAAAAGTCGCAATAGTCGTTCCCGAGCCGAGATACAGCAACTTTTTTGTTTACCGGGGAATCGTGCTCAAATTCGGGTCGAAGGTGTGGGGGGGTGAGGCGGTCGAAATGGCGCAAAAAAATTTGGAACTTTTTTTTTTTTTAACTATTCTCCCATACTAGCTTCGGAAAATCCGGGCCCGGCTTCGGCCGGTTTTCGGCGTGCCGTTCGGGTCCGGGGCGGCGCAGGGGGTTGAAATTTCAAACTTAAGGGTTCAGATAACCCCGTCATCGGGGCGTGCGGGAATCGAATCGCCATCTTTTGTTTTAAAATGGCGCCCGAAGAAATTTTTGCGAAAATGGGGGTTTTTTGATGTTTTTTGAGAAAAAAAAGTGCAAAGCGAAGGGTGATGTGTACGAATTTTACATATCGTGATCTGGGGCCGACGACACGTCCGGATAAGTGCGAAACGTCGCGGGGGAGGCGTTCAAAATGTGCCAAAATCGAAAACGACTATGGATTTTTTCCGACTATTTCCCGGATTTCGAGTTTTCTCAGCCGACGCCGGCCGAACGGTGAGGGCCATTCAGGTTTTCGTCCTCGGAGGTCGTAGCCGACGAGACGGGCTATTTTTAAGACCGCAACGGCACCTTTCGACCTTCACGGGCAGCTCGCACTGATCGCTTTTGTGTTTTGAAGAATCGCCGAAAATGACCGTTTTCGACGGGAGTCGATTCGAGTACTACCGAATGCGATCCTCGTCGATTCCATCGCGTACGATCTCTTCATTAGACCATTTCACCGGGGGTCTTCCTTTACCGGACTCGATTCCGATGAATATTTTACGAGATTTTACGAGTTTAAAACGGTCGCGTTTCGCGGTATCGCGGTGTAGGGCGCGCGCGGCCGAGTCGGCGTTTCGCGGGGCCGCCACGGCTAAACCGTAAGAGATGCATCGAAGCAATGTTCCACAAAGCGGTAGCTCTACATCCGGGGCACATTTGATTCTAAGGTGGTAAACGGCCATCTGTTACGGTTCGCCGACTGCAGCCGAGATTGCAGCCGAGAACGTAAATTTCAAGGAAAATTTTGAATTTGGAAGCCCTTTTCTCAGATACGGTATTAATCCTTATCCTTTAAATTACTTTAGTTGCATTTGTGGGTTATCGCTGATTATTGTGCACTTTGTTTCGTCTCATTCGGGTGAGGGGATCAGGAGGGGCAGCAAATTTAAAGATAAAGGCGCGCCGCCGTCCGCAGCCGGGGTCGATCGCTCCCGACGCCCGCCGCCACTGAGCCAGCGGAGATACGGCAAAATGATGTATGACCGAAACGTGGAGGAATAACGTGGCTACGATTGCTTCATAGACACCTTTTACCTGCGTGCTAGAAATAAACCGCAAAAGCGTAAAAGTTTAAAACCTCAATATTTTTTTTCCACAGTTGCTCACCTTTGAAAATTTTTTTCACCGATATGAAATGGATATTTATGATTTTCAATACCCTACTCAGATTCGGTGTTTTGTTCTGATTAAAGTTGTAGAACACGCCATTCCACTCACAACAATGGTTTAGGCTGTGGGGCGGATTGAAATAAAACGCACCCTAAACGCCCGACCGCAGCAGCGGCTACACAGTATGAAATAATTTCATATATTTCAAATTCAGTTTCGCACCAATGTTTCTCATCACTAGACCTATAAATTCCCAAAAGACACCCCGTATCCAAGTATCGAGGATAACTCGCAGTTGACGATTATAAACGATTCGAAAAAGTAACCGCCGAGTCGTCCGCCATTTTAGACTACTCAAACTGAATATTTAACTTTAAAACTACATTCACAGGCTAGGAAATTTAATTGGCATCATTTTCGCGTTTACAGCTTCCAAATCGAACCAATATCTTGGGAGATTTTACAATTTTAGATTTCAACGGGAAATTGAAAAAACCGTTTCGATTTCTTTGGATTTATGGAAATTTGGGGAAATTCATTTTCCAAACTTTTGAAAATAAATCGACCTGAGCAGCTTTTTGCTAAAATGTGAAATTTGAGATATCGCGCTCAAATTTTGGTTTGGGGGCTTTCTGGGGACCGCCGTTCAGGTGCAATAGTTTTTTTTTTTTTTTTTTTCAAATTTTTCACCATGTCTCCATGCAAGGGTTTGAAAATTTCCACCCGGATTCCGTAGCTTCTTGGCTCGCTACGGGCCACTCGGACACCGCAGGAGCTTGCGATTTCTAATGTAGCCGTTTGGATAGCTGGCCTTTCGGACCGTGAAGAAAAAAGTTGCGGTTTCTTCTTATTTTCCGTTTTCTTTTTTTTCCCATACAAAATTACCTCAAAATGGGGGATTTTAGGTTATTTGACGATAAAATGAGTTGGAATCGTTTTATTTTGATACGGTTTTTTTCATCGTTTACAGCCGTCGCCGAGACGACTACACGCGTACAAAACGACTTTGATTACTCTTTCAAATTTATTTTAAAGAAAAAAGAAAAAAAAAATTCATAGAAAATCGTTTTTTTCTTGGCGTTTATTGGCGGATGCTGCCCAAACGCGTATTGCGATTAACGAATGCGACCTATCATGTTGTAGGTGTTGAGACGGACTTTATGGCTGCCTACAAAAACCCTGATCTGTCTTTTCAAAATACACCACAAATGCCACTTTTATGTTTGAAATATCTTAAAAAGTGACGATTTTCAACAAAATATCGTTTTATTTTTGACAGTGGGAATCTTGAATGAGATAAACGTGCTTGATCGCTTCTACACTATGCTGAGACTACAACCACGTGAACAGGATTCGATTTTTTCAGAACATTCTAGGAAATACAGCGACTTGAATATGCCCCTTATACCGCTACGTACGAGCATGGCCGCGGATGTGTTTCGCGGGGCTCTCGCGGCTAAACCATAAGAGATGCATCCACGAAATGTTCAACGAAACGGTAGCTCTGCTTCGGGAGCACATTTGTGTAATAAGTAGAAAACTTGCACCTATAATAAATAACTCACAAAAGCCGAAATCCTAAAGAAATGCTCAAAAAAATGTTTGAAAACTTTGAATTTCGAACCGATTTCGCCCAAAATGTTTCTATTTAGGTCCCGTAAAATATAAAGAAACGTTGTGCATCCAATGCTGATGATTTTACATTTTGTTTCATGACATTTGGATCGAAACCAAGCATTTTTTTCTCATTAGGGTTGTCAAAGTCAATTTTCACCTCGAACGCTCCCGACGCCTATTGCCGCCGACCTGTAGGAGATGGGTTTAAATAATGTTTGACGAAAATGTAGCCGACAAATTTAGCTACAATTTCTCCATACACAACTTTTACCCATGTGTTTTAAATAAACCATAAACCGTAAGAGCCTGGGTAATTTACCATTATAAATTTATACAAGGCAATTTTAACCTTTCAAAGTATATGAATAGGCTAGGAAATGTCATTACGACAATAATTGCGTTTCAAAAAAAATTAAGAAAGCCTAAATCTTTATATTTCATCTTTTTTTTAACTTGGTACTTTAAATTGTCCTCGCGAATGTCCCATAAAACACTCAAAGAAGTCGGGCCCTACATGTTCTGTCATAGATTGCGATAAGAATTTGAAATTTTCTACCCGGCTCTGTGATTGGACGAACAGCTTCTAGGAGAGCTTGCTTAGCTTCTGTTTATGGGCTCTTATTGGATGATACGATTCGCGGCAAAATCACATCTGTCAGTCAGTTAGTGTTATCAAAGGCAGTGTTGACCCTCTTGGGGATTTTCTCTCAATTTGGGGCAAATAGTTTTAAACGGGGGCTTTTTAGGTGAAGGATATTTTTGGGGTTTTCTTTACGGGTTTTGTCACTACCTGCAATTTTACTCCAAAAATTGTAATTCCATTCAAATTTGATTCATGTAGGTAGATATTTAAATGTATTTTTTTATCATTTAAAATTAAAAACTTATTTCCTAAAAGACAGAGCTTAAAATTATATAAAATTATAATACAATTTACGTATTTATCAGCACTGCATAGACTGTATCTTTATTTTTAAGGTTATTTTACTCCAAAAACTGTAATTTCATTCGAATTTGTTTCATGGAGGTAAATAATAAGTTATGTTTTTTTTTACTATTTAAAAATGAACCTTATTATTTAGAGACCAAGTTTAAAATAATATAGCTATAAATATTTATAATTATTTTTGTTTGACAATTTACGTATACTTATCTAAAAATACTTGGGGGTTTTCAAAAATCTTAGGATTCAATATTGTTAGACATTGGCAGCACAGGTATATGTAATGAAACTATATATTTTGATTATATTTTGTAAATATATTTTGTGATAAAAAATAACGTTCATCAGTGCTCAAACGATAGTGATCTGGATTTGGCACCTATGTAAGTAATATTATTCTTCAGTTTCATTTAGTTTCCTAGCAAATCTTTTGATTTTATAGGTTAGTTTTTAACTTTAGTTTTTAGCTTTAAAAACAATTATAGTTACTTTCAGGTTCGCTAACTTGTTTCTTTAATGTTTAATTAGGAGACTTGTTGACTCAAAAGTTGATTACATAAACTGATTTTGTAGCTTTTAAATTTGACAATTAGATATTGTATTGTCGAATATAGCTCAATGTTGTTTTTATGGAATTCTACTTTTATCTTGAATGGTTTTCACGGCCGACTATTTACTGAACTATTAATATTTACTGCACACAACAGGGACTTTGTTTAATCATAGTGGTATGTCAATACAACTGTTACATTAAATTTTCTTTATTTTTTATTTTGTTTATGAAAAGTAAGAAGAAAAAAGTTTAAATATTTACTTTTGTTTGATAAAATGTTACTCCTGTTTAAATGATTTTTGTTTCCTGGATGAAATCATAAAAACTGGAGGAATCTCTTTGTCTAAAGATATCTGCAAAGTCTATTCCATTATGATGTTTATGACTTACCCAGCAATTTTCACCTTATCATTATTCAGACATATTTTGAATTGTTCCTTTAAAATAATAAGAAATCACAAGAATAGTTATACAGATACACAACATAAAAGATACCTTCAATGTGTATAATTTCTTTGACAGCTACCAGCCCTTACTGCTCCTTAAAATTGCTGTATAATATCAGTAGCCGGGGGATTTGAGCTAGCATTATAACCTTATATTGAATTGATGGATGTATTTCAAAAGGTGTTTGAGAATAGAATAGTATCTGGGGTTGAGAGTAGAGACCACATATTGATTGGTCTTGGGACCTGTCTGGGAAGAAAAGAATACAGGGAGGAGGGTGAGAGGGGGCATTTAAAAAAGATGTGGTCAGATGTCCCAGGTTCCATTCCGCAATCGCACAATGGGGAATTACAAACTCCGATTATGTTTAGGAAAACAGGGGAGCAGTAATGGCCAAGCCTCAGTCTACAGACAACTGAGGTGGACCGTTTATCTGCAGCTTTAATTTTAAAAAACCAGGGCTTAGTAGGTATGTTTTGTTGAATCTCACCATAATGTTTGGCTTTTAGTTTGCGAGACCGGTCCCATGAGGAGCTCCAACATGTTGCCATTCACTGGCTAAGAGGCGGAGATCCTGAGCATAGCACATATAGTGATTCAAGGAACCAATTGGGATGGAGTCTTTAACAAAGGAGTCGGCAGCTGTGTTACCGGCAATGCCCCAATGTCCAGGAATCCAAGCCAGGACAACATTTATCGAGTAACTACTGCAAGAAATTATATGAGGTAATCTTTTTAGACACTCTCAAATAATAATTCTAGACTGTTTTCATGATGCTAGACTTCTTCACTGCAGGCAAACTTTCGAGTTTCTTAAAGTGGAGCCATGGATGTTTTTAAATTACTATAGACACACATTTGATGTGTTTAGAATTAAACTCATACTGTCAAGGTTAGACAAAGATCTTGCATATTTTTTAAGGAAGTAGCTGACTCTTTATAAAAGACTACCGGACAAACACCATGCTAAACATGTAATTTGACAGTAAATCTTATATGAACATGGCTTTCAGTTCAATCCTGAATCACATCCTGCCCATACAGCACTACAATCAAATACATAAGCAGTTTTATGTTGTCTCTTTATACCAGATCTGCAGGTATTAAAGTCTATTTCATAATGATGTTTACCAATTATCAAGCATTTACCTTTCCATTATTTGAACTCGTTTCATGTTATTTGTTGCTCTTATACGAAAAATATGAAATTACAACAGTTATACTGGGAAACAATATGAACAAAACCTTCGAACAATACCTATGTTTAATTGAAATTTTTGGTTTCTTACTTTGATGTTATCTTTTTCGATACTCTCAAATTATTATTACAAGACTGTTCACTTCTCCACTGCAGGCTAACTTTTCAAATTTTTAAAGCAAAACCATAGATGTTTTTATATTTTATAAGCACTACTAATATACATTTGATGTGGAAACTAAACTCATACTGTCACTTAAAGCCTGTAATTTTACAAATCTTTATGTTTCATTAGTATAAATATTAATTTATTTATCTACAAAGCAGCCATTTTAGAAAGTATCTGATTCTTAGTAAAAGACTACCGAACAAACACCACACTAAAAATGTTATTTGACAGTAAATTTTATATGAATGTGGCTTTCAGTTTAATCCGCAATTATATCCTGCCCACTTCAATCAAGTACATGAGCAGTTTTATGTTGTATAGACAAACATTGTCATCCCTAAATTAATAACATTTCAACAGTAACTGTTTCATTGTGATTAAACCAGTGTTTGTTTCAGATTCACCTAATGATTCTGAAGGTTGAACAATACAGCAGCATCCAATACTGATACATAGCTTCATAGTCAATGAGCATGCAATGGAACTCTTATGGAATAAATTATGGAATGGAAAAAATAACATATATAATCTTATGGAATATATTTCTTAATAAAAATATGATCTTGAATATTTTGTGTTATTTTTAATCCCTAAAATCCACTTCTCAAGCCTTGGAAGTAATTAGTATGTTATATTTTCATCATGTACCTATTCAAACATGTCAGGATTCTAACCTGCAGTGTGAGCACAGAACTTTGTCGACTTGCATGTTTATGAATGTTTGTATAGTATAGAGTCGGTTGCAAGGTTTAAGTAATATTTTTTTTATTTTTCAGTTAATTAAGAGTACAACATGTTAACAAACATTCAAAATTAACAAAGGACACATTTATTTAAGCTGGCTGTGCGGCAATGGATCGATTTCAATTATTTCTGACCAACCGTCTCCATACTATACGAACATTAGTAAACATAGGAGTCGATAAAGTTCTGTGCTCACATATATAGTTAGGTTCTAGCTTTAGTACATTTGCAACTTGATAGGGAATAATCAAACAAACTTAATGTTTCTGTATTTTTATTATACACAACTTAAATTAGGAACAGCTTTCAAATTCAATTTATAGGTGTAATATTATGGCGCATATATTTTGGTGTTGCATGCAATTCTATAAATTTGAATGTTTGAGTCATGAGTTGCAGGGCTATGAGTCTCTCTCTGCGTGTTTGTTTGCATAAATATTTTGATTATCATAATTCACCAATATCATATTGTTTCTGTACGATTGATCCATCATTTTAATCTTCAGGTGCTATATTTATGTCTGCAAAGAAAAAAACATTTTAAATGTAGTTAAAACACTGCATAGTAAAAGACATTGCACTGATTGGCTGTTTCATCTAATTAAGCGTAGCTTAGTTAGAATCCAACCATAATTAATTATTACCTCGGCGACTTTCTTTCATATCCTTGTGATGTATGTTGTTGAATTTGAGGTTAATTTTGTTTACACTAACACACGCAAGGGTTTAGTAGTTTTTAAAACTTAGGATTAGTAATGGATCTAAGTTATACAGCCTGTTTAGTGATTTTTCAACGAAAAATACATTTCGGTTCATTAATTGATTTTTAAATAAAAATAGTGAAATTATGTCAAACATGTACATTTAATACAAAGTTTATATACTATGAAATACCAAGAGAATCTCTTTAATTATCCTTTTGGTTTCTAAAAATCTTGTAGTAGGTTCATCGTGGTATATATGTTACGGTAAGAGTGAGTAATTGAAGATTATTAATAATAACCGAAAGTTGAGGTTAAAGTCATATAGCCAGAGGCTATTAAACCATTGGATATCACATTTGAAAAATTTAAATCTATTATAATGATGGAGATAATATTTAAGTGACAGGGAAATTTACCGTAACATATACATCCCATATGACTTTTATCAATTGGAGGGCACCATAAGAGCTGTACCGGCTGAGGCTGGTTGCACAGAACTGACATGGACCGGTTAGGTTAGGAGGTTAATTCAAGGAGCGAAGCAAAGTGGAGCTCCTTGCATTAACTTTCGTGGTTATTTTTAAGCTATTGCATAGCTTCTATCGCAGGCCTTGAGCGTGGGCACCGAATCCAGAAATTCCGTAACGAAAAAAACCTAACATCCCCCACTCTGACCGGCACAGCGGTGATACTTTGATTTCATAACTTTACATGCGGGCTTTAATAAACAACCAGCGCCACCTACTAGGAACTTGTGGAACTTCATATTAGATCAAACATTACTGCATTAAAATTAATAAATAATTATAATTGCATAAGTTGATAAAAAATGCTATGCAATAGCTTTACCGCGGCAGTCTCCGAGTGCCACACGTCTTTTTTTTATAATCGCACAAAACAGAGTATTCACCTTTTCAATATTTTGTCCATTGTGTAATAGCCTCGGCCTATATGACTTTAACCTCGCCTTTCGGGAATTATTAATAATAAATGATAATTATTAATATTCTTCAATTATTCACTCTTACCGTAACATCTACATATATGTATAGATAATGGCGAAGGAAACTGCCTGCTTAGTCCACAAGAGGCGCTGATTACGCTAGAACCACAACAACTGTCAAATACCATAGAAGAAGTTAATTTTATATGTTAGTGTTTGGGATTTGTTTGAGTCAAGCGTATGAAGCGACTTCTACTTAGTGGTTTTCGTTTTCTTCTCCGTTAGCTGGGAATCTACATTATTAGCTGGCGTTTTTCAAAAACAAAAAGTTTCTTCCCAGATAGTTATAATACTTTGCGGACTAAGCGGCATTTAAAATTAGATCTGATTAATTTAATATGAGGCTTTCGTGACTATTAAGAATAAATTAAGATGGTAGGCATAAAATATTATATATCTGATATAAACCTGAGAATAATTGACACATTTCCATTTATTTGGCTATAATAGGACTAGAATCATACTTATGAAAAAAAGCTTCTCCATACAAAGCAAGTCCATTCCTACCAAATTCAAAAATCTGTAAGTAATTTGAAACAAACGACAAAGTAGAGCCGAAATGTAGAGAGGACCGTGTTGGGTCCTTACTAAATTAAAACAAGCGACATTAATAATCTTATAGTACGACATTTGGTCGTCCTTATTAAATTTTAAAGTAAAACTTTTCCATTTAAACTATACAGGAACTGAACAGTTCCGAATCCAAATTGTAGAATGGTGGGAAAAGATGCTAGAGTGTGTTCAATTTCGCGCAAAGTATCGCTTGGTTGGTATGTTTAACTTTTACGCCTTTTACTTTTATGATTAATTTTTTTATAGAAAATTACCTGTCTTAACTTTTTTTTTGAAGGAGTACCTATAGGTAATGCTGCATAACATGTTGTGTTAGTAATGCACCGAGGCCTACTATTAAAAAAAAACAAGCGTGCGTGCCGCGAAAACTAAACAAACAAAAGAAAAGAAAATAGATATCGCTATACTTTTTTTGTAGGTTTGAATTTTTAGAGTGTTCCTTAAAACCTATATTTGTGCTTTAATATTATTTTAAATAGTTTGTGTTTGACCTATAGGTAGATGTGTGAGTATTTATTTCTTAGAAAAATTATTTTGTTACAACCTTAGGTAGACTGTAACAAGTCTCATTAAGCTTCTTACGAAATACGAAAATAACTTCACGCCCATATGTCTATTGCAGTGACAGGGGGTCAACCTACCGCCCATAAAAACACGAATAAAACCTTCGTCCCCTAAGTAACTTTTTCAGGAAGAGAAGCAGCCGGTACATTCTATGTATTTCTTTAGCTCCCAGTCCAGCATAGGATATATTGAAATACGAACATTAACATTTTTGAATCAGTAAAATACTTAAATCAAATTATATTTAATAGGTAAGTATTTAGAACACAGACAGCATTAGCAATTTGATCAGACTTATTTTTTTCCCAATACAAATGTTTCTTTTGCTGTGGCTTTTTCTATTTCCGAAGGCAATTTCACGTGTAAAGTCTTGTGTTGTTTATGTTTACGCTATACATCTTTACACGAATTATTGATGTAGGTAGGTAGGTACCTACTTAGTAATGTTCCAGACGAAAATCTCAAAATAAACGACTGATTTTCCGTTACTTAATAAAATACCTAAGTACTTATATAAATATTTCAAAATGTATAAAAGAAATCACATAATTATTATGGTTTGATATCAATCAAACCTCAAAGATATGATTGAAAATATACATAGGTATTTACTTTAAGGTATACTTAGATGCCAAAGAGAATACACAGAATAATATATATTGCTAATAGGTTCGCAATTTCACACGAATTACTTTTGCGAATATCATAAGCCAAAAAAATAAATCCAACTGTTCGTTTCTGAGATAAGCACTTTCAAACTATCTTTCAGGTTTGGTTATTATACCTTCCTAAAAATTATGCATGTTTAAAATAAACGCAGGTATGTACGAACCTACATGTATAAACTTTTCAGCGCGTTAGAAATGTAACTTTCAATGAGATCTTGGCTCAGACAGTACTAATTTTATCTTCATTAATATATCTATTTAGTTTTATTTTATTATTTAGCATAGGTACTTAACTATTTTACAAAGAACTTGCTAAAAATCTCTCAACGACGAGACGTCCTCCTAATATAGGTAACATTTCAATATTATTTTTCCATGATCGCTATAGTTCATCTGACGTTGGGTAAATGGTTTAACTGACACCGTAGAATAAAAAAAAATCTCGGGATCCTTTATAAATTGAAATCAACCGTAATACATGTAACTCCAGTAACATGTAGATATTAATTTAAACAAGCCAAACAGTGCTACAGTCCTTTACCTAAATTCTACTTCACTTATGTTGGTATATAATTTGAATTTGAATACCAAGCTTTCTATTGCAATGGATTAAGTAAGTAATAGAGTACTCACTCAACTTTCATTTTTCCCAGGAAACTAAGTTGAATTAACTCTCTTCTGAAATGCTTACTTCCTATTTTAATTTTTCATTAGGTAATGTTTTTTAGTGTCGCGACATGTCTTAGCGAAATATAATTCAACGTTTTCAGTAGCACTTGTGGGATCTCACATTTGGAAAAGCAGTTGCCAAGAAAAGGTTTACTATGTGTTGTCCTAAAAATGTAACATGATTAAAATAACACTGTCAGTAAAACTTATGATAGAACCTTTAAGGAAGTTTCGAAAAATCATCACTTTATGGACCAAAAATATTTTTAGTAGAATGCTTTCATTAGGTAACAAAGGTACCATTTTCTAATACCTATTCAAGCCCTTCATTGCGTTATTGTGGAACAAACACCCATACTTCTCTCCAAACTTTTAGGTAGGTACATTTATAATATTATAAATTGAATATTAGTAAGATAAGCTTAGTGTTATTAAGTTTTTACATTTGATAACACTAAGCGATTTCTTCCAGGCAATCCGTTACCAGAATAAAAATATCACAAAGTTATAAGAGGGCAGCGCATTTGACTTGATATAATAAATACTACATGAAATATTTTTCTGTTTACGGACTTATTCAAAATAGACGTAAGTATTCTATGGTTGCTGCACCCACTGCGTAAGACTTATCAAACTTTCTCTCGTGATTAAAATTTAAACGATTTTCGAAATATAGGATTAGATACAAGGATTGAAAAGGTTCCCCTGAAACTGAAAAAAGGAATATACCTATTTAAACCTGCGAAGGTGAAATGGTGACAGGCTAATAAAAAATCTGAGACGTGATCGTATTTATGTAAAGAAAACCAATCTATTAATAATACCCATTTATAATACTAATCAATCATACGTGATGAATTAACGACAAAATACAAAAAAATAACAAGAAAACAATGAAATTTGTTGGGTACTTACCTATTTGTTTTAGTCGCGACTGCACTTCAAATTCAAAGACCAAATGTTGCAGGTACCTAAATGATCACCAAATCTAAGCGAACCATAATTCAATGTCTTAATTCTATCTAAATAAACCACTATGATTGCAAAAAAATATTAGCACATTACTTATCTACTTTGAAAACGATTGGATGCACCCAACACTGACTGGTTTGACAGGTGCACTCTACTTCCGATAACCACAACACTGAAAACCTGGACAATCCTACAGTGTTTGTACGTAGTAGGTACAGGTCGGTCACAGGTCATTCGAAACTGTATGCGGCACTTCGCTGGCCACTATGACGGTACCTGCGCGAGCCGGTGAAACCTGATTTCAAGTTTTTGCATTTAATACCTACTAAAAATACTGAAGTCGTCGTGACGCCGTGGCGCCGTGGTTACTGTGTGTATCATACGATATCACAGGTTAAGCAACGTTCGGCGCGGTCGGTACTTAGATGGGTGACCGCCGACCATTCATATCTCACGACGACTTCCGTGCTTCGGAGGGCACGTTAAGCAGTCGGTCCCGGGTGCTATATACAGTAGTCGTTAGGGTTTGTAGGAGTTGTGATGATGATGATGAATACTAAATATTTTTACAAAAGTTTGTTGTCATTTATTTTAGAAGTTAATTAATTACTTATGTCAGCCTGCGCTATCCCACTGCTGAGAAAAAATATGAATTATGTTTATTGCCATTGAACTTTAAATACCTATCCAATATTTAAATAAAATACGATCTGGCTTTTTTGCCTAGAGGGATTTCTGTACAAATTTATAACAGAGCAGAACATTTGAAGACACGAATAATTTTACCTTTTGCGAATATCATAAGCCAAAAAATAAATCCAACTGTTCGTTTCTGAGATAAGCACTTTCAAACTATCTTTCAGGTTTAGTTATTATACCTATTTTACTTGCCAAAAATCTCTCATCGACGACGCCCTCCTAATCAACAACTACATATACCTAACATTTCAATATCTTTTTTCCATGATCGCTATAGTTCATCTGACGTTGGAACTGACACTGTAGAATCTCGGGATCCTTTATAAATTCATATCAACCGTATTACTTGTAACTTCAGTAACATGTAGTTATTAACTTAAACAAGTTTGTGCCTTGTAGGATTAGCCAAACAGTCACACAGTCCTTTGCCTAAATTCTACTTCACCTATGTTGGTATAATAATTTGAATTAGAATACCAAGCTTTAAATTGACCCTACCGCAATGGATTAAGTAAGTAATAGAGTACTCACTCAACTTTCATTTTTCCCAGGAAACTGAGTTGAATTAACTCTATTCTGAAAATCCAACTTCCTATTTTTATTTTACATTAATGTTTTTTAGTGTCGCGACATGTCTAAGCGAAATATAATTCATTATTCAACTAGCGGTTGCGCGGGATTTCGTTTGCGTTAAAGTTTTCAATGTCTAGCATTTGTCTCATATTTGGAGAAGCAAATATTGAAAAAAGGTTTACTATGAATAGTCCTAAAAACGTACCATTATTAGAATAACAACTTTCAGTAAAACTTATGATAGAACCTTTAAGGAAGTTTCGATAAATCATCACTTTATGGAACAAAAATATTTTTAGTAGAATGCTTTCATTAGGTACGAGGGTCAAACTGAAAGTTCTTAGAAAATCAAAAACTAAGCATTCTAGCAAGTTATTAGTTTTATTATAACTTTTCAAAATAGCGTCCATTCACATCAATACATCGCTGCATTCGATGGAACCATTGAGAAAAGCACCTTGCCCACTCGGCCTTAGGGGTCTCTTCGACGGCGTTTTGAAACGCAGCCACTGCTTCTTCGGCGTCCATAAAATGTTATCCTCGAAGTTTTTCTTTTATTTTCGGGAATAAATAAAAATCGCAGGGTGCGAGGTCGGGGCTATACGGCGGGTGACCCAGTAATTCCACGTCTGAGGTCGCCAAATAGTCGATCGTTTGCCTGGCGGTGTGCGACGAGGCATTGTCGTGATGAAGGAGGATCCTGCTGCGAGGTCGTTGCTCTCGAACTTTTTCCAAGACAAGTGCCAAACAGTTGTTAGTGTACCACTCTGCATTAACTGTTTTCTGATCCTCTAAGACAACTGTCGCGTAATGACCTGTCTTTCCGAAGAACGAGGCCACCATCTTTTTTCCAACACTTCGACCTCTCTTCACTTTAGTTGGCAACTCTTCGGAAGGAAACACCCACTGAGCAGACTGTCTTTTGGTTTCCGGATCATAACAGTAAATCCAGCTTTCGTCACCCGTTAGTATGTCGAACACAGCATTTGAGTCACCTCCGTTAAATTTTTGGATCATTTCTCGGCACCAATCAACACGGCGGAGTTTTTGAGCCTCGGTCAAATTATGCGGTATCCAGCGGGCACAAAGCTTCCTGACCGCTAAATGTTCATGGAGGATTTTGTGCACTTGACTCATACCTACCTATGCCTAGACTTGTCCGAATCTGCTGATAGGTCACTCTTTTGTCAGTCTCTATCATACGCCGCACAACACTGATATTATCTTCAGTCGTCGCTGTAGAAGGCCGTCCCTCACGCAAATCATCGGTGAGATTAGTTCGACCACGTTTGAATTCATTAAACCAGTTGTAAACTGTGGCACGAGATGGGGCTTCATCGTGAAAAGCCAATCGAAGTCTATCATAACTTTCTTGTTGACTTATATGACATCGAAAGTCATAAAAAATCATTGCACGAAAATTTTCTCGGCTTAAATTCATTCTGACGTGCACAGACAATTTTCAATTTGCCGCCAAATCGTAAAACAAATGACAAATGAATGAAATGAATACTCAATATTATTGGTAAAGAGTTCTATTTTCAAAATTTAAACTTATTTTTTTAATATAATGCTTTTAAGTTGCCAGTTCTAAAAACTTTCAGTTTGGCCCTCGTAACATAGGTATAATTTTCTAATACCTACAATTTTCAAGCCCTTCATTGCGTAATTGAGGAACAAACACCCATACTTTTCTCCAAAGTTTTAGGTAGGTACATTTTTAATATTATAAATTTAATATGAGTAAGATAAACTTAGTGTTCCACAATAAAAATAAAAATATCACAAAGATATAAGAGGGCAGAGCATTTTACTTGATATACTTAATAAATAAATACTACAGAAATATATTTCTATGTACGGACGGACTTATTCCAAATAGGCATAAGCATTCTATGGCTGCTGCACCCATTGTGTAAGATTTAACAATTAAATCTATTTTTCTTTCTTGATTAAAATTTAAACGATTTTCGTAATATACGGTTAAATACAAGGATTGAAAAGGTTCCCCTGAAACTGAAAAAAGGAATATACCTATTTAAACCTGCGAAGGTAAATTGGTGACAGGCAAATAAAAAATCTGAGACGTGATCGTATTTATGTAAAGAAAACCAATCTATTAATAATACCCATTTATAATACTAATCAATCATAATTCATAAGTGATGAATTAACGACAAAATACAAAAAAATAACAAGAAAAACAATGAAATTTGTTAGGTAGGTACCTATTTGTTTTAGTCGCGACTGCACTTCAAATTTAAAGACCAGATGTTGTAGGTACTTAAATGATCACCAAATCTAAGCGAACCATAATTCAATGTCTTAATTCTATCTAAATAAACCACTTTGATTGCCATAAAACATTAGCACATTACTTATCTACTTTGAAAACGATTGGATGCACCCAACACTGACTGGTTTGACAGGTTCACTCTACTTCCGATAACCACAACACTGAAAACCTGGACAATCCCACAGTGTTTGTACGTATACGTAGTAGGTACAGGTCGGTCACAGGTCATTCGAAAGTGTATGCGGCACTTCGCTGGCCACTATCACGGTACCTGCGCGAGCCGGTGAAACCTGATTAACCTAACCTAACCGTTCCAAAGACATGTTTTAATGCGTTCACTTATTCATGACTTAAGTTTAAAGATAGATTAATTACGCGTCTTATATACTATTATTTAGTTAATAAAATGCTTCGCCGGCCGCTCCCACGACACCACTCACTGAGCTCGCTCGGCTCGTGCACGTGTGGCCCCCGTGAACTCTATTTGCTCCTCATTTCTACCCTCGTCGTCGCACCTACCTGCTGCGACCGGGTGTTCCGATGTACTCATTTATTAATAACCAGTATAGGTATTTAAATTACCATTAAAAGTATAGCGATAACGTTCTTGAAATCGTAGCACGCAGTGCCTACTGAAAATCTGGACAGCGACCATATGAAAGTAGTGAGCTCAGGACCAAACAACCCGGACATGCCAAGGAAGTCGTCATACGGACGTGTTTATGGCATTTCGCCAGCAGTTACCGCGGCACAACACGGCTTACGCTCGTGTCTTACATGTCTTACCCGACTGCTCCTCCTCGCTACGCTCGTCGTCGCACTTAGTGTGTGTTGGCCTGGCGAAAAAGTTCGAATTTCTTATATTGAGGTTTACAGGTTTTCAGTGTGTCACCTCGTGTAATTGAGTGTGAAAAGTAAACTTTTGTGTGTCCATCCATTGCGAAGTTATTCACAGCAAACAGTTTTCGCTGGGACAACGTTGTCCTGGCGGAGTATTTTTTAACCCGTAGACTTAGAGGGATTTTTTTTGGTTTTCCAGACAACACACACTTAACACACAATTTGCAAATTGGGAAACAATTTCAGTATGTCTTGAGTTTTCAAATGGTTAGAACAAATTGCATTATTATCAATTACCTAATTAACGAATAAGGTAACACTGTAAATCTGGACAGCGATCATAGTGCTCATTCAGATTTATTTATGGGACCTACTTCGCGGCCGTTATCGCGGAAATCGTACCGCTCGCTTCGCTCGCTCTGCTTGCAAAGTTATAGCCTATGAGACCTAAGGACTCTTTACTACGACTGCAGCACGCGCAGACTCAACAGTCAACCCAACGCGGTGCGCTTGCGCGCCGCGCAACGCAGAAAACCTAGTATTTAGTATATATTTTAATCTTATTTTAATGAACATATTTAGTGATCTCAACGAGAGTTTCTTCTCTTGCTCATCTTCATGTAGTTTTACAAGTGCAGATAGTCTTCACTCACCACCACTGACATTGCATGACCAACTCTCCTCTTCATATTTAAATCATCCACTTAATTTGAAAATCGCCCACATAAATGCTCAAAGTATACTTAAACACTATTCTGATCTTCTTACTACTTTCAGTGTGAATAATGTAGATGCATTATTTATATCTGAAACGTTTCTCAAGCCTTCTCTCCTCTCCACTCAATACTCCCTTCCAGGGTTTGTTCTTATCCGCAATGACAGAACCGGTAAGGGAGGTGGCGGAGTTGCAATTTACCTTCGTTCTGACATTCCGTTCAGAGTTATCAGCGCTTCCCCCTCTCTTTACTCAGAGTCTGCTGAATATTTAGCTATTGAAGTCACTGTGCGTCACACAAAACTGCTGCTTACAGTCTTCTACAGCGCGAACATGTATGTTGATTATTTTGATACTCTTGATAAGCTATTTTATGATTTCTTGCCTTCCTATGATCATGTGCTTATGTTAGGTGACTTCAACACATGTTTAATTAAGAACAACACCCGTTCCCGCAAGCTTGAATCCCTCCTATCCTCTTATAACCTTTCTTTGTTACCCCTATCCCCCACCCATAGTTTTCCAAATTGTGTCCCTTCCTTGATCGACCTTATGATAGTGTCATCTCCTCATAATGTAGCAAATCATGGTCAACTAACAGCACCCTTTTCCTACCATGATCTAATATTCCTATCCTACCGCATCCGCATCCCCAAACGTAAACCACCCACCTCATTCCTTCGTAGTTACAAAAATATCAACCTGGATACTCTGCAACATGATGCTAATGCTATAGACTGGTCACCGGTATTGGGTGGACACAATATTGAATATAAGGTAAAGGGCTTCAACAAACTGGTTCTAAAACTTTTCGACCGTCATGCTCCAATTAAAAAGATTAAAGTTAAACACAACCCTGCTTCTTGGTTATCAGATTCAATTATAGAAGCTATGTCATTCAGAGATAAGGCGAAAAGACGGTACAAACACTGCTCTTCGGAACGTAATTTGCTCTCTTATAAAAATCTTCGAAATCGTTGCTCCCGCTTGTGTCGTGATGCTAAGAGACGCTACTTCCACGATTCCCTCGTCAACCGTAGCACTGCAGAAGTTTGGAAATTCTTAAAACCCGTAGGTATTAATAAATATAATCCAACGTAACTATTAATAATCACTTTAGTAAACCTCCAGTAGCTATAAGTTCACATCTAAGAGCAGAAACATTACGTAATTTATCGAACAAATCTAATTCGCATCCATCCTTTTCTTTCTCATGCATTACTGAAGACGAAGTAAAAAAGGCTATTCTCTCTATCTCGTCAGTGGCCATTGGTGATGATCAACTGTGCTCAAGGATGATCATTATGATTCTACCCATACTATTGCCCATTCTTACCCACATTTTTAATTACTCGCTTACAACCTCTACGTTCCCAACCTCCTGGAAACGAGCCCACGTAATCCCACTGCCTAAAGTTTCTAATCCTACTTCACTGTCCCATTTTCGTCCAATATCCATACTTTCCTTCCTGTCTAAAGTCCTTGAGCATGTTGTTCATCATCAACTCTCTACTTTCCTGACTACGAATAAAGTCCTCAGTCAATTTCAATCCGGGTTTCGTCCCGGTCACAGCACAGTTTCTGCACTGGTAAATGTGACTGATGATATTCGCTGGGCTATGGAGAATAGGTCCCTTACATTGCTTGTTTTGCTTGACTTCAGTAATGCCTTTAATTCCGTCGATTTTGATATCCTTCTTGCTATATTAAAGTCCATCAATGTATCCTCTTCTGCAGTCGCTTGGTTTAATTCCTATCTTCGGGGTCGGTCTCAGCGGGTTCGCCTTGATGAGTCTTACTCTGAGTGGTGTGACCTAACTGCGGGCGTACCCCAAGGTGGCGTGCTCTCTCCATTACTTTTCTCTGTATTTATTAATACCATTACCACAGTTTTATCCAGTAAATTTCATCTATATGCCGATGACTTGCAAATTTATCACCACTTCACAGTTTCCAATGCTAATACTGCTATTGCTAGGATCAATGATGATCTTTCCCGCATTAGCGACTGGGCTAAATCGTATGGATTATGTGTAAATCCTTCCAAGTCTCAGGCTATGATTATAGGCAGTCGACACATGCGCAGCAGTCTTGATTTTAAAAATTTGCCTCCAATTATGTTCGACACCACACCCATCATACTTACTGATACGGCAAAGAACTTGGGCATAATAATAAATGCTAATCTTACGTGGAGTGATAACGTGAACAATATCAGTCGAAAAGTACATCACTCTTTTCATATGCTAAAGTGTCTCCAAAACTTTTTACCCTTAAAGACGAAAATCTCTTTGGCACAAACACTTATCCAACCCATTATCGACTACGCAGATGTTTGTTACTTAGATGCCACAGAAGAGGTGTTAAATAAATTGGAACGACTACAGAATTTGTGTATTCGCTTAATTTTCGGTTTGAAAAAGTTCGACCATGTTACAGAATATCGCAAAAAACTACAATGGCTCCCGATCCGTCTACGTAGAAATACCCGTATCCTCTGTCTCCTTTTTAATGTTCTGTTTAACCCTTCCTCTCCTCTTTATTTATGTGAGCGGTTTGCCTTTACTAATCCTGTAGATGCGCTTTGTAGAGCACATAAGCGTACACTCCTACAAATGAAGTCCCATAGAACCGATTTCTTTGCATACTCATTCACTGTCCATGCTGTCAGATTGTGGAACTCCTTACCGTACAAAATTCGTGAGTCGAAATCACTATATATTTTCAAAAAAAGAGTTAGAGAACATTATCTTTCTCTAACTTAGGTTTTTAAATCGTATAATTATATATTTTTATATTATAGATCGTTCATTGATAATATTTCAACACTATTTCATAGATATATATTTTATGTATTTATATATTTAATTGTATTTATGTATTTAGTATGTAGTATATGTAATGTATATTTATTTGCTTGTAAGTAAGTTGTACGCACTTAATTTGTTCTTTATAATCTCATTTTCCAGCCTCAGGCTTGCTGGTAGAAATTTCTTATAGAAATAAGCTTTGCCTTTGTACTTTTTTTTTTAAATTTATATGTTTCTTTAATAAGTTTCTATGTGTGTACATAAATTATTAAATAAATAAAATAAATAAAAAATAAATGTCGAAAAAGTGAAAATTTTGCATAGGTTCATCTATACTAATATATAAAGCTGAAGAGTTTGTTTGTTTGTTTGAACGCGCTAATCTCAGAAACTACAAGTGGGAGTTGAAAAATTATTTTTGCATTTGATAGCCCAACTCTTGAGGAAGGTTATAGGCTATATTTTTATCCCGAAATTCCCACGGGATCAAAAGTTACGCGGGTAAAACCGCGCGCGGTGGCTAGTTTTCAATAAAACAAGGTAATAAACAATGATAGTAAAATAAAACAAGTTGCCAAAATATGGTATCAATCTTTATTTATATGAAAAACTATTTTTTTTTATTTTATCAGGATGACGTTATGTTAACAAAACTAAAGGCTGAAAGAACACATAATAATAATGGTCATTGTTAATTTTTTTTATTTGCTTTAAATAAAAAACCGTTTCAAGGAATAAGGTTAAGGAATAAGGATTACTTTAGTCGATTTAAAACATTTAAAAACATTGGGGTTTCATAGATTTTTAACAAAATACATTTGACCTTTATTTAACCTTGATAGCATCAAATCGCTTAAGATGTTGATTTGAATCAATTTTTGAAATGTTTTTGTTTACAATCCATTTGATGACATTAGTACATGACTAGCATACAGTCACAGTTAATGTTTGTCTAGATGGCGTCATTTCGTACTAATTTAATAAAATCAATATAAATTTATAGACACATTTAAAAATAAAACTGTTCAAATTAGTCTCTCAAAATAGGTTAAAGATTAATATAACACAATAAAAATCATAGGTAAAGAAAATGAACAATGTCAATTGTGCATACTGCTGAACTAAGAGTAATTAAGAAACTAATGATGCTGCAGCCTTTCTGTCAACGATTCCATGGGTGCAGCCAACCTATTTATTGCCCGTGCCTGCTTTGCTGTGGCTTCTGCCTGCTTGAGAGTGGCTTCTGCCTGTTTCAGTGAAGCTTGCGTCTGCTGTATGGCGGCTTGCGCACTTTGGGACTCTAGAGCCTCCAAAGTCTTAGTAGCACTGCGCATGGGGTCGGTATCAAGTTCTAGAAAAATATAAATATATATTTATTGATAAATTCGAACATAATAATATGCATATTAGAAAGTAGTAGAAATGTACCAGGAATTGGTTGACGTCGTCGGGCTGTCGGTCGTGACTGTTCCCCACCTTAGGAGCTCAAATTTGCTGGAGAACCTATAGGCTCAGAGTAGTGGACCCATGGGAGCTCAAGGTAACTTGAGAACCTATAGGCTGTTGGACTCCAAGGTGAGTAACTTCTAATTCATATTCAATAGGAGCAAAACTGAAAGAAAAAAATTGATTTAGAAAACTATTTTGTTACTTTTACCACAATAAGAGAATAACTTTAAAAAAAAATTACCAATTAAGATTTTCCGTTTCCATGGAAACATAAGTAAATTAAATGAACAGAATGTTTCTAATTAAGTGTGTCTATTTGAAAGATTTAAACTACACTAGTAATTAATAAGCTAGTGTCCGCAACTTCAGTGAATATTAATTAAGTTGCGGACAATATTTATATGTTATGTACAATATTTTATATATTCTTTCATATTCTTCCAGCCTTTCCTACCTCTACAAATTCTAGTGCATTTATGTACCTAATGAGGTTAGAAGTAATTTATTGATATAGGTGTGAAACAATAACAGACAAGGGCTATTTTAAAATGCATAACAGGGGCTAAATAAGCAAACAAGAATGTTTGTTCTAGAAGAAAGTGCTGGAAGATTTTGAAATAAGCAGTACATTTTAACAACTTATCAATTCATACTTATGTCTTATTTATAAGAAGTACAATACATGAATTGTTACATATATAAATAAAATAAATATTATATCCACAACAAGTAAGAGAAAAAGCCATTTAACAAACTCACACAACATTCAAGCCATCATTATTTGATGTGCTACCTACCACCATCATTTTCAATATGCTGTTAAAAGAAGAGAATACATGCAGTGCAACAAAAGGGACAAAAACAATGTTGGTCAGCTTTAGAACAGAGATGCATTTCTTTATTTTAAAAAAAGGAAGGACACTTACAGTTATTAAGGGGGTATGGCGAACCCCTGGTAAAGGTTCGCCAATGTGATTTCCCAGGATTGCCAAAAGACGCTCCTCCAAGGGGGTCAATTTAAAAAAGAATGGTGGCCCGCCTCCTTAAAGGACATGAAATATTTAGAAACAAAATATGATTCAATACAATGAAAATCATTATTTCAAACAACATTTATGTAAGTCATTAAAGAATTATAAATAAATAGGTTAATAATTTACCAGTATCTGTTCTAGACTGTTTCTCCTTCTTAACTTTTTTAATGAGTCGTTACTTATGTTCATTGCAGTACTGAAAACACACAATTCAGCAATAGCCATTAGCCTAAATTGTTATACTTAGATCAATTTCAATATGATTTTTGGATCAGTGTTCTCTACTTACAAAGCGCCACTGCTCTGCTGTTTTTGGCTGCAGTCTGACGATATGCTATTAAGCATATCGGCGCACTCCTTCAAAAGTCTCTTCGCCAGACTGCGGCCTTCTTTTGAGCACGATATACGCCCAAGCGCAAGCTCAGGCTGTGCTTCCAGAAACCCTAGCATTGAGGCTATCTGTTCCAAACTCATTTCGCTAAAAAAAAAACAAATAATTAATTGTTAACTGTGACTCGCGGCTTTAATTAATGTCATTATGAATAAGTACGATAGCTATATATAAATGAAGATATTACATTCCTGACCTGAATACTCAATACTATTATAACAAACAAGGTTTGCTTTATGTAAATAAATAAATGCGTCTCAAAGTTACCTTTTGTATGTAAGCCGACTTTGTTTTTCTGATAGCTTATTTAATTAATTATATACGTTCCTTACAACATACATAGATGAGATGATACAGTGAATAAGAGATAGATGTACGCGCCACTAACATTCATGGGTGAAGGTATAGGGTTTCCAATCAATAGAGGGCGCTGGTATACATATTCCAAAAAAATTACTATACAAGAACTTAGTAGGTCTTATATACAGCTATTCAATGTTGCAGTCAACGGCTAGTATATAATATAACCTATCTATCTTAAAAAATGTTTTGTTCAAATTTCAAAACACGACGAAGAAGAACAATTAACGAAGTTTTGGGGCCCAGATGTATTTTATTACATATATTTTAAAAAATAAATTTGTTTTGCATATGTTTTATGTTCTATAAAAATTAATTGCTGATTATAGAAATCGTTTTTTTTCTTTTTCTATAGATGTATGTTTAAATATATTTTTTAAACATACTTAATCGATATTAAGAGTTATTCGTCAACTGGCACCTCTGAAAGTGGCGAGTTCGGGCTAGTTGGCTCATTCTGATTTTACCTATTTCTTTAGTCGTCAACTCGCCCGATCGTAAACATTTGATGTATTTCTATACAGTCAGCTACATAAACGTTTTCTAAAGATGCTTTTAACACCTTGAGTTTAAAATAAAACAAAACGTAGGTTTTGAAGGTACAAATTCAATAGATATAAAATCAGGCACACAGTGGTGCGTGTCATCTCGTGTGATGCAGTTATTGCTAGCAATAATTAGTCTCGTTTTGCATACTCTTCTCTTTACAATAAAGGAATTTTGTATTTGTATTTGAACACCGCCAAATACAGGAACCGTCTTTATTTGTTCGGGCTTTGTGGTATTTATGCCCTGCACGAAGTAGCACCGACTTTCCTCGCTGGGATGTAATTATTTAATGACCAGTTTCGTTATTAGATGAACCTGCTTGTAATTCACTTCCTGAAAAGAGTGGTTACAATTAAGACTGACTTTTTAAATATACCTAAATGAATACAAAAGTACGCAATATTGTTATTAAAAATTGAATAAGATCGGAGAAAAATACATTTACAACAGAAATAAACTAATTAATACAATTTGCTTTAGTACCAATAGCTAAGATAGCTAGCTATGATACGTACTAAATTATAAGCAAATAAATGATATTTTACTAAAGAGTATTTTTAAGTATCTACTTTATAAGTTTCATTGCATGGTGTGTGCAATAAAGACTGCCTTATACTTTATTTACTTGAGTACGAGACAAATAGTAAACAAACCATAAAAAAGGTTATTAAAGAAGTCATTTTTTCAACAATATTTCATTTATCAAAGAAAATATTTATTTATTTATTTACTCTTTATTGTTGATTAAAAAAAATACAGATAAACATAACAGGATAACAATGTACAAAAGGCAGTCTTATCGCTCTAGAGCGATCTCTACCAGACAACCTAAACAATACATAACAAAAACTTATAATAATTACAAACAAAAGAAAGTAGGGACATTTTATCATGAGTCAGTATGTGGGCTTAATAAAATATATAAATAAAAATAATATACAATAACTCGATATTCTTAATACATAATTTACAATATAACATATATAATAAATATAATACATTTATAACGAATACGTCTATTAATCTTGCGCTAAAGTTAAATAATGTTTTTTCAGTTTTAATTTAAATGAGTTCAGCGAAGATACATTAAGTATTCGAATTATATTTGCATACAATGTGAAGATCAGATATAAAAAAAATCTTCTAAATAAGGCATGTTGCAATTATTTTATGATGGAATAACTCTATAACTTATGAAATTAATAGGTATACTGTTTTTAATCATGCTTAACAATTATAAACCTACCCCCACAATGCATCAAAATCACAAAAAAAACACACCTTAATAATTTACATTCGAACCGCTCCATAAAATGCATTCATAAACTAAACTTAACAAAAAATTGTAATGCACTGTAAACGGCAGCTTGACTTATGTAACAGTGACGACGCGACGTCACCAAAACCATAACATCTTAACCGGTTTGCAATATGAAGTAAAAAGAGATAGTGATATGACAGGTAAGGGTTGTGCGCAAGCGACGACGATGGTATAAAACTTTCGCAGCACTTTCGGCTGCGTCCCCTCGCCTCATTCCGGACCTTTAAATCGCAATCTACTTAACCGAATCGGCCAACGAGGTTCTGATTTGTATTTTTGGTTAAGCCTTTTTTGTTTCACTGTTCTTTATATTCGCGGGCGAGTTGACGACAAAAAATATAGGTAAAATCAGAATGTGCCAACAAAATTCAAAATTCAAAATTCAAAAAGTTTTATTCATCTTAGGAATTTCACAAAACACTTGATGAAGTCAGTCATCACATACTTCGGCTTTAACTAGTTGTTGATAGTTGGTAAATAAGATATTACAGTAGACCAAAAGACAAAAAAAGCCGGCGGAAAAAAACTCTTGGCACTCTTTTTCAGTCAGAATTATCAAATTAATACAAATTGGTACAGTACAAATTGACCGTGACATGAAAAAAAAACAAACACAAGACAGCTAATTGTGAGAGCCAATGTCATGCCACAACCAAATTGCTTACATAGCAGATGCAATGAGCTATGGATGCACAATACGAACATGACATACTGGGACCAGAGTATTTGAACAAGAATGGAATAAAATAGTCATAGTATCATTAGCAAAACGACCTGGCACCGCTAGCAGCACCCGTTCACGAGTTAACGCAAGCATCAGCCATCACCCTCCTCAACCATATTTTAGGGAAGAGGGTGACCCGATACCCGACGCTACCACTAGCCATGCCGCCTGAGGGAGCATGACGTTCTTGCTGTTGTCTTGACAAGAAAATAAGTGAGTGGGACAGTCACCAGCATGTCATATATATACCGCACAGCCAAGCCGTAATCAAAATTATTAAGTAATTGGAAACTTTTAGAAATATCCTGTTGTGCTTAATCCCATGCCTTTTTATCATCTAAGTAATCTTTAGTTTTATAATAAGTTTTTCGAGATAGAGTGTTTTTAATGATTGATTTAAATTTATTGAATGGCAGGGATTGAATTGACTTCGGAATTCTGTTATATATACGTATTGACATTCCAATAAATGATTTGCTGCTTTTAGCCAGCCTTAATTTAGGAAACGCTAACTTATGGTCGTTCCTAGTTCTTACAGAGTAATTTGTATCATGATTATCTTTCCTAGTTTTAAATTTATTACTATTCTTATAAATATACATAATGTTTTCATAAATATATTGTGATGCAAGGGTCAAGATACCAATCTCTTTAAACTTTTCTCGAAGAGATTCTCTGTTTCCAAGTTTATACATTCCACGAATAGCCCTTTTCTGCAGTGTAAATATCGTGTCAATATCTGCGGCATTGTCCCAAAGTAGGATGCCATAGGACATTATACTATGAAAATAACTAAAATATACCAGCTTCGCTGTATTAACATCAGTCAATGAGCGAATTTTCTTTACCGCGAACGCTGCAGAACTAAGTCTACTCGCTAGTTGTGAGATATGGGCGCCCCATTGCAATTTAGAATCTAAGGTAATTCCAAGAAAAACAGTGTTATCTACTAGATTCAATCTGTTCCCATTAAGCCGCAGATCAGACTCAACTTGTTTTACATTTGGTGCAGAGAATTTTATACATTTAGTTTTTTTATCATTGAAAGCTAGATTATTTATATTGAACCACTGAACAACATTGGCGAGAGCATTGTTTACATCGTCGTAGTTTATTTTCTGTCTCATCATTTTAAAAATTAATGATGTGTCGTCAGCAAACAATACGATCTCGTGATTATTGCCTACCGTATAGGGTAGATCATTTATATAGACTAGAAACAGAAATGGGCCTAGAATTGATCCTTGAGGCACTCCCATTCTCACAACCGACCCAGCCGATCTTTTCCGGTTTACCTCAACCTTCTGAATTCTATCACTTAGATATGAATTCAAAAGTTTGAGTTCTGTGCCTTTGATGCCATAGTGGTGGAGTTTCCTGATGAGAGTGTCATGCTGAACACAGTCACACACTTGAGGGCTACACGTTGTCGTCGTCGCGTCGTCATGGGTGGATGTTACTTCGTTGATACGTTCGCCTTATAATTTTCTCTGTTTGGCAGCAGTCTTACTTGTATTGGTTTGGAACCGACTTCAAAAACTATGTAAATACCTACCCAGATAAATTGTTAATGTTCTTATTACATTCATTAATATTAATTAATTTTTGGCAGAAATTTACTATACGGGGTAGTAATATGGATGGAATAGAAACAGGAATAGGATGGCGTTTATAAAAATTATTTCAACATTTTTAGTGGGTTGGTTTTTTGAATGCGGTTCACTTTTTCTTAAAAAGAAATAATTAGCTTGCTTTCATTTTGGTTTTGGTTTTATGACTTTTTTTATTTATTTTTTATTAAAGTAGATAAAACTCTAGCTTGCTCTTATCTATTATTTGGTTGATAAGGTAATTGCGAAACAAAAAGGAAAATAATATAAATTTCTTGATATTATAATGTAAAAGTTGTATATATGCAATGTCTATCTCTCTATTGATCTATTTGTAAATTATACATCTTTATGAAGTTATAATGAATTTAATACAGAGAGATATTTTACACTATGAACAAACATATGTGTAACTAAGTTTCTCTAGTTGTTATCGCGATGTAGCAATCATGTGTTTACGCCTTGGGTTCATAGGTCTTCATTTTATCTGCTTCGCTGGATTAAAATGTGACTTACAGGATTGACTGCACCTCCTGTAGAGTAAAACGGAATATGAGTACTTCATTCATACCACCACTAAAGTTATAATAAACGTATTGTTCACTTGAAGTGGAAATATATATTGGGAGTACCTTATTTAGTGTTTTATACATACACACATAATATAAGAGCTCACGCATAGTGTGTGCGCTGCTCACATATGCACATAATAAATAGATACAGACAATATAATCAGGTGTACACATTACACATCAGCCTTCGGGTAATTATACATAGTAAGTGAAGTGATAAGGACCTCGCGGACGTCTCCACATTGTAAGTAGGTACCTCAAACACTATTACACATCTCAGCTGAGCTGTCGCTCCATAGTGAGCATCTGCTTAAACACATGCCACCCCATAGTAGGCGGCCTCACATAAGTACCCTCAGGCAGACACTGTTATTCCATAATGAGCATACAGTAGCTGGTGAACACATGCCGCCCTATATTAGGCGAACATACGTGATATCTTAACCGTTGTGGTAGTATTAACATGCACTATTCAGACTTTTGGCGTGTGGCGTCGCCTCAAGAATAGCGCTACCCCATCTCTTCCCGTGGGTGTCGTAAGAGTCGACTAAGGAACAAACCAGAGGACGGGCAGCAGCGTCCTTTTGTGTATATTAACATCACACTGCGATTGCCAACCCGCCTGCCAAGCGTGGCGATTACGGCATTTCCCCCCCAAATTATGAATCGCAAACAAAGGCCCCGGCGGTCCCGCTAGTCTCGATCAAGGCAGCGATCGAGGAAACGGCGGGGCAGAGGGTGCCAAGAATCCCCGGGTTCGACCAGGCTACCAACGACGACCCTTGGTCCTGGCGACATACAATGTTAGGACACTGCGGACAGACGAAAAGATTGTTGAGCTGCAGGAAGTATTGAGTGGATTGCATTGGGATATCCTGGGGTTATTTGAAGTCCGTAGACAGGGAGAGGAATCGATAATCCTGAAATCCGGCAATCTTCTCTACTTCCGGGCGACCAATTGTCCCAAGGTGGTGTCGGGTTTCTCGTCCACAAAACCCTCGTGACCAATGTTACAAAAATCGAGAGCGTGTCAAATAGGGTAGCGTACCTGATACTCAGAATTTCCAAACGGTATTCGTTGAAGGTCATACAGGTCTATGCTCCGACCTCGACACACTCCGATGATGAGGTGGAGGCTATGTATGAGGACATCTCCAAAGCCATACCCAACAAACATTTTTGTCATATAATTAAACATTTATATGACCTTGAGTCTTATTAAAGTTATTTTACAGTAATTTTTTTAACTCTTTGTCATGTTCTGGTGCATTATGTGTTCGAATAGTCATATACATTTTCTGTCGTATAATAATGTCATATAGACGTTCTTTAGACATTTTTTTACAACCGTCATATAATAGCGTCTACGACGACGTCTATAAAACTAATTTATACAACTTTAAGTCGTGTATACGTTTTCGTTCTATAAACGTGATAATACTGTCAATTTTATCATATAATTACCCTTTAAACATCTGCTAAATGGATAATAATTGTTTACACGTAGTATTTGTAACCATTATATACAAGTCGAATAAGTGTAACCAGTGCAACCTGTATACATTCTAAAGTATCATAAACATGATAATGCGACCGCTATTTAATTAATGCTCATATTATAGGTTTATAACTACCTTTTACCTTAAGATTACCTTACGAGTACGAGAGTTGAAGTCCATAAACTTCAAGATAGAATTATTAGTTTGGAAAGCATTGTTAACGAAAGTGAGCAAAGGTCAAGACGGAATAATTTAGAAATTAAAGGAGTACCCTTTTCAAATAGTGAAAATCTTTTTACGATCACCTCAAATATAGGCAGTGCAATAGGTTTCAAGACCAGTAAAGAACAAATAAACTACGTCACAAGAGTGCCTACTAGAAATAACAAAGATACCAAGAACATAATTATTTGTTTTAATAATCGATAATTGAAAGAAGACTTTGTGGCCGCTGCTCGAATAAAAAATAATCTGAAAGCGTCTGATATTGGAATGAAAGGTGAAGCAAGAATATTTATCAATAACCACTTGACAGTTCAGAATAAAATTCTTCTAAATAAAACCAAAAATCTTGCCAAGGAAAAGGGGTACTTATATGTGTGAATAAAAAACTGTACAATCCTAGTGCGAAAAAATTCTACATCTCCTATCCACGCTACAAGAACAGAAGCAGATATCCGGAAAGTGTTCTCAAATTCAAATTAACATGTCATACTAATGTTACGCTTATCAATTTATTAATATGCTGCCGCTCTCACATTCTAAGGATCGCAGGTGAGTTTGCTCACGTACTAACAGCGCTCTGTTCTCATAACCCGTTATATTTGCTATCTCGCTCCTTCACGCCTATACACACTCGATTGCTGTCTCTCTTGAAAGGTCACTTCCCTGCCACGCTCAGCTGTGCTTCTAATTTGCCGTTAGCAATGCGCGCTATTTGCCAAAATAATATTGTTATTATTTTAAGAAATTTGCCATGGTTTGCTAGGTATCTCTTATCATATTTATATAACTTATTTTTTGTAAGACTATTAATTAAAGCGTTGTATTATAATAATTTTGCGATAATTAAAATAACATATTTTATTACTGGGTTCCTCATGATATTTCCTACCTTTTTTAATGTTTATAATGATAAACATATACTTTAATCTAATTTTAATAATTATCAATGGTTATCATATATTACCAAAATGTGAGAGGTCTTCGGACTAAAACATCGGTGTTTTTGAGAAATGTATTGCTGAGCTCATATGATATAATCTGCTTAACGGAGACATGGTTATTGGAAGGTATTCATGATAATGAGGTGTGCGATGATCGATACATAATTTGGCGCCGTGACAGAGATTACGCCCGCACAGGTCAAAAGTTAGGCGGTGGTGTGCTGGTCGCAGTGCGACGCGAGCTGGCTGCTTCTGCGCACCTTGAATGGTGCTCGTCGGCAGAGGACTTGTGGGTAACTATCAAGATGCGCAAGAGTACTATTCATATAGGCGTAGTGTATATTTGCGATCAAAATCAAGGATACTCACAAAATTTACAATTGACAAATTTTATTGATTCCTTATCTGACATTGTTATGCAATCACCGAATGACCAGTATTTAGTTCTAGGTGATTTAATATACCACATATAAACTGGGTTAAATCATTCGACTCGACTTTTTATGTTCCAACTAATATACATGGTGACATACTAGTCAATTTTTTTGACAATTTAAATATATGCAACTTTAATCAATATAATTTTTTACTAAATACTAATAAACGTATCCTTGATCTAATTTTTTCAAACTTTGACATATCAATTAGTGAGTGCGATAGTCCTCTTGTACCGCCTGATCCCCATCACAGACCGCTTGTAGTACATGCTACCTTAACGAATCCATCAGAACTTACACCTCAGCCAAGAACAATTTATATTTATAATAAAGCTAATTACAGCAGTAGTAGGAAATTGGGCTTTCTGACTCACGGTCGTTCAACATAATCTAAGTTTTAGTTTTCAGTCTAAGATGAATCATTCAACTATAGAGAGCGCTTGAGAGGCGCTCGCAACGCCTCTAACGCGCACACCGAGTTGTATGATTCACTATAACTGAAAACTAAAACTTAGATTATGTTGAACGACCGTGAGTCAGAAAGCCCAATTTCCTACTTTCGAACTGATAAATTATCTAGATTTATAGGGAGCGCTTCATGAGCCCTTCATGAAGTAGGCTAATTTTTGCATAGAATAAGTATTTATTTATGAATTCAAATACTCATTTATTAATAAATATGTGGTAGCTTAAATTATGTTGACGATATCTAAAACTGATAGATAAATACGCCATATTCATAACCTATTTCAATGGTAAACTTTACCATAATTGTGGGAGGTACAATAAGGGTAGAAGTAAAAAAGAAACAAAATTAGTTAAAAAGTTTATTTTCTTCACACCATTTGTTTAAACAAAATACATTTTTTAATGCACATATCTGACTATGATAAATACAACTAAATACATCGTTTGATTCTTTATACTTATTATATTTCGTTGCTTCATTCTTCAGATATATTCATTTACCAAGTAGTCCCTTTGACTCACACGGTAGCACGTACGAATTTAAGAGTTATGAAATGACTAAAAAGGTCAAAACACGTGTTTTCGATCGTTTTATTTAAAATTTTTCACACCAGTCTGGATCCATAGGATGCGCCTCTGTCGAGCTCATTCCTTTTTCGTGCGCGGTAGCAAGTACACCTGTCATAAAAATGCCGAAGAAGACGGCCGAAGAAAAGAAGTATATTTTAAACGCAAGCTTAGAAGGTTGGAGCGGAAAAAATCATGGACGAGTGATTTCATACAGACAATATTCAAGAAAAGCATCTAATGTCTCCAGGATCTTAACCTAGCGTTAACGCGAAGAATAAAACACCCGGGTGTTGATTTTTTAAATCGACACGGAGGTGGTACCCGGATGTTGATTTTATAAATCGACACGGAGGTATTCAAATACAACGATATTCAAGGAAACTGTTTAATATCTTCAGGAACTTTAACTAGCGTTAACACGAAGGATAAAATACCCAGGATGTTGATTTTTTAAATCGACACGGAGGTAGTACCCAGGATGTTGATTTTATAAATCGACACGGAGGTCAAATAAAAACTAATACGCATGCATGCATGCATAATGTCACGCCTGTATCCCTTATGGGGTAGGCAGAACACCAGAGGTTACAAGACCATCTGATGTCACTTTTGACAAATTTGGAGGTATTATAAAGATGGAGAGACTATTGTAGTGATAGGTGGTCCGCCTATCGCCCACAAAAACGCCTTTAAAACCCAATAATTCAAGCGGAAATACAAACGCTTCCAATTTAAATCTTAACGGTTCTGGTAGTTCCCATTAACAAAGGCCCTAAACATGGCGAATGTATTCACCAAGATTTAGCTCAAAGATGGCTACCCAGAGAGGTTTAAGATCAACCAGATTATTGAAAACCCTTAGTCTGAAACCAAAAATTTGAAGGTAAGCACTTGGGCTCGGAACAACAAGCCATAAGCCAAGCTATGACTATTCTTTGGTTGGATATTAAAGTAAACACAATAAAATTCCTAGTGGAGAATTGCAGAGTTCTGTCTGATTTACATTTTTTTTTTTGAAACTGAAACAAGAACGAAACTGCCATGAAGGTCTAGATTTGTTAACATATTGGAAAATGAAGAAAGGGATAAAAAAGCATGTTGACGTGCTTAAAATATCCACATGTCAAGCGAACCCACGCCCGCGGTTTCAAGGTAACTGGACCGAATATCGGCTCGCATCTACGCAACAGTATTATTGTCAGCGCTACGCCCCCGAACTCGGTGGACGATATCAACGAGACAATGATCCCTAGCCCATCGTTAACGCAGGTACATGGCTTTATAGCACACTTACAAAATAATAAAAGGAAAAGAATACATTAGAACAAAAACAGTTTACAGTTTTTGAAGTATAAATAAATAAATCAATAAAATGGCATATTTTTATAATTCTGGTACAGCTATTACCAATGACTCTGTTGGTTTAAAGTGGATCTCCAAAGGCGTCTCATTACCAAAAATCTGTCAAGTTATACAAATCGTAACTCCTATAAACAATTTTGCTCCTAAATAAAATCAGGCTTTCGAGATAGGCTCTCTCCATAGATAAATCAATTAATCTAGGAGCAATAGTCTCCTGCTCTTCTCAGTCTGATCAGTTTGGTCCGAATATATTTTTTGCACCAAAATCAAATGGAGACAAAAGATTTATTTTAAATCTTATACAAGTTTTATAAATTCCTTAATAACAAATCACATTTTAAAAGAACATTTTAGAACCTCCCTATGCATAGTGACAAAAAAGTCCTTTTTAGCTTGCATTAATTTCAGAGAATCTTATCTTTTAGTTCCTATATTAAAGGAACATCGTAAATAATTACGATTTCAGTTTTTACCACAAACTTATGAATTCGAGGACTTCAACTCGGATCTGTCAAATGAATACAGTGTTTACGAGGTCTCTTAAAGATTTTTGGAAAAGTTATAACAAAGTCGCATATCAACATATTAAAATTAACTCAAAGTGAATTGCAAATATTAGTAAAGATAATTAATACTGCTCCGTGGAAATATAACCAGTGATTTTGCAAGAAAAAAGTGAAATACGAAGTAAACAATTTGTCATAAATAACAACACGTATAAAAACATATATCGAATCAACCAGTTTCAATCAGTGTTCACTATCTCAAATCTGTGTTGCCATCCTAAATTCAGTTTTAAAAAGTAAGGAACAAATTTTAAAAAGTAAGGTGTTGCACCATCAGAGAATTAGCACAATTCACAACTAACTAACCATTAACTTCAGCCTGTCCAACGGTTAAATATTAGTGATTATACTACCACTCAAACTTTCGAAAGGATAGATACAAAGCTCTCAAAAATAGCAATAATAACGATACAAAAATACAAATACATAGTAAGATTTTAGAAGATTTACAGTGGTGGAAAAACATGTGAAAGACATCTTGTCATAGAAATATTTAGCGAATATTTGCGTCACAGCCTGATGCGGGGAGGTAATTTGTAAAGATAATCATGCAAATGGAAACTGGAAAAATAGTGAGACATGTTTTCAGCTTTTAATGGGTTACAGTGTTTTGCAAAGGATTAACACGTTTGCGCTGTATGTAGGTACTATCTATATTAATTTAATGGGAGGAATTCGATTTCCTCATTTAAATGCATTAGCTAAAATTATTTGGTAATAGTTTGAGAAAATGAATATTTGACTATTTGCTCCGTATATCAACTCGGGAAAAAATACAGCACTACCCAATTATGCGTATCAAAGTTTTCAGTCAACCTCAAGTAAATCTGTTTGCTTCTCGCACCAATGTTAAATGCTCACAATAGGTTTCTTGGTAACGAGATCTTGAAGCTACGGTTATAGACGCGTTTACTCTCTCTCCAAATTGCTTTAAATTAAAACATTCAAGCCGTTTTGAAATTTTTGCATTTAATAATGCTCAATTATTCTTAAATAGGTAACGGGAAAAATAAATTAAAAAAAAAAAAAAAAGACCTGATCAGTACACGAACCTGGGACCTCTCGCTTGCCGAACGAGTGCTCTTTTACTGAGCTAACGATTTTGAAAAGAAATTATTTATCTTTCCAGAACGAACCAGCGAGGCTTCCCGGCTCGGTCTCATTAAGAGAAGACGTGTAGGCGGTCACCACAGTACCTAGTCGTGGTCTCGTCGCTTTCTAACAAAACTTAAGCTCAGTACAACGTAGCATGGTACAACGTATCTGTACTAGAATTATTGTCACAATAACAGTGGAGATATTTTTAATCGTTCGATTTCACTGAATTTTATCATTTTTTAAGGAACAATTAAAGTAAAACTAATAAAAACAGTTAATAGATATAGTAAATAGTCATAGGTTGGCCTTATTATTAGGAAACAATATAGGATCACATGAACTAATTAATCCATTACCTTAGGTTAAGGCCATTACCAACATAACACAATTACACTTGGTTTAAGATTAAGATCTTCAAGTCGTTTTAAGATTATATTTCAAAATGGTATCCCAATAGTTATTTAACTCTTGAGCAAAGTACACACACAGTAACTGGTATTTTTACTGGCTTTTAGGCCACTAGCACACCGTGTGCAATTTCTCTTATAATTTTTGCAAATGAAATCAAAATAGGGAATTTGGATTTGATTATAATTTCAGCTACTGCTAGTAACCAACTCTAGTTTTGCCATATTTCCATGAACATGCCATTCCTGTATATGCCCTGCATTAGCTTTAGAAAATTAGTTATTTGTAACGAGTTAACTTAGGCCAGAGCGTGTAGATTGCCTTATAGTCAAACCAAAGCGACCTTACAAAACAACGATCTCACCGTCTATCAGTCGCTGGATAAAGCATGTCATGGGGTCTAGCGGCGCGGGCGTGGTGGCGGCACGCGGCGTTCAGCGCTCACAGCACGCGGCACGCGCAGAAACGTCCGCGGTCAGAGCGCGTGGCGGCCTATCGCTGCTAGCCATTCGCAGCACGGCCTGCAGGACCGCTCAGTCTCAAACATTCGCTAAGTTTTATAACCGCCCCATGGTCGATCAATAAAAGTAATTTTGGAAGGGCAGTTTTTCAATCAAATGTAGAAGTAAACTCCTTTGTTGATCCATAATTATTAATTTACTTTAAGTAATTTTATTCAGTATGCATGTAAATAAAATGTTTCAAAGTTATACATTTACATTGAGTTGATTAAATAACTGTTGAATATTAGTTAATGAATTTTTATAAAGCAAAACTTTACCTTATGCTCTGAACATCTACTTGGTAAATGAATATATCTGAAGAATGAAGCAACGAAATATAATAGAAGATCAAACGAACTTCTTAAGTGAAGTTCGATCGATATTATATGAGTTGCTTCATTCGAAGATATATTAAGGTCCCACCCGCCCTGTCAATGTAGTAAACTATTGCCCTTAAAGTTTTGCCATAACTATAAAATGAAGAACTCTAAAATAATGAGCTCGACAGAGGCGCATCCTATGGATCCAGACTGGTGTGAAAAATTTTAACTAAAACGATCGAAAACACGTGTTTTGACCTTTTTAGTCATTTCATAACTCTTAAATTCGTGCGTGCTACCGTGTGAGTCAAAGGGACTACTTGGTAAATGAATATATCTTCGAATGAAGCAACTCATATAATATCGATCGAACTTCACTTAAGAAGTTCGTTTGATCTTCTATCATACAAACTAAGTAAATTAGGACAAAACTTATCTTCTAAATTATAAACATTATTATTTTTTGTTATATCTTTTATCCACTGCACTTTTTCTGTTCCCTTAGTATAAAGAATTTTGTCTGACAACAGTTCCACAATACGGTCTTTATGAGATGGGTATGGTATGAAACCTTCTTTCCAGTGAATTCCTCTGTTTCGCTCAATCCAGCTTACTTGTCTCCTCTCTGTTTTGCTTAGATCGTAATATGGAAACGGAGGTTTTACAAGAAGAACTTGTATTTGTCTTTTGTTTAATATAGCAATTTCCTTAAGAATAAATGTATTGTTATCTGTTTTAAAACCTTGTACATCAACAATCAGCTTCATGATAATTTACGAACTATTTTACTCAGAGGTTTGTATTCGAACACACGATCGTTAATAATTAAACAGTATGCTGTTGTATTATCCGGTAAATAGTCGGAACATTCAATTTCTATTCGCACATCTACAGGCCCAGTTTTCAAATTATCGTTTTGTCTTGAGCAATCAATAATAAACAAAGGAGCTTTGCTTTTAAAATTATCTAGATTGAGTAATGGGTCTGGCGAAATGTTGTAATAAGAGTGACGGAATTTTGTGTACATATCATATAATATACTATATTTATTCTCATCAAACTTCAAATTCATAGATTCGTATGGGTAATATTGTGAATTCAAAAATAAGGTGACGTTTGTTACTTTACAATGATCAAACTCCGAACAGTCCAGAGTTCTGCTATTTTTTCTGTTGGTTTGTAAACCTAAAATCACATAACGAGGTTTTTCTATTTGTGACGTTGTCTTTACTGACCATGAATGCTTTACTGTTTTAGGTAATACAGGGTATTCATACAAATCCCAGTTTCTAAACGCAATTTGGATAGGCTTATATTTTTCAAGAAGTTTGAGCAACGATAGTTTCTCATAATCCGAAACTTTAATATGTGGAACTCGCCATTGTACTTTTTGTATATTTATTTTAATATGGTTGACATCATCCGGCAAAATGACACCATTCAATACGCTATGACCTCTGTTTAAAATAAGTTCATGCTTGCAGTTGATAACAATTTTCTTATAGTGTTCTGCAAATCCTAATATTTTATCAAGAGGGATAACTGCACTGAAACTATTATAACTTTTTAAAGTACCATTCAAACTCCACCCCCATACAGCTGCAACTTTGCTCTCCCCTTCATTCATTTATATATACGATTTCGTACAAGTAGTTATACCAGCATTTTTGATACGGTCTATTTCAATACCATTTATTTCATATCGAATATCTTGAAATAGAAATAAAACCGGGTTATTAGTGAGCTTAATAGATTTTTTCACAGGTTTACCATCTTTATCATACAATTGTATATCTCCTTCAATATAAATAGCACTCGCTGATGGTAATACATATATATCCTGTTGATGGATTGGAATTCTTATTTCATCATTTTCACAAAAATTATTATTGTAAGGATTATAAGTATGAATTTCATAACTCTCAATTGAGTTATCGTATTGAGAAAAATCACTTATTCCAAGAATACTCATATTTTGAATCCCAGGGCCTGCAGAAATTTTTTATTCGCTTTTGTTATTTTTTTAACGGGTTTAATACGTGTGGACACTTTAACTTTATGACGGGTATTGAGGTGTTTGGTGCACGTATTACGAACTTTATAAAAGACAATCATATTGCTTTTCGTAGATGAAGACGCAATTGAATACTTTCTCCTCTGAAATCAATGTAATTCCCGTTTTCATTAAAAATATTCACACTTATAGAAGATATATAGTTTTTGTTAACTGGTAGATATATGATATTATTCGGTATTTCTATATATCGATGACCAGGTGATACGTTCGGTACAAATTCATGTACAATATGTGAAGGCAAACCGTTATTATACGAATCTTGCACTATATCACATTCAATCCTTATCGTGGACAGAAGAAGAATGTTTACTGGACTTACAGATTCATACCATTTATTTGCTTTTAATTTTACCTTTTCAACTCCAAGTAACTGTCCAATACTATTATGTACGCTGAAATCCACTGCTTGAGAACAATAAAAATGACATTTCAACGTATTGTTATTGGGTTTAATTCTGACTTCACAATCAGTGATATGTGTTTCAAGATAATCAGCTATGTCGTAAAGATCATACGTTCCAACTGGTATTTGTAACTGCTTATTATCATCACCGTAAGTAAATATGTTGTTCAGAGCGGTTACATTTGATATGGAATTTAAAGCGGAGAAGTATAATAATCCACATTCACATTTATCCCATAAAGTTAAAGGGGGTTGGAATCGTGATTCCAAGTAAGACTTATCTCCCGTAATCGTTATAGTAATAGACATTATTTAATACTAACGCATTTAAAAGCTTTGCTGACTATTTATTCTGTATTTTAGACCAAAAATTCCTAAGAAATTGGAGACATAAGTGCCCACAGTTGAAAGGGTGGTTTTGCTGAATATTTTCATTATTATATTTTATATTTCTAGTACCAACATAAGAAATTAATTCTTTTGGTGGCTTTAAGTTGCCATAGCTATCGAAATATATTACAATATCATGATATTTTGCATAGGCTACCCAGTGAGAACCTGAATTTTTTGAATTATCTAGGTTAATAATACCACATTCTTTTGAAAGTGGATACTTCGGCAATTCATCACGCATATAAACACCTCGAAAGAATGGAATATCTATAGCATTTTTAAAAATATCAATATTGCTCAAAGCTCGATTGGGTAGCCGCTTGTTTAGTTTTTTTTTTATTTGAAATAAAAATTCCTAATCCATTACGATGAGGTCTTACTTCTAATCCTTTCCCTATACGCAAAGTTTCCATCTTTTCGTTATGTCGTTTTAGTTCATCTAAGCGTTTTTTTGCAGCTTTAAATTCATTAATAGTTTTAGTTATTGCTGCTGCTCCACCAGCCAAACTTCCAGCTGCAGACAATCCAGCAAATATAGGTATCAGAGGAAGAAATCCACCAGTTTTTGGAACAGGAATCATGCGAGGTAGTTTTACATCAGAATTTTTCATAGACTCTTTAGCCGCTGCTATCGCTAGGTCAATGGCCATTTTTTTACACTTAGGTTTTAGTTTTTGTAGATGTTTTTTTGCATGAGAAACAATTTTTTTTAAATGTTTCTTTACACCACCTCCACTTTTCAGAATTTCTTTATTATTTTTTTTGTTTTTTGTCAAACCGTAGCCGTTGCTAACTTCAGCTAACATAGCCTTATTCACTAAATGACCTGCTAACTTTTCTCCTAGACCAGCATTTGAATCTTGAGCACGTTTTCTTGCCATTTTCATTAATCTGATATCAGCTTTATAGCGATCACTTAATGAAGATGATTTATGGTAAGCTATATCGTGTTCTTTACAGTATTCGTCTAATAAATTAATGCCCCTTTCTCCACGAGATAGTTTTTGTGCTAATTTAGTTCCAGGACCACAATAGTTATATCCAGGTAAGTTAAGTTCAAAAGGTAAATTATTGATGAACCAATTAAGAAGACTGCCATAACTTTTAAAGAACTAGTTAAATATAGAAAATTACATGTATTAATATACTTTTGAACTATGTTCGCCTTATCAATCCAACTGTTTTCATTTGAAGGTAAGCCCAACCATTTCACGAATATCTTATTTCCCTTTATTTTTAATACCTTCTCTATCAAATATACATTAGGTTGCTTCGTTTTCGACAATTCTTGCTCATAAAATGCTCCTAAAATAGCTTGATTTCTGACATCTTCAATCAAATATGTTGGCGGGGACGTTTTTTGTACTTTAATAATTTTGAATATTTCTGTTGACCAGTTAGGTGTATAACCTTTTTCAAATAATCCTTTGTGTTTGCTTATTCTCACAAAATCGCTAACTTTAAACTTGGGTCTCTTCGTTATTGTATTTGATAGGTTTGCATATCTATCATGCAATATTTTAACATTGTTTTTATTAACTTTTACGGGCTTCAGACCTATGGTTCTATGATAAGTATGATTATATTCATGGATCACATCATTCAATGTACCATCATTCCATTTGTAATTACCTTTCAAACTAAATAATTTGTACATTTTCGTTTTTAATGTCCTTATCAGCCTTTCTACAATAGAAGCCTTTTTAACGGAATATGTAGAATAATGCCTGATGTTATGCTTCGCAAAAATCTTTTTCAGTTCATCATTATAAAACTCTGTTCCAAAATCAGTTTGCAAATTTTTTGGGATACGCCCATTACTGAACAAATCAGTAAAAGCTTCAGATATATAATATTTTGTTTTCCGTTTTAATTGATAGGCCCATGCATATTTTGAGAAAGCATCAATTACTACTAAAATATTTATTTATTTATTTATTTACACATTTTAGGAAAACTTACAGCTAGGTATATTACAAAATATATTTATAATCATTGTTTTCTTTAGAGACAGCTTGCATGTCAATTAGATCAGCTTGCCACAAGTCATCAATACCTTTCATAATAACTCGTCGTCGTGGAAAATTCACCCTTGCATTTTTATGTATTTCATTAACCACTTCGATTTTACTCATTTTTTGGATTTATTTATACTTTTTTCTAAATTATTTAACTTAATGATAAACTCGTTCAACTTATGATCTGTTGACTGAATGGCTTTCTGACATTTTTCTAAAGATTTATGTAGTAAATTTTTTTCTGAAGTAATTTTAGTGTCTATTTTTTATAAATATCGTCAATAGAATTATCAATATACTCTTTGTTTGCGCTATCTTTAGCGTAAATTGGTAAGTTCACATTTCGTATGATTTTATTCTGTGCGTCTAAATTATTGTCACTTAGACGTTTAAAAGCACATTCAACTATCATCTCATAATTTTTAGTTCTTTTGATTTTATGTGCATGGTGACCAAATTTATCCACGTTCATATTGAATGTTTTTAACATACTAAATATTTCTTAAGTGTGTTTCTGGTTTTATTCTTTAATAATACCAGATTCTTTTAGTTCTTCAATAATAGACAAAATTTCGTTATCATGATTAGTATTACCAGCTTCTTTCGAAGCAATCAGTAATTTTAATCGTTCTATCAACTCATTAGGATCATCCCAGTATACTAAATCAGTATTAGACCTGTAAGTTTTGAACTTTGGCAAATTCCCACCATACTTTTCCATGTTTGTATTACTGAATAATGGTTTGATTATTTCACGATATTTAGCGCTTTTATCACCTTTGATTTGTCCATTCGGATGATAATCTCTTCTATGTGCATTTGTAATGGAAAGTATATTTTTATATTGAATTTTATCATTTTCAGAAACCAAACTCAAATCAGGTTTCTTAGATAGTATCAATTCTTTTAGTCCTGGTGTTAATTCATACCTTTCAGTATCTATAGTAACGAAATATTTAGTGTTGTCACCCCGAGCATTATCCATTTTAGAAAAAAATACTTTTGAGTTACCCATAAATATATGTTTATTTAGACTTCTTATCCCGCAAGGAATATTTATATTTTCGTAAATATCAAACAAATCATCTTGCACTATTGACTTTAGTAAAATACTTTGATCATCATCATCATCATCATAAAGAGCAGAGCTTTTATATGAAACATCTGAGTTTTCATTTTCATCTAAATCATCTTCACAAAAAACAGTACTGTTAGAGTTTAAGTTTTTTAAATATCTGCTTGATGTACTTAAGCCGTCCAAAGAATTTGACTTTCCTAAGTTCTTTTGAGAAAATAATTCATTATTATTACAGCTATTTTTAACCAAGGTTTTAATCGGAACAGTTACAGGTTTCAATAACTTTTTCATAGTTAAGTGAGTGTGATCCTCTTTATTTTTCATTTGTTTTATTTTAGCCTGAATTGAATTAACTGATTTAATTAATTGCTGTTTAATATCTCTCTCCATTATCACCACCACACAGCTATCATTTATAATAGAAACGAAGATACTAATATTATTATCGTATCAATTGGCTTTTATAAATAACTCGTAATTATCATAGCTTCATATTTTTCACAATAATATAAATAAATCAAACTTCTTTCTATATCTTCCTTCTGCTATTGGCCTTTCTCTATCAATTATTAGAAAATTGTGTAGATCTTTCCAAATTTCTGAGCACATATTTTTAAAAGAAAGCCAGGTCATATCAGTGTTGACATGCTCATTGTAAATATGTTTAAGATTAATATCATCTTGTTTAAAGATTATCAAAAAGTTAGCATTATCCCGTACCAATTGTTTGGGTATTTTAGAGTATGTTTGTGACAAATAAAAGCAATCGATATTGTTGTGTCTGCCCATGGTGAAATAATTACGAATATTTGATTGTTGATCACATACAACATCATCAAATATAATGATGGAATTTGGGAAAGCATCTTTGGGATGAATAACTTCATCATGGTCATTAAATCTAAAAAAACTTTACCCCTTCTACTCTTTTTAACACATTTTGTAAAAATAGATATTTAGGTTGAAAAGCAGTTTTAGAATATAAATAAACATTACGAAACTTGAGGCCATTTTTATGCAATAATAAATGTATCATAACGTTTGTTTTTCCACAATTTGAAGGACCACAAATAATGCACCGTATCGTATTGGGTAAAAGCTTGCTATGCTTTACTTTTTGTTTTTTAGTATCAACATTTAAATCATTAACCTCCAACGAAAGAGTTTGCTTAACGAGCTTCATTATGAGTATGAGAGATAAAAATATGTGTATCTTTCTTAAATAAGATGCAAAATATTTTTAATAGATAACATTTAGGTAATGTTGCAATAATAAGATTCACTTTTTGTACTTAGTAGTGAAAAATCTATTAGTTGTTGTATACCCATATAGGAAAAATAAAAGTCTGAAATGAGTGAAAGAATTATATTTTCACTATTAATTTTTTTTTATTTTTACAATGTTCTTAAAATACTTGCTATTAATACAACCGACTTAATTTCTAATTGTATAATAATATGAATATTTAAAATAAAGTATTACAATGCCCCCATGGTACAGTTTCTATGTAATTTGACAGAACCTGTCGTTTATCATCGTCTCTATTTAAGACCAATTTATTAATTCTCTGTGAATATAATACATGTTTTATAGATCTAATTAAATTCATACTACATCTAATATTAATATTTTTATTCAACGTGTTTTCATAGTGATGTGGTTTCAGTTTCTTAGTTACAGACTTTGATACACCCTTTGCTTTTTTTATGTGGGTTTTCGTACTTTCAATGCAATAAAGCTTAGCCCGCAAACCGATAAATTGTTTAATAATATCACCATCCATTTCATCTTTAAAAAGACCAGGTATTTTTGCATTCAAGGCAGGAATCCCATAAACATTATTTTTTTTTAATTACTAGTATCATAATAAGCAATATCTCTTTTCATTTCTGTATAGAAATCTTTACTATTTATGAAATAAAGTAAGCTGTCAGTGTCAGTTTAACATAACTTTACGTTATCTTCATACTTCTTTTTAATAAAATTATAATGGAAATTATACATATGTTGTTTTGCATATTCAAGAACTGAAAACCCTACCTATATAGGTCTATCTAAAATAATCTTTTCTAATTTTAATTGAATGGCAACAAAATTATCTGAAAATATGGATACACTTTTTAAGTTGGGTCTCGAAATTAATTTCTCTGCCCCAATTTCTTTATTTGTTTTATTATTAGTATCTCTCCATTTTGTTACCAACTTAACATCTACCTGTTTTCTTTTGTTTTCAATAGTTTTCCCAAAAATAGCATTGTTCAAAAGTTTGAAAAAGTCCTTATCAAATTTAGAAGATGAATTTTGACGCAAACGTGTATTTAAATCTATATATTTAGCTAAAAAATTTTGCTGTCGAAAACTAATTACTCGGTGAATTTTTTTTAATACTAAACCATTTTTCATACATTCTTTTAAATAAATATAATGAATAACGTAATAAAATTTATCATAAACATTTGCTATAAGTTTTTTAGTTTTACCACCTGGTGGAATATGTTTTTCCGGAGCAAATGGTAAATCACTATGACTTGAATGTAAATACATACATACATACATACATAACGTCACGCCTGTATCCCTTATGGGGTAGGCAGAACACCAGAGGTTACAATACCATCTGACGGCACGTTTGACAAATTTGGAGGTATTATAAAGATGGAAAGAGACTATTGTAGTGACAGGGGGTCAGCCCATCGCCCACAAAAACGCCTTTAAAAAACCTCTGTCCCTTAACTGACTTTTACAGTATGCCCAGGAAGAGAAGCAGCTGGCACATTCTACGTTTTTCTTTCGCTCCCAGTCCAGCATGGAAGCAATGTAAATTATTGTAAATTAGCAATGTAAATTGAATGTAAATTACTCGGATAAATCAAATCCACTTCTAAGATATATCCAAATTCAGCATCATCAGGTATACTTAATATGTTTAAATTTTGAATTTCATCATCAGATAAAAATCTAAAGTCAGACATAGGCATTTTCTGCATCATAGCGTAACCGTATAAATTATTACAGTCTAAATAAATAAGGTAACTAGATGGCTCTGATTCATTATAGTTTGACATGTATTTATTATTCGCCTTAGCATGTCTAAGCGAGCATTGAGCTAGGCCACCACGTATTCCGTTTTCTATCATTTCATACATAGCTTTATCATCCAGTAAATCTAGTTTAACACCTGTATATAAAAGCATGGCATCCCAACTTAAGCCTGGGGAAGTAACATAATAAGCTGGATCGAGTTTATAATACTTGAGACTACTATTTCTAAACTTTTCAAAAATATCGCACAAAAGCAAAACATCACATTTCAAGTATAGGTCTGTATATTCCCCGAGCGATTTAATGTTAAAGACTTTCCAAATTTTATGTGCGCGAGAATAATCCTCATCACTAATGTACTCATCGGTTAAACTATTATAAAAGTGTTCTTTTAATGGTAAACTCTTTTTCTCAAATCTTTTAAATGAATTCATGTAATCATACGGATATACACCTTTTTAACGTAGTAAATAAAACTGTTCTTTGGAATTAAATACTTTTTCTAAGTGTTTAAAATCTGTGTCTGCTAAATTTTTACTTAAAGTATCTAAACTGGAACTTAGAAACTGAAACGAGTCCAAAAACTTTATTTGAATAGCTGAAGGAAAATTTGGGTTTTTCAGAAATTTTGTAAAGGATATGTACTTTTCTTTAGTCTTCGGGATAACTTTGATGTCACCTTCATGTTTAGCTAATTCTTTTATGAACAAATGAGCATCATAGTTTGCTAAATTGTGAAAAATTACTGGCACAAAGGGACATATTTTATATAATAAGTTGCATTTAGTATGAGCAGCGCCTCTATATACACCGGTTATATGATCGTGATCAGCGACTTTATCATTAATTAGCGTTAGTTTACAAATATGACAAATACTTGCACTATGATGTTCATTTTTCTGTGACTGAGTCAATGGTAGCATAGGTTCTTTTTTTCTAAGTATGCTTTCAATATTTTTTATATCCTCGATTAGACATTTTATAAATACTTCAACACAATCTGATCCTCTGTATAGCACAAGTTTGTTTAGACTTTCATCATGAGAACAACAAATGTAATATGAAAAACATGAAGGTAGATGTAATTTATAAGTTTCAGTATTACAACTGTTTTTTTCATGTTTGTTCAATAGTAAACTTTCAAAGTCAGCATAAATTACAAAATTGATTTTTTGTTGCCTTTCATAATTTTTGAATTCTAATTTACTATTTTTACTTGGTAAAACTGTCAAAACTTTCGAACAAGTGTGTGAGTTATATTTTTCTTGTGTTATAAAAAACTGAAGACAGCTTTCACATAAGTATGTTTTACCATGATGTTTACTTAATTTTCGTCGAGTAAGTTTTGCCAAATCTTTTATTAAACAATAATGACCTCTTGATTTCTGTTCAAAATACAAAAGGTTAACATGATTTTCCTTTCTTTGATTTGTCATGTATAATGGACCTGTGATGTTATTCTTATTATCTAAACCATAAATGCTCACACTAATTGAAGGATTATTTTTTTCAAATAATCTAATTTCTGTATATGATGGTGGAAAATTCATTCCTTTGATATTTAAAACTGAAGAGTAAAACGGATATGAACTCGTTCTAATAACATTTTTTGTACAAGGAAATAAAGCAGCCACTATACTCCATGTAAAACAATGATTGTCATAATTTTTAACATTTAGACAACTTTTACTATTGCTTATTTCTTTCGGTAGTTTTAAAAAACTACCACCCCTTAGAGGGGAGTATTTATTAATGTTTATTTCTAAATGACTGACAGAATCAAAACACCAGCCTGACTCACAGTGCTGAAATTCACTCAATTTATTAATCAATATAATCTCTGTTTTTAAATATAGTTCAGAAAGATCAGTATTTCTATATATGCTTTCATACTTCGTATTGAATGATTTAATTTGGATATCATCTGAGGTAGGTAATTTGAAATAGGCAAACAATTCAAAATTAAGTTTTACGGACCCATGTTTACACAAATTAATGACTATAAGTTTTTTTACATCATCTGTAATTTTTTGTAAAAAATCTTCAGGAGTTAAATAGCTAACATTATCATCAGGGTTTACTCTATAAGTAATAATTCTCTCTGGAAAAGCTGAAGCTATAATGTAAACATTCTCAAATTCAGTTTTCAATAAGCAGTTCTTTTTATGTAAATTCGTTTTTAAATGAAATCTGTAAGAGCTCTCTAGTATTTGAATATTACATTCAGAACAAAACTTTATTTTATTTTTATTCAACTTTTCATTCAAGACTTTGTTGGGGTATTTGTCTGAAAGAATAGAAAAAAAAATACTTTAATTATATTTTAATTAACATTTTTAACATAAATACAATAAAATACTGATTATGTAGCTTAACATAGTGTAACTTAATATGTAAAAAGTATAATGTAAAAAGTAATAATATTATGTCAGTAAAACGATTATATTTTATCACTGGTTAGGCGTACTGACGTATGTGATCGGACAAACCTTAAAGTTTTTTTTGACTTCCTTCAAAAATTTAACTAAGTGTCGGTATGCTGGATTGTCATCATCCATCTTCATTTTCAACGTAACTACGGCCTGACGCCATCTGTTCATTGGTGATATATTTTCTATTTCGTTACACATATAGAGTTTTAGATCGTCAAAACGTGATCCTTTTATATCCGAATTGAATTGTTTCGAAATGCCGTTCGAAACTCGACGACTCATATATGAAATAAGTTCATCTTTTTTACCCGCTTTCTTCTCGTTCTCCACATCCGAATCACTCCCCATAATATCTCTCGCTGTGATCTTTGTGGAAGTGGTAGCTCGTGGTTGCATATCAGGTTTTTCCTTACGCTTCTGGCTCTTCTTCGGTTTTTCTTCATGTTTGGATCTAGAATAAAAATGTTTCTTAATTAGTGAGTATTTCTCTAATACTGTAGTAGTATAATAATAATTATGGGAGGACAAAAACTCTTGGAAAATAATAATAATAATCATTACAACAACAAGATATTTTTTTAAATTTATATACTTATTTATGTACATAGTTACTGGATAAGTTTGTGTTTTTTGTTAGCATTTTATACTAATTCACTTTACTGTAGTAAATGCACATATCATTCAACATCTAAATTAAGTAATTTAATTCAATATGTAGAATAGTTCGTAAATTAAGTAACTAAGTAAATCGTATTTACGAGTACGTATGCAAATTAATTATTCTTAAATTTTCTAGACTAATTATTTCGGTTTATTTATATTGTATAATTCAATATGTTATAAAGTTTAAAATCAACTACCTCTACGATTAAATTGTATAAATACTATACAAAATCAAATCAAAACATATTAAATGTAAGTTGGTTTTGAAATGAGCTCGTTTAGAAAATAATTAAAACTTCATATTTAAGATAACTAAGTTTTCAAAACGAATAAATTGTGATCTCATAGAAAAAAGTTACCTTTTAATAAGAAGAAGAGTGAGTGGACTTCCTCTTCCTCTCAGACGCAGCAGGCTGCGGTAGGGCGACCGGAGCAGGCGCGGGCGCAGCTGGTGCGGGCGCCACCGGCTGGGCCGCGCGCACAGGGGATGACTCCCGGCTGCTTGACGAGCTGCTCTCGCTCGAAGAGCTACTCTCACTCAAGTACACTTCTTGTTTGCTCGACCTTAAAAAGATTAATTTAAAATATCAATCATGTTAAAAATATATAGAAAAAATATTGTCACTTATAAAAAACATCTATAATATTTAATAATTACATCATTAATTCTCTTAAGTAATTAAAACTTAAGTCATCTGAAAACTCGATCGCTTGAATATGCAAGGTGAGGTCACAAAAAAATTGCGGCAAATGGTGAGGGGGAGGCAAATTAGGTTCTATAAATAGATTCAGTTTGTGTATTGGTGGTTGTAGTGGTGGTTTGTAGTAAGACGAAGGAAGCTTGCCCGATATGGTAAGAATGCGAGAGTGTGCGCTCTAATCTTCGCGGCGCACAGTGTAGGAATTTCGCAATCTAGGGGGATTTAATTCTAGACTGATATAAATAAATGATTTACTTAAAAAAACATATTGTATGGTATTAAAATAAATAAAAATACTTAAATAGTGACGGAAAATAAAGTATATATATATTAAAAAAATGCAATATGAATATATTTTATTTTAGTCACTAACTTCTATTTCAGCCTCATTTACGGTGGGCATAGAAAGCAAATTTAGTACCTCAGGCTCTAAAGGACTTTGTTTCCTCTTCATTATTATCCTGTAACTAGATATTAAAGGGTCTGATGATATTAGAAGCCTATTAAGTAGATCGGTATTGGTATCTATTCTGGATGTTTTTCTAGTGAAGAATTCCCTGTATCTTCGGTTATCTTTGTTTCTGGCTTCTTGTGCCTCTTCCGATAGCTGGCCAATCGGCAAAACACACGAAGCTATAACATCGCGGCCATGAAATAAAACTTTGTGAACACTAACTGGCATGTTGTACCACGAGTATTCCCTTAAATACAGGTTTCTGGTTTCTTCTGTATTTTTCGGTTTGTCAATTATTGATATTGACAAACCGAAAAACCGCACCCGAGAGTTTCTAAAATTATAAGAAACCTTTTTATCAGTTCTAAATTTACCCCGGTAATATCAGCAGTTACGGTAGCATTTCTGAAAAATCGGCGTGCCGTATTGCCGTCATTAGTATTACCCGCTTGCTGGGTCGGCAAATCCACTAATAAACCCAATTCATTCCTGAACCGTGTTTGTATGTGTGTCTTTCTTGCCTGAACCTTATCTTTATTTTCTTGACCTCTCGCTTGCCACAATTTTATGTCGAGTTTGTAAGCGATATGAAGTATACACTCCATAAATCTAATCCAGGAATGTAAAGGAGAAAGCCCGAAAGACAATACAGTTTGATCGAGAGGTTTCATCAAAATAAGTGATGGTTTATTCATCTCTGAAGGCTTTGCTCCACATATGTAACAAGTCTGAGATGAGAGCGAAACATCAGATACAGCACTACATATTTTGCCGTCTATCATAGTCAGCATAAAAATCGGTTTTACTAAAATCTTAAAACTATCTAGACTTACTTCAACGGGCGATAGCATATCGATTTGCCGTTGTATCGTATCAACCTCTTCTTTAATTAATGAAGTAGTCTCTTTAGCAAAGTTAAGTCTAATTGGCCGACAATACCTTGTTGAAGAAGGAGCTGGATTTTGCCAAACTATATTAAGATTCCCTTCGACATTCAACCTTAACTGAATAGGTACCATGGACGTGCTAAAAAGGTTCTCATCAAATTTAGTTTCAGAACTAAATTTTTGTTTATATGCTTTTTGTTGTGCTCCATCACAACCCCACTTAATTAACAGGGACAGTCCTTCACTCCACTTTGCAAGTACTCGATAGACACAAGAACCTCTTTTTGAGACATACAAAGTCGTTTTATACTGTGATCAACTAATGATTGCAGGTCACACGTTGCAGTTGATTCTGTTACGGTTTTATTGGAAGGATAACATTTCTTCTTAGCCTCTTTTATTCGGTCATAAGACGGCAATAGATTTTTTATCAATTTATTTATCCTTTGCCGTATAATATCATACTGATGTGTTGATAAGTTAGCATCTACCATCATGCTCAATGCTTCATCGGCCGACAGAGTCTTTTGAACTCTTTCGCTGTTAATTTCTTTTCGTACGCTTTTTATGATAGAACCTCTCTTGGGTGAACTCATAGAAAGTTCTTTTACGATAGCCGCTGAGTTTCTTTTACCTGCTTTTCGAAGGTTACATTCATGTGCTATCGTAATTTCCTCAGGGCTAGTAGAAGACAATAGATTCTGCACTTTTCGTTTTTTAGTTTTATCGCAACATTCGATGAAACTTTTGGGTGGTCTACCAGGTGAATGACCAGATGTACTAGGTATTTCACTTAATACATTATCTGGTAATTTAATATACTCATTCAACCAAATCAAATTCTTGTTCAAAAAGCGTTCACGATGCCTACCGCTTGCTGACCATTTTTCATTAAATTTGTTGAATAACCTCCTCAAAAAAAACTTAATTTCATTTATAGCACCTTCCGAAAATTGTAAATGAGGGTAATGACCTAATATAAATGCTAAAACAGCATCAATACGCTCATTCTTAGCATTTGAGGTCCAAATATCAAAACATTGTTTTTTTGTAATTTCGGCAGTCATTCTGTAAACCGAAAAAAAATGTATGACGGTCGCACAAAATCGCAAGTTATATCAATTGTTTTCAAAAGTTAAGATTCTAAACTATATAAAAAAATAACAAGATCACCGGGATATTCAGGTCATTTTTTTCTATACACCTTTTATTTTGCAAATCATGTATAAAAAATCCTAAATTTTACTCTGCTTTTAAATGATGTTATTAGATCAATGTTAACTATGACATTAAAAAAACACTCCAACTTACCTTAATACGCTTACACGAAACAATAATAAACCAATAAACAATACTATACTTCGTTATTTTAATTAGTAATCACCAGCAAAGATAACACTTGAATATTGTTGTTCGTATTGTGAGACACAAGGAATATTATCTACCTACTTAAATATTATTTATTATTAATTTTAAACTACCTACAAAAAAATCGAATATGTAGCTGTAACAAATAGGGTCTTAGGTATGAATAAGTGCTTCTTTATTATTAATTTTAAGAAATATATATTTTGATTTAAATCCCGCTAGATAATGAAATTCCTACACTGTGCGGCGGGCGCATGCTGCATGTCAGCAAAACTTCCTTATTGAACAGACAATCGATATCTTTGAGCTACTAATGTTGGCGTATGGTTTTTCTCGTACTTTTAATTTATTTTTGTAAAATACACGATACTACACTCGAGAGCAAAGAATTAGGGTCAGAGACAAAACCCATGATATCTCGCAAAATATAAATGCTAGCTTAATGAATTAAAAAATGTTAAATAGACCATTACATAATACATCAAAAAAAAAATTAAAATTGTTATTTAAGTGATTTTATTATTTATAAAAACAAATAAAATAAAAATGCACGAATTACGCTTGATGATCACAATTACACTAATGACTTTTCTGGTACAAGAATATGATTTTCTCAAATTTCAGTACCGTGTATTACCTCCACGTGATCTCAGGATGGATGTTGCCTGATTTGGCATGCTGTACACCAGGTTTCTAAGTCAGTTCTGCGGTATATTCCCCCATTCTTCTACCAGTGCTAATTTTCAATCACGAAGTGTAATTGGAGGAGGTATTTTTTGCTTTACACGTCGTCCGAGCTCGCCCCAGGCATGTTCGATTAGGTTCAGACCTGGGCTGCGTGCAGGCCATTCCATGCGCGTGATACCGACCTCTTGAAGGTAATCAGTCACTATAGCCGCAGTATGGGGACGGGCGTTATCGTGCATAAACACCGGATTCTCACCCATATTGCCCATGAACGGACCGACATACTCATTTAGGATTTCTTCTACGTATCTTCTGGCGGTCAACGTTCCATTTTCTATCAGGACTAGCTCCATGCGGCTCTCTGCAGATATTCCAGCCCAAACATGCACGGATCCTCCGCCGTATGCAACTTTTTCTTCAATGCAGACTTGTGGAAACCGTTCTCCTGGTCTTCTGTACACTCTGTGTCTACCGTCATGCTTATACAGCATGAATCTGGACTCGTCTGTAAACATAACTCTTGACCAATCCTCTAGAGTCCAATACAAGTGCTCACGTGCATAACTCTGTCTTGCAATACGATGCTCCCGTTCAAGTTTAGGGCCATTTGCTGGTCTTGATGGCTTCAAATTACCTTCGACAAGACGTCGCTTTACTGTCCATGCAACCCAATGCTTCCTCCAAGACGTACAAATTGATTTCTTAGTTCAACACCCGTGAGAAATCGATTTCTAAGCATTGTTGTGTCTAACTATCGACCTTCACGAGCTGTTGTGCGTCTTCTTCTGCCTGTTCCTGGCCGGCGAAGGTTTGACTCAGTTTCCTAGAACCGTTGGAGTACACGTTGTACCGTAGATAACGATACGCCGACCATCCTGGCTGTCAAACAAAATCGATACTAATGATTTGAATTCTTAGTTCAATTTTCAAAATAAATCATAATTTTTGTTTTTACTTTTTTTTTATGTCATTTCTTAAAAAAACATGTAACTTACATTTACTATATTTGGCATTAAAGAGGCTTCCTATTGCTTTTTATTTTAATAAGCTAGCCTTTATAGTTTGAGAGATATCATGAGTTTTGTCTCCGACCCTAATTCTTTGCTCTCGAGTGTATTTTACGTAGAAAGTAGTGACTTTATTACAGATTTACATATTGAAACAGTTTCTATATTAATATATTTGCTTGACAATGAAAAATACGATAACATTATGAAATAAGTACTCGTATACGTACTAATTCATCAATCGTTTATTAGTCCCAAATTATTGGTGAGGGTAGATAGTCGTAGGTACGTGTGCTTGTTTAAAAAATCTGAAGACGAAAACGATAATGTCGGTAAGTTTAACCTATAATTTTATGTAAAAGAAACCTTGTTTAATATAAATAGTACGTAATATAATATAAGAAAAAACACTTTTAAATCTGCATTTCTTTTTAATTTCAGGATTCAGAATCTCTGTTTAATTTTGTCCGACCTAATCAAGTTTTATACAATTATGAGAAACAAATTGGTGAAGGATCAAGAAAACGAGCAAAGGAAAACGAGGCATATTCTTATATAAAAATTCCTGCCATGGGACGGAAAATCATTAAACTAGAAATCTATGATGCAGATCAGTTTAAGAGTGAAGGAATGTGTAAATGTACCGCTGAAATATGTTGTCAACATATCGTGCAAAACATATTCAAGGATGAAGTATACAAAGCTGTCCGCGAAGTTATTGAGAAAATGAGTGAGCAAATATGTAATGAAAGTAACAAGTATTTTTAATAATTTGCATAATAAATAATAAGTACATGTTATTTTTATTGTTTTATTTATACAATACAGAACTAAATGACATAAACTATATTACTAAATGACGTAGATATGTATGTATACTTTTGAATTCCCGACTTATTTTTTTACAACATTAATGATCATTATTTATAAACATAATGTTTTTAATATATTATAAGTAAACTAATACTAATATAAGTCTTAATTTTCAAAAGTAAGTTTGAATAGATCAATATAAAAGTTAACTGTTTCATAGTTGTACTATTCACTCTTACTGAAAATTAATACCCTATTTATTAAAGTATAAAGAATCAAACGATGTATCATCGAGCTTTCTCTATTAATCTAGTTCGTGAATGAAAGAGTATTTGAATTCATAAATAAATACTTATTCTATGCAAAAATGAGCCTACTTCGTGAAGCGCTCTCCATAAATCTAGGTAATTTATCAGTTTGAAAGTAGGAAATTGGGCTTTCTGACTCACGGTCGTTCAACATAATCTAAGTTTTAGTTTTCAGTTATAGTGAATCATACAACTCGGTGTGCGCGTTAGAGGCGTTGCGAGCGCCTCTCAAGCGCTCTCTATAGTTGAATGATTCAGCTTAGACTGAAAACTAAAACCTAGATTATGTTGAACGACCGTGAGTCAGAAAGCCCAATTTCCTACTACTTACAGCGCAATTACAAACGAGCTCGATGACATTGATTGGTCACAAAAACTTGATTCAATGACTATTGATGAAGCGATCTTATTCTTTTATAACACAACATACAATCTAAGAGATGCTTATGTCCCTAATAAAAAATCCAGTGCCAATCATAAATTTCCACCCTGGTTCAAAAGCCCATTAATTAAAATCTTAAGAGAAAAAAATAAATTTCATAAGAAATACAAAAAATATAAAAACCTATCGGACTATCACAGTTTTATTTTATTAAGAGATCGCGCCAAAATACTTGAGACTGAAATGTACCACGATTATATAAAAACAGTTGAAAGTCAAATCACTACCAATCCTCGTGCATTTTGGGGCTATATTAAACGTAAGAAACAATGTAACTCATTTCCCTCAGAGATTAGTTACAACGACAAATCTTCCGGCTCGGGTAGTGAAATATGTAACATGTTCAGTGACTTTTTCCATTCAACATTTCAACAACCAACGGACACCTTTCAATTATCAGATGTTTACCCTCCTAATAATGAACAGTCAACCCCTATTGACATTTCAGACATTGAAATTCTACATGACGAAGTTTATAAATTACTGAACACTCTGGACACTAATAAAACAGCGGGACCCGACCACTTACCGCCTATTTTTATAGTTAAATGTGCTAAAAGCCTTACGATCCCACTAACTTTACTTTACAGGCGTTCTATGAATCAAGGTTATATGCCCACCCTGTGGAAAACAGCGTATGTTACTCCTATCTATAAAAAAGGCGCTAAAAATGATATTTCCACCCACCGACCGATTTCCAAACTGTGCATTTTCTCAAAAATTTGCAGCGATTAAACATTCTTTTATTACGCAGCAGCATGGTTTCTTAAGAGGCAAGTCAACGGAATCTGACCTTCTAGTCTGTGCTGAATATATATCAAAAAAAATGTCGGCACCATCACAGATAGACGTCATATATACAGACTATAAAAAATGCTTTTACCGTATAGATCATCTCATCCTCTTAAATAAGTTATCCCAAATAGGTATCAGAGGGAATTTATTCCGTAGGTTTGTCTCTTATATAAATAACAGAACACAAATTGTTGCATTAAATGGTTATAACTCGCAGGTAAAACAAGTGCCCTCAGGTATTCCCCAAGGTTCCTTGTTATCTCCGTTATTGTTTTGTATATTCATCAACGATATACACAATTGTTGCGTACACTCGAAAATTATTCTCTACGCTGACGACTTGAAAATTCTGTGCCAAATTAATAACCAAACTGATGCATTAAACCTTCAAAATGATTTAAATAATTTCTATAACTATTGTATCCTAAATAAATTAGAACTAAACATCTCGAAATGTTATGTATGTACATTCACAAGAAAACGAAACCTTATAACTCAAGATTACAAATTTAATAACCTATTGATTACTAGGGTGGATTCCATAACAGATCTAGGAGTAACCTTTGATTCCAAACTCATATTCGATATTCACATCGAAAACATCGTAAAAAAAGCCTCAAGGGCTTTAGGTTTCGTACTCAGATTGTCATCTGAGTTCAGCAATATTAAAACCCTAAAAATTTTGTACTGTGCTTTTGTCCGAAGCCACCTTGAATATGCTTCTTCCGTTTGGAACCCTTCTTACCAAATCTATACAGATCGCATTGAAAAAATACAGCGCAAATTTCTAAAATACATTGGATACAAAAGTCGAACTACAGACAAAACCTATCTAGCACGATGTAGGCGTCATCATATACTGCCCCTGAGCGTTCGCAGAGAGATAGCAGATATCTGCAATATTATCAAGATAGTGCACAATAAAGTAGACGTACCTGAGCTTCTGGCTATGGTTGGTATATGCGCGCACACAAAAACATACAGAAACCCTACTCTCCTTCATGTCCCAACCGCCAGTACCAACTATAGCCAGAACTCGTTTATGACGCGATCTTGCAATCTCGTAAACGGCATCAACAAAAAGATGGCCAACTTTGACCTCTTCCACTGCAGTATCCCGAGTGTGAGGGCGGCCCTGTCAAGGGATTTCTTTGGTGTATAGAAAAAAAAAAATTGTTTACTTGTTTACTTGTTTACTCGTATAGATTATATATCCGTATGTTTTGGCTCTTAGTTTTCTTATGCTCAATTTATTATTTGTTAATATTTATTATATATAGATATATGTATTTTTTCTCTAAAAATATTTTTGTTTGTTTGTCAAAGAATAAATAATATGTAGGTTCTTATGACTGTGAATTGTATTTACCTAAACTTTATATATTTAGAAGTGAAAACTTGTTTTGGCTCTCTATCTCTACAAAATTGTTATTGTATTTCCTAGCTGTAAGTTTTCCCAAAGATTGTAAATAAATAAATAAATTATATACCACAACTTCCACAATTTTGAAATCAAATTTATCATATTAATTTACTGTTTGGTACATTATGGATCGAAAAAAGTGGAAAGGTATTAAAAGAAGTGGTGCTTTTAAAAGAAAAGTTAAAAATAACTATCATTCGCTTCAAGCGAGCCGTACTTTAATACAAAGTAATAGTCGTACAGCTCAAGCTGCGACTGAAGAAAATGAGAAGGGTTCCGTATCATATTTAAATGTAAATTTAACCAATCAATTTAACCAAAATGCTACAAATATGCTCTGCAGTTCATTTACCGAAGTTCAGGGCTCTTGTTCATTTTTCAAAGTTGAAGACAGTTATTCATCGTCCGAAAATGAAGATAATGTTGAAAAAGAAGACGTTTCAAACATAAATGATGACTTCAGATACCATTTTAAAAAATGGGCTATTGATTTTAATATTTCACAAGTTGCATTAAAGCAATTAAATGAAATTCTGAACAAAAGAATGCCCAGTATAGTCCCTTTAGACCCAAGGACACTTTTAAAAAGTAAAAAAGATATACAAATAATTATTATCGATGATGGTCGTTACTGGCATAATGGTCTCATTGAATCTTTAAAGACGATTTTACAAAACCTAAACGATAAACCGAAATGCGTTTCGCTTAATGTGAATATTGATGGACTACCATTGTTCAACAGCTCTAAGCATCAAGTGTGGCCTATATTATGTAACATCCACGAAAGACCAAATGTACCCCCTTTCGTTGTGGGTATATATGAAGGTACGAGTAAACCATCAAATATATCCGCATATTTTCATCCTTTTGTATGTGAATTACAAGAATTAATGTCTAATAATTTAAGAATTGCATCGCAAGATGGGGTCGATACATTGATCGAAGTTAAAGTCAGAGCCTTCATATGCGACTCGCCAGCGAAAGCCATGGTTAAAGGTGAGTATCCGAGTCCCAATTATGTAATTTAAAATAAGCTTATTTACTTATTTACTTTTTTTATAAATAAAAGTCATTTAATTAAATTTTATATTTTACAGGAGTATGCTACTTTAATGCTAAACATGGTTGCTTGAAATGTACAGTGGTCGGCGAGTATAGTCATAAATCGCACACAGTCATCTTTACAAAGACTGATTGCCCACGAAGAAATGACGCGGACTTTCGTTCTAAGAAGTACGGAGATCACCACAAGTACGATTCTCCGTTTCTAGCATGTCAATAGATATGATTGAACAATTTCCTATAGGAGATTCTCTACATATTATTGATTTAGGTATAATGAAACGATTATTAATTGGTTGGAGGGATGGCAATTTAGGAAATTTAATTACAAAATGGCCTGCAAGGATAATAGGAAAAGTCTCTCAATTTTTACTATGCTGTCAGATGCCAAAGGATATACACAGAAGTGTTAGAAGCCTTAAAGACTTGCCACATTGGAAAGGTTCTGAGTTCCGTACTTTTCTGTTCTATTTAAGTTTTGTGATATTAAAGGATGTTATTATGGACGATGTGGACTGTATGGTGGATGGTTTGATGGAAAATGCGATTGAGTATTGAAATATATTATATTTAAATACAAACCACAAAAAACACAAGTAAGTAAGCAAAAAACCAAAGATGAACGACAACTGTCAAATTAATCAAAACCAAAAACAATTCTTATTTAAAAAAGTATATAAAAAACTATTTACAAATGAGTTTGTAACATCCTCCGCCCCGTGCAGTCTGGATGCACGAGCTGGTAGGGCCTTTTAAAGGTTAAAATAATTTAATTAAATGGTGGTCACCAAACTAACTTTCTCACGGGGCGGCGGAGGATGCCACCAGGCGTCGCTACGTCCACAACCCTGACCACCCCATCCGATCCAGGGTAAAGCTTCGATATTCTTCCTTTGGGCCATGTGCTTCTTGGCAGCGTGTCATCGGCGATGATTACTATATCGTCTACTTTGACCGCTGGGCAGTCGTGAACCGCCTGTCTCGGTTGCAGGTCCGGGAGAATCTCTTTTATCCACCTTTTCCAGAAGTGGTCGGCCAATCTTAAGGCTTTCTTGTATTCGGCACGACCACATAACACTTCATCTTTGAGATGGATTCCTGATGTCACATCATCGGATGCTGTGCCTATTAGGAAGTGAAAAGGGGTTAACGATGTTGGGCAGCTTGGGTCTGTGGCTACATGTCCAAGAGGCCTAGTATTTACGATTCTCTCTGCTTCGGCTAGCAATGTATTGAGAACTTCTTCTTTCGGCGCCATTTCTCTCAACGTGGCTAGAAGTGCTATTTTAACAGAGCGAATAAGGCGCTCCCAACAACCACCGAAAGTAGGGGCAGCAGGCGGGATAAAGCTCCAAACTACCGATCTTGTCGCAGCAAAATCTCGAACTTCATCTTTGCAGAATTCCTTCAATATGCGATTCGCTCCTACGAAAGCAGTGCCATTGTCTGAATATATAGTATGCGGTGTTCCGCGTCTGGCAAAAAAACGCCTTAAACACAATATAGCGGAGTCTGCAGATAGGCTATGTACCACTTCAAGATGGACCGCTCTTACCGTTAAGCATGTGAAAAGAGCAACGTATCGTTTTTCGTGACGACGTCCAATCGTAATGGTTAACGGACCGAAATAGTCTAAGCCTGTAAACGTAAATGGTCTTTGGTGGTGTGCCATTCTCTGACAGGGTAGGTTTCCAACAGGGGGCAACATAGTCTGAGCTTTCTTGATCCTACAAAACAGGCATTTGGTAACAGTCGATTTTACTGCATTCCGTAGACCAGTTATCCAAAATCGCTGACGTATCTCATTTATCACAGTAAAATGGTTAGCGTGGCCTGCCTTCACGTGGAAATGCTGAATCAGTAACTTTATTGTTGGATGATGGCCGTCTAGTAGGATAGGGCAACGAGTATCAGGAACTACATCTTGTACAGCGCTAATCCTCCCTGCGAGGTGAAGCAATTGATCCGATCCCAGCGTTGGCGAAAGTTTTTTAAGCTGACTTCCTCGATGGATAGGTCTTGAAGAAAGCAGAGCAGCAAATTCGTCAGGGAAACTATCTAACTGCATTCGTTGAAAAATGTGCCTTTCTGCGGCCTTAACGTAGCATGCGTGGAGTGGTGGTAGGGTAGAGGACGCAGAATTACTTATTTGAGAGTGAATTTCTCGATTCAAGTTTGAATTTCGAATATTTGCCAAAACTCTGCCAAACGTTGCTGCAGCTTGATGCGCGCGGGCTGTGGCTCGCAACAATCGAATCCAGTTACTGAATTTTTTTTAAAACTGCAGTAATTGGAGACGGTTTTTCTATGAAATCGGTCGGTGCCACGAATTCGCGAGGCTGGCCTTTGAGCTCCTCGCGCGCTAGTGGCACTGTGGTTGGCGTTAATGGCCACTCGTTATTTGATTTTAAGAGAAAACTTGGACCATGAAACCATCTATGGTCACAATTCAAGGTTATTGGACGCACCCTGGTTGCATCGTCTGCTACGTTCAAAGCTGATGGTACCCAGTGCCATTCCCTAACAGAACTGTTTTCTAAAATTTAGCCTAATCTGTTGGCAACAAAAGGTTTGAACGTGCGAGTGTCGCTACGCAACCAACCAAGAACAATCATTGAGTCGGTCCAAAAGTAAGTCCTTTCTGGTTTTTTGCAATGACTGTCCTTGATGGTTATTGCGAGCCTAGAAGCAATCAAGGCTGCCTGTAATTCCAGCCGTGAAATTGAAATTGGCTTTATGGGTGCAACCCTAGCCTTACTACAAACAAGGACGACTCTTATTTGGCCATTTTTATAAATGAGACGCCAAAAAGCGACACAAGCGAAAGCATGTTCACTACTGTCAGCAAAAACATGGAGCTCTCTTTCTAACGGCTTGCAATCTTCCGCGTGAGCGTACCAACGCGGAATCCTGATAGTTGCCGCTTCTGTCACTTCTTGGAACCAATTTTCCCACTTTTGTTTATCCACCAATGAGAGTGGAGTATCCCAACTAGCGCCCGATCTCCAGATATGTTGAAACAGTATACGGCCCTTTACAACTACTGGGGCTAACAAACCTAAAGGGTCATAGACTCGCATCAAGTTCGAGAGTACGGTGCGCTTGGTGAGAACGGTTGGAAGTGAATCTTCTGCTGATCTAAATCCTAAATAGTCCAGGTCAGGACACCACTTGATGCCTAAAACTTTGCAATCACCCGTGGCATTTTGTCGTAGCTCTGGGGATACAAGTTCTAAAGCGGCTTGATTGTTGGAGGCCCAACCACGCATTTCCATACATGCTTCCTGATGTACTTTCACTATATCGGCTGCTAGATGTGACGCTTCAGAGGTTGTATCAACTGAGCCGATATAATCGTCCATATAATGGTCGTTTAAAATTGCTTTAGTTGCTTCCGGATACTGAGACTCAAATTGTTTAGCGTTAAAGTTCTTTATATGTTGCGCTATAAAAGGTGAACAAGACGCGCCGAAAATAACGCTCGACATTCGGTACTCTTTAATTGGTAGGTTTTTAGAGGGTTGAGATGTATCTACAGGCCTCCATAGGAATCGGAGAGCGTCCCTATCCTCTTTTCTAACGCGGATTTGCGAAAACATCTCTTTAATATCGGCGGACATTGCTACTCGTCCCTCTCGAAAGCGGAACAAAATACCTAACATGGATTGTAAAAGGTCTGGGCCGGGTATAAACAAAGAGTTTAAATTTACACCGTTTGTTTTTGCTGCTGCATCGAGGACGACACGTAATTTACGCTTTTGTGGGTGAAAAACTCCGAAATGAGGCAAATAAAATCGAATTGTATGAACATTTTTATTTTTAATGTATTTGTCATAATATGAATTGACTGGACATTCCTCAGCGTATTCTTTGTCCAACATATTATCAATAAAAGTCTTATAAGCTTTAGTAAAGTCTGAGTCCTGACGCATGCGCCTTTCTAAGTTTAAGAATCGCGATAATGCTTGCGGAAAACTATCAGGCGGGAGCTTAATATCATCACGCCAAGGCATACCAACCTCGAAACGACCAGAGGGCAAACGCTTAGTGGTTTTGTTCAAAATTTCAATAGCACGTAAGTCCTGCCGACTGTGAATCGTCTCAAGTTTGGAAATTCCTATTGATTCTAACTTGTAATGTTCCTTTACGAGCAGGTCTAAGTCTTGATCGTTTGATGAAGGGGTTTGACATACGATTGTATGATGTACAAAATCGACAGTCATTGTCTTACTGGATGCAGAACCATACAAGACCCAACCTAACGCAGTGTGACAAGCGACTGGTTGATTACGTTTGCCTGACCGCGTTTCATGAGAAATAGATAAATACCAGTGTTCTGTGCCGATAAGCATTGATGGAGTTGCAACTTGGTAGGTTAAGAGATCCGCTAGGTCTGTGAGACTGAAAGGAGTTAGAGAGTCCTTCGAAATGTGTTGTGTTCCTAAGGAGAGTCCTGTCATAGATCTGCAGTTTTTAATTAGAAAACTCTCTTGTGCGTACTTACCTTTGATATAAAAATCTACGTATGATACAGTCTTTTCCATATTGAGACCACCTATACCGTTGACCGATATGGTACGCGAAGGTCCGGTTGCGCCAATCGCTTCGGCCACGCTGGACTCGATGAGTGTCGCCGTACTGCCGTCATCCAGCAGCGCGAATATGTCGCGGCTGCCAGTAGGACCGGAGACAGTTACAGGAATAATCTTTAGAAGCGCTCGTGGCTGGTTTCCATTTGAACTACCAGATTTTTGTAGTTGTCTACAAGTATTAAAAAATTCTATTTTGTTTTCAGAAGGCAAGCCGAGTTCTAAGGTATGTGACGTGCTACAACTCGGTTTGGTAATTTCCGTGGTATATGTGTTAGAAGTACCTAAACCGAGTTGCTCTAAGTCTTGTTTATCATGTAGTAAAGGATGATGATGAAGTAAACAACCGTTTTCGCAACAAGCAGGCACTCTACAAGTTTTCCAAGAGTGGCGTTTCGCTTTGAAACATCGAAAACAAATCCTAGAATTTTTTAGCCAGCGCCACCTATCGTCTATTGATAAAAGCTTAAAATCAGGACAAAACTTTATGTTGTGATTTTTGTTACAATGAACGCATTTTAACTCTTTGTCACTTGACGTATTTTTAATTTTTATTTTTGACACGCACGTCAGCGACATGAACGACTTCTCTATTGACATATTTATGTTTATCAAAGGATGTTGAAGGCAATTTTGGAAAAATTAATTCATTTGGAGATAAACCAAAACGAATGTGTTTATCTAATTCGAACTTTAGGAAATCAGCAAGAATTTCTAATTTAGGTCTTTGAGAGGAATCTTTCGTAGCGTAGTCAGTCCATTTTGACTTCATGAAGGGATTTAACTTGCTTAAAATAGCGTGAAACAATTCCGGTGAAAATAGATATTCTGTTTGTTTTAGTAATTTTATAGTGTGGACCGAGCTACGTACGCGATTGCAAATAATAGGCAATTCTTTCAACTCGTTACCTAGTTTGGGTAATTCTTTCAGCGTCACCATCTCTCTATATACGATTACTTCAGGACGTGCAAAATTTTCTTCGAGTGCTTGCATGATTTCGTCTGGATCCTCACCGGCTGTGAGAAGTGGCGCAACAGCTTCACGGGCCGGACCACGCAAAGCATTTTGCAATCGCATATAGTTATCTAAGGACGAAAAAGAACAATCGTAGACTCTTTTAAATTGTAACCATTGTGATGGGTTTCCATAAAATGGAAATAAATCTGTTTTCGCAACTATGTTTCTACTCGTAGCCAGAGTTTTAGCTGCGGCTGCGGTATCGGCCACAGCTTGCCAAAGAGTAGAGCTGTCGCAAGCCGTAAATACAGGCGGCTGCGTTCGGCTCTATGAGCTGATTCCTTCGGGTCGAGATCTTAATGACGGAAATATAAATATGTAAGTTTATAAACTTACCGATAGACATTTAGATACCAGGTCGTTTAAATTTATTAGTGTAGTCGAATTTTTAGGTAGTTGGGTTTTTGCAAGGATCTCCTGATCTGTATCCGTGTCGGACATATCCGACATAAGACTGATTTCTTTTTCGGAACTTTCATAATTCGGAATATTATTTCGCTTCAGGATACATGGCATCGATTTCCAATTTTTTTCTGGTATAGAATCCTCAGCCTTTATCAAAATAGCCTCATTCTTCCGTGGCCAATATAATGTTCCACGTTGTTCCCATTGTGCTGGTACAGTTGCTAATAAAGATTTACCATTTTCTGTGGTCTCCACTATTTTAAAAGGCATTTTGCTATAAAATAATAAAAAACAAGTTATAGACAAAAAAACTTACCAAGTAATAATATGTTCTCAAATTATCTTATTGAAAATAAAACATAACGACCTATTATGTTTTGTTGCTACTCGATAATTAGAGTATACAGTGTGGAAAAAAAATAGTGGCCCTGGAGGGAAACTGCCTTAAATCCTATAGTTAACTTATTTTACTTTAAGGAAACATTCACAACACAAGTTTACATACATTACCTAGTACGGTTCACTTTCAACAAGTAAAAGACACGTTATAATTCTCTTATCTATCTAACATTCAAAGAATGAAGTTCAATTCATTCGTATGAAGTACAAGCTTGTTAATTAATTTATTTCTAAGTACATCGTTGAAGAATTCTATAAGAAAATCGTTTAATGGTAATAATATCTCTATGCACTTCTTACACGATACGAGGCGTTTTGACGAAAAGTTTAAAAATGGAACGTTTGAATTTGTTTGCAATGCGGGACAGCAATTTTAAAATTCTTTTTTTTTTTTTATAAAATATGGATGGGACGTTTGTCCTCCATGACACCTGATGTTTAGTGAACATGAAGACTAAGATGGTACACGTCCATCCACGAGAAAAAGAAATTCCGAAGGGGTGTACAGCGTTTCAATTAAATATCGATGGTAATTCTAGGTCAATTACTTGATTCGGATTGGAGGTACCATGTACTGTAATAATAGTATATGTTTTATATCTTACTTTATCCTGCATTTTCGGGTGTTTTCTTAACACTATGGGACTAATAAGTGATTTGGCTGCCCCTGTGTCTATTAGAAATCTACCGCATAACTCATTTATAAAGATTGACGGTAAACCGTTGTGATTATTAATATGGACTATGGGTGCTGTTGTTCGTTCGGACTTTCCGAAAAATTCAATTCGTTTGAAAGGTTTTCCGATAGCGCGTAGATTTGTTCAACTTCTGTTACGTTATCGTTTTCCTCGCAATTTTCCTCCTCATTTTGTTGGTAGTTGATTTTATATGGAGGTTTTGTAAACGGTTCCCTTTTAACGTAGGGTTGGTTTGGTTTAAACTGTGGTTTATTCATGCTATGATTTGAGTTTGAGTTAAAGTTATAGTTAGGTTCATTCAGGGGTTTTTGAGTGGATGTTGTAGGATTATTTAGTAACCTATATGTTTTTAATTTTGTTTCCTCTTGTTTTGCGAGTGTTATGGTGCGCTCTAGGTTCAAAGGGTATTGCATTCTAACAGCTAATGAAAGAAGTGGATTTAATTGTCCTATAAAGACGCTTATACCCATTTTTTCGTAAAAATCTCGCTTTAATGGATCCATACTGCTAAGTGTGTATGTTAATTCTCTAACCTTTTCTCCGAATATTTCTAAATCTAATTTATTTTTTTGTAAATTATTTAATTCCTGGATGATCGTGATTTCATCCCGAAATTCACCGAATCTCTCCTGGAGTGTTTGTTTAATGCTCGCCCACGTCTTAAAGTCGGAAGATTCTGATAGTATTTCTACTGCTTTTCCACTTAATTTCTTACTAATTAAGCAAGCTATACCAGGATCGTTTTCCGCATCACTAACTATTTCTAGCACGTTCTCTACGGCTTTAATGAAAAAGTTAAGTGTTTTTTTGTTACCATCATACGACGGTAATAGCGCGCTTATTTTGGCGTATTCCGCGCTTTCCGTTAACAATTTCTGGTCTATCTCTATAATAGGCATGCTATGAATAGTTTGTGATTCTTGTGCCATCTTTTTCTAAAATAAGATTCTATTAAACAAAGATTTTATTTGTGAAATGAACTATTACTTATTTTTGTAGGAATTATACCTAATGTGATAACGCAAGAGACAAATATAAAAAATGCACTACTAGAATTTTATACACCTTGGGGAAAGAAGGATTTAGATGGATACTCGGAAAACAAATTGTATGCTTACCCTATTATCATCATCTTCTATTCCTCGTTGATGCTGCAGACCAGGAGTTCGTCGCTCTGCTTGGAAAGTAGTTGTTCTTCAGCTCGTTCACGCGGTTTTTGTAGCGCGACCTGGGCTCGACCAGTAGATTCGTTGAGATCAAGACTGCTAGGTTACTTTATCGGATGTTTATAATTCTTCAATTTCTCCTAATCCTGATCCTACCGACTGCGCCAGTTAAGTGGGGAGCCCAGGGTGGAGTCTTTTAAAAAAGAATACAAACGACTGCTCGGTAGAGCTGTTATGACTGAACTGACTTTATTTTTCCAACAAGAGTTTATGAATACAATGGCTTCTTATAGCTATCTTATCTAATGTTACAATGGTTATATTATAGTGTCTTATCCTATTAAAAATTTATAGCTAATTATGACTACGTAACTTGCTTCAAAAGGTTAAATTTATCCTTTCAAGTAAAACTGTATACTCTGTCTGTGGGGACAGTTATGATAAAAACCTTGAACTCTCGCTCGCCTCTCCACTTTAACTAAACGAATATAATTAACTAGCTACCCGCTTCGGCTTCGCACGGGTGCAATGCTGATCTAAATAAACTACAGAAAAACTGTGAACGTTGTAAAATATAACGGCCGCTCCGACATCACATTAGAAACCTCAAAAATAACAGTATTTCTGCATTATTTATTGGATGTTACTATATACACATAAACCTTCCTCTTTAATCACTCTATCAATAAAAAAAACCGCATCAAAATCCGCTGTGAAGTTTTAACGATTTAACCGCACAAAGGGACATAAAGACAGAAAAAGCATAAAATCAAGCAAAAAATAGAATAAATCATGATTTTTTGGTTTTTTTGCAATAAATCATTGATTTTTGATTTTTTGCAATAAATCATTGATTTTTGATTTTTTGCAAAAAATCATATTTTTTTTCCAACCCTGTTAGGAACTTTTTGTTTATGTACCGATTTACTTTAAAATCGGTATGTAGGGGTCTAGATGATCTAAAAACTCAAATCTGATGTCAGATTTGTAAAAATTGGCCGCCATTTTGAACTTTTTTGTTTATGTACCGATTTACTTCAAAATCGGTATATCGAGGTCCAGGTGGACTGCAAACACAAATATGATGTCATATTTCTATAAAATAGCCGTCATTCTGTTTTTTGATTTGAAACATCTATAGGCGCACGTAAAACAGATTGCTACGCCACGGCGTAGCAACGTAGCAATCATCGTAGCAATCGACGATGTTTCACATCTACCATCACATTAAAAAAATGCAGATTTCACTTTGTCTTTCAGCATTATTAAAACAAAGTTATATTTGATGATTGGAATTACTTTAAATATTTAAAATCTCCTGGTCTGATTTAAAAAAAGATAAAAGAAACAAATAATAAGTTCTCATTTTATTTCAGATGGCAGCACTTCAAGAATTAAAAAAACTGGAAGAAAGAGTTGTACAGCAGAGAAAAAAAATTTAAGTTTTGAATGAAACAATTCGAAGACAAAAGTTAAAACTCAACAGCTTCCAAAGTATTATAATAGAGCTGAAGGAAAAAGAGATGATCATTAACGAGACATCCATGATTTTGCATCAGTGTGGCGGATCAAAAGACTTTTTGCAGAGACAGATTTTAAAATCTAAAGGGCTACCTTTACCGAAGCAATACTCTGAGGAAATTAGAAAATTTGACTTGACTCTGCATTTTTATTCGCCAAAGGCGTATGAATTCATCAGAACGACTTACGAATCCTGCCTACCGCATCCACGTACTCTCAGCAAGTGGTATCAGAGTGTAGATGCTGCTCCTGGATTTTGTCAAGAAGCATTTACTAAGCATTGATGACTCTAAGCATCAGCTTTTATTAATTAAATCTGTCATAAAAACCTATCTCGACATCAGATATAGGTATTAGGGTAAAAAATTGACTGAGAAAATTTCTTTTAGGAATTATTTAAATAAGGTTATTCTGTTTCGGAATGAATAAAAACTATGATTTAATGTATTTACGGGATTCTTACCACGATTTTCGATTTTATTTTCGCACGTCCGATATTTCGATGCTGTTACAAGCACCATGATCGCGGACTGCAGCAGTAATACATTAAATCCCGTAAATACATTAAATCATAGTGAAAATAACCGCGATAGTTTAAAACAATAATTATTGAATAAAAACTGTTAAATTTTTGTAAATGCAAAATAAATAAAACTGTAAAATAATGCATAGCGTAAATGTTATTGAACAAAATAGGTAATCACTTCAGTTGGTCCCAGCACTCACAATAAGAGGTCTAAAGACTTGTTGGTTCCAGCACTCACAATAAGAGGTCTAAAGACTTACTTTAAACGCAATTTTGAAGCTTGTAACTGCCTTCAAATGTATGCGAAGTTTCATCAGTATCCTGTAAGTATTAAAATCCAGTTCTTCACGATCACGGTCATGATGCGCGCAGTGTTATTTGATCACCGGTTAGCCTGTATATGGATATATGAACCGAATGTTATGTCAATAATTAGTTGTTTAGTTATCAGTAAAATTTCAGCCTAGTACATTTGATAATTAATGAGATAATACGATTAAAGTCATTCGGAAGTAAATGACTATGTTAACCCGACCAAGTTAAGGTTGTTACAAAACAGCGAAAACTTTTATTGGTTTCTCCGGCAGGTTTAAGAAACAACTTCTAGATAATTATCGACATTAAAAAAATATCGACACATCCATCCCATCCGCCATGTTTGTTACCCGATTTGTTTACGTAGGTATACAACAAAAGTACATGCATAGGGCAGTTCCATAGGTTTGTTCTTCAGAGGTTGGCTGCAACACCAGGCACTACAAGAACAATCACATTTGTGTTGCTAGTACCGAAAGCACATTATGAGAAAACATTTCACAGTTTAAGACAAGTTTAACGGACACGCGACATATAGGCGAACTAAATCTATGTTGCCGAAATAAATATAAACTTTACCTATTCGCTTGACGCTTCAAAGGTGATGCCATGCTTCTGCTGAATTTAGTCATAAACTTATTTGTTGAACCCTTAACCACGTAATCTCGTAAAATTGGATCGACCCTAGAGTGTTTTATTTGCGCTTCTTTACGGTAGGGCGTTGGAGCTGCACCTCCCACAGCGCCGTTTGAGACGTTTCATTTCTAAATTGTGCCATGAAGAATAATGATCAAAAATTACAAAATTGTATTTCTTTTAAATTTTTTTATATTAAATGTCTTTAGGAATATATAAATATAGGAAACGTTTTATAGGTAAAATGAAACGTCTATCATTAATACATTGGGTTGGGGAAAAAGTTTCTTCGCATTTTTTAAGAAAATTCAAAACATTTTTTAATATAGTTTATTGACATTTAACTAAAGTATGTATGTACCATTTTGTTCGATAACCTTTTGCCATCTTGTAGGTAGGGACATGATCCCATTGCTATAAAAATTTTGGGACCTCTCATCAAAATACCGCGACAAGTGGATTTGGCAGTCTTCTCGTGATGTTAACCTAACACTGCCAAGAGAATTCTGAAGAGACCGAAACTATACGGCGGATGCATTAACACCTCCCAGCCAAACTCTCTTAATTTTTGCTGGGTGGCTATAGATGTGTGAGGTCTAGCGTTATCATGATGAAACAACACATCCCTTCTGTTGATCAATTCCGGCCGCTTTCTCTCAACTTCTTGTTTTAATCTCATAAGTTGTTCGCAGTAGAGTTCAAAATCGATAGTCCTGCCTGGTGGTAACAGCTCATAATGAATAATGCCCTTCCAATCCCACCACACACACAACATCACCTTATTGCGAGTTAACCCGTGTTTCGCCACAGTCTGTGAAGTCTTTTCGCAAGTTCTTGTCGTACGTGATCCACTTTTCATCACCAGTTATCAGCTTCTTCAAAAATGATTCGGTTTCGTTACGTCGTAATAAAGAATCACAAATGAGCACACGGTTCATTAGGTTTCTTTCAGTGAGCTCGTGAGGTACCCAAATATCCAGCTTTTTTCAAATGCGCCAAACTGTTTTGTGGTCAATTCCCAGTTCTTCAGCTACGCCGTAACTACTGATATGTCGATCTTGCTCCACTTTTTCAAAAATGGCATCCATTTTATCCGTAATAGGGCGACCAGAGCGAGGTGCATCTTTGAAATAAAAATTTCCGGATTGAAAACGCTTAAACCACATTTATTTATTTACTCCTATTTATTTATTACTATTTGTGCTACTCTCACAGACACTGCACTAGGTCCGTAAACATCGCAATTTTTTTTCGCGGCTTGCGTTGCATTTTTACCTTTTTTGTAGTAAAATTTTAAAATGTATCGAATTTCTTCATTAGATTCACTCATCTTGACAATACGAAAAACAAATGAAAATCACACATTTTCCTAATTTGAATTTGGAATTATGTTCTTTAAAATTTTTACTTTCAATGATACCAAAACCAGCCAGATACAAATACTTAATAGCCAAAGAGATTTTATAACAAGTTCATATATACTATAATGCGAAAAGACTTTTTCCCCAACCTATTATATTATAACATATATTTGACCAAATTTTTCGCAAAATCTAACCGATAGATGGCGCAGAATAAAAAAACTTGCTGTATGAAAGTGGCACAATACTGGATATCTATATACTATGCCCGATTCCATACTTTTATCTATGACTAATATTTTGGCATTTGGGCAGTTAACAACTAAAGTACGTTCCATTACACAAATATGGTAAAAATATTTTTTTTCACGGTTTATAAGAATATTATTGACGGGATTTATGCATTTTAAAAATGGACTATGAAAGTAGTTAGTATCTTTAAAGTAACAATTTGTTTATCTAGTCAAGATCTCGGAAGCGGGAAATAAGGTTTTAAAAACTTATTTAAATATAAAAACTACTTTATTGAGACGTATTATAATCGATATTATCACTTTCACTGTTTTCACTACCACTATTTAAGATCCATGAGAAACGTCGTAATTCTTCCAAGTTCATGCTTTTGATGTTAATTGGTTTTTGGAGGCTGAAGTTCTGGTAATTAAGATCAGGTAAGGTAATACATGTAACTCTGAACTGGATACTTTCAGCAAATGAGCGCTGGTAGTTTAGCTTCACACCTTGCAGAAATTGGGAACAGTTTTCCGTTGTAGACACCATGTAAGTACCATGTAGAGATTCTTTGGTTTCATCATGGTCGCAGGTCTCGGTAATAAGTATAGGGTTCTGAAAGAATACGATCCAGGTCCCAAGACTGATTTGCTGGATCTTGACATCCTCGATGTCGACAGGGATGTGTATCTGGCTGGAACTCCAGGAGCTGCTGCAAGCAACTAGGTGGCTGAAACTGAACCACGTGGTCGTCGGTACACAGGACGCTGTCTGCATCGATTCGGTTACAAGGCTTGCGAACTGGCAGGTATAAGGGCGCCTTCAATTTATGCGTTTCTTGACGGCCTGCTGCGGTGCAGCAGCAGTGCGTTAAACGTACGGCGCACGGACGATCGTCTTTTTTCATACAAAATGCACGGTGCGGCAACAGTGCGGCGCACAGTGGATCGAAACTGCTATTTGAGGGACATAGACAATTTTTGTTGAAATTGTACTTTTAAAAAATATCAATCGATAGATCTTTATACTCTTATGAAGAATGGTCAAATACATTTTGGTCTAAAACTAACCGTTTTGCTAGAAAAAAATAGTTTATGTTTTTTTTGTATGGAACGAGAAATTCAAAGTGCTCCTACGACTAAACCCTAACTTTCACAGCAGTGAAACTACATCAGCATTAAACTTTGGTATGTTTACTATTATTTCGCACCATCCACGCGCGCCCATACCTGCCCGTTCAACTTATATTGAAATTTGAAGAAAACAATAAAATTGATGTTTTTTTAATGCCTTTTTATATTCTTAGAAATTATTACCGATGAACAATAGAACGTATGGGCCTATTTTGTTGTTATTCTTGTCTTAAATGAACCGAAAAGAGATTAAAGTTCGTAACCAACAACCCTAATCACTTGTCAGCTCATACAAAGAATGGGTTTCGTTATTGGGTCAGGTATGTCTTTTGTTATATTAAAATATGAATCCTAAGTAATTACTTATCTCTTTTCGGTGACTAGAGTTTGTAATTAACGGCTTATCTCTGGTCGGTGATTAGGGTTTGTAATGAACAAAGGCTCTTGTCGGCTCAAACAAAGACAATAGAATACACAATAGAAGACAATAGAATATCTCTAGTTAGCGGGTGTCGTAAATGTATTTCGTTCATTTTAGAAAACAATATGGGAGTGGGGATGGATGCTCATTTTGCATATAATAGAGTGTATTTAAAAAATATGTCATTGAAAGTTTGACCTCAAACCTACTAACAACTGACCTAAAAGATTTATTTTGTGATTATGGAAAGTTTTGTGAATTACATTGACCTCTTCATGGTTCTTCGAGAACACGTGGGTTCACTGTCGGACAGTAAAGGGCTTTGTGCATATTTAAAAGAAACGCTAAATTGCAACTGGACAGAAGAGCTGAGCGCATCACTTTTAATTTTTTGTCAAAATTTTTGTAGTAAAGTCAGTGGTAAATGGCAGAGATCTAATCGAACCCTGGCTAACTTTTTGAAGAAAAATGGCGATTGGTTAGAAAGTGCAATTGTGTGGCCCAATAATATTACGTGTGTTACTCAAAGTGAACATTTGCAATGCAGCGAAGACGATATACGCGAAGATTCTGAGAATCAGGCCCCCAGAACATCCACATCTGAATCATTCACATCCGAGTCTTTTACGCCAGAACCATCAACTTCACGTTTTACACCTAGAAAACCGTTTGTAGAATTGAGTAACAAACAAAAAAGAAGACGTCTAGAAGAGCTTAATAAATCATATTCTCCTGAAGAACTGAATGCTGCATCACTAAAAAATCTTCAAAGTAGTGGCAAAGATGAACTTAAAAATATAATGGATCACTTATACAGTCACCCTGAAGATATTGACAAAGTTAAGACGTGTTTGAGCAAAAACAAAGAAAATAGTGATTATACACCAGAAAAAGCATTAGCTCTGTTTATGTTTCTTAACTTGTCTAAGTGGCAATATTTGAATTTAAGAGATTCTGCTGAAGAACAAGGGACATCAATTTACCCGTCATATTATAAGCTGCAGCAAGAAAAAAGAAAATGCTACCCTGCACCAGAAGATATGACCATTACCGAAGATGGAGCGACCATTAAACTTCAAGCTTTGTTAGATTTAACTTCATCAAGGCTATTAGAGGCTTTAAAATTTGATATTTCGTCGAAAACGGAACTCAAGCTTATTTCAAAATGGGGTTTTGATGGAGCATCTAGCCAAAGCACTTACAAACAAAAAGCGACCAGCCCAGATGTTGATGACTCGAGTGTATTTATGGGTAGTTTAGTACCTATAAGGCTCATGCGTGCTGAAGAAATAGTGTGGGAAAATGATCGCCCGTCCTCAACGGATTACTGCCGCCCAATATTTTTTAAATTTTTAAAAGAAAATCAAGAGACGATACAAAATTACAAGCAATTAATAGAAATGCAAATACAGACTCTTCAATCATCCATGCACCAAGAAGTCAGTGTGCACCATGAATTACTGATGACTATGATTGATGGAAAGGTTTCGTCCCATATATCAGAAACTGCTACTACTGTATGTGACATTTGCCAGGCAAAGCCTTCCGAGATGAACAACTTGAACGAAGTCGCTCGGAGATATAAAAATATAGACATGTACCAGTACGGATTATCTTCATTACATGCATGGATCCGTTGCATGGAATGTTTACTTCATATTGGTAAATATATTTGACAGTTATGTTTTAGTTACTATAATCAATTTATCATTTTGTATGAACTCAAAACTATTTTGTATTGTTTCAGCTTATCGTATGGACTTCAAAAAGTGGAGTTCTAGAGGTGAAGACAAAGAAAAGATGGCCGAAAGAAAGCAGCTGATTCAAAAAGCTTTCAGAGAAGAAACTGGTTTACTGATCGATGTTGTCAAACAAGGAGCAGGAACTACCAATGATGGGAATACGGCAAGGCGTTTCTTCAGCGACTACAAGACATCAGCTCGCATCACAGGGATCAATGAAAAGCTCATTGAACATTTTTATGTAATATTACAAACGATCGCATCTGGGGAACATATTAATGTTAGTAAATTTTCAGATTTCTGTCTAGAAACGGCTGCTTTATACGTTCAATTAAATCCGTGGTACTACATGCCTTCCAGCGTTCATAAGTTGCTTGTACATGGTGCAGATATAATCGAACATTTTGGTTTAGTACCAATCGGAAGATTATCTGAAGAGGCATCAGAAGCTCGAAATAAGGATTTCCGGAAGTTTCGAGAACACCATTCCAGAAAAGTAAGTAGGACAGCCACAAACGAAGATATTTTACATAATTTTCTTTTGTCATCTGATCCTAAACTTACTTTTCTGAGACCCAGAATGGCAAAACAACGGAAAACTGCGCTTTCAACGAAAGCAGTTGAACTTTTGATGCCTTGCCATCCTAATGAGTCAGAATTAGAATTTATAGATGTAGATAAGTTACAAGATAGCGATAGTGATTAAGTATTAGTCGTTTTATGTTTGGTTGTAAGATAATTTTTAATGTTTATTTTTAATTTGTAATGTTTGTTTTTAATTTTATTTTAATTTACTTTTTAATCTTATTTTAATATTTAAATTTTTTTATTTGTAATTTTTAATTTTAATTTAATTTATGTTTTAACTATCATTTTAGGAATCCTTTTTTATTTAATGTAATTTGTTTAAAATTGTAAATTTAATCTAACACCTAGCCAATTTAGTTTATAATTGTTACTAACAATGTATGGATTGAATAATCTGAAATAAATCATTATTATTATTATTAATATTGTTTATTGAACAGCTTTAAATTATATTTGTGATTATTTTGTTTAACTATTGATTATTTTTTGTAATAAATTATTTGTTGAATACAACGTTTTGTTTACGTTTCAAATCCTTATCATATAAATAAAAAAAGCCACAATAAAACTTATGTATTGGAGTAATACTTTAAGTAAGTTGTGTTTAATATTTTTAGATCAAAAGTTAAGAAAAAATACACTTTTAAAACTTCAGGTGCCCACCTGATGTTTTAAAAGTGTATGTTTTAAAGGTGTGTGTTTTTCATTACAAATTCTAAACACCGACAAGAGATAAGCCTTTGTTCATTACAAACCCTAATCACCGACCAGAGATAAGCCGTTAATTACAAACTCTAGTCACCGAAAAGAGATAAGTAATTACTTAGGATTCATATTTTAATATAACAAAAGACATACCTGACCCAATAACGAAACCCATTCTTTGTATGAGCTGACAAGTGATTAGGGTTGTTGGTTACGAACTTTAATCTCTTTTCGGTTCATTTAAGACAAGAATAACAACAAAATAGGCCCATACGTTCTATTGTTCATCGGTAATAATTTCTAAGAATATAAAAAGGCATTAAAAAAACATCAATTTTATTGTTTTCTTCAAATTTCAATATAAGTTGAACGGGCAGGTATGGGCGCGCGTGGATGGTGCGAAATAATAGTAAACATACCAAAGTTTAATGCTGATGTAGTTTCACTGCTGTGAAAGTTAGGGTTTAGTCGTAGGAGCACTTTGAATTTCTCGTTCCATACAAAAAAAACATAAACTATTTTTTTCTAGCAAAACGGTTAGTTTTAGACAAAAATGTATTTGACCATTCTTCATAAGAGTATAAAGATCTATCGATTGATATTTTTTAAAAGTACAATTTCAACAAAAATTGTCTATGTCCCTCAAATAGCAGTTTCGATCCTCTGTGCGGCGCCGGTACCGCAAACGCACGACAACAGGACGGCAACATTGCAAGCTCCACGTGTTCATTTCGGTGTTGAATATAATAGTGCAGCGATTAAGACGTCATTTACATAATTAAGTAAGTATTTGCAATGGATGACTTAAATGTGGAAGATTTCATTAATGAAATTGAAATACGTCCTGCTGTATGGAACTCAAAAAGTGACAAACACTCTAATCGTATGGAAACAAAAAATGCCTGGGAAGGCATATGTGAGAAATTTGTGGAGGATTTTAAAAATAAAACTACTAGTGAGAAAAACTCGGCAGGTATTTATTTATTTGAATCAAATTTTGTTATTTTGCCATGATAATTGTCCTTCATCAACAAAGTATTTTGCAAATTTATCGCGAATCGATATCGCTGGCAAATTCTGTTCATTTTGAACCTCCCGGTCTATCTGATTGTCTTGAATTAATAGATTACTATTAGAAATTTCGTCCCAATCACGTTGTAAGAAATTATGTAAAACACAGATAGCTTGAACAATATCCGTCGCAAACGATATATCTACATTTGTAGGTCGATGTAATATTCGCCATTTGTTAGTCATAATACCGAACGCGCACTCTATGTATCTTCGAGCACGTGACAAGCGGTAATTAAATATTTTTTGTTGGTTATACAAAAAATTGCCACTATAGGGTCGTTGTATGAAATTACTGATGCCAAATGCTTCATCCCCGACAAAAACAAACGGTAGTGGTGAACCATTTTCTGTTATTGCCGTAGGATTTGGTATATTCAGACTGTTGTCTTGAAGTTTCTTGAAAAAATCACTGTTTCTAAATATTTGTGAATCAGAAGATTTTCCATATGAACCGACATCAATGAAAATGTATCTGTAATTTGAATCACAAATGGCCAACAATACAATAGAGAAAAAGTTTTTATAGTTGTAATAAAGCGAACCACTTTTAGGTGGTTTAATTATTCTTACATGTTTACCATCTATGGCGCCTAAACAATTAGGAAAGTTTGCTGTGGTTGCAAAACCGTGAGCAATTCTCAACCAATCTTCCTTTTTTAGTTCAGGTAAACAAATTTCTCGTAGGGTTTTATAAATCTGTTGACACGTATTTTTCACAATTCCAGAAATCGTAGAAATTCCATGTTGATAAGAATGATGCAATTCAGTCATACTGCAACCAGCGGATAAGTATCTGTGATAATAATATTATTTTTATTTCAGCAATGGTACTTCAGAAAAAATGGAGACACATAAGAGATTCATTTCATTCATTCAGTGCAAATCGCCACCAATCCTGTGATGGTGCGTCCTGCGCGTACGCCGCCATTTTGAAAACGAGACTTGGCAACGCCTCCTGTGGGCGTCACTACTTTGGATTGGTCAACGTAGCCCCGCCCCTTTAATACCTCCTGTACACTTCTGGTATCCTGGCATAATATGGATTTTTCTCCGGATAAATCTGTATCGGATCCGAATCTGGCAGCTACACCTCCAAATTTCGTAAACCGTCCCATCAAGAGAAGTAGAGAAGATATGGGTGATTTTGAAGGTTTTAAGGTGGAGATAAGAAATATAATGGAAAAATTTACTACTTCGCAAGAAAAAGAACTCAAACTGGTAACATCTACTTTGAAGGAGATTAAACAGTCAAACGAAAATATTGAGAGCTCGATTACGTTTTTAACAGCACAAAATGAGGAGTACAGGAAGAAAATAGACATGCTAGAAAAGCAGTCAAAGGTAGACCGGCAGTATATAGCAGTCTTAGAAAATAGGATTGAAGATTTACAATTGGGAAGTAGAAAGACAAACTTTGAGATTAAGAATGTTCCTAGAAACTCGAATGAAACGAAGGAGGACCTTTTAAATATGGTAGAGTGCCTATCTCAAAATATAAGCTGCAATATTACTAGTGCAGACATAAAAGATATATATAGAGTACGTGGAAAGCAGTCTGATAGCAAAAACTCGCCTATTATTGTGGAAACAAACTCTATGCTTCTTAAAAATAACGTCCTTAAACTTGGAAAGGCATTTAACTTAAAACATAAATCTAAATTATGCGCTAAACACCTAGGATTTAAAACTAAAGAGGATACTCCCATTTATCTTTCTGAACATCTGACTGTCAAAGGTGCTCGTCTTTATTTTCTAACGAGAGACCTAGCAAAAAGTAAAGCGTACAAGTTCTGTTGGACTGCATATGGAAAAGTTTACGTCAGAAAAGATGAACATTCTCCAATACTTACTTTTAGAGATGAAGCACAGATACACCGACTCATGCAAGAATGACTATGCCGCTACTTACAGAAGAACTCGTCGCAGTCGCTACTTTTGATTGGTCTGTACTTTATACTGTTTAACAATATTTACCGCGTTTCTGTAAAGTTGATAACGTTTCATAGACCTATTATTATAGTTTTATTCTTAAGATCTGTGCTCATTTTTGTATTTTATAATGTTATTTTAAATAATATTTACATGTCATACTACATACTCACTCTTAACTCTCTCACACAAAATCTATATATTTACACAAACATTAGTATTTATTTACATTGTCATTTACTTCTTTACACACGTATAAACACATACACCTACAAAAAAAAATATTAAAAATAAAACTCAAATCAACTCATCACATTATTTACAAAAATATTTGGATATTGTATCTTATTTAAAACGCAAGCAAAAACAACGGTCTCTAAGTGGTCTACAAATATGAATCTATACTTTGAAACGTCTCCTTTATCTAATCATCGCAATAATGAGTAATATATTAAACACTATTCAAGACATTGATCAAATTAAGTTTGCGCGTGCCATTACATGTACTAGTTCTGAACTAAATAATAACATTAAGATTAGCAAGACAGACCTAACTATAATATCACAAAATATAAGAAGTATATACCGCAATTTTGATGATTTTATACTGAACTTGGCGGATTTTGACTTTGAAGCGGATATTATAATTCTCACCGAATGTATGCTCAATTCAAACAAAACAATACCGCAACTAAATAGCTATTGTTCCTATCATTCAACATGCCATCTAAACCAAAATGACGGAGTGACAGTGTACATAAAAAATACACTGAAACATTTTGTGAAAGAAATACACCTTATGCAAGCGTCTTGCTTACAATTAAATATACTCAATAATATTATTTTCTGTATATATCGTTCCCCATCTCATATAAACACCGACAATTTTGTAGAGTCACTTAATCATGAGTTGGAGCTCGTTAAGTCACACAACAATATAATAATCACCGGTGATATTAACATAAATTTGATACGAAAAGACGCAGAAACATCACAACAATGTAATAACCGCTTGAGCTACCTTAATATGTTGGCTTCAAATGGAATATTTCCTGGTCACGAGCTGCCAACCAGAGAACTAAATTGCTTGGATCACTTCATGTTAAAAATAAATCCTAACAAAGTAAGCGCTCAAATTGCTATTATTCAGACTTTCATAACAGACCACTTCACGACATTACTGTCACTATCAAAGCTTAAACAAGTTACCGCTGCACGAAAATATAAAACTACAGTTGATTTCGATAAAGCCCTTAAGTACATCAATGAAGAAAATATAACTGAGCTACTAAAATGTCAAGATCCTAACTTACTAACAGAAAAACTGATAGATAAACTTATGGAGTCTATTAAAGTCAGCACTACAACAAAAGTCATCCCAAACAGTAAACGTATAATAAAACCGTGGATCACAACGGGTATACTAAGATGCATTAAAAATAGAAATAAGTTGCAAAAGTCTTATAAAAACAATCAACAAAATGAAATTCTTAAAATAACGTATGTACGGTACAGAAATCATTGTAATAATTTATTAAAAAAATTGAAACGAAATTATGAAAGAACTCTACTTGAAAAATCATTTAATAATAATAAAACACTATGGAACAACATAAAACAAATAACTTACTCTAGTAAAATAAAAGATCAATACACAGAATTAATTAATGTCAAAAGTACACCTACTGGTTCTGTCAACTTCATAAACAACTTCTTTGCCAACATTGGTAAGAAAATAGCTCTTGAAATTCAAAATAGTAATGATGACGAATTTAATAGTTTAAGAGATTACCCCACTCGATTCGACTCTCTCGTACTCCTGGAAACTGACTGCACGGAGGTAGATAATATACTTATGAGCTTTAAATCTGATAGTGCCCCAGGATGGGACAACATTTCTACTAGGTACCTCAAGCATATAAAAATGGAGGTTATCCCCATTATAACACATCTTGCCAACTTATGTTTTAGGGTTGGTGTGTTCCCCGAGCTTTTCAAATTATCTCTAATCACTCCAGTTCACAAAGGAGGGGACAAAAGAGACATCAACAATTATAGACCTATCTCGGTGCTACCGGTAATAGCCAAAATACTGGAAAAGCTTATAAATAGCAGATTGTTGAGCTACCTAAATAAATATAAAATACTTTCACCATCTCAGTTCGGCTTTCGCCGGAACTTATCAACTGAGGATGCAGTTACTTCCCTAACATCACTTATTGTGGAAAAACTTGACCAGAGCATGAAATGTATTACTGTATTCCTCGATATAAAAAAAGCCTTTGACACGGTCTGCGTCTCACTACTTATAACAAAATTAGAGAAGAGTGGCATTAGAGGAATTCCCCTAAATCTTCTTAAAGACTATCTGACAAATAGAAAGCAAAGGGTGAAATTGGGAGAATACACCAGCTCTGATGCAGACGTATCTTTTGGCGTGCCTCAGGGAAGTGTATTGGGGCCTACACTGTTTCTACTATATATTAACGACCTCTCTGCAGACTTCAACCTAAAAATGCGCAAGTGTTTTCCTACGCTGATGACACTGCAGTTGTTTTTTATGGAAGGTCATGGAATGAGGTTAAATACAACGCTGAGATAGGAATGACGCAAATATCTAAGTGGCTGAACCAAAACCTTCTCGCGCTAAATACTTCAAAGACTACTTGTGTTTGCTTCAGTATCTACAAAAATTCACAACCATGCGAAAATTTTTTCATACAAATTCATAAATGTAAATCCATTAACAAAAGTAACTGTAATTGTCCTAAAATTGAAAAAACTACATCTACTAAGTACCTAGGCATAAAAATTTACCAAAGGCTATCGTGGTATCCTCACCTTGAACAAGTAATAAACAGAATCCGAAAACTTAATTACATTTTTAGTTGCTTGAGACACATTGTGCCAAAAAAAGTTGATCAACACTCTGCTAAACCAAGAAATCTCCTTAACGAGATATACATTTCATTAGTTCAGTCTGTTCTCATTTATTGTATCCCCATTTGGGGTGGTGCTGCAAAAACTAAACTTATCGGCTTGGAGAGAGCACAAAGGAGCTTAATAAAAATAATGTACTTTAATAAACGTTCTTACCCAACTGAACAACTGTATAATTTAAGTAACCTTCTCACCATAAGACAATTGTACATTCAGCAAACTGTTTTAAAAAAACATACATCCATGGTTTTTGACTTCTCTCTTATGTCGAAACGTAGATATCATGCTGTTGCGCAAATACCTACGACAAAAACTATGTTTGCTTGCAACCAATATCAAAAACGCTCAGCACAACTATATAATAGATTAAATAATAGACTACAGATCTTTCGCAAAACAAAAAGAGCATGTGAGGAAATTATTAACGAATGGTTAAAAAGTCTGAATTATGATGAAGTTGAAGCAATTTTACATTATCCTAAATAAATTTAATTCACACTCACTAAACACACATACACACTCACAATACACATAAACACTTTCACACATTCACTCACACACTTAAAAAAAACTAGATCAATCATGATTCACATTAATTTATTATTTAATTTAATTTAATTTAATTTAGTTTTAAAATTTATAATATAATCTGTCTCATTATATATATATATTCTTTTCAATTAAATAATAATAAAATTAAAACTAAAATTAGTTTGTAAGAACGTAAACCAACTTTTGTTTTTGTAAAAAAATTACTTAGTTTGTTGAAATTATTATCTAAGGTATTGAAGAGCGGAGTCTTCTAAAACAAGCATTGTAATGCTTAAAAGAAGGCTCCAACAACTTATTTGTAATATTGATTGTAAACTGTTTTTGAGAAATAAATTATTATTATTTTGTATACTTATAACTACTCGCCTTTCGGCGGAAAAGACCCGACAATCGGACCAGTCGGTCGGGGATCAGGGCAAGAGAGACAGAAACCGGCGAACGATTCGGGCAGTCTCGAGCAACACCGCTTTTTGCATGCGTGCTGGAAGCGAACCGCCGCCGAATCCCAGCCTTTCAAGGTTTCTGACCAAAGTGGCTGGGGTCAAACCGTTTGCGGATAATACAACCGGGATGATTTCGGTGGACATAACTTCCCACATTTCGGTCACCTCGTGTGCAAGGTCCAAGTACTTGCGTTGCTTTTCGGTCTCGGCCTTCACGAGGTTCTCGTCATGTGGTATAGTTATGTCCACCAAAAACACCTTAGACGACGATCGGTCCATTAACACGATATCAGGTTTATTCGCTAGAATAGTCCTGTCCGTGATAATGGGCCGATCCCAGTAGAGCTTGGCGCTGCCGTTTTCGAGAACTGGCTCCGGCGTGTACTGGTAATAAGGCAGTTTCTGATTTATGAGACCGTATTTCAGAGCGAGCTCTTGGTGGAGAATCTTGGCTGCTTGGTTGTGTCTATGCAGATACTCAGTGTTAGCAAGAACCGAACAACCCGAAACCACATGTCTGAGGGACTCGCCAGGTTGGCGGCACGCCCGACATACGTCCACTGTGCCGTCCCTCATAATGTACTTCCGGTAGTTGTTCGTCTTGATAACCTGATCCTGTATCGCAAAGACAAACCCTTCGGTTTCCCCAAAGAGGTCCCCGAAGCGCAGCCAATGCACGGAGGCTTTACGGTCCACGTGTGGCTCGTGTAGAGCCTTGTAAAACCTTCCGTGCAGCTCTTTCTCTTTCCATACGGTCTCACGATCAGAAATGCTTAGTACCGCCGGTGTCTGCCATGTCTCGAGGCCCAGATTGAGAGGGGTGAGTCCTTTGTCACACGCTACAACCTCTCTATGCATACCCACGTCCGCCTTCGCCATAAAATAGGCTCGGAGGCTATATATCTCCCGATTGTGCAAGGTTTTGGCGCTAAGTAGGCCTCTTCCTCCACACTTCCGGGAGATATACAGCCTCATTACTGACGACCGAGGGTGATGCATTCTATGGAGGGTCATAGTAGTGCGGACCTTCCGATCCAGGGCATCTAATTCGGTCTGAGTCCATCTGAGTACGCCAAAGGTGTACGAAAGAACGGGCATAACCCATCCGTTAAACGCTCGGACTTTGTTGAGGCCTGACAGAGAACTAGTTAGTACCTTTGTCAAGCGCTCAAAAAAGACTTCGCGTGCAGACTGTTTTACGCACGCTTCTTCGACACCGATGTTCTGTGACATACCCAGATACCGGTATGTTTCATTTTCGGAGAGAGCTCTCAGGTTAACGGGACCTAGGTCAACCCTCTGAGAACGAGTAATCCTTCCTCTCTCCACATGAACAACCGCACACTTGTCCACTCCAAACTCCATTTTGATGGAGCTACTAAAATCTGTCACGATTTTTAGTAGTTCCCCCAATCGTGGAGCCGTTGGAGCTAACAGCTTGAGGTCATCCATGTAGAAAAGATGGGATAACCGTATGCCCCCTCTACGAAACTGAAAGCCTGTCTCTGATCCCTCCAGCAATGTGCTAAGAGGATTCAGAGCCAGGCAAAACCAAAGTGGGCTCAGACAATCACCCTGGAATATTCCCCTACTAATCTGGATTCGGTCTTCCGCAGCCGTCATTCGCCTGCCTTGGAGACTGAGCATTGTACTCCATTGTCTCATACATCGCTCGAGAAATACTCGAACTGTACCGTCGATTTTGTACAGTTCAAGAACTCTCAAGAGCCATGTATGAGGCACGGAGTCAAATGCTTTTTTATAGTCAATCCAGGCTGCGGAGAAATTGCGACGGTTGCGTTTGACCAATTTGCCAACGACAGCGTCCACGAGAAGGAGTTCCTTTGATCCGCGGCTACCGGCCCTACATCCGTTCTGAGCATCAGATATAACGCGATTAGCATCTAAATGCTGGCGAATCTTGGTGCTCAGAACGGAGGTAAGTGTCTTGTAGGTGGTAGATAGACACGTTATGGGCCGGTATTTCGATGGATCCGCGGTATCGTTGGACTTAGGAACTAAATGAGTGACCCCAGTAGTGAGGAAGTTCGGGAGAGCTCCGGTGTCCAAGGCTTCCCGGAATTGACGGGCCAAAGTCGCATGGCACAGAGAAAATCCCTTGAGCCAATAGTTCTGCAATCCGTCAGGGCCCGGACTTTTCCAGTTCGGGCTCCGGCGGATTGCAGCACTTACGTCCTCCTCTGATATGAGGACTTGGCTCATAGGGATCACCCCCGCACACGCTTCCTCAACCCTATCAATCCAGGGACCCTCTTCGTGCTCAACTGGGCGCTCCCACAGGCCGCGCCAGAAGTTAATAGCGTCGGCCTTATCCGGTATGCGGCCAGTCGAGCAGGGTTCGGAACTCTCCAGGGATTTATAGAACTTCCTTTGGTCACTCGAGAAGAGACGATTTTGGTTGTATCTCTCAACCCTTTGGGAGTATCTCCGAATACGCTTCGCCCATGCAGCGATCTTTTGCTTCAGCTCGTCGATGCGCTCTGTCAGTTTTCGGGTGAAGCCCGGTTTGGTCAATCTAGTGTCCATTCCGGGAAACTCCCTCCTGACAAAACGCACAATCCTTGGCCTGGTGTTGCCCGAGCTGAAGCAAGTTAGCTTGCCGATGAGGATCCTGGCTTGTTCGATACGACGCTCAATCCTCCTCTTCCAAGCTGGTACAGCGTTACTCCGAGGAGTAGCACGTCCAGCAGTTGGGCTTGGAGCAGCCATGGCGCCAGTAAACCGACATACCGCCATAGCCGCTCCAAAAAGGATTGAGTTCGTCTCGACAAGATCAGAGCTGCTCTCCAAATGTTGGGGCAACATCTGATTAACGGCCTCAACGACTTGCCTATTACGAGCGCTGCATGGTAGTCTGGGAAGCTTCGGCCTTCCTTCAAGGGGAGTATTACGTACTTCCTCAATCGCCTCCTCTAATAGCCTTCTCGTGTGCTCTAAATCCTGGGAAGCCATCTCTGTTGCACCTCCCCCTGCCACCGGGTTGTTCCGGTCTGCCTCGTCTGCACGCTGCTCTAAAGCAGGCATTTGCACTGGAGAGGCGACACTCGCAGTGACTGGGGGTGGTACCACAGAGAAGGCTTCGCGTCTCAGTTGTTCGAGCTCAGTGGGAGCGAAGATGTTAGAACGCATTATCCACCGAGCTCTATCCGCAAGGTTTTGCTCAGCGACGGTCAAATGAGGCTCCAGCAGCATGAAAGCGCGATGCATGCGTGCTCGATACCCCGTTCTACCTGTTTCCGTCTCTCTTGCCCCGTAATACGCTCGCATGAGGTTGGCGTTTTGTTGCTGCGTCCATCTCATGCGCCGTCCTTCAGGGGCGGGCTCCGATTGCGGGGGCTGTGATGCCCCTGCCGGTGCCAAGCTCCCTGAAGGCGATGATGGTGGTGAGGACTGGGCTGGTGGTCGCCTCAGTCTCTGTGCGCTGGCGGATCGCATGCTGCCGCGCCCAGCGCCAGCACCAGACGCGCCCCGGCGGCCCCCGGGTAGCGGCCCTATACGTTTATTTGTCTGTTGTGCCATCATCATTATTATCCAGAGCCACGTTAGCCACGCCAGTAAATTTGTATCCGTGTGTCCGCCCCCCACGTGATCAGATGGTCGATCAGGACGTGTGGTTGTTTTGGGAGGCTTATTATTATTATTATTATTTTGTATACTTATAACTACTCGCCTTTCGGCGGAAAAGACCCGACAATCGGACCAGTCGGTCGGGGATCAGGGCAAGAGAGACAGAAACCGGCGAACGATTCGGGCAGTCTCGAGCAACACCGCTTTTTGCATGCGTGCTGGAAGCGAACCGCCGCCGAATCCCAGCCTTTCAAGGTTTCTGACCAAAGTGGCTGGGGTCAAACCGTTTGCGGATAATACAACCGGGATGATTTCGGTGGACATAACTTCCCACATTTCGGTCACCTCGTGTGCAAGGTCCAAGTACTTGCGTTGCTTTTCGGTCTCGGCCTTCACGAGGTTCTCGTCATGTGGTATAGTTATGTCCACCAAAAACACCTTAGACGACGATCGGTCCATTAACACGATATCAGGTTTATTCGCTAGAATAGTCCTGTCCGTGATAATGGGCCGATCCCAGTAGAGCTTGGCGCTGCCGTTTTCGAGAACTGGCTCCGGCGTGTACTGGTAATAAGGCAGTTTCTGATTTATGAGACCGTATTTCAGAGCGAGCTCTTGGTGGAGAATCTTGGCTGCTTGGTTGTGTCTATGCAGATACTCAGTGTTAGCAAGAACCGAACAACCCGAAACCACATGTCTGAGGGACTCGCCAGGTTGGCGGCACGCCCGACATACGTCCACTGTGCCGTCCCTCATAATGTACTTCCGGTAGTTGTTCGTCTTGATAACCTGATCCTGTATCGCAAAGACAAACCCTTCGGTTTCCCCAAAGAGGTCCCCGAAGCGCAGCCAATGCACGGAGGCTTTACGGTCCACGTGTGGCTCGTGTAGAGCCTTGTAAAACCTTCCGTGCAGCTCTTTCTCTTTCCATACGGTCTCACGATCAGAAATGCTTAGTACCGCCGGTGTCTGCCATGTCTCGAGGCCCAGATTGAGAGGGGTGAGTCCTTTGTCACACGCTACAACCTCTCTATGCATACCCACGTCCGCCTTCGCCATAAAATAGGCTCGGAGGCTATATATCTCCCGATTGTGCAAGGTTTTGGCGCTAAGTAGGCCTCTTCCTCCACACTTCCGGGAGATATACAGCCTCATTACTGACGACCGAGGGTGATGCATTCTATGGAGGGTCATAGTAGTGCGGACCTTCCGATCCAGGGCATCTAATTCGGTCTGAGTCCATCTGAGTACGCCAAAGGTGTACGAAAGAACGGGCATAACCCATCCGTTAAACGCTCGGACTTTGTTGAGGCCTGACAGAGAACTAGTTAGTACCTTTGTCAAGCGCTCAAAAAAGACTTCGCGTGCAGACTGTTTTACGCACGCTTCTTCGACACCGATGTTCTGTGACATACCCAGATACCGGTATGTTTCATTTTCGGAGAGAGCTCTCAGGTTAACGGGACCTAGGTCAACCCTCTGAGAACGAGTAATCCTTCCTCTCTCCACATGAACAACCGCACACTTGTCCACTCCAAACTCCATTTTGATGGAGCTACTAAAATCTGTCACGATTTTTAGTAGTTCCCCCAATCGTGGAGCCGTTGGAGCTAACAGCTTGAGGTCATCCATGTAGAAAAGATGGGATAACCGTATGCCCCCTCTACGAAACTGAAAGCCTGTCTCTGATCCCTCCAGCAATGTGCTAAGAGGATTCAGAGCCAGGCAAAACCAAAGTGGGCTCAGACAATCACCCTGGAATATTCCCCTACTAATCTGGATTCGGTCTTCCGCAGCCGTCATTCGCCTGCCTTGGAGACTGAGCATTGTACTCCATTGTCTCATACATCGCTCGAGAAATACTCGAACTGTACCGTCGATTTTGTACAGTTCAAGAACTCTCAAGAGCCATGTATGAGGCACGGAGTCAAATGCTTTTTTATAGTCAATCCAGGCTGCGGAGAAATTGCGACGGTTGCGTTTGACCAATTTGCCAACGACAGCGTCCACGAGAAGGAGTTCCTTTGATCCGCGGCTACCGGCCCTACATCCGTTCTGAGCATCAGATATAACGCGATTAGCATCTAAATGCTGGCGAATCTTGGTGCTCAGAACGGAGGTAAGTGTCTTGTAGGTGGTAGATAGACACGTTATGGGCCGGTATTTCGATGGATCCGCGGTATCGTTGGACTTAGGAACTATTCCTATGGACTTAGGAACTATCTAAATAATAATAATAATAATAATTATAATAACTTATTATTATTATTATTATTATTATTATTTACAAGAGAATTAAAAAAACAGCGAGAATCAAAAAGTGGATCTGCAGCAAAAAAACTCCGAAAATTTTTTGACAGAACTTTATGAAATAAAATAAAACCTGACTCAAATGGAAATAATAAACAGACTGGTGAAGGCTCTACTGCGTCAACATCGAAAATTACAACTAAAAGTTCATCTGCTGACGATAAAAATGAAACCAACACCCGTTTAAAAATACTCGCAGAAAGATTACAAAACAAAAAAGATGCAATTTCCGAAGATGGGGACAGATATTTTTTACTGTCTTTGTTAAACGATTTTAAAAGGATCCCAGAAAGTCGTAAAATGGATGCCAAATACGATATTATAGGAATTATAAGAAAATACGCAAGGCCACAATCGTATACTCAAAATTATTATGACGTAGATTCGGAATTATATGAACAACGCAGCTATTTTACGGATCAATCTCCAGGATCTCAGACACAGTCTAATAATCAGCTTCAGGCTACCTCAGATGAACTTACTAATTTAAGTGCAGATTCTGATGCTTCCATGTATAGTGATCTTTTAACAGACAATATTTCTTCATAATAATACGGGGTCGAAAAGTTAAAGGCTGACCCACACCAAAGAAGACGCCAGTTTGGGAAATTACAAATTTAATTAAAAAAACCTAATAGTAAAACAATTACGTCTGTTCTTACGATTTTAAATCTCAAAGTTGATATTTTTTTACTCAATTTGTCAAGGATGTTGGGATTCCTTCGAATATAGGTATATAATAATAAAACCAGTGGACTGTATAGGTGCTTTTTATTCTCGCCCGTATTATGAGAATATTACAATATTGAATCAATCAATTAAAGGACGTGTTACGGCGACGGTGTCGTCCCAAACCTGACCGCCCCGCGCAGACCGCTACAGAGCCGGTTTTGTCGTCACGTCAGTGTCCGGCCCCGCACGTCTCCTCCCGCGCGTAATCATGTTGGAAATCCCAACATGCTCCCCGGCTTGAAGTCTGAAGGTTAGAAGACTTCAAAAATCTGGAAGAGGGCAAAGATTAATAACAGCTCTTCGTATGGTGCCAGTCTTTATTTTGACTTCGGCGACTCGGGACACGTTGTCGGCGCCAGGGTAAAGTTGTGTTACTCGGCCCATACACCAGAGCAAAGGGGGAAGACCTCTGTCCTTTACGAGCACAAGAGAGCCAATCTTTAGCTCGGACTTAGACGACCGCCACTTAAGTTTTTGTTGTAAAAGCGCAACATACTCCAGAGAAAAGCGCCTCCAAAAATGTTGTTTTATGTGTTCTATCCTCTTGAATCGCTGCAACCGATTGATGTCTATTTCTTCGGTTATCTGTGGATGAGGCACAAAAGAAAGTGGTCGTCCAATTAAAAAATGGGCAGGAGTAAGGAAAGAGAGGTCGTTCGGGTCTGAAGAAAGAGGAGTTAGTGGACGGGAGTTTAAAACGGCCTCAATTTGAGCGAGGCATGTAGCCATTTCTTCGAAAGTGAAGTTGGTGGTTTGTAACAACCGTCTAAGGTGGTACTTCGTGGACTTAACAGCTGCCTCTGCAAGCCCATTAAAATGAGGAGAATTAGGTGGAACAAACTTAAATTCTATGCCTTCCTGCGTGACATGGCTTTCAAGGTTTGACTGAATTAAAAATTTAGAAAGTTCATTAAAGGTTCCTATGAAATTCGTTCCATTATCGGAAGTAATGCTTTGGGGCTTTCCTCTTCGAGCTATGAAACGATTTAAGGCGGCTAAGTAAGCTTCAGAGGATAGAGCCGTAACGAGTTCAATATGACAGGCTTTGATCGAACTACAAATGAAAATTGCCAAATATGACTTTATAACTTTGCATCCGCGCCCTTTACGGTCTGCTATCAACACTGGTCCCGCATAGTCAACGCAACAATGTAGAAAAGGGTATTCAAGCTCAGTCCGGGATGCTGGCAACTGACCCATGATCGGTTGAATGAAATCTGCCTTAAAACGGCAACACCGAACACATTTATAAACGGTGGCTTTGGCTAGGTTTCTGCCACCTAAAGGCCAATATATTTGCCTAACATTGGCTAAAAGAAGCTGTGGACCTGCATGTAAAAACTTTAAATGAAAATGATTAAAAATAATTTTAGTTAAATGATGCTTTGAACAGAGTAAAATAGGATGTTTAGTATCAAAACTATATGGGGAATTTTGTATTCTACCACCAACTCTAATAATATCATTTTTATCTAAAAATGGAGATAATGAAATAAGACGGTTTTTGTTATGAAGTGCTTTCCTTGACTTAAGGATAGCATATTCAGAAGGAAACATTTCCAACTGTGCTTTGTGTATGATACAATTTAATGAATTTCGAAGTTCTTGTACAGATAAATAACCATTTAATTTATTATTTTTGTGATTACAATTGTGAATAAACCTAAGTAAATATGCCATTGACCTTTGTAAATATGTAAAGTTAGATTTATTATTTATTAAATTAGAAATAGGATCAGAATTCAAATTGTCATTGAGAACGATAGAGCAAGTGACCAATTCAGGTAGATCATGTTTCTTTTCATGTCTATTATTAGGATTACTTGGCCATTCTGCTTTGTTTTTTAATAAAAAACTAGGACCGTTCCACCACAAGGATGAACAGCTGATGGAATCGGCCTTCAGCCCCCGAGAAACATGATCCGCTGGATTGTCCTCGGAAGGTACGTAGCGCCACGAATAACCTGTCGTACTTTCCTGAATTTCATTGACTCGATTGCGAACAAAATTTGTAAGTTTAAGTGGTGGCATTTTCAACCACCCTAGCACGATGGTAGAGTCACACCAAAATGTGCAACTATCAATAGGTATACTTAACGCAGACAACACTTTACTGCACAATCTTGTGGCCAATAATGCTCCACAAAGCTCAAGACGCGGCATTGTTGTGGGCTTTATCGGTGCTACCTTACTCTTTGATGTTAAAAGGTTTACTGTTGTGAACCCTGAATGACTCACCGAACGAATATACAATCCAGCGCCATACGCTCGCTCTGATGCGTCTGAAAATATATGAATTTCATAGAGCTCAGAGCTGGCGTTAAGAACCAAACGAGGAATATTTAAATTATTAAGAAGAGGTAGAGTAGCCGAAAATGAATCCCACAACTCCTTTATTTCCGATGAGACATCATCATCCCATTCATATTTATCCACCCATAATCTCTGCATAATGATCTTGGCTTCGATAATGCATGGGCTAACTAGACCCAGTGGGTCAAAGATCTGACTAATCACAGATAATATGTGTCGTTTTGTTAGTTTTTTGTATGTACCTATGTTTATTGAATATGAAAGTGTGTCTTTACTGCAATTCCAATGTAAACCTAGAGTTTTAGATGATATATTCTTATTAATATCTGAAAATTCTAATTTATCATCATTATTTTGTGTTATTGATTCTGAAACTTCTTTTAAAACGATATCATTATTTGATTTAAATTTCCGTAAATTAAATTTTGCTGATTTTAAAGTCGAGATAACCCCTTTGCAAAGTTTTATTGTTTTTTTTATTGTTGTTGCCCCCCCTAAATAGTCATCGACATAAAAATCTCGCTTAATAGAGTCTTTTACCTCTCTATCATGTGCAGTATCTGCCAAACTGACCAAGCACTTAGTAGCTAAATATGGAGCTGACGATGTCCCATAGGTTAATGTATTAAGTGTAAATGTTTGAAGTGGTTTAGAAGGATCAGATCGAAAGACAATTTGTTGTAGAGAGCGTTGAGACGAATGTAGAGCCACAGCTCTATACATTTTCTCTATGTCGCCAGTTACAACATATTTATGCTGGCGAAAGCGGAGCAATATGGAGGTGAGGTCTTCCTGTACTGTGGGGCCTATCATCTGTATGTCGTTTAATGACACACCTGTACTGGATGAAGCTGAAGCGTCAAATACAGTACGAAGCTTTGTAGTAAGGCTCTCTTCACGAATGACACCGTGATGAGGCAAGAAGTAGTTAATATTTTGAAGAAAGTTGGGTGAAGGTTGTCTATTTAATGTCATATGACCTAAACGTTCATATTCATTCATGAAACTTACGTACCTTTGTTTGAATTCGGGTTCGCGACCGAATTTTCTTTCCAAAGATAAAAAACGGCATTTAGCCTTTTGATAAGAGTCACCTAAGACTAAAGGATCTTGCTTTAGTGGCATTTTGACTATAAATTGCCCGTCATCACTACGAACAGTATTTTCAAAAAAATGCTGCTCACAGCTATGCTCCTCAGAGGAAAGGGAATGCTTGGTAGGTACACTATCAAGCTCCCAGAATCGAGTTAAGTCGGGATCAGATATTTTGTCAATGAAATGACAAACAGTCGAAGATTGTTGTGTCTTAAGGCGGGTAATATACCCTGACATTAGCCAACCTAGTTTAGTTTCATAAAGTTTAGGTTGATTTTTCCCTAAATCAATAGAGTTATTACACAAGACTGCCCAGAATATATCGGCACCGACTAATATGTCGATCGCTGACGGTATATTGAAAGATGGGTCAGCTAAATGAATTCCCGATGGAAGAGTAAGATGCTCAATATTAATAAATGAAGAAGGTAATGAATTATTTATCTTAGGTAGTATATGACAGTCAAGAGTAAGTTTAAAACTATCATTATAAATTGACATAATAGTGAGACTACAATACTGTGTACTATATGAAGTGTTATTGTTTATTCCTGTTACCGTGGCGCTAGCACTCCGCAAAGACAAACCCAGCTCACTGCATAACGCCTTCGTTGCAAAGTTCGCCGTGCTACCATTGTCGAGCAGCACTCGAGCCTGGTGCGCGACGCCCTTGCTGTCCAACACCTTCACCATCGCTGTGGAAAGCAAAACATGTGGAGGAGTAGTAAACTGCTTATTTAATTCAGTAGAATTAGCGAAATTATTAATTGGTACAGAAGGTCCAGGCGTGGGAGACGACTCATGTAAATGCAAAAGAGTGTTATGCAATTTTTTGCAATATTTACAAGGTACAAGACTGCATTTATTCTCCGTATGACCTGGCCTTAAACAATTTAAACAAACATTGGCACTTGATGCCTTTTGAATACGAGTTTCAATGGGAAGGGCCTTAAATGACTCGCAATTAAAGAGGAAATGATTTTGTTTACAAAGAGGACACACAAATGATTTTTTAAAATTATTATTTGATTTTATCTCTTTTTTATATTGGTTGTTAGTGTTGTAGTTATTTTGTTTATATTTTGCAGTTTGTAAATAAGAATGAGATTTAGAAATATCTATTTTATTTGTATTACTATTTTTATTTTCTTGCAATGTTTCCAATAAATCTGCTCTGTTACCTAAAAACTTTATAAATATATCTAATGTAGGAAAATTATCTAAGGTATTTTTATGCTCCTCCCATTGCCTGTGAGTAATACAATCGAGTTTTTCGGTCATCATATGAATGATGAGCGTGTCCCAATGCTGGGTAGGCTGCCCTAAGGTGGACAACGCTCTAAGATTTTTGTTTGTTAAGTCGATGATATAACGAATTGCAGAACAAGACTCGGTTTGTATTTGCTTTACATTAAATAATGCTTGGACGTGGTTATTTACGAGCAGCCTTTTGTTGTCATACCTATCACATATTAATTTCCAGGCAGACTCATAATTCTCTGCCCGCACATCCAAATTATCAATAACAAGTGAAGCACAACCTTTTAAAGACGCGCGAAGATAATGAAGTTTATTAATGGGATCTATGTCAGTTCTACAATGAATTAATGATATAAAGGTGTCTCTAAATTCTAACCAGTGTTGATAGTCACCTTTAAAGACTGGCAATTCAATTTTTGGCAATCTCACGCAATTAGATTTAAAGCCACTAGCCTGTTCATCTCTGTCACTCGCCACGGCTCCTCCTTGTAGTCCGCGATGCTGGCGAGGGCGGGCGCCCAGCAGGACGCGCGCCTCCGCTACTAGCTGGTAGTACGTGTCCTCAAACTGCTCGCGCTCCTCCAATTCAGCATCCTGGTCTTCCGATAACTCCTCGATGTTACACTGCAACGCGTCATATTTAGCGTATAAGCTCTCAAATTTATTTAACCGACTTTCTAGGTCCACTAATTGAAAGCATCCTGGCTCATCAGAACCTTTAATCAACTTTAAATAATTACTAAAAATCGTAAGCTTAGCCTTCATACAGCTACGTTGCTTAAATAATTTTTCGTCAGACATGATCGAAAGAATGCTAATAATTATATTGTTTATCTATTACGTAAGCGTATTGAATAGATGCGGCGGCCAATGACCCAAAAGCGCAAACAAAAGAACAGGTTCCGATCGCAGGTAACTAGGCCAAGGTCAAGTTGCGTTATAAAATAATAATAAGTCTACAAGGAAGAATGCATTAATATGGCAAAATAATAGGGATTGATCTGAGTAATTAATTCTTTAGAGAACTATTTAATTTTTGCTTTTATATCAAAATAATAAAAGTATAATTAAGTTTTTACTTAAGTTGGTAAAAACATGAGAAAACGTAATGATTAATTATAAAGATAAAGCGTGATACGAAGAGTGGAATGGTTGAACAAATTTAGCACTCGCTCACTTTTACCAATTTAAACATAGGAAAGAAGTGTAGAAATAAAGGATAAATTGGAACGAACTCACATATCTTTAAGCCTTCCCACAAAAAAAACTTGATCTAGATGACACGTTGACTCGAGGTGGCACGCCCGGGTCTCAAATCCGTCGCTCGATGTCCTTCAAATGACCTGTGCGTTGGCGCGTGTGTGGATGCTTGCGTAGTATCCTTGGCTGGAATGTTGAAGGCTCCAACAGGTATCTCGCGTTGCTGAAGTCCACAATTGAAGAGCTCCAAAATGATCGGTCTTGAATGTATTGATTTCTTTTTCCTTTTATTTTTCTTTTATACGGCGATATCCTGAAGGACCATTTGTTGGGATTCCTTCGAATATAGGTATATAATAATAAAACCAGTGGACTGTATAGGTGCTTTTTATTCTCGCCCGTATTATGAGAATATTACAATATTGAATCAATCAATTAAAGGACGTGTTACGGCGACGGTGTCGTCCCAAACCTGACCGCCCCGCGCAGACCGCTACAGAGCCGGTTTTGTCGTCACGTCAGTGTCCGGCCCCGCACGTCTCCTCCCGCGCGTAATCATGTTGGAAATCCCAACAAGGATTATAATATTTTATATGAAAGTTTTTCGTTTTTAATTACTGATAATACTAACTGTACTAATTATACTGATTAATATTATCTTTTGTACTACATAAAAAAATTATAAAAAAATATTCATGATAATAGTTGTTCTAATAAATAATATCCCTTATATAAATAATAAGTTGTTTACTTTACTTACCTCAATGTTATCACCAGTCTTTCTTCAGCTGATATAGGTAGTATTTTTGAAAACAGTTTCTTGCCGCTGAATTTTACTTTTAACTAAATCAAGTAATTCGTAGAAACATTTTCTAGACATTCTTAGATAATTAAAAAAACTGCTTGGATCTTGTTTTAACTTTGGATAAAGATTATGAAAAGCACCAGAATTACATGATAACGAGAACATCGGTGCTGCTCTTTTACGGGGGCGTCGTTTTTGTTTCTCTTTGATAATTTTCAACAAGAGCACTAACAATAATGTTTCTTCGTCAGAGTCCATGGCTTGACTGATGTCACATCACTAGTATACAAACGCACGGCAGTCAGATACGCTTTCAAATTAGGCGTTCGGTGTCGGACGGCTACCGCACTGCAGCGGCACGGCACCGGGACGTAACGAGCGGCACGGTTAACGTGCGTTAGCGGTCCGACACGAAACGTCTAAATTGAAAGCGCCCTAAGTCTACATTCTCGCCTAATCGCTTTTGTCTAATCTTTTCTTTATGTAGTACGATTTTGTTTGCTATATACTTATGTAACGTGTCCGCTTTGCATGATCTTTCATAAGCTGTTGCATGTATGATTTTTCAAATTCGCCAGCAAAAATATTGCTACTATCTGTATGACCGAAAACTACACTCGAGAGCAAAGAATTAGGGTCGGAGACAAAACTCATGATATCTCTCAAACTATAAACGCTAGCTTATTCAAATAAAAATCAGTAGGAAGCTTCTTTAATGCCAAATATAAAAAGTGAATAAAAGTAATATCTTTTTTTTTAAAATGACATAAAAAAAGGAAAATCAAAATTTATGATTTATTTTGAAAATTGAACTAATAATTCAAATCATTTGTAACAGTTTTGTTTGTTTTCTGTCACAAAAAAAATGATATAAAAGGGTTTCCTAGTGTACAATATTCATTGTCGTTCAACAAATCAAGTCGCTCACACCTGAAGAATGTACAAGAATCCTCACTATGCTGGAAGACGGGTGAAGTCAGCGTGATACAGTCAGGATGGTCGGCGTATCGTTATCTACGGTACAACGTGTTCTCCAACTGTTCCAGAAAACTGGTTCAAACTTTCGCCGGCCAGGAACAGGCAGAAGAAGATGCACAACAGCTCGTGAAGATCGATACTTAGTTACAAGAATGCTTAGGAATTGATTTCTGACGGGTGTTGAACTAAGAAATCCATTTGTACGCCTTGGAGGAAGCAACTTAATTGCGTGGACAGTAAGGTGACGTATTTCCGAAGGTAATTTGAAGCCATCAAGACCAGCAAATGACCCTAAACTTGAACGGAAGCATCTTATTGCAAGAAAGAATTATGTACGTGAGCACTTGAATTTCACTCTAGAGGATTGGTCAAGAGTTATATTTACAGACAAGTCCAGATTCATTCTGTATAAGCATGACAGCAATAACAAAGTGTACAGAAGACCAGGAGAACGGTTTCAATAAGCCTGCATTGAAGAAAAAGTTGCATACAGCGGAGGATCCGTGCATGTTTGGGCTGAAATATCTGCAGAGAGCCGCACGGAGCTAGTCTTGATAGAAAATGGAACGTTGGCCGCAAGAAGATACGGAGAAGAAATCCTAAATGAGTATGTCGGTCCGTTTATGGCCAATATGTGCGAGAATCCGGTGTTTATGCACGATAAAGCCCGTCCCCATACCGCGGCTATAGTGACTGATTACCTTCAAGAGTCGGTATCACGCACATGGAATGGCCTGCACGCAGCCCAGATCTGAACCCCATCGAACATGCCTGGGACGAGCTCGGATGACGTCTAAAGTAAAAAATACCACCTCCAATTACACTTCCTGATTTAAAATTAGCACTGGTAGAAGAATGGGGGAACATACCGCAGAACTGACTTAGAAACCCGGTGTACAGCATGCCAAATCGGATAACATTCATCCTGAGAAAACATGGAGGTAATACATGGTACTGAAATTTGAGGAAATAATATTCTCGTACCAGAAAAGTCATAAATGTAATTATGATCATCAAGTGTAATTCGTGCATTTTCATTTCATTTGTTTTTATGAATAATAAAATCACTTGAATAACAATTTTACAAATTTTATTAATGTATCAATTATTGATCTATTTAACAGTTTTTAATTCATCATACTAGCATATATAATTTGCGAGATATCATGCGTTTTGTCTCTGACCCTAATTCTTTGCTCTCGAGTGTATTTCAAAGGGGGTTAAACCAGTAGTTGAATTTATGGTGCTATTGTATGCCATAATTGAATATGTCATAATAGATGCGGCATCAGTGCATTTTTGTTCGTATTTTACTACTCTGTATATTTCTATAAGTGAAGAGTGGAAGCGCACAATGATACCTGTAGAGTTGGGGTTGTGTGACGTGCAAATGTGGAGTTCAATTTTACACGTGGATGTTAACTCTCGCATGAGCTCGTTGTTTAATTCCGTACCAGGGTCGCAGTTTATTTTCCTAGGTACACCGTACATAGAAAAGTATTTAATTAAGGCTCATACAACCTCTACTGTTGATTTATTATTAATCTCCATGGTCTGTGCTAATTTACTGAATGCATCGACAATGCTTTTCATCAATAGTAGCGGTTTTCTATTGTGAATATATCTATAAAAACTTCTTGAAAAGGGGAAAGTTGAGTCTGTGTTAACTGTAAAGAGGGTTTAAGTGGTTTTAAGTGGGTTTAAGTGTCATATTTCATTATTCTACACGCTTCGCAAATGTTAATGATAGCTGATATTAATTCGTGCATATTATTCCAAAAATACGTTTTTTTTATTCTAAGATTAGTTTCTTTGATACCCCTATGGCATGTCTTTCCTTCATGGTATTTTAATACAATGGCCTTTTGCTCATTCAAATTAAATAAAAAAAAATTGGGTCGAATATATTCTTTTAAAAAATGTTTTATTATATCTCAATTGTTTATTGGCATGAAAACTTCTAAACCCTTCTGTTTGTCCCTGAATATATCTTTACCCTGTAATTCATTTTTAAGCCATGTAAACAGTAAGATTTGATAAGGTTTGGTATCAATAGCTTCGTTTTTAGTTCTAATTTTATGTTTAATCTGATTTGTAAAAACTAGTGGTATTTTATCACAATAAAAGAGGTCTTTGTATTCTCTTCATAAGTTACTAATAAGTCGCTTTTCTTCTTCGTTCATGTGATCTAGTCTAAGTCTTGTCAAGTTTTCGTTAAGTGCGTCATCAATTTCGAGGTCTTTCAACTCTAAATCTGTGCAGTTAACGTTCTGATTGTCATATTCCGTAACTTTAAATGGTTTTGTTATTGATAATTTCATAGGAACGTCCGAAACATTTTGAATAACTGTTGAAGCATAACCGTTAACACAACTTACTATGGCTGATGGCATTCTAACGCCGTCACAAAATTTTGTAAAGTTTATAAAAGCTTCGCCTGAGTATTGGTCTATTGGTATCTTTACTAGCTGTTCCATTCTGGGTTCTAGTTCTATAACACAATTAGTTTCATTTATAATCGGTAAGGTTGCCGATTTAACAACAAGTTGTTGATTTTTAAGGTCTGTTACTGTTAGTTGTATCAAAAGATCGTTCGTTACCTATTAGTCCGTCATATTTATGATCAACATCATAGACATAGAACTTATGGTAATCGTTACTGTTGAATGTTGGCATTACTGGTATTTGAATAACTTTGTCATGAGTACTTGAAGCATGGGTGCTTATAACTGTTGAAGGTTCGTGAAAGGTATACGATCTAAAATACTGTTTAGCTTTATAAGGGCTTATGAACGATCTAGTACTGCCAGTATCGATCATAAACCTTGATTCTATTTCAGGTACATATATATAAGGTAGCTTAAAGGTAGCTTAAGTTTTGTATCACAATTAAGGTATACTATTTTTGGCTTTATGTGGTAGAATGGGAGCCCACGATGCTAAATGGGAATTTACTCGAGCGTCATAGAGATCTATTAGGTTGCAAAGCTTAGATGATAACAAGATTTTTTTTTGATATAATATATACGTTTTCATCAGTGGGGGAACCGGCTATAGGTTTTTAAATATGTGAACAAAAAGTTCTGTTACATGGACATACTCGAGCGCGTCAGATATTGATAGCATCAATGTCCTACGTATTTTTAATAATGGACGTATGTTAAACTGATCATTTGCATGATGCGGGTGGTTGTACGAAAGGGTTGAAAATGAAGAAAAAAAAAATATCGAGTGCCTCAGGTTTTCTAAGGGGGTGTTAAGTGCACCAAAAAAAAAAGCTCTCATTCAATAATCTGACGATTTCGATCTGACGCAAACTTGCGGCCATTATAATAATGTGCAAAAAAATATTCGCCATTTTGAAATACTCAAGCGCGTCAGATTAAGATATATGTTGTTTATCTTTATGTTCTAGGCGTGCTGTCTCATACACGGGTCAACACGAATTTTGAGTCTGCGTTCTGTACCTCTGATTTTGATTACTTATGCCTAACTAATTAAAGAAAAAAATATTTTTATCTATTAAAGTTTGCTTTTGTAGTTACTACAACGAAATTTATTTTTTATGAAAGAGCTCTATTTTTTAATTATTTATTACATGTAAAAGGAAAACAGTTTTGAATTCACATTTTTTTGTTGACTTTAATTATACAAGACGGCATATATAAACCCACAAATACAAAAAAATAATACAAATAAGACTTTAAAAATTAACAGACTTGGTATTTCTTCTGTGTAAGTTGGAACTTTTTCGTATGAGCCCCCAAATGTAGTCACCCATCATGTTTTCATTATATTGTCCTTGATAACGCTTTTCAAAGTTCATTACATCTTGGTGGAAACGTTCCCCTTGTTCTTCCGAATATGCACCTAAGTTGTCTTTAAAGTTATCCAAATGAGCATGTATCATGTGGACTTTCAATGACATTCTGCAACCCATAACTTTGAAGTTGTGAAGCATATCAGTAATAAGCTCCGTGTAATTCTCTGCCCTTCTGTTGCCAAGAAAGCCATTAATCACTGCTTTAAGGCTGAGCCACGCTTGTTTTTCGTGGGTACTGGGGAGCTGTAGGAATTGTTCACTGGCCATTATTTTCTTTATTTGTGGACCAATGAAAATACCAGCTTTAATTTTAGCCTCTGACAATTTCGGGAAAAATGATTTTAAATATTGAAAGGCCTCAGAGTCTTGACGCAGAGCCTTTACGAACTGCTTCATCAGACCTAATTTAATGTGCAATGGAGGCATTAAAATATGATCGGGCTTCACAATCGGTTCATTTTTGACATTATGTTGTCCTATTTGAAACTCGCTCCGTTATGGCCATGAGTGCTACTGGTAGTGAAGTGCATCGGCTCTACTGTCCCATAAACAAATGTAACGCAGATATTTAGTGTACCCGCCTTGCATTCCCATCAGAAATCCAACCATTTTGAAATCTCCTATCACTGGCCAGGCGTACTTTTCATATTTTAAAACTTGTAGCAACATTTTAACGCTCTCGTAATTTTCTTTAAGTATTACAGAATGAGCAAAGGGAAGAGATGGAAATTCATTTCCATTGCGAAGAAGAACTGCCTTTAAGCTTCTTGTAGAGCTGTCGATGAAAAGACGCCATTCAGAGGGAATGCAAGGGATTCCGATTGCTTCAAACAAAACTTTCACATCATTGCAATAACAAAGTCCGTCTTCTTTTAAGGTGGGTACTGACCAACGTTACAATGTTATAATGTTATACTTACTTACTGTAATTACTTTTTAGCAGATTCGTTTTATATTTTTCCTTAAGTTATATATTTAGTTTGTAAATATAGAAATATATATAATAATATAATAGAATATATAATATATTGGAACTCCTTACTGCAATACTCAATTTACTCAATACTGGCCGATGTGTCATAAAAAAAAGAAATGACATGTCAAGCATTTTGGACAACGTCAGGAAGAGGAGGAAGAAAAAGGTCCGCTGAGGAGAGATGTGAGGATTCTGAAGAGAAAAAAGAGATCGGGAGAGAACGCTGGAGGACGGCTGACCGATCCGGGAAAAGCCGCCGGCCCTCCCCGGCGACGACGTCCTGGCTCTACCTGAGGCGCCCTGCTCTGCTCGGCGCTCTTCACGGCTGCGGCCGTGCGCTACAACCCTCGCGGTGGTTCCTACCGCTGTGAGCGGCCTCCCTGCCGCTAACTTAGCGGTTGTTGGTGGCTGCCTCCACCACTACCGCGGCTGTGAGCCGCGGTCTCCTACGGCGTCAACTGCGGCCGAGGGCCGCTAGCTCCAAACGTCTAAAATTTAACATTTTCCCTACAGTGCTATAGTGACTTTAAGTGCCTTTCTCGTTTTGTAAATTAAAATTAAAGTTTTTTAAGTGTTAGTTAATAGTTTTCTTCCACTTCAGCACCCTATTGAACTGCGAGCGACGGACCCCCTTCAGGGAATCGGCGCTTCGCGACAATGTGTAATGTAACATTCGCATCGAGCGTGTTACGCATCGAGCATGTTACGCAGTGTCCTTAAATCGACGTAACATGCTCGTCAAAACTCTGTGCTCCGCTTTCGCCGCCAGTTCACTCCAAGATGGCCGACAGCGAGGACGTATTGGGATCTTTGATTCTACTTAGTTATTGTTTCATCCAAGTGAAGAAAAAGAAAAAACGTTACTGGACATCAAACTTATTTAAAAATAGAGGCGTATGTGGTGGTTTGTCATTGATAGCAATATTAAAAAACCAAATGATTACTGGACAGTATAAAAACTTTGTACGCATGTCTCCAATTGATTTTGAAGAACTATTGAATTTAATTGGACCAAAAGTACATAAAAACGATACAAATTATAGAAAAGCTATCAGTGTCACGGAACGGCTAGCACTAACGCTTCGTTTTTATGCTACAGGAGATTCCTATACTAGTATGCAATATCTTTTCAAGATATCAAAACAACGAATAGGATTTATAGTGAAAGAGGTCAGCGAAGCCCTTATTGGAGCATTAAAAGAATATGTAAAGGTATGTATTATGTATGTATCTAAATGTTTAGCTTGCTACTACTTTTTCTTTTCTTTTTTATTATAATTTTGTTTTGACATATAATTTCGTAAAAAGCTATTTCTAAGTAGGCACTTTGCTTTTATATTTAAGATATTATTTTGTTTATGTTTTTTAATTTTCTTAATTATGTATATTTTTTGACTGAAAGTGTGAATAGTGTACACTTTTTTTTTATGAACTATTTTTACATGCGAAAACCTGTTATGGCTTATTTGTTTTCTAAATTTGTTTTGTATAGTATTTTTTTTTTGCTGTTGGTTTTCCATAAATAAATAAATAAATTCAGAAAATGTAGTCATTACATATCAAATTAAATTAAATCACCAAATTCTGACATAAATTGCTCACTCATAGCTGGTGACCCATAGTCATTTTGATGGGACGTATTTGATGCAGGAGTTTCAGGGCTTTGCTGTGGCTCATAATCATTTTGATGGGACGTATTCGATGCAGGAGTTTCGGTCTGTGGCGTCGATGAGGCTCTAGAAGTTGTTGGTCGTGTAGAGTAGCCTGAATAACTGTAGCTGTTCATTCCATTTCCAACATAGTCATACTCTCCGCGATCAGCACTAAACAATATATTTGATATGTAATGCTGCACATGTATTTTTGTTGTCTGTGAATAAGATCGTAATTTATTTGCCAAAAACATACCATAGGCTTCACATTCGTCAGGTCTGGGTGAAGTTGCCTCCGTTTGCTCGGTTCTCTTTTTTAATATATTTAAAGTAGATACCATTATCTCTTCTGGGCTTGGCGCTACTGATTTCTTCCTTTTTGGAGGCGGAGGGCAATCATTGTCGCTTTTTTTGGCAGGCGGAGGGCAATCATTGTCGCTTTTTTTGGCAGACGGAGGGCAACCATCAGGCAGTTGTTCTGAAGCACCTTCATGTCTACGTAGCTGAAAATAAATATTAATTATTATTTCAGACGCCAGAATCACCGGAGCAATGGCTGGTTGTAGCAAATGACTATGATACTTTGTGGATTTTTCCACATTGTTTAGGTGCAATCGACGGTTAACATATTTTACTGCAATCACCGATCAACAGTGGCAGTGAATTTTATAATTACAAGGGTTTTTTCAGCATCGTATTACTGGCAGTTGTTGACGCGAAATATAATTTTTTGTATGTAAATATTGGGTGTCAAGGAAGAATATCTGATGGAGGAGTTTTCAACAACTGTGTTTTAAACGAAAAACTAAAAAATAATGCACTAAACCTCCCTCAGCCCACTGCGTTGCCAGCAAGAACAGAAGAATTTCCATTTTACTTCGTTGGCGATGAAGCTTTTGCTCTTTCCCAAAATATGATGAAAGTATATGCAGGATATCATGAACGTGGTTGTAAAGAAAGAATATATAACTACCGACTTTGCAGAGCTCGTAGAGTAGTGGAAAATGTGTTCGGCATATTGTCAGCAGTGTTTAGAGTTTTGCGGAAACCAATGTTGTTAGAACCGAAAACCGCGACATCTGTCGTAACAGCAATAACATCTCTCCACAATTTTTTAAGAAAAGGTAATAACGCTCATGTATATGCCCCTGCAGGTAGTTTTGACGAAGAATTGAACGGCCAGGTCAGATTAGGAAACTGGAGAGAAGGTAACAATGATATGACTAGTATGTTACCCTTGCAAATAAGACCGCGAAGGGCTACAAGATCTGCTCACAATATTCGTAATGAAGTTGCTGAATACTGTATTCAGCAAGGGTCTGTAAGTTGGCAAGAAAATTATGCTTAAAATTGACTTACAGTGTCTGTTGTGTCACGAGGTGTATTTCTATCCAGTAGAAATAACATGGATTTGTAAGCGAACCAAGTGCTGTGGTAAACTTCATCTGCACCTGAAATTTAATTTGTAATTAATATTGAATTATTTTAATTAAAAAGAAGCACTATACAGATTAATACCGAGTTTATATTGTTTTCCCCACACTAGCTTGAAAATACCTACTTCCCTCACTAATCCTCCCCCCCCCTACTATAACCCGCATTAAACTTAATAAATAATTACGTACCTTTTCCAGTACCAGTTGATTGTTTAGTTTTCTGTTTTTCCCTCCTCAATGATGCCAGTAAACTTGTCATTTTCTTTTTACAGGCTTCTCTTTC